>CM060843.1:53652493-54354368 GCA_030762175.1 Metallyticus violacea | reverse complement strand
TCTTGTCGCAATTTTACTACAAGAAAGAATAAGGCAATAATCTCTTTAACTTGAAGTACTTCTATATCTTAAAAATTCAAAAATAGTATTTGTTACATGTAAAATTAATTGCTTCTAAGTTGCAACTCATTTCTTTGTTACAAGCATTGCACAATATTATTTTACCATCACTGATTTACATTTAACCTCCATCGCCCATACCGCCACGGGTGACCGAGATCGTTAAGGCGCGGACTCGTGAGTGGGAAGTCTGAGATTCGAATCCCGCCAGATCGTCTGTGGCGCCTCAGTAGTAAGAACGGGCGTTAAACACTATTTAACAAAATCCCGCCAGGACCGTCCTCCATCACTGAGGTTTGTCCAGGTTTTCCTCAATCCTCATAAAAGGCAAATGCCGGAGAGGTACTCTAAACTTAGGCCTGGAAGTTTCCTTCCTTAAAAAAAAATCCTTTCCCAATATATTATTTCATCTAATGTATCATCAGTGTCCATCGCCTGTGGTAGTAAAAACGAGCGTTAAATACCATTCATTCATTTATTCATTCCGTTGCTCACTGAGCTAAGAGGGGGGTTTTGTTATCCAAATTTAATTTCCAGCTCTTTTTCTGCTGATAATGCTAAATTTTTGAATACTGCCTACCCGTGTTTCTTCTCACTGCGTCTTTACCATTGTAGACTCAGAATAGATCATTTCTGCGTATGAGTACTAAAGTCACCAAATGCAAGGAAAAATGCCGAAACACGCCAATTTTTGATAACCACATATGTAACAACACTTTATGGCTTGCCAGCTCAGTTTACGCGCCTTTTACGCAATCAGAGGTTCAGAAATCCAGATATAGACTAGGGAAGTACGTAGGTAAACAAACAAGAGCGTTTAAGATAATTTACCATTATGAAATTAGCTTTCCACGTTTCTTTCCTCCTCTAATTATAAATAATGCAATTTTCATATAAATGAGACAAAAAGAGCAAAAAACATTTCTGTTTATCATCAAGATAATGAATATAATTTAAATCAGGAAATGTGCATCTATATTTTCTATCAAATTATATTTTTTTAATTAATTTGCACTGAAATGTGGACATACTAAATTTCAGCAACGTGCTCTCAAACAAAATTTCTTCATACATGAAATTCTCATCTCTAGTAACAACAGATTACATCAAAAGAGATCCGTGTTTTGTCGATAAGCTCGCGATGCTTTCAAAAGAAATAGAGACTTGCGTGATATCTGACAGGAGCATTTCGCAGGTAAACTGAATAATAAAAACATAGACTCTTATATCAAACATTTTATACCTGGATTTCCAATATCGACCGAATTTCTTAGGAACTCTGCAGCACTGGAAAACTTGGAGATGGAGACGGTCTTTACTTCAATTCTGGCTGCACAAGATAGATTGCTGACGTGATTCCAAGGCGATGTAAATTCTTTACTAGTATATCGTGTCCTGTGGTGAGGCTAGAAAGTGCCACTGCATGGTTACTAGGTCTGGGATATCTGCAATCAGTTCCCTGCAGTAATTCTTGGATATTCTACTGCTTATTTCTATTGAGTTTTGCGTGTTGAACTGTTGCAGCCAAACGGCCTTATAAGGAAGAGGTTTCAGGACCATAGTTTCTTTTTAGACTAAATCCTTGCTTGCTGAATGTCTTCCTCCGAGAGCCTTAGCAGAGGGAGGTATTGTTTTATTGTCAGCTTTAGGTACGAGGATAGGTTCATAAGTTTCCGGTCTAACCATTTTCTAGGTATGATATAGACAACTATATTTCACTTTTCAATGTAGTTACCCTTAATTGCAATACACTTCTCACATCTTTCAATTAACATTTCAATTCCCCCCCCCCAAAAAAAAGTGTAAGAAATTTTGTCTGCCAAATGGGCATAAACAGCATCCATCACTTCTTCGTCACACTTAAATTCCCTTCCTCGAAGGTCCTTGAGTTTTGAGAAGAGAAAAAGTCGCTGGGAGCTAGATATGGGCTGCAGGGTCGATCTCCTTGAAGACACATTTCTTCACAGCTTCCTTCGCAACAAGAGATATGTGCGCAGACGCGTTGTCGTGTAGAAGGCGCATATCACCACTCAGCTTTCTTCGCCTTTTCTACCGCCACGGGTGGCCGAGGTCGTTAAATCGCGGACTCGTGAGCGGGAGGTCTGGGGTTCGAATCCCGCCAGGACCGTCCTCTCCCTGACTGAGGTTTTTTCGGTTTTCCTCAGTCCTCATAAATGGCAAATGCCGGGGAGCTACCCTAAACTTAGGCCTGGAGCGTTTCCTTCCTTAAAAATAATCCTTTCCCAATAAATCATTTCATTTCATGTATCATCAGTGTTCATCGCCTGTGGTGCCTCTGTAGCAAAAAACGGGCGTTAAACACATTTATTCATTCATTCGCCTTTTCTCTTTGATGAAAGCACGTAGTATGTGCAAGTAAGCCAGCATGGTACTCCCCATTTACTGTGGTGTTCCTCTCCTTGAAGTCTGATCCTTCACAGTGCCAAAAGATTGTGGCTATGATCTTCTTAGTTGACTGCGTGACCTTGGCTTTTAGAGGCGGTGCTTCTTCAGATTTACTCCACTCCATTGATTCTCTTTTGGATAAGGGATTGTAGTAGAGGACCATAGTTTTATCTCCTGTTACAATGATTTGCAGAACTTCTGTCGAGTTGCCACGGCAGAACTAAAAAATGCCTGACAACAGATGACTCATTGCTGATTTTGGACTGAGGAAAGAAGTCTAAGCACCCATCTTGCACTAACCTTATTCATGTTTAAAAGTTCAGGAATAATTCGAAGGACTGTTGTTTTATAAAGACCCAACCTTGCTGCTATTTCTGTAACATTGAGCCTCCAGTCTTCCATATTTTCTCCTTCCACAAGAGCGATGTTATTAGGAGTGAGCACCTCCAAGGGCCGACCTGCACGCTCTTCGTCTTCAATGCTTTCTCGACCCATTCGAAAAAGTTTGGCCCATTCTTTTACGGTAGAATATGAGGGAGATACTTCCCCATATACACCGTCCAATCGCTGTTTAATTTCATTTGGAGTAAGTCTTTCTTCTGTGAAGAACTTAATAATAGTTCAATACTCTATTTTGAACATCACAATCCTTTACAAATAGCCTTCTTTATGCAACTATATCAGGACAACTGAACACAGCGGAGCGAAAGTTACAGCTGCAATTATTTACTTAACAGATAAGGTATGACACCAGATAAGGCATTTGTGAAGGCGATAATTCTTATCTTCTAGGCCGGAAACTTATGGACCTACACTCGTAGTTCGAGTGTATACTGGAAGTATTTGATTCCTGTTGAAGTGTTACTAAATAACTGGATATGTGCTTTTGACTCTGAGAGTATAATGGCATTATTGAATTTTTCTAGCTGCAGGAAGAGCTGATGTAGGCCTCTACCTCCCATCGTAGGCTGAAGCATGGTGTCTAACTGGTATGTAAGATGAGAATAACCTACTTACTGTAGACATCTACTTTTGAGTTTGTGTGATCATCCAGTCTAATCAGTTTCAGGATATTTAGTGTTAATGGTTTCAAGAACTACAGAGGTTAGGGTTACTGTATTAGTGCATGTATGTGACCTGTAGAGTAAATAATGTTCTCTAGCGAATTTTACTATTTTATTAAACATTAAGTGATATTTTATACCAACTTTACATTTTCGCATATTATTGTTGAATGAAATATTTATTTTACCTGCAAAGGTGTAAAAGCATAGTATGCTAGAACGAACAATGCGTTTTCTAAAAGTCAATATTTTATCACAAACTTTACGAGTGTCATCTAATTACAGTTGAATGAAAAAGTAAATTAAAAATTTGAAATATTAATGTTCTGAACATAACAATGTTTAAAATAATGGAAAAATAATTGTACATATATTTATGAAAGTAGTATTACATAAAAGTATACATATTGTATGTATATGGCTATCAGCCTACTAAGCAGAAAATAATTGTGAATAATCAGCGACAATAAAAATTATAAATGCTTCTAGATGATTGAAATTTCGTTTATTCTTATACCGGCAAGATAACATGCGTGCACGAATTAGCAAGAAATATATGCAAAGCTAATAGCCTTTTTTCATCCAGTGAACTAGCGGGAACTCTTATAGACTATTAAAAATTTAAGAAACTCTTAACAAAATCAATTACAATCAATACTTATACCTAAAATCAAGAAGAAATGAATTATTGTTCAAATGAATTTCCTTGTCAACATAGTTCATAGTTTATAAATTAAATAACGTAATTTATAAATGCAATTTATTTTAAGTAAACGGTGAATTTTACACACTGTTGGCCATTAAAATTGCAACGTCCTTAAGAAACACATTAAACCGGATCCCTATTTTCTGAGAAAGAACGAGTATAACTCGTAAAAAACACGACAGCAACAACAGCAGGTGTCTGAATTCGATCAAGGAAGACTTGCGGCATACCGCGATTGCGCAATATCATTCCGAGAAATTGGTGCTCGTATGGGAAGAAATACGTTCACAGCGAATATGAGATCAGTGATCAAGGTACAATGAACACACAGACTTGGAGGATCCTAACGGCCCTGTCAAACAACTGAACCAGAAGACAGAGGTCGTTCCCGCTTAGCTACTATGAACATGCACAATGTGTTGCTATTTTAACGGCCAGCATTATATAAACACTTAGAAATATTACAATTTTAAACTGCTACCTTTCATAGCATACTAAAATACAGGGCGTTTTATCAGCTGTCTCAGAATTTCTTAAACTTTTTAATATTAGATATATTATTTACATTTTTATTGTTTATTTATAACATCTTGAGTAATATGAAATTGTTTTGAAAACCTTGTGACAATTATATATTAATATATATTATTAAAATTGAAATTCTAAAATTTTAAAAAATATGGAAAATTTCTAAAAACTAACAAAAATGTAATTCTAAAAACAAGAGTTTTATAGGTGACTAGAACTTTTTACAACACTAAGACTCTTAAGGGCGTTTAAAAGCTAATGTGAGAAAGCAATATAGGTTAAGAAAGAAAGAAATTCATTAATTTTTAAGCTTTAAAACCGAAAAGTAAATTTTCCCAAGATTTTGACCAAATTTCATCTGTAAACACCTTTAAATAAAACATAACATAATGGCGTCACAATACATACAGTTCAATTGCAACCATCTTTTGCAGAAACTATTTTAGCTGATTGCTACACAAAAGCTAAACAACATCATCATCATAATAATAATAATCATCATCATCATCATCATCATCATCATCATCATCAAAGTATCGGGAGCTGAAGCCCAATCACGATTTTGACCAATTTTCACATGTAGATACCCTAAAGTAATATATAGCAAATAATTACGTCGCAAGGGATAAATGCAGAACGATTTTTATCAATAATAAAGGAATATTATCCACTAGTAAAAAGATAGAAAGAAAGACAAAGAAATGAGATCGATTTAACTATATCAAATCTATATTAGTTGACAATAATAAATTATCAAAAAGTAAAATAATACAGCTAGCATTAAATATTGATAAGCAGATGAGTATATAAATAAATGCACCTAAAGTACCAATAATATCTATTTAATGTTTTCAGCTGCTACGTTTGAAATAATGAAGCATACTCCGAATATTCCCACTTTAATTCAAGCAAAACGTTTTATAACGTTAATTACAACTGTTAACCAAGAAAATAAAAGATTTCGCTATTCTTTCCTTAAGTGTAGGGTTAGAGAGCTGCAACGAATTTTTTTCACTTTCTAGGAATTATTTTGACTGCGTTACAAATCATTATAACGATCGTCCAAATATCAGGAGCTGAAGCTCACCTCGATGGATTGTTTTTTCCCATCATTTCCTGTACTTTCTTTTAGCAGCCCAAAAGATTCTTTAAGTTTCTTTCTTCAAAGATCTAGAGGTGTTAAAACTTTGAAATTGCTCATAGTTTCATGTTCCATTAACTTTGTGGGAACAACCCCAAACATTCTTATCGTCTATTACATCTCGAGACAACATTTGTTTTATCTCCCAGAATCATCTCGGCAGATAGCTGACATGATCCATTTAGCAGCACATTATCCTTACAGCCTTCTAACAACATGTGATTGTGTGATTTCGAGCACTACCAGACTCTAGGACCAGTGGTCGTAACACAGAGGTCTGTGCCACCCAGTGGTTTTTAGCATTGGGACTATACCTAGTTTCCAAAAACGACCCGCCTTTCGGCTGCAGGCAATTGCGTCGCCCAAGCGCACCGAGTGAACTGCAGCTACAAAAGCCGAGCGCACCCAGTTACCAGAGTTTGACTGGCTGATAGGTCGTACTAGCTTAGCCCTACTCCTTTATAGGGGTGAGTGACCCCAGCATTAAGGAAGCCACCACCGCCTCACAAAAACGGAGATTCCGGCGCACGCTTGCGCACCGGCCCCCAGGGTACACGCCTTAGGCACTCCCCTGGGACAGTCAGTCAAACAAATAAAGTAAATACGCAATTTCTATCTGACGCATTGCTGATCAGATATTCTACATACAGTCTCGGTCATCACGCCGTTACGATCATCAAAATGAATCTAATGAACACGATGTTCTATTGCTGTCAACTGCGGCCTATCAACCTCAGGTCTTGTGCATAACACTACTGCAAATGAAGTGTCACAAACCAGAGCTTCAGTAACTGAGCTTACCTCAACACATTCTTCCAGAGGACCAATGGCACCCCTAGAACTAGCAGCTTCAATTATGTGTATGTATTATTTACAAGCATTTTTTTTTTTTTACTGTTTTTAATAGTGTTTAACGCCCGTTTTTACTGCTGAGGCATCAGGCGGTGGACACTAACGATACATGAGATGAAATGATTTATTAGAAAAGGATACTTTTGATTTCGAAACTCCAAATGACTAAACAAATACAGTCATATCACATATCTCTATAAACAAAATTAGAATGCACCGTATACCAACATACTTCAAACATTCTCATTGATGTTTGCCACTGTTCTCTTTCCGAGTGTACTGTAGTAAAAGCTTGACGATGTGCCCCTGGAAAAGTGACTCAACAAACGGGAAAAGAACGATAACATTACAAAATTCAGCGATAATCGTTAAAATATAATTATTTAAAACACCAGTCACAAGCATAGCGCTCACAAAATTATTTTGAAAATAGAAGTAATAAAATGTAAAATGCAGGATAAAACCCTTAGAATAAATGGAATAAAAACGTATAGCAGCAATAAAGTATAATGAATTTATAATGTGTTTAGAGAGTGGCCTTTAACTAGCAGAGAATACCAATTCCTAGGCGAATGAGTGATAAACATATAATTTTACAAAAAGTAAAATATTAAAACAACAGCAATTTTCAATGCAAATACACTACCAAATATATATCTGAAGCAGCCTGGTAAATAATTAGAACACGTACATTTTGAAAATATTCTTACAATTAAAGCAAAAACTAATACAAAAGCTCTAAAATTTAAACAACCTTTGTTCTAACCTAAAAATACCCAACTCCCGGAGCTTCTCGGACTGTGTTTTCACCAATAGGAAGGAAAAAAAGTGTCTGAGCACAACATAACATAATCATACACCCTAAATTACAATGTCTAAGCAATGCCTGTATAATCAATGAAGAAGATAGGAAAGCGTAAGGAAACGCTTTTAAATGCTGATCGCGGAAAATGTATGCGTGCAAAAACGACATAAGAATAAGAAGAGAGAGAGAGAGAGGGAGAGAGAGAGAGAGTTAAAAGTTATAGAATTTGAATGTTCAAACTTTTTAAACAGTAACATTAATTAATAAAAATAAATAAAATAAAATTGGCAAATGTATTGTTAATTACAGCTCTTTTACAATGTATTAAATAATCTTTACATAAATTCCTCACTTTATTCATGTAATAAACCTTTCATTTACCAAAATGAAGAATAATGATGGCGCAATTGAGCTGGCAGTAATTCGACCCCTAAAGCTACCTGGCATTTGTCTTTTCAGAACAAGAGAATTGCCCATAAAAATGCAAATTGTTACACCGTAAATTGAACTAAGGCCATTACTTTCACCTACTGTCAGAAACTGAACAGTTATTTAAAAAATAAACAATAAAATAAATTTTCTCTGAATTTGGAATTGGAGAGCTATGAAAAACAGAATTATCGTTGAGGGTTTAAACAAATCAGAATATCTGCACGTTTAAATTCGGTAGTGTTTGAAGATGTGCGAATGCTGTAAAATGTTACGAAATAGAAAGCATGGATTAATTAGAAATCATAAACAGCTGTAAATAGTTGAGCATCACACTGCAGTCTACAGGATCAAAGAAAGACAGTCCGTTCCTACTTTAAATGGAAATAATACCAATCATATTTTGAGGAAGAAAAACTAATATGCAACCAACTTCTTATGGTTGGAGTAAATTCACTTTAACTTTAAAGTCAAGTTTTCATAAACAATGCTCGGCATCTCAATAGTAACAAAAGCCAGCGTATAGCCGACTCCTTTTTAAACAGGGCTAGAAAATATATATAATAAACTCATCTTTGATTTTTTTATTAATTACATTTAAAATATTATAGAATATTTAGAGCGGTTTAACACACTGAATTCTCCATTCACGTATTTGGAAATAGTACATATTATTAACACATTTGAGAAATACTCACCATCCATACATTTTATTTTATTTATTCCATGTTTCTTAGTTTTTTTTATTACAACCAGTATTTCAAACCTAAATTCAGAACGTTCCGTTAAATGAAGATAGAATGAAACCAATCGCAGCTAGATGGAAAACGTGGTTAGAAGCTATCGAGAATGTGTTGAATATTTTGTACTCTGATAGCTCTACTTCAACCGAAGCCTCAAATTCTGTTGTTGGTGATAAAACAATAAAATCTGACATACATCCAAGCAAGCTGTTTGTAAATACATCACAACTATGCTAAACGCTTTCCAATTGAAGTAAGCAAACACCGTGCGTTGCTGTTTGCCACAACTGTCTATCACATGCTAAAAATCTGGTAAGATTCAATTTTTGTACATTTTTTCTGATACCAAACCATATTTCTGAAAAATGATAATTATTCCATTTTAGGTCGGTCATAGTGATATAGTGGTAACTATACTTGCCTTCCACACCCAAGATCGTGGTTTCAAACCCGGTCAGGATCGATGGATTTTTTCGGGCGTAAAAACCCTAAGTATGACTTCCTTCTGAAGGGAAATAAAGCTTGCGTCCCGTGTCGTACATTTATGGCACGAAAAAGAACCTTAAGAAGAGGCTTCTGAGCAAAATTTGTCGGCCGTTTTACGCCCTGAATTGAATGGAACGCTGATGACCTGAGATGTTAAGGAGCGTCCATAAATAAAACAAATCAAGTGAACAATTCCGCTTTAAAATACTTCAATATTTTAAGCAAATGAATCCCTTTAAAATACATTATAATGAAATAACTCCTTGGTAAAATCAATATATCTTTTATTTGTGCTTTTTTGTGCATAGCTCCAAATATTTAACATTTATTATAACAAAATGTAATGGGAACAGGGGGAAGCATTTTTCTTAGTGCTTCATATATTTAAAAAATTCACTGCTGTTAAAAAGATGACGTCAATTTTTAAATGTCTTGTCCCGCTTGAACTAGAGTGGTCCATATAAAAAATAAAACGGACAATTTTAAAGCTAAACACGTCAACAGCCAAAAGAGAGTTAGAAATTGTTGTTTTATTTATAGAATGGAATCACTCAATAAATTTGTGGCGCTGATTTCTCTTCCACTCTTTATGTAATATACAATTAAATAATTCGATAGAATTAATTACAGCTGCTGAAGAATCCAGACTTTTATTAACACTTCGTTAATTTTTTGCAGTATTTATTACACTGTTGCCCATTTCCTCTTTTAAGCACACGAAATTCTAAGACATGACAACACAGCAATTATGTAGTATTTGCTCTCTTATTAAATCAGTTCTCTGCAAGGAATGTGTTGATGCATTTAAATTCATTCTACATTATTGTAAAAGTAAATGCTATTTCAGTAGTGCACAATCTAGTAAGACGTTCCTAAGAGAAAAAATAATAATACACGTATTGTTTACTCGTCGCTAATTGCCGAGTTCTAGTCTCAAGGTCGCCTGCTGCGGAATGATGTATGCGCAGATCAAGAAGATAACATGTTTGTTCTTTTTGTAATGCTTATTCTTCCCAGAACATATGACGATGAATGTGTGCCTTACTTGAATACCTTTTCCGTGTTTTAAAAGTGTTTTAATTACTGGTCTCTCAGGAGTGTTCTGTAATATCTATTAACAATTTACAGATGCATAAATTTGAACTTGAGGTTTTTTGTGTTTCCAACTAAGGTGCTCTCTAAAGCTTTTATCATGGTATCATTTCTCCGTTTAGAATGGCTTTCACTTTGTCCCTAACCACGTAGAGTATAAACAGCTACTGAATACTAAACTTTGTGTTAGGCAATTTTTTAATTAAATTCCCAGTACTAATGTACTTAAATGAATGCAATGTTTTTTTTTTTAGTACGTAAACTTTACTTGGCTTCAATCTAATGCATATAGGATATATGTTTGTTTTATAAATGTAGATGCTCAGGAGCATCAATTTGACTTTTGATTTTGCTTTATCTAATCAAGTTTTAGAAATCAGTCAATCAAGTTTTCCTATGCCTGAAATGTTCTATCGGTCAGGTTTTTTAAAGAATTTATGAATTTAAAATCAAATTTTCAAAGTATTCTAAAATGACTAACAGTTTTAACAATGCAAGAACTCTTTAATACCTAAAAGAAAGAGAAAATTATATCTCTTTTATTTATTTAAGTAAATAAAACTACCCAAAACTGTTCCCCTATAAAATTAAAGGACGGAGTATTAGACACCCAATAACACTCTGGGTGAATTAGATGATGAAATCTAATAAAATGTTGTTGCTGTTGTTGTTTAATGCCTTGCATTAGCGTTCTTTATTTGCAGTACTTCTATATTGTAGTATTCTCTGTAAATATTGCGCCGCAGATGTTCAGGAATCTTCCTGCATCTGTACTTCAGTGCTGCATAGGTAGCATGATAATATATAGAATTCCTAGTATGTATAAATGGGACTTGCTAAATAGATGATTTCTGAAGGCTTCTACTACTGCTGTTTTTCGTGGTCCTTGAGGGATTTCATCTGGTTGGAGAAAGGACAGTTCTCCTTCTTTTGTTCATCATTTTTTTATTTATTTATTTTTGTTTTGTTTATAATGCTGAATCAGTTTCCATGTTCTACTGTTGCCAAGGATTTGCTTGTTTTTATGATCTGGTGTCTTTGCTTGCAAGCATATCGACAAGCTCATTCCCTTTAATGCCGATATGTGCTGAAGTCGACTAAAACAGGTATAACAAGAGGTGCTACTATGTTTCCACTCACAGATAAATATATAACTTGTAGAAATACACCGTTATATAGGTCATTTATTACATTTTCTCTTGAAATTTCAGTTTCCTCTATTCGTTTATAGCTCCCCTCCCAACAGCGCACTTTGTATTAACTGAGAACACACCTCTCGCTTACAGGCTTGTGCATAAATCCATTCAGGGAAAAATGCTCATTGTGTTATTTATGTTTACGATTAAAACTGTGAGAATCATTCAAAAGTTTAAAGACTATGGAAAATCGAATAGATTTTTTTTAGGACGTTTAACATTTTATATCGCTAAAGAATATCAAACAATCATTGTTTAAAATGTTTTTTTGAAATTGACTAACTCAGATAGAATATTTTGGAACTGAAGTAAAACTACTGAAAAAAATAAACTTTAAGTGTTTTATTCTTCTATCAATGAAAATATTTTGAAGCAGGCATTGATGAACAGCAGTTGACGATACGGTCAAGACAAACCGCTACATTACTCAGAGACTCCGAATTGACGTCCGGAGTGTCCCACGGACAGGTGTACCGCCCTGCTGGGCTGCTATAAGCGCCCTGGTGTGCCGCCTTGCGTGGGAGAGTCTACCTCTGTTAGTGACGTTACATCCAAGAACGTTTGGCTTGAATAAATTGGAGGTTCTGCACGTTACAGTACAGTTCCTATGTGCTTGGAATTTATAATACTCTCGCTCGGCTTTTCGGTGCGTTCGTGTAATTTGCTGAGCGGATTAACTAGTTTGTAACATCCAACTTAATCGTCTGTTTGATGTTGTTCTAAGCTACTAGTCTAATTTCAAGATACAGAATTTTTAATGTGTTAGAATTTACCAGACAGCTGGGATATCAATATGGAATGTGAAATATGGAGTTTATTTTTCGAAGATTAGCGTTTGAACAACGGCTGACTGTATATATTCCTTACATATAAGCCTAAAATTAGATTTTTCCACCATTATTGATATAGGTATTAAGTGTCTGGCATTAGTCATAGCCTTTTTTGTAGTTTGAATGACTTTTAAATGTTATTATTATTACTATTATTATCATCATCGTGTATTGGAGCAATTTACAATGAATAATTGTTAATGAAAATAATCAAGATACTAGTCCTCTAAACTGGAAAAACATTAGTATGAAATATAGAAAATACATAGGGTTTTAAAGAAAATGTATCAAAGATACTCAAATCTTCAGAAGATTTGGTGCAGTGCAGGCCCCCTATGTAAATGACATACCAAATAAGTTCAGCGCACACAGTTGTCAATAAAACTTATTCTCTGGATGAATTATTGTTCAAGAAAGTTGTCCCGTTAATGAAAAAGGTGCCTGTATCTCTACTATTCTGCTATAACTATTGTTAATCAAAGTCGGTTTCAGTGCAAAAATTGTAACGTCTCTGGGGGTATTTCGAATGGGTACCGTAAAGTGGAATTACTTTGTATCACTTTTTATGTCAATTATTATAATTAATTGCACGTTATTACTGATAAAAATATCCCAAAAAAGGAATTGGACTTGTAAATGGTTGTTGAAGAGCTTTTCAAATGGTTCACAGCTTATTATATTTCAGTGGATAGGACAAAATTGGCTCTTACTTACATTTACTTCGTCTCATTCAATAGTTTCCGTGGTTTCACACACTGTGATAACCCGAGAAGAAGTTGAACCAGAAGCTATATATTATTGAACAGTTTAGCGAGTAAGATATGCTATTCAATAAATTAATATACGACGGCGTTATTGATATAATTAATAATTACAATTTCCGTATATCTGCATTTAGTTAATTTTTCTAACTGTACAAATAGCTGCTGAAAAAAGTTTGCTTCACTGCCACTAATACATCTAAGAAAGGTAAAATTACACCACCTAAATGTGATAAATACTTCATACCATTATCGTTAGTGTAGTAATTTAACTGTCAACAATAACAAATGTCACGCCAAACGATTAGAATTTTTTTTCAATGTGCAAGACAAAAAGCAAACAAAAAAAATTAATCGTCATTTACTGTAATTTAATTTGTGTTAGTTTCAAATATGCCTGCTAAATACTCGGCGCTATTTTCAATAAATGGATGGGATTTAAATAAAAATTTATTTAGTAATATTCCTCAGTTGTCAGTCAAAAAGGAGTGCTCTTGCAAAAAGATAACTCGGAACCCTACATAGCTCAAACGACCAGAAACTTTATATCAAACTCCTATTTCACCTAATATTTACCCTCTTAAAATATTTACAACATAATTAATTACATATTAAGCAAATCTTTGTTTAAAATTGCATTATTTAGCTATTTTATTTTGCAGCGGTATTAAAAAGGGGGGGGTGTCGATGGGCGTACGTCGTGCTGTTGAGAAATGATGATGAACGCTCCGCTGCTATGAATTGTCGTTCACCACGTCAGAACCAATGCTCCGGCGCATGAGAATGAATTACTTGTTTATGGTTTTTATTTTTTTGGAATCTCTGGGTTTATATTTGTTTTTTAGTTTTTGGAACGTATGCACGTTACCAGGGAGACAGGATGGGAACGGGGAACACACTCTCCTTCACTTCAAGACACATGTAAATTCCTTTTGA
The DNA here is from genome assembly GCA_030762175.1 of Metallyticus violacea. Lineage (NCBI taxonomy): Eukaryota > Metazoa > Arthropoda > Insecta > Mantodea > Metallyticidae > Metallyticus > Metallyticus violacea. Next base: position 54,340,333 of record CM060843.1, on the reverse strand, counting down.
GAATTGTTTATTTACAGTTACAGAGACGATGAATCCCTTTTATTCACATAAATTATAATGTCTAGCCAGGAGAGAATCTCGGACTGTTTGAGCTGTCAGGGAGCTAACTGCGGACTGCCTGAACTGCCTCCGAACTCATCAAAACTGTTTAAAATTCAGTCACACTGCTCTGATCAAACTGCCTAACTAAAAACTTGATTACACTGTTCCTGCCTTAACTGCGGGGCTTGCTTAACAACTCCTCAAAAAACTGCTCCTGCCCGAACTGCTACAAAACTGTGTCAAGATTCTTCTCAGAACTGCCGAACTAACACTGCTTAACTAAAACTGCGTCATGATTCTTCATAAACTGCGTAACTAGAGCTGCCTGGCTTTCTTCAAAAACTGCGTCAAGATTCTTCACAAACTGCCTAACTAGAGCTGCCTGGCTTTCTTCAAAACTGCGTGCAAAATGCTCCGGCCTGACCTGCCTCACGACTCATCAGAAACTGTCGACAACTGTTACGTAACTGCTCCAAGATTCTTCACAAAACTGCGGGCTTTTCTGCTTTCCCATAACTTTTATTAATTTCACAGTCGGTCAGTCTGATGTGCGTCCTTTTAATTTTGAGTTCAAATTCTCGTAGCGTCTGTTTAGGTTCTACTCCTAGGTTGGCTACATGAGAATCACGTGGTTCCCGGTTCGTTCCCTATAGGCTGCTATTTGGCGCCGATTTCTGTAAGAGTCCTCCTACTAACGAACTCCTGGGCTTGTTTATCTCATTTCTCCCCTCAGATCTCCCCTTCAAGTTATTTTCGTGTCAGAAACATGTCCCGTCAGTCTTTGTTCCAGTTGCATCTCTTCAAGGTCTTCTGCTGCAATATCGCCCTAGTATTGGGATCAGAATTTTTATGACTTGGCTATTTATTCCTAGTATAGAGGGGGACGGAAGGTTGCGAGGTCCTGACTTATATGACTTTGCAGAGTTACTGCACAAAATGCATGATACATATTCTCTGAGGCTTTGCTTTAAGAATACTGGTAGTGACTGATTAATGATTAGGGTTCGTCAATTTAAATATGCTATTTTATATTCTCCCTAATCGCTGGAGCTAGGAAATACTGCTCCAATTTTTACCAATAAACTGCTAGTAAAGTCGCTACAAGTGATACCTTGGATAGTGATTGCTTCGAAATAGAAAAATTGCATGGTATAATTTTATCCGAAATAATAGCACTATATTCATTTATGTCATCATTAATTTCGCCTAAGGTACCTTAATTTGATATTGAACTAAGATTAGGAAGTTAGTTAACAGACAAAATGATGAAGTTCTACAAAAATATGACAAGAAAGCAAAGAAATGCTAAAATGATTTTATATATTCAAAATTCAAACTCAGTATTTAAGATCTTCTAGACTATGAATGGAATATAATAATCAATGATGGCGCAAATTAACCGTATTTTTTGGGCTGTTCAAACACCTGTCATTAGTTCTTTGAGGCCTAAGAAAACTGCCGAAATCGAGTTTGCGCCTTCTCTTTTGTAGGTACTGAAGCTCAAGTTAATTTTGTCATGGAGGATCTTATAACACCTAATGATACACATAATTAAAGAGAATAGGATTTTGAAATGTAGTTTCCGAATTTATTTTTATTTGCTCTTGGAGACAACCCTTACTTTTCAGATTTTTAAATTGTATAGTTATAAATCAGTATTTAAAAATTAAATTATAATATACTTGGCTACTTAACGAAGGAGATGTTAAAATGAAACAATTTATGTATGTATATCTAAAGGTGAAAGCAGCAAAGTGCATGAAACAAAAATTCATTGCAGCAAATAAACAATTACATTCCATATTGCAGTTTTTCCCTCAGTGCCACTGAGAATCTCTCATGGATTTTCTTTTGTCGAAGATTTCAGCAAGATGGCTGATGGAATCTACTGAATATGGGCGCTGATGTCTTATCCACCTCGTCAGCACTTTGCAGACTTTCTCGAAAAGTCTTCCTTTTGTATATTACGTGTATCTCATAGTGCGGGTAATCAGTGCGACAGATAGCATGCGAAATTTCATCAGCAAATTCTTGGTACATGAATGTGTGCCCAATAATCTCTGAGATTAAGGCGCATGCAAAGTAAGGCATGTCACAAGCTGATTTTCCATTGCACAATCATTTTTGGACTCTCTATATTTGGAGATATAACCAAAATTTAACGCATTTACTTTAGTAAAAGAATAATAAAGTGGCTAGCTAAAAGTCTTCACCTCATGCGTTTTGTGTTTCGTGTCTCCTGATTAACAAATGTTTTTTAAATATTTTGAAAAATGCTTGTGATTCGAAATAATCCCTACCCAATAATAAAATATTCACCTGAAGCATGTATAAAAGCAAATGACAATAGGAATTTAGAAGTGATACTTAACGACTTGAGATATTTGAAGGTGAGACTGAAAGAACTAAGAAGAAGAAAAGTGAAAATAAGAGAGATTAAATACAGCTGAAAATGAATGTACTCTGTCTTCTAGACGTTCAAACTTGTTTTCAGAAGGTTGCTGATAATAAAAGTTAACGAATTTGCAAAATGTAACAGTCCAATTTTACAATTATTTAATTATCTTCTCTCGTTGGTTACATTCAGCCTATTTTAATAACTTATCTTTTCTGAGATCTTTCCGTTCTTTTAGTTTGGAATTTGATATCTAATTTAGAAGTTCATATTCTGTCATTGCTTTTGTACGTTATACCCATTCGTTCATACTAATTACACATTTTGTTCATACAGCATCTATTCATAAATAATTTTAATTTACTGCGTTATAACAAATCAAACAATTTTAAACTTTTAAAATTTTCCTGAAAGTTATGTTATGACTTTCTCGTATAAAAATGTAATTATATTATGACACGTGCTATAAAATTTCATAGAATTGAAAACATTTAAATATATTTTATAGTACAGCTACTCATAGTAAGAGGAACTAATTATCAAACGCCATCTTAAAATTGCATATCTTGCAAAATATTAGAATCCTCTGTTTTTTTTTATTTGTTTTTTTTTAACTCATTGCTGGAACAATTGCTGCTATTGTTGTGGTCTAACATATTCAAATTGCTATCACGGGTGCTATTCTGAGGCATAATATAATATCGCGAAAATTATTTATCTATGCTGCTGCATTAGAGTGAATTAGTAGTTTTATATTAATTACTAGGACATACTCAATTGCTTTAATAGTTCAGTTTCGATACATTTAGCTCATACTGATTCCAAAAATATGAGTGCAAATTTGAGAAAATCTCAGTTGTTAGTAAGCAAGAATGTCAAGAGAAACATTACCAGCAGAGGTAGGAATAGGAAGATGATTCTGTGTTGCTGAGATGCACTAAAAAGGTCATGTAAACATTTTTTACTCAAAATTATATTTCCTTAAGGGAATAAAGCAAATCATTACATTGGATATTTCAGTAGCATTTACCAAGTAACAAATATAATTATAATGAAGCAATATTACAATGAAATATTGCATAGCTCCTAATTATATGACTTTTCCGGAAAGTTACACCAAATAATGTTTTTAAATTAAACAAATAATTGTTGTATTCAGTACCAAAATAAACGTTTCAATTTCAATACGGTTTAACGTCATTAGACATATGAAAGTACTTTTAGACACTGAGTAAATTGAATGTGAAAGCATGTGTAGGTATTTACATTTTACTTCGTTATTTTTAGAAGACTAAAAGATATACGGCTTCAAATACGATGAAATTCCAGTTCTTCTACATCAGCATTTATATATTTTCCCATGCTATGGTTGTTGATTTTATTTGCGGAAGCTCTTTAACATCTCAGGTCATTGGCGACCCATTCTATTCTGACCGTGAAACGGCAGATAAATTTTGCTCAGAGGCCTCTTATTTCAGGTGTGAGGTTCTTTTACGTGCCGTAATAGTACGGCACGGGAACCACGGCTTTACTTCCCTTCCAAAGGAAGCTATACTTAAGATTTTTACGCCCGAAAAAATCCACGGACCCCGGCCAGGATTGAACCCGCGATCTTGGGTTTATGTGGCCAGTATGGTTACCACTAGACTACCGGGATCGACTTTCCCGTGCTACGGCCGATATATGACATTAATGAAGATTTTAAAAAATTGCATCATCTGTTAATATTATAAAGGAGTACTAGGAAAAAAAAACAGATATCTTAGTATTCTACAATTATAGCAGTGCTGTGTTTTATATATTTTCATCTCTTTCCCTATTAAAACATTTGAAACAAAACGTTAAAGAAATGTCTAGGCTTTCCACAGGTTTTAAGTAATGCTTCACAACAGAAAAGAAAAAACTAGGCACGCCAACACACAGAGAAAACAAAACAAAAAAGAGAAAGTAAAACTAAAGCAGTAAAGACAAGAAGAGAGACTGAAAGAAAATAAAAAATAGAGGAGACGGAAAATGTCAAGGCTCATCACGGGAGTATTTGAGGGAGACGACCACAGAGCTGCTTGTCACCGGCTTCATATAACACGCGGACGGACGTAAATTGGGCCATAAAAGCCAGGTCGGGACTCGAACCCCCCATCGTGAGACGCTGTTTATGGGCAGTGCCTGTTGACAAGAGGGATATCACCATCCCATGAACGACACAAGGCACAACAATCTTAACAGTGATGGAAATAAAACGGGGCTAGAAAGTCTTTACCCTAAGGGGACGTGACAGCAGATTTACAATGATGTTTTAACGTGGCGTCATGCTCGTAATTTTAGCTATAGAGAGTTGACACCCACCGTACATATTTACGAGTACTGGAATCCCCTCCCTGGTCTCTTACCAAGACCCTGGTTTGAAAATGTGTGTAGATGAAATTGCCAGGCCATGCCCACATTTCCCGATGACGACTCTCTGGTTCCAGAAATATTAATGTGATATATGATAATCGAGAGGTGTAATTCGTGGTTAAAATTGACAGAGATTATTGCTCTTTTTTGTAATTGACTTAAATATATAATTGAAACTATCTTCATATTACTTCATACACAAATATATATAATTGTAGATGGAACAAACAGAATACATTTAAATTTGATATCAACTTAACTATATCAGAATACCTAAAAACTAGAAAATAAGTGATTACATTAACTTTCAATAAGAATATAAATGTATTAATGTACCGGGTGTTCCCAAATTCAATACTCAAATTTTAGGAATGACAGTAGAGAACAAAATTATTTTCATAAGGAGCCATACGTTTGAAACTAATATTGCGTGCATGGCCTACCTTTAAAGAAAACAATTAGAAATCCGAGGTATATTTGAGGATTAAATGCTAAAAATTTTATTAGCCGATTATGATATTCATTGTTCAAAACCAGCAATGTGCGTAATCTGTTAACCAGACCTCTCGATGGCTACTATTCCTGCACTGATCGAGGACGCTCCCAGTAACATTCGAGGTCGCATGTGATAACAACAAGATGGTGCACCTTCTCCATTGAATTTGACAGCATTTGAACCATGCAATGAAAATAAATTAATCGCTGTGGACCCATTGCTTGACCTGTTCGTTCTCCGAGCCTCACTCGTTTGATTTTTTTTTATGGTGGCACTTAACCAGCTTAGTTATGAGACATCAGTTTAATTAAGAGGAGAGGCAGGTCTCTAGGTTCATGCAGTTGTTAACTCTGTGCGCATTATGTCTGGAGTCTTTGAACATTAATACAGTCATGCTGTTGTACAGCGTGTATTGAAAATGCCGTACTTTTGAACAGCTCCTGTAAAAGGTTGAAAGTAAAAAGTAAAATTGTACCTTTCCCATCACCGGCTGCCTATTCACTCTTCCCATAATGGGGGAGGGGGGGGGGCTTCGGCTTTGCCCTTCAGATGCTCTGCGGACCCTGAGCGCCCGTGGTACCTCTGACGAGACTAGAGGAAGCCGGGCCGAACTTGAGACGAGCCCCTCCCGAAAGGGAGTTGTCCGGATTGGGTTGGACTCGGCGCGGCAGTGGTACCCGGAACTCACGGGTAATTGAGTACTCGCAAGAGCGGTGTGTCCCAGGGGAGTGCCGCAGGCGTGTACCCTGGGGGCCGGTGCTCCGGAAAAACCGTCATTGTGAGGCGGTGGTGGCTTCCTTAATGCTGGGGTCACTCACCCCTATAAAGGAGTAGGTCTATGCTAGTACGACCTATCAGCCAGTTAAATTCTGGTAGCTGGGTGCGCACGGCTCTAGGAGCTGCAGTTCACTCGGTGCGCTTGGGCGACGTAATCGCCTGCGGCCGAAAGGCGGGTCGGTTTAGGCAACCAGGTACCGTTCTAAATGCAAAAAACCACTGGGTAGCACAGACCTCTGTGATGGATGCCCCTGGTCTCGAGCGATGGTAAGCTCAACCCTATCTATCTGCCTATTCACTCTACTCTTTTATTATTGCTAAAAGTTTGAGCATTGAATTTATAAGCACCCGATAGAGAACTTCAGTCTGATATTTAATTTCAGCTTATAAACACTGCATTTTTTACGTTTTCAAAATCGGTGCATAATTTAATGTTTCATTTGAACTGTTTTTTACGTTTCTTAAATTCGTTTTTAAATTCTGAAGAGGGTACAATGATAATTCGGAAAAGTTTTCGGAGTGACCTACAGATAACGGCGATCGTCACAAATTTATTATGGCATCAAATTATAGTACTTTTCTTAGGAGTACTTATACTGAAATACTTGTTTGATAGGAGACTGTACGACAGTTCGAGTTTGTAGCTGCTGAAGTGCGGACACATAATGCAAGAAAACATGAAACATTGTTCAGTAACTTAAGTACTTGGCGAAGTTGGATGTAAAAATAACAGAAATCCATAATGATATGTTTCAACATTTTTGATGGTTCTATGGACATCGAGTTGAACGAGGTCCTCTTAGTGGACGACCAAAATCTGCTGCAGCACATGAAGTTATTGGATAAGCGCACAACAGGATGTTAGAGGGTTGCCGTTTAAAGATTACTGAATTTCATATGAACGATTACGGGTTGTTTATAACTTTAGTTCTAAAGATCGAAACTTCGTAGTGAAAAATACTTAGAACCAACTAAAGGCAAATATATGCTAGAAAAGAGAATATTTATGAAAGATGAAAGCGAGCTTGCGTCAAGACAATTCTTCCCCTCAACAAGTGTCGTTACAATGGCAAAATCCAACAAACTTTGCTATAGTTTGCTTCCATATCCATCTAATTCCCCTAATTTTGCTCCATCGGACTTCCATCTCTTCCCAAAGCTGAAAAAATGTCTTGTTGTAAAGACATTTACATCCGATGAAGTATTTAAAGGATCAGTTGAAATATTTTGCTGACGTGGAGAGATCTTTACTTCCGTGATGAGATATTAAAACACCGTTGCGCAACGTGTATTAGTTTAAAATTAAGAACTATTCAACCTTTATTTTGTGTTTAGATCTGATACCTTTTCAAATAGTTTTCGTTTCTATAACACTGAAGCAAAAAATATATAACATTTGTGTTATTAATGGATATAAATTAAATGTTTAATTTTTTTATTCTATTTGACAAATTTTGATCACAAAAATTTACATTTTAAAAACCAGCCATTTTACAAATATAAAATTTAAAAACAATATTTCGGACTGAGGTGAGAGTTTTGGGTCCAGAAGACTATTTAAATCAAATAAACAAATCATATGTGGCTATATATTTAATATGCTTTACCCATGAACAATCAGTATTGGTATAATAATGCAGCAATAAAGGGATCATTTACACTATATGTGAAACCTTGTTATTCTGAGATTCTTATAAAATTAATTCAGAATATTTATTTTATATGTATAGAAAATATAAATTGAACACGTTTTAAGTTATTTTGATTTACGCATTAAGCAGTGATTGTATTTTAAGAGAAGTGTTTAAAAATAATAAAGCATTATTAATTATAGTTTATAATGATGTTGATCCCGTTAATTTCAGTTATGTGTAATATATTTCGTATAATGTACACTATTTTAGTTACAGTTCTTGTAGAATACTTCCGCTTTATTTTATAACAGCAAGTTCAAAATTCCACGGATTAATTTCAGTAACATTAAATTAATGAATCTAGCATTTGTTTTATTTATCCCTTGAATCTAATTTATGTCCTAACATTTCGACCTCCCGTTAAATATATGTCCGTTAGTTGAATAACAAAGTTAACATTTATTTGAAACATTTAGATTAGCGGACTTTACAGACGTTATATATGTTTCTTATAGGTTTGTAGTACACTACATCAAAATGTCTAGCATTGATGTCAGTTTTTTTTTTTTTTTTTTTTTGGGGTGAGCTGTCATGTTTCTAGGTAATATTTTTTTACATTCCTGTTCCAAAGGCGGTTTTAGATGAAAGGCTATAAGAACGAAGTACTAATTTCGACTGAAATTGCTTTTCTTGGCAGAGCAGTTCACTTGGATGATGCGCAACTGTCGACAAGGTTTTCCCTGAGAGGTTAGGCAGCAGGCTACAGGCGGCCTGCTCTAATGCATTGCTAATGAGACAGGGTGTCCACATTCACGACATTTAATTTACCTTCTTTTGAATAGCCGCCATGATGACGTGTGGATCAAAATGACTCATCTTTTCGTTCTCCTTCCCACTTTTTCGCTTATTTTTCTCATTCCGCGCGGTTCACCTCAGCCCAAGGCTTTAATGAAACCTATGCAGCGTTTTAGCTCGTTCTTGACATTGTCACAGGCAAGTCACTTTTCTATGTGAGATCTTGTTGATCTATATGTGCATATTTGACAAGCATGCATCTATATGCGTATGTACAAAAATTATAATAAATAACAATTGTGACATTCACTGAGAGATTGACCTATGTCACAATTGAAACAATTAGTAGTCATTGTATTTTTTGTTTGTTTTTTCCTACAATGTATTATCTGCAACTACCAGGTGTAATACTACCTGGACGGTGCCAAAAATGTATGCACACTTTCACAATAGATATCTATTTAATATATTTCAAAGTTGGGCCGAAAAACAATAGTAACGTATAATATGAAGTTCTGTAAAAATTGTGACTCACATAAATTATGATAGCGTTGCTACATGACAGGTAAATCAACAATGAAAAAATGAATCCAAGATTTATCTTCTTCTTTTTTTTTTTTTTTGAGTAGTGTTTAACGCCCGTTTTTACTACTGAGGCACCACAGGCAATGGACACTGATGATACATCAAATGAAATGATAAATTAGGAAAGGATATTTTTTTTAAGGAAGGAAGCGTTCTAGACCTAAGTTTAGGACACCTCCCGGGCATTTTCCAGTTATGAGGACTGAGGAAAACCTGTAAAAAAACCCAGTCAAGGAGGACGGTCCTGGCGGGATTCGAACCCTCCCGCTCACGAGTCCGCGCCTTAACAACCTCGGCCACTCGTGGCGGTAGATTATCGTATGATGTTCTGTAAACAGATGTGACTCGCATTACGTTGTGCTCACGTTGCTACAACAAAATGCAGCCAAAATTTCTCCTAAGTAAACCTAAGTTATTTACTTTCGGTTTACTTTCAGGAATAGGTCCTATTTTTCTTAATTTGTTCACAAAAGTACGAATAGTACATTTGTGACATACATGAACAACAATTAAAAATCATCGTCCATTTTCTGTAATAGTTGGTTTTCGTATACGAATCAAATTTGAAAATTCTGTGTTCTACAGTGTACAACATTTTGGCATTAAAACAGCTCTAAGAACAAAAAGTACAAAAAGAGGAAACTTTGTTTCACAACTTATCATATCCTAGCATTTCCAAACGGCACAAAGACAACGCTCTAACTGCATTGGTGGGGAATATTGAAAGCCGGTCAGCCACGCTCTGGTGTTATGAACTTCCATTTGAAAGCATTATGTTGTCTAAAAATAACACATGTTAGAAGTATTGTGATTTAAAACTGAAACGACTTTGATTTCATAATTACAGATCGTTACATTTTTTTATTGTGTCTAATACCTGTTAACTATGAGGCATCTCAAGCGGGGGACTCTGATGGCAAATGAAATAGTAAAAGGGGAAAGTAATTTATGGAAAAAGCGTTCCAATCTAATTTAGGGTACTTTCCCGGCATTGAGGAGGATTAAGGATTGGGGGATAATCCTGGCGGGAATCGAACTGCAGACCAGCTGTCTATCGAACTCTGCCACCTATGTTAGTAGACCACTACATGATTTGAAGGTCTAAGAAAAAGTCGGGATAACGTGTTACAATGTCACTGCTTGTATTCTAACCTTTAAAAGCGGAACAGAATGAAGCCCTAATTCATGCTGAAAATTAACATTATTATTATTATTATTATTATTATTATTATTATTATTATATATTAAAATAGACGAATAATGAATTTTAAAATAAAGAAGCAATACTTATTTTAAGGCTAGCAGCAGTATTTAATTATCCTCATGCGTTTATCCAGATATTGCTTCATTGGAATATAGTTTAATCTTTAAAATACTTATTCCGATTTTAAGAATGGTTGCAATTCATCCTAGATTAATTAACACTTTCCTTTTCCAACAACTCTGGAACTAACTTTTAATTTGTCATGCGGCTATGATAAATTCTTTTCTTCAAATCCAATTTGTAGCTAAAAATAAACAAATTCATTCCTATAATAACCTTGTATTAATATAACAAATCCATTCTATTAATTTGTATCCATTACTTTTATTTTCCTTAGTTTTTTTTCCCCCAGAGTTGACATATTTAAGTTTGAGAACTAGGATGTTTTTATAGAACTCAAATTGTTTTCATTGCCTTTAGTAGGAAAGTACCATTTTAAATTGTCTCATAAGTCGATCTTGTATTACAATAATTAATTTTTTCCATAATCTTTGCAACTAATTGAATTTACATCTTTATAATTTTATTTACATGAATGTAAAGCCCTTTAAAGTTCGTGACACATAAACCTATTATAGTATTCAATGTAAAGCATTTTTATATGTATTAGTATATCGGGGTGTTTGCATATATGTATGAATGTAGGTTTGTATGTATGTGTGTATGTACTTATATTTTGATTGTTACAAGGACAGTATTAAAATGTATAGCCGTAAGGCCCATGCTACCCTTACTTGTGTATACTTTAAAACTGCTGCAATAAAAGTCCATTACTACTGCTGCTATTAAAACTGGTTTTGTCTGTTCTTTTCCAAATAGATGCATGTTTAAATGTTTGTTTTGGTTATAAAAGGTGTCTCATGGTTATAAGTAATAAGTAACTTATAAATATATTTATAGTAACATCTTAAGTTTATATATATATATATATATATATATATATAGAGAGAGAGAGAGAGAGAGAGAGAGAGAGAATGTCCTTCGCCCTAGCCGCGTGCAGGCTTTTAATATAATTACCAACTATATAGGGATTATTGTTATAGGGACACATATAGAACTGTCATGTAAAAGCTATTCCGCAGGCCATGTGTTTTGGAATCCCGACTGCTGGGAGCGGCATTCTCCACTCTTTCCTCTACTAGTTTTCCCTCCTGTCTTTAAACGTTACTTCGAAGCAGGAGAGCAATTGAGCTTCACCAAAATGAGTCGGCTGGTCGTGTTTCGTCCAGAATTTCGTTTGCAGATCCCTGAGCAAATTGTCTACTTTGATTGATTGATTGATTGATTTTTATTTATGGACGCTCTTTAACATCTCAGGTCATCAGCGTCCCATTCAACTCAGAGCGTGAAACGGCCGACAAATTTTGCTCAGAGGCCTCTCTTTCAGGCTTGAGGTTCTTTTTCGTGACGTAAATGTACGACATGTGACCCACGGCTTTACTTCCCTTCCGAGGGAAGCATACTTAGGATTTTTACGCCAGAAAAAATCCATCGGTTCGAACCCGCGTGCTTCGGTATAGGAGGCAAGTATGGTAATCGCTACACCACCAGGACCGACAATTGCCTACTTCCAGAAAGGAAATTCGCGATATTACGAATAAATTTGATTCCATTGGATAAATGCACAACAAAAAACACTCACGAAAATGTACATTTTTAATACAGTGTAAACAAGACGAAATTGGGGCAATCTTTAAAAGTATGCAAACAAAATCACTCTCAAATTATCATAAGTGGATTTACAATGTATTCTGTGCATAAAGCAACAAAATTATCAAACCTTAAACAGTACAAGGGCACACGTGTCCATTGTTTAAAGCAAGGTGACCAGTAGCAAGAGTACGTTATTGTGAGTGTTTATTTTTTTCATCTGCAAATGAACCTTTAATGAACCCAACACTTTTTCTTTTCAAAGGAGGCCTGGTTTCACCTGAACGGCCGTGTGAACAATCTAAACATGCGCCACTGATTACCGAAAATCCACTTCGTATACAGGAAAGTTGGAGATCTGTGTACTGGTAGCGCAAGTCGTATCATCGGTCCGATTTTTTACCAGACGACAACAAATGTAGAAAAATACAAAAAAGACATGTTGACCCCATTTTTTCAGTCGCTTACAGAAAAAGAGAAACCATATGGTCAACATGATTCTGCAACTGCTCGTACAGATCCATGAATAAAATGAAATATTAGCGCTGGCTCGCTCACTACCGTCACGGGTGGCCGAGGTCGTTAAGACGCGGACTCGTGAGCGTGAGGCCTGGGGTTCCATTCTCACCAGGACCGTCCTCCCTAGATGAGATTTTCCAAGTTTTCCTCAGTCCTCATAAAAGGCAAATGCCCGGGGTGGTGCCCTAAACTTAGGTCTGGCACGCTTCCTTCCTTAAAAATAAAAATCCTTTCCCAGTTTATCATTTCATCTCATGTATCATCAGTGTCCACCGTCTGTGATGCCTCAGTAGTAAAAGCAGGCGTTATACAATATTCATAAAAGTACTCTCACTTACCAGATGTAGCAATGTGTGATTTTTACATGTAGGGTTGCCTGAAGAACAAATTTTATAAAACAAAACCTCACAATTTAGAGGAACTAAAGGAAAATATCATAAATGGAATCAGAAACATTACAGTGGCTGAATTTAAACATGGAAATCAAAATGTATTTTTCCGGTACAATGCCTGTTTAGCCGGAGCGGGACATTTTCAGCGTATTCTGAGGATTTTATACAGAATTTTAAAAGCGAAGTTAAAATAGTTCTCGGTCAACCGCGACATACTCTGCCGCCGAGAACGCGGGAAAGTTTTTACGTGAAAGCCTGGTGTTTGATGGTTAAACTAGAACCTTATGTCTTAAATACTCGTAGCATTACGAATCGTCTCTTAAGGAATATATCTCTCATAATAGAGAAACCCTAGGGCAGTCTCCGGGGTTTATGAATTAGAGGACATAGTAGCTGAATTCGTTAGAGCATCTGCTGGGAAGGCTGAAGATCCGTAATTCGAATACCGGCCTTGACCCGATTCTTCATTTCCGTCCATAGTTTATTTATATAAATAATAATGCTTTTAGGATAATGTATTACTTTGAAAAATGGTTGATAAGTTTTGGAAGACAATGCTGTTTTTAATATTACCGTTTAAAAGTATGCCTATGATGCTTTAAGGTACAACAGCAATGTAAATTCATGAGTACAGAGTTTTTTTCTTCTCTTTCAGTTAGTTTCTCTGTTCAAATAAAAACTATGGTATTAAGTCTTAAGTCGTAAAACAGACTAATAGCTACAGCTTATTGCTAGAGGGAGAACAAACCAAAGACAAAGGCGAAAGGGAGATGACATCTTCTTTGACTACCAGTGGGCGGTGGTCAAAACAAATTAAAGCGTCATTAATCTTGTGATGTGCATGAACCTGTGCCTGCTATTGGGATCGCCCATTTCTTCACATGTGTGGTCTCAATTTACAGAGTTGCGACTCATTTCCACGAAGCCCATAAAAAAGTACGGCAAAAGCTCATTGCAATTACTTGCAAGCAAGAGGGCGGGCATCTTCATAAAATAAAAACCATATCCCCATTCTATCTATTGAGGGCTGACCCAGTCAAGTGCTTCGTTCACTGCCTAATCGCTAATTTCCAATAGTTGTCGATAGTGAAGTAGATATCTCGTGAAAAATCTTTCTCGATACTAAGCTGCTTCTATTATAATATATCCTTAACGTTATGTCATTTGCGTCCAAAGCTACCTAGGCTTTTATTGCACAAATGATAGAAGTATAAAGAACTTGAAACTGCATTTAGTTCCCTATCACCGGTCTTGTTAATATATTGCTATTCAAATTTACTTTATAATACTGCATTAAATGCTTCTATTCTATATATGTAAAACTTGTATATATATGTGTGTGTGAAAATAGAGTTATAATATTTTAATGCATGATAATTAGTGGAAGATGGCAAGATAGGCAAAATTGTTCAAATGTAAGAAGTGAGCAGAACAAAGGGAAAAGCTTCTCTCTTTTTAACGACATGTGAACGCTTGTTGAGAGTGGAAGGCAATTAGGATTGCAGGCTGATGCTGGAAATTTGAACCACATGACGTAAATCGTGCCAGTCATCATGAAAATTCAGAGCTTTGAATTAATCGCAGAGCAATAAATGCGACTCAAAAGTCATCCGTTGCCCGGTTTTGACCGGATATGTATAGGGTGTCCCACATAAAACCGGTACGCCTCACTGTCTCACTTCCATTCATGTAAAAGGCATATGTCACTATATTATATTACTGCTTATGTAAAAATGCAGATGTCTTGAGCTGTTGATTGTCTTATTGAAAAATATGGGGCCGATGATGCGCATTCCTAACACTGCACAACACATGCTACGTTCTCTGAGTGAAGAGATTCTTCGTGCAAATGTGTCAGTGATCCTGCTACCTATGTTTGCAATTCTTTAAGTTAACATAACCAGACAAATGAAAATAGGCTTTATCCTTCATAAAGAAGAACATTGGGTCCAAGATGATAAGAGCCAGTTGTAACAAGTAACTCGTTTGTCTGGTTCTTTCAGTTCATGCACTACGCTCACAAGAAATGATCGAAATTTGAGGTCTTTTAGCGCGCGATGGCATTTTATGCGGGATACACAAATTTGCTGAGATAATCCTCATATCGATTTTTGGGACTTCTCGTTATGTCCAATGTTCATTTGGCGTTCAACTAAAACTGCATCATTTCTCTCACAGCACTTCTGCAATATTCACGACAGGTGCTGTTAAACTCAATTGTCGAACTCTAACAATTACGTAAAACGGAGGGCAGTGTAGCCAAATTCTACATATGAATGCAGTGAGACGTAAATATTAGCGCCAGAAGGGCAGAACACAGTGAGACCAACATCTATTTATGAACGTAGTGATGTGCTGGTTTTATGTGGAATACCCCTGCATAAGGCCCATTTGCCATGTCTCGCCTCTCTTCAGACCCTCTTACGACTCTTGGATTCTAGTTTAGCAATTCAGGCTCGTAAAGATTTCTCGCTGGAAAGACGCTTCGCTTCAGTACTACGAACGCAATACTTGCAAACGATGTTAATGCAAATATCATCGCCAATCATCTTCACGAGTGTGATGTGTATTAGTGTAGGAAGCGAATAAATCAGGCGGAACCGACATAACAAATCTAAATTTCGAAAACGGGAACTAAAACTGATAAGCATACTTTTCGGTCAAATTGGTTCATTCTCATTTCCTTCCAGTAATGAGCGAATCTAATTGTGAAGTGTTCGTTCATTTTTCTATATAATGAAACGGTGAACTTTTCTGTTACAAATTATATTTTTTTCTGAAAATAAAGCAAACCATTCTGAGATAAAATGTAGCCATAATTCCATTCATACAAATTGTTGAGTTTACGCCCACCCAAATACAACATTACCGTTGTTGTATGTAGGCGCCCCCGATCATACCGACTTCAAACTTACGAATCTGTTGCTTCTTAGTGAAATACTTAGCATACCTACAATATACAAAGTAATAGGAGAATTGAACTATTAAAGACTCCGAAAATGACATTATTTAAAAATAGAATACTTTAAAGTCGAGAGTAGGTCCATAAGTTTCCAGCCTCGCCGATAAGGATTATCACCTTCACAAAAGCCTTATCTGGTGTCATACTTTATCTGATAAGTAACTAATTGCACCTGTAACCTCCGCTCCACTGTGTTCAGTTGCTTAATATCGTTGCATAAAGAAGGCTATGTGTAGAAGATAGTCACATGTTCAAAATGAGGTATCGAGCTGTTATTTGTCCTTTACAAAAGAAGCACTTTTCCAAATGAAATTAAACAGCGATTGGACGGTGTATATGGGGAAGCATCTCCCTCATATTCTACCGTGAAAAATGGGCCAAACCTTTTTGAATGGGTGCAGAAAGCATTGAAGACGAAGAGCGTGCAGGTCGGTCCTTGAAGGTGCTCACTCCTGAAAACATCACTCTTGTGGAAGGAGAATTACGCAAGGACGGCGGCTCACAGTTACAGAAATTGCAGCAAGGTTGGGCATTTCTAAAACAACAGTCCTTCGAATTATTCCTGAACATTTAAACATGAATAAGGTTAGTGCAAGATGGGTACTTGGACTTCTTTCCTCAGTCCAAAAGCAGCAACGAGTCATGTGATGTCAGGCATTTTTGGAGCTCTGCCGTGGCGACGAAAGGGAAGTTCTGCAACCCATTGTTACAGGATATGAAAAAATGGTCCTCTGCTATGATTCTTTGTTCAAAAGAGAATCAATGGATTGGAATCACTATCTTCAATGCATAAGTATTTCCCACGCTAATCTACACCATCGACATTTCCTAGAAAGAATTATAGATTTTGGACTTTATCGTCATATTCTACATAAGAATTGTAAAATATCAAAAATAATTCCTTCAAGATTCGCCTATGACAAAGGGGTCTTTTTTAATAATTCGAAAGAGATTACTCTTACTATACATTCAACGCTACCCAACGACCGCCACGGGTAGCCGAGGTCGTTATGGCACGGACTCGTGAGTGGGAGGTCTGGGTTCGAATACCGCCAGAACCGTACTTCCTGACTGAGGTTTTTTCCAGGTTTTCCTCAGTCCACATAAATGGCAAATGCCGGGGAGGTACCCTAAACTTAGGCCTGGAACGATTCCTTCCTTAAAAATAAATCCTTTCCCAATATATCGTTTCATCTCATGTATCATCAGTGCCCATCGCCTGTGGTGCCTCTGTAAAAACGGGCGTTAAACACTATATACACACGCTACCCAAAACAACAAAGAGGAAAAATATAAAAAGTAAAGTAAATAACTGAGACAGATGTATGAATAACAGAAACTGGAAAAAAGCAAACAACTAGAATGGTGGCGTTAATAAAAGTTATTTATATTACAGTAATATATTTATTATTATTATTATTATTATTATTATTATTATTATTATTATTATTATTATTATTAGGTTTTATTTAATTGGAGTGATTGGAAAATAAGATGATTTTTTATTGATATATTGTTAGTAAATCAAATGGAAAATCAATCTCTGTGCTGTATACAGTCAAGGATATGTTAGAACTATACTCACCAAGGTTTAGAGTAGGACCTTAAGTGTAGCACAGACAGTCAACACTCAAGAAATGCGTTTTCCATTTGCTTGTTGTGATGTTTGTCACAATTGTGGGGACGTCATCTGCAAGGAATGCCAACCATGGACCACGGTCAGGTGGGCCTTATGTCGCATCTTGTTATAAAAGTGCCTCTTCTGACGTCATACCGCAAAGAAGTCGGGTTTCGCGACTATGTGCATTTGTAAACCAAATAATAGAAAGCCTTACAGAGAAAGAAAACCGGATTGCGTTAGCTTTTGTGACTACCGCTTGCGAGTATTTATTTATTATTTTACACTGCTCACGCATTAGGCTCTAGAAGGTCTGTGAAGGTTATATGAGGTCATGGGAATTGTCGTCTGACCACACTACCTGTATCATAGTAAAAAAAAAAAAAAAAAAAAAAAAAAGAGAGATGTCTTGGCACCATAGGCCACAGGGCATGAACCTTAGGCTGGGGAATTCAGTTGGGAATATTAGCCATAACTGCTACAGTATTTTCTCTGGAGACTGTTTCAAATATGTGTATCTTTCAACGATTCCACCATGCACCGAGGAAGACTGCTATACTTGATGTGGCCAAACAAAGTAGCCGTGTACCTGCCGGAACTACTTTTAAAAATAATGCAGCAATGAAATATCGTATCATGTTAGTGTTGCTCATAAACTTTGAAGCAATGAATTGACAAGTGGCAGGGATGGTACTTCACTTACTCACTTTCATTCTCAAGGTGGTTAAAACAGACTGCATACTTTCTTCCCCCGCAATTATTTGCGGAGATCATCTTCTGAAGATGTGCTTATGCCTGTGAGAAAAGCGCTGTCACAAAGTATATTTTCTTTGGCATCCTAAAATCTAGAAGTTAAGTTTCATTTGGCATCTTCTCCATTATTCTAGATCATATCAACTGAATATATCAAGTTTTTATTTCGACCATGTATATTAATGGACTAACAACTTCTTACAACTCGTGCTAGTCTTGCATACTCCTACATACAATTACTGAGTCACGGGCCCTGGAGAAATGCAGTCACCGCAACTGAAAAAAGGGCAATAGAGTCGTCGCACGTAAAGTTAATATTTTTATTTTAGTCTTTACATTTTTACTAAAAGCATAAAACACTACTTTATTTAACACTAACAATACCAATAATAATAATAATAATGATAATAATGATGATAATAATAATAATAATAATAATAATAATAATAATGATGATGATCACTAGTCTGTTTATAGCTGAAAGTGATGTCCCTCAATGGCAATAAAATGGCGGAATTTCCGATAGGAAATTTCTATATTTCATCTTCTATATTTCAAGTTTTCTTACATAAATAGCATGGTGGTTCGAAACACGTTTCTTATCAGTGAGATATGCTGTCTCTAGTAGCATTTTCTGTTGGCGAACGCTTTCTCTCACAAGTACTACAAACTGACATCTGTACATGTATTATAGGCCCATTTTGTTTATTTGCGGATGTTCTTTAACATCTCAAGTCATCCGCACCGCATTCAAATCAGAGTGTGAAACGGCGGATAAATTTCTCTTTTTCCGGCTTGAGGTGTATTTAGTTGCAGTAAATGTACGATACGGGACCCACGACTTTACTTCCCTTCCGAAGGAAGCCATACTTAGGATTTTTACGCCCGAAAAAAATTCATCCGCGCTGGCCGGGATTGAACCCGCGATCTTGGGTCTACGAGGCAAGTATTGTTACCACTTGACTACCAGGCGAACTTGACCACCTTGACCACCGATCTTTCCAAAATGCAACCACACTCTGTCTGCCAGTAACTCAACTAATCTCATTGTATAGGCGCATAGAATGGGGGATATTACATAATGAACCCTTTTTTTCAGTAATTATACACATATAACTTGAAAATTTTACAACACATTATCTCAGTCTCTCTATATAACTGGAATATCATCTAAGGACATGCACTTTTTGTTTTATTTACTATTTTTGCTCTAATTGCTCTGTCGTTTCGAAGTTTCTTTTTCAGTTTAAGTATTTTTCATTGTTATTTTAGCACTTTTCATTGAATTCTAACAATGTATATACATTTTAAAGGTTCTCAGTTGCACCAGAAATTTTTCTAGTCTCTTAAAGTGCTGTGAGGTATTTTGTATTTTCTTGCTGTAGTTTTTACCGATATACGGTCTTTTCTAACAGATTTGACTGCAGCCACAAGCATATCTTCAGATAATGCTGTACGTAAATTCTTATGATCGACTTTTAACATATGTGTAATAATAAAACATGCATTTTTTTCAAACACTACAAACAATAATGAGGCATAAAATAGCATACATTTACAAATACAGTTCAACCATAATATGCGTAGTTATTCCAAAAGGTTTGCTAAGCTTTCATTGCTGATTTTAATCCACATGATGAGTTAGATGTTTAGGTTAAAACATATTTAAAAAGCATATTTAAATTTCTTGAACACATTAATTAAGTACGTGTAAATTAATATATAAAATATAGAAATAGTATCTAATTACACTATCTCTATACATTATTATTTATTTTGAGAAATTAGGAAGAACCATTGTGACATCAGTGGTATTTATGTAAGGAAAAGTTTCTCTAATCGTTACTATGAACTTATAGATATACCATCATTTAGACGTCCTTAAATGAAATGAGCATATTGAACAGGAGAACCATAGACGATGTAAAAGACAAGCATTTAATTCCTGGTCGCTATTAACACCAAAGTATACATCACAAAATAATGCAACTACAGTTTTTCTTGCAGCACAGCTTAATAATTATATGAATGGTGGTCCACCCAACAAACCTGCACTTTGTTTATGTCATAGACAAACCAACAGATGATTGTTTGGAAGTTATCATCATGCCAACTCTTGACTTCCCAGACGTGGAGAACATACAACTTCATCGACCTTCGGTTTTCTTTTGGAAGGTGGCCGGGTTCAATTGCTCCAGATGGAGCAGGTTAATGAGTTTCACTTTTTGCTCTCGGTCTAAGCCCCGTTGTCATCATCGTCTCTCCCATGGCCCTAGCTTCGCCATATTCATCATTCTTTTACTTACCCTTTACGAACCGCTGTCAGTCAATCATCGTACCGACACTGTAAGGAGCGAGTTGATGGAAGGAACAACCTAATTTACATACAAAGGAAGGCTCTCTCGTCTGCTTGGGCATTTGGGTCTCTTGAGTGAACCTAAGGTTCCGGGCGCGCGTCCTGATTAAAACGTCCTTCGGGAAGACTTTGTTAAGGCGAAATTACTCAATTGTACTGCACTTTGGTCAAGCTCTGGGAAGGAACAAGTGAGAAACGTTTAGCCTTTGTTTGAACCCATAATGATGCCGCATTCTCTCCACGACCTGTATTGCAAGCTATTGTCCATCTCAAAACCATTTTTTTTTCTTATTGTGTTTCTTCCTAGTTGCGTCATTAATATTCCCCCTTTTCTTTGTGTTCTTTTCTTTCTCCCCTCATTCCTAAAGTAAATGCTGTTTATTTTATCTGTTAGTCTATTCCACGTTCCATTGAAGATGCATCATTGAACGCTGAGTGTAGATACTTAATTCGCCAATTTTTCAGGTCGAAAACTGCCGTCTATCCTGGTACTGTTGTTAGCTATGTAGCTTTTGTTGAAAACTTAGAACATGAATGACACCAACCACGAAAGTCTAGCATACACATTTTATTAATTTATTTCCCAATATGTTTTTTGTCTTTCCTTACATCCCTTTATTTCGAGTTCAGCCTTTAATTTCCTTCCTTCATTCCCTTTCTCTTTCTTTCCTGCCTGCTCGTTTCTCTAACAATTTTCATCATTCTTCTTGCTTTTTTCTTATCCTCGTTCATCTTTCATAAAACTTATTGTGTATTTTTACATTCTTTTTCCCCCTTTCGTTTTCATTTTCTTGATGCACATTGTATAATATTATAGTTGTCGTATCATTCTTTCCTCTTTATGCCTATTCAATATACTCTTATTGTTTTATATTTCTTTTAATACTTTTTTTTACCTTTTTTACTACATTTTTCTGTTTCCATACTCGCAGGTAATATTATCAACATTGCAAAACAGACAAAATTCTTATGTTTTAATAATTTTTTGCAACTGTAATTGAAGTAATGAAATTCTTTTTTTATTATAGATGCTAGTCTTCCCATAAATGTTCTGGCGAAAGTAACATTTCTTAGCTCTAGAAATTGTATAGTTTTTAATTCAATGCTATTTGGCTCAGCAATTCTCCTTTTTATAAACTTTCAATGCGATTTACCATTAGTTATAAATGATTAAGAGATAGAAATTTTTCATAGCTAACAAAATACCTATATATGCCTGACGCGAGTTAGTGTACATGGCATCAGAGGAAGGGGGCTAGAGTTTGTGGCTAAAATGCAGAAACCTGCTGATGTATACACCAACACTACGCAGAGTTCAGGGTCAGCTATATTTTATGGTTGATGGTAAGTCAACTTCGTGTTCATGGTAGCATATGTTCCATCACTACTCGATTTACATATGTTTGACTTTGCTTTCAGGTAAAATGCTTATTCTAATACATTTCTTCTGGTTCCTACTAGGAGCCCTGTTACAATGCAATTAATGACGGTTTCGTTCTTTATTTCCTTGAATAAAGCATTTCACGCATTGAATTTGTTACGATTTTATTTATTACTTTTTGTTTTAAGCAACATAACTACTAAACTACTTTCTAGCAACATGACTATCTTAATAATTACATTTCTATTGTACAACTAAATATATTTTGATACATTGCATCTATAATCATTAGTATTATTTTGTTCCTCTTCAGAAAAAATGTATTTCCATCAAAATGTACTCTCTAACTTATCAGTAAGTAGTTTCATTAGAACTGTACAATAATCTATTACTAAAATAATATTTTTTTCGAATTTGATCCATATTTTCCTTTTATTTTTTATTTATTTACTTTTTTTTTGATAAACAATTTTAGTGTAGATCTGAAGCTGAAATGAGATATTGCTCGAAAACATAGAACACGCCTTGACTTTGGGATAATATATTCGACATGTATTTTCCAAGTTACATAGTTATCAACTTGGAGACTAGAAACATGACAATTGTGGGGTGTTCTAACAGTTGATAAATGATGATAACATGCGAACTTGGACATGCAAGAGCCCTGTGTAAATCATTGTTGTCGGTATTGATTTAATTAAATGTCTCTGATAACTAATGTGATACAGCAGAAACTAAATGCATTAAAGCGCATCATCATTATTTTATATTTCAAAAGCAGATTGTGTACCTATTTCCATTCAGGCGTATACAACATAAAACGCATTCTGGTTAGCAGATTGAGTCTTTATAGTATAATATTATGTGCAATTTTTAAAGTAAACCGTGCATGATTTTTTTTTGTTACTGTTGTTTAAAAGAGTTAGACATATTTTTAAAGTATTTTTTTTAATAAATTTTCAAAATTTAATACGATTTTTACAGCTAAGAATATATCTTTACAAACAGCCGTTTGAAAGGAAGATTAATTCCATTTAATATTTGGTATTGTAGTGGACAAAAGAGTCACTGTCAAAGAGTAAATAAAGAAGTTTCTTGTTATTTCCAACAATGCAAGGAATAATGTTACACAACGAATGTTTTATAGTTCTTCATTAAAAAGGTATGATTTGTACATGCTAGTAAAGTAACAACTACAGCGCTGCATTTTATATTGAAATATCCTCTCTTTTCACCGTTAGATTATGAAAAATGTTATAAAAACTGAATCTAATATTTAATTTTATCTCCATCCTATTTCTTTTCCTAATTTATAAATGATTAGACATGTAATATGTGCTTCTAAAGCGCCAAATTTACATAAATCTAAATTTAAAATATCCTATTAAATTAGAAAATAAGCACTTTACTCCCAATTTAATAATATAAAAGTGAACACATGTAGTGTAACACATTTCATAACTAAACATCATACATTCAGGAAAATGCCCATTGTATTTGATTATGCATACTCAAAGGCTTTAATATATGTATAAGAATAATTAATATGACTACTTTTTATTCTGCCTTTTTGCGTCTATTTAGAAGTAAATGTCATGTAGTTTAATTGGTCTTTAATATTATTTTCTGTGTAATTTATACATTTAATTTTTTTTTAATTTTCGTTCTTAGTCTTTCTTAAAAAATTTAATTATGTATTCGTCACTTCATACAACAGTAATATTATTTTTTTTTTTTAAAACTTGACTTGCATGGAAATGTACAGAGTACTGCGCCAACAATATGTGCAGTGCATTCCTATCAGTAACTTCCCCATAAGTTGAGCGTATATTAGAAGTAATACAAACTGATATTTTCTCCGTTGAAGTGTAATTGTGTAATTGTTTAAAAATGTCAAAATTTAAAATCACTAAGGGGATTTTGATAATCCTCCTGTTTCAATACAAATGGGGCTATAATAATGTGCCACGTCTGTAGTAAACCAATTTAAAAAAATATAGCCTACAAATAAATATATATCTTTACTTTTCTATTTATATCAAATAGTTTGTTTTCTGAACGCATAACTGTTATTTGACTCTTATTTTTATTTTATATAAATAAGAATATTTTAGAGGGAAATCGGAGCAATTATCTAATTGTAAATGGCAAATTATTAAACGTTTGTTTCAGTAAATATCTTTCAAATGTAGTTTGAAATTCCAAAGGATTGTTGGAGTGTCCCATTGGCCTCGTTGATGGTGAATGGTGTTTATCACATATTTGAGTGTTGCAATTTTTGGAATGTTTGAGATTTATTGTAAGGCAAATTAGAGAGGATGTTGGCATTGTTTAATAAAAAACGTAAAAAGTAATAGTAGTGGTAGAAAGTTATTTTATTTATTTTATCGTGTTAAGTAGCTTTTTGGTTTAATCAGTAATTCACTCAACACCGCTATTATTTAGTTTCCTTTTATTATATGCGTTTACTTCATCTTAAATATAAGTACAATAAAATATATTACTAGTTTTTACCTCCAGTTTTCTGGTTTAAGGTCCTTTTCGGGCCTAAGAGTTTTGGTGGCTTTTAGGCGTCTAAAAAATAAGTTTTTAGTGTCTTAACATCCGATGTATATTAAATGTTCATTACATTTTCATTAATTAATATTACATAGCCACTCATTCTTAAAATTACTCCCTTAAAAATTATTTTAGTTTCTATAGTTCGTATAAATGTGAATAGTTTTAGTTCTTTTGCTTTATTACATTGTGTTGTATAGTTTCATTCGCTGTTACGATGCTAGGGGCCTTGTTAAAAGAATGGAAATAGTAGGAACAAAAATTAGCATTCTATTTTCATTACAAATTTGTAGTATAGAATGTAGGAACGTCCTCATTTATTATTAGTATGTATCCATATCTGCTTTCTTCCTGAAACCTCAACTGAGAGGCTCACGTGCGAATGCCACATATAGCACACATTTCTCTTGCCTTATTACACAAAGTTGCCTCTGGTGTTTAACGCTAGGTGATAAACACTAACAAAGAGTGAAGGCGAATATGCTATGAAGTGGGAAGTCAAAAGGTCGTCGAGAATGGAATACGCACATTTGCATTGTTGTGGAAATGAGTTGGCAGGTACACTCTCTTTGAGAGAAAGTCAAGACAGGCAGCGTGGGAAAGGGGGAAAGCTCATCACTGACAAGCAGGGCGGAGCTTCTAGCCCCAGGCAATTTTCACAAATCCTGCTCTGTTTGTAGGTGTCAGAAAATATTTATATGATAAACATTACATATTTTTAGAAAGACACCTCTCTTTTGTGTGTTTGCATAGACATGCTTCACCATTTTGAACACCATTGTGAATCTTTTATTTCTCATTTTGTGTCACCATTAACGTCGTAATTTTCTTCTTAACTAGGAGGGTTACTCAAGTCCTGTTCAGGCTCAACAATATTAAATGTATCACCATCGTTTTCTAGGATGCCGGATATTTCTTTTGCTTGTATTTTCACTTGTGTGAAAGTGATTTGTCATTAATGCAATATAAGTATTTTTCCAACTTTACTTTATGTTTTTATGTTTATTCTTGTATATTTTATATGTTAAAATCATTTTCTTGTATCTTCTTTCATTCCTTGATCCTGGGAAGACATTTCATTTCTGCCGATTGCATTTTAACACTTTTATTAGCCAAGGTGCTCTACTAAAAACCATCATCTAGTACACCTTCATTTTCTTGTCTTGTTTTGCAATATTATGTTTGTTAACCAATACAATGATATTTATTAAATTTCTCATGACCTTTGTTAATGTCTATATTTAATTAATTGACATCTAATTCGTCGAAGTGAAATGGTTGTTCCAGTGATTTGAACCTCCAAGAGATCTTTCACGTCTATATGTTTATTTTTATAAATATATTTCCTCTTCAATATTCTATATTATTGCAATATCATATACATTTTAATTATTTTATGTATTTAAGCAATCACTTAATTCAATTTCTATATGTTTCAGAACTTCGTTTTGTTTTTCCCCACTTGCAGATGTTCCAAAGTGGGTAGTTACAGCTGCGCACACGAACAATAAACCCTCGTATTATTGTTGATACCGGTTAGTGAGTGTTTAGCTTCGGAGCAGGCGGAGTTAATGTATTATTGCATTTTATTTCTCTGTTTGTCATGGTTCAAAGATTTAATACAGAAAAACGCATTTTCGTTTGCTGCAACTATTTAAGAAATGAATCAGCCGCTCAGTGTAGTGTAGAATTTAAAAACATTTTTCGGAGTTTCATACACCTGAAGATCTACAGTTAGTTTAATAGTGTTCAAAACAATAGGATTAGTGTTGGACAAGAAAATAAGACGCAGGCTTCTTGTGTAACATAGAAAAAAACTGGATAATATCATGCTCGATTAGAACAATCACAGAAAACCTCTTGGAAAGTTAGCACAACAAGCAGAGTTCAACTCTCGTCATATTGTGTTAAATAAATTCCCCCTACATGATTACTGAAGTGGACACCTTACAGCCTATCGATTAAGGAAGGAGAAAGTTCATCTTCTGTGAAAAACTTCAGCCCTTTTTTAATACTTTTCCGTACACGGTGGGCTGGGTATGGGACTCCCGGCTGTTGGTCCGGCTCGCTGGTGGGTTAAACAAAACGAAGGCCCGATGTTTATAGTAGCTATTTTTGATTCATAAAATTAAAAAGTTGCTATATAAATCCATATTTATTATATTAAGCTAAAGTAATGTGATTCCTTTCCGTTTCATTAACAGCATGTCATAAATATACTAAAATTGTTTAATGTTATTGTACACGGTGTGGGAAAATATGCGCAAAGAGTTTGTGGGTAGAAAGGTGGTCGAAAAATAAGAGAAAATAGTCTCGAACGATTCTGTTTTTTTGGTGCTAGAGCCATTAATTGCAAAGCTACAAGTATGTATGGTGAATAATACTGAAAAATAATGACTTACCTTAAACAAATAATTTATTCTGTCAAAGATAAGTTCTAATATTAATTAATTACACTTCCAGACTAAGTAATCGTTCACAAAACTTACCTGCTATAGTTCTCACTTCAACGAAGACCTAAGTAACAGTATTGTGGTTAGATGTAGGAGCACCTGCTTATGAATGCATTCGACGAACACATGTCACATCGCAACATGGCTATGACATTCATCCATATCTATGCCTTTAGCTCCATATTGAAACCGAGAAACCGCCACGGGTGGCCGAGGTCGTTAAGGCATGTATTCGTGAGCGGAAGGACTGTTCTCCCTGACTGAAGTTTTTTCCAGGTTTTCCTCAGTCCTCATAATCCGGAGGGATACCCTAAATTTATGCCTGGAACGTTTCCTCCTTAAATAAAAATCCTTTCCCAATATATCATGTCATGTATCATCAGTATCCACTTCCTGTGATGCCTCAGTAGTAAAAACGGGCGATAAATACCACCAGCCTTGCATTTCCACTCTTAAAATACAGGCTCCTTTCTATTCGTAAATTATTTGTAAATATTTTGTTCACTGTTTATACTTTCTATATCGAACGTTAGCTTTTTTGATAAGAAAGTGTCAAATACATGAATAAGTCGTTGCGAAGTGCTGATATAAATGAAGTAGATATGATGTGAAACCTTTGCATGTTAATTCTTTGGCGAAAGATTATGGCCGCCCAAAAAGTTCCTAACACTTGTGAGAAGGTTCAGGTATATCGTCAAATATTGCGAGACAGACAGCTC
The DNA here is from genome assembly GCA_030762175.1 of Metallyticus violacea. Classification (NCBI taxonomy): domain Eukaryota; kingdom Metazoa; phylum Arthropoda; class Insecta; order Mantodea; family Metallyticidae; genus Metallyticus; species Metallyticus violacea. The sequence goes on along the minus strand of CM060843.1, from coordinate 54,312,586 downwards.
TGACTGACTAGATTGACTGAGGAAGAGCTATGGCTGTGTTACAGCGACTAGACAGCTGGTAATGAGCAGAGAGCATGAATTTACATATCCAGCCACACAAAAGCGCTTTGCATTCTTCTTCCTGTTATCTAATAGCTGTCAGTCCATCGCATCATTGTAAAACCCCGGAAAAGCTCTAGTAGTCACAGAAACATAATTTTTTTCGGTATCCACGTATATGAAATACCAGCTTTCTGTAATGAAAAGCTCCCTTCTGTTCAGCATTTATTCTCCTTTTTTGGATAAAAGCAAAGTTTGGCGGAAATGAGCTTACTCTAGGAATGAAGTTATTTTCCTTTGTACGGTGAAATGGTTGCATTGTCTTATTACATTCTTTTTTATTTAATGTGTGTAGGTTTTTTGTGTTAACTTCATCATGAATGATGATAACAACAAGAGACCATGACGTTTGGAATTTTTATTATTAAATTATTTCTCTCAGTTTTGTTACCGTTGGCTGACGCCGGCAAAGTTAAAAATTGCAATTTTTAGTGAACAACCTGATCGAACACTTTGGTTTATTTTTTTCATATTTAGTATTTTACACATAGTCATATCTGACGTATATCAACTGTATACTTAAGTAGTTTCTGATAAATGTCTCATTCACAAAATAAATAAAGTCTCAGACAATAATGTGATGTTCCAATACTGCTTGACACATATGAAAATATAACAGTATAGGAATTACAGGAAAAAAAAAACACTGCATAAAGTAGAAATTGACCCATTAATACCGTACCATTAGCCGATCATGCCTTGATATTAGAAGTATGTAAATTTATAAATGTGTACTATATTGTCACGAATTTAAGTTGAGTTTTCTAAAAGTATAACTTGAAAATATAGCTAGAAAATATTAAAGTGGGGTATTGGAAGGTGAATATATACAAAAAGTAAAATATCAGTAAATTATTGCATTATGAATAATTTAATATTTTTAAGTATAGAGAATTTCTGTAGATGTTTAACTTACACATAAATAGCCAAGAGGAATGGAATGATGACATTTCATCGATGACTAAATTTGTATAGTTTTCAGCGTCATGTAAAACTCCCAGTTAACTAGATACAAGCATAACTCGAACCTGCATCCTCCCGATCGCTACCCTTAGATAATTAAAGTACTTAATGATTAGACGCTAACACTTTGTACTTAAATTCGGAAGGTCACGGGTTTAAATCCCCTGTGGCCGGCCATCCTGACCTTGGTTTTTCCCTGGTTATTTAGAAAATACTGCAATAAATTTTCACCAATGTTCCGCTTTCTCATTTCACTCCAAAGTTCTGGTTGTAGGCTGTATGCGTTGACCGTGTGGCATTCGCCATCTGGAAAGGTTGAGGTGTGCCGTATTGAACCATTAAGAGCCCGCCTGCGTCCATACCGCAGCTCCTGGCGGACTCTTTAACTCTTAGGGACGGTTTCATCAACGAATGTTAAGAATGTACTAATATTTTGTTTGTTAACACTGCGTTAATATTTTAACAATATGTTAAGACCACCAAGCTTTTCCAACATAATGTTAGTTAACACGTTTTTAAGGTTCCCGAGTATTGCAAATTGCATGCATGGATCGAAAACACGGTGTCATAACCGACAGACTTTGAACGCATCCTGATGTACTTTTGATTGCATAGAATATGTAAAACATGCAAGGGATATTAAAAGGAGCGGAGGCACAAAGGTTTTCTAACTTCTCTCGTATTTCATCTACAAACCTATGACGACTGCTTTTCCCATTCTGTACCTCTGTAAAAAATTGCTCTTTTTCGTAAAAAATTCAAAGTAATTATATCGCAAAGCCTTTTTTTTTTCTGTTATGAATGACTTAACATATCCAGATATAGAATTTCGAATAGCTGTATTTACGGCATCCGTTTTCGAACTGTTACCAGTTGTTAAGTTTTTAACACGAAGGAAAGATTATGTTAACTTAAAAAGAAGCTTAACATATTGTTAAAATTAACTCACTGGTTGACGAAACAGAAGTTTTATCAATTTTAATGTTAAAGCACTCTAACAGCATATTAAGTTTTAACATTTGTTGATGAAACGGGCCCTTTGTATCTCTCACTCTAACTCTTGCTCCTAGATATTTAATAGTAGGCCCTCATTGAACTTCTACGTCTAAAATTCTCTTCTGTCCTTACCAAACCAATTCGTTCTAAGCTACTTAAGCGACTCGGCTGAAATTCGGCATATTGTTATATGTGAACTAAGATCTAAGAGTTAATATTACTAAATTAAATTTTGTTAATAAATGTTTTAATAATTATTTATGATGCAGATGTTAAAAGTGGCAAGTGCACCATTAATACACTCCGCTTAGTTAAAAATGCATTTCATATTGGACATATACTTTTCTTTACTAAAAACAATTAATTCGCATCGTTCTTCATCTGAAAGCTGTTTATTATTGGCAGAATTTTTCAACAATCTGCCAACAATGAATGTTGGAAGTCAATCCAAAGAAATGAATGAAGTTCTAGGGTTCCCGTTGCTGAGTAGTATGTAGAGAATTGTTAAGAAAACCATGGGAAATTTACTTGTCATTTACATGAAAATCACTGAAACAAATCAACTTCTATATTGCCGTAGCAATGACATTAAAAATACTCTTTCAGAAGGAAAGAACACATGCTAAAAGTAGATATTTTAACTAATGACAATAGTGACAGTAGCATTAGTGTTTATAAGTAAAGGACTTTTAACTCCAGTGTTAAAAGTAAATATTACTTAAGTAAATTAATTACTATATATATCGTGTGTTTTATTTATTGTCGCTTTGATTGCTTTGTTCTTCTCACGACGTCTGTAGATTGTACACTGAAGACTATAGGTTAAATCTGTAAAGATGATGAAAAAAAAATGAATTAATGATGACGCAAATGAGCTCAGAATCCTTCGGCTTAAATCTTGCATTCACCTTCTCAGAGTAAGGGAAAATTCCGAAAATAAAATCTTACCAGACAGCTTGACCTGGCTAGTGTTCCAATCCAGGTACTCCGAACGCTACCATTAGATCACGGAGGCTGTCTGCTATATTGTATCAACAAAGTAAAAACAAAACATTATAAGAACATTCAATATGAAATGATTTTGTCAATGGTACAGTTGTTGCAATTGCTTTGTTTAACATTAAATATATGTGCCGCATTACTTATGAAGTCATTAGCTTGTTCCCACATTAGGATTTTGGATCTTTTCTGCCTGTAACCTTTACCCTTCCGCTTTAAGAATACAATGATCTTATAATTGCTGACATTTTGGCTCTCTTTTACACTTAGACATATTTTAAACATCGAGTACTTTAATACAGTGTCACAAATTTTCCAGTTTTTAATTTGTACTTTTTTTTTACGAAATAGGCTTAACACATTTTCACTGTACTTATTGTGAACATTCTTTGACTTGCACCACTCAAACCAAGCGGTAATGCTTGGGAATGGCATTCGGGTTCAATTTCCGTTGCGCCGGTCAGTATTTGGGCTTTTTTGGTGGTTTTGCTGACCACTTAGGTGAATGCTGGGATAGATATATATATGAAACGATTTTTACGCTCTCCGATTTTATATTCGTTCATTCAGTTGGTTCTCTTATAGGGTCGAAAGTGCCAGGGCGAAGGTGGAAGCTGGCGCGGTGTGACGGTGGCTTGCTCTTTTTACTCCAAACGGGGTTTCTGAGAGGCTTGAACTCCGCCGATACTGGGGTCTTCTATCTGGAATTATATTATGGACCCCGTCTGCGTCTGCGCAGTCCCCATCCGTGCATCTGGTCGCCAGGTGTCTCCTTCGCCTCATTCTCTCCTCCTGGTAGTGCTCCATTGGAAGCGTTGCCACAAACATCCTGCCTTGAGCGAGGCTAAAGTGCCGAAGTAATCTCCTTCGCCCCGGCTTAACTTTTATGGCATCAATTTCAACGTTACCCTCTCTCCAATTTCTTTTATTTCGTCCGGCTCACTTGCATAAACCATTTTTTGATAATCTCCAGCGTTTATAACTATTAATTGTTCAAAGAATCGACAAACTAAACCAAGGCTAGAAGTAAAACATTAAATAAATTATTCCGAAACTTATTCATTTGTAAATAATGAACGGCTCTCCAAAATATAGCGTACGGCAACAAGTTAAAACGGATATTAGAGAGACTTCATGCCTACCAACAAAAAAAAAAAAAACTCACTTTTAACACTTGTGTAGTAATTAACTATTATGACACAAATGCATGCAAATTTTAACGTTAAAAATAAAGTTTTTTAAATAACGAACCTCCAAAAATAGTTTGCAATACAAATGCGTTCGGTACATTACATATGCTGGCAAATTTAACAAAAAAAAAAAAAAAAAAAAAAAGACCGAAGCGAGCTTTTCAAACTTGTTATTGTGCGCTTAGCATTCTTGTATCGCAACATGCTATTTCACACTCGTAGCGGTGAAATTTCTTACGATGAATAGGTACCAAACAAGGTCTTGTGTACCACGAACTTGGTGGCATCATGATAAAACAACTATGAGACCAACATTTATTGAGAAACTTCTATGTAATTAATCGCCCACCAGGCAGTTCATCTGGAAACGGAACAAAACGCTCAAGGAAACAAGCGCACTTGGGACGACCTTGAAGTTCAGGTATTGAAATATAATAATGACCTTATATAAGTCACGAGTAGAGCGTAACTTGAATTTGGAATAAACTGCAATATTTGGGTAAGAACTCTCAGGGAATTAAAATTGGAACGTTACAAATTAAACTGGCTTGTACTGAAGAAGATCCGGGCCGCTCTTTGAGTTTTCCGAGTGATTCATTATTTAGTCATTCGGGCCACATGTAAAACAAATGAATGATTCAAGCACCTCAATTGTGTTAACTGGACAAATAACTTTTGTCTAATAAATGCAGAGGCAGCGAACACTCCTGGCGTCTGTGTTTGGGCTTCCATTTGGGACAGGGATATCATTGGCCCATATTTTTTCGAAGATACTGTCAGAGGAGAAAATTACAATTAAATATTTTAATAAGTTGTGCTCCCTAAAACAAGAAAATATCCGGAACATTTTGCAACAAAATACGGATTTCTAATGATAAATTGCCACAGTGAAGTGACTTCCTTTTAGTAAATTTGTTGGACTAGATAGGTAGGCAAGGAAATTCTGCAATGCCTTGCATTCTTCTGATCCGATCCATATGATTTGTCATTTTCAGGAATGTTAAAGAAGTCTATTATAAGACAACTGAAAACATTTCTAAATTCATTAATAAAGTATTTGAAGAAATACCAAAATACTTATCAGAATGCCTTAGATTATGCTTGTAGAAGTGATTTTGGACAATTCCCGTAAATATTAATCTTAATAAATCATAAATTATAAATAGTTAATTACAGCTGGATTGGACTGTACTGAATTGATAGTCCCTATCAATTCAGTAGGAGGAAGAACTTTTAATACTACATTCTTGCTCAAGGGTTTGCTTGTAGAAACCTTCGGGAGAAAAGGATAAAATGAGGGAGAAGCTGAGGTCCGAGATACACGGATGTAGACATTGTTTCCAAATAGAACACCAGAACACCCCGAAGCCGGCGTAGCACACTCCCTTATAAGTAGTAGTAGTGGTGGTGGCAATGGTAGCAGCAGCAGTAGTGTACTTATTTACACATATAAACTCCTCCCTTACGCACCGACGTGGGGCAGTACGTACTTCCCCATTGCACTCTAAAATAAATGAAATTGCACAAATTAATATTTCGCTCTTAAGAGACAAACAATATATACCGAGGGTGCCAAAAATATATACACACTTTCACAATTGATGTCTATTTAATATATTTCAAAGTTCCGCCGAAAAACAACAATAATGTGTAGTATGATGTTCTGTAAACAGACATGACTCACCTTACGGTACGCTGGCGTTGCTACAACAAATTGGAGCCAAGATTATCGTTTGAACACCGGAAATCAACTTTGAAAACCGAGAATGTTGTTGAAGTTCAAAGGCAATAGGACGAAGAGGTTTCCACCGCGTTCTCTGGATCTAGCTCCGTTGGACTTATACCTATGGGAAACTCTTAAATTTGTTCTATACCGTAGAAAAACAGCTGCACTGTTAGCACTTCGGGAAGAAATTGAAACGGCATGTGCTGTAATCGTTGAGGACACTTTCGCAAACATTGCTCAATCAGTAATTAAGCGTACTCAGAAGTGTATCGACGCCAATGATGGGCATTTTGAGCAAACCGTTATAACTGTTAAAGTCTAAGATGATTAGTGTTCATCATTTTCTGTTTGCGTGAATTCAGTTATGTTATGTTAACACAGTTTCTTCTTTGTTTGAAGTGTGTATACATTTTTGGCACCCTCTGCATAATGAAATGAATAAATGGAAAATGAAAAATACAATAGGAAAAAGATAAACCCCTAAATAAAATAATTTTTATTCTATATATTTTTGATATATTTATTTTTTATTTTATATGATTTATATTATTATTATTATTATTATTATTATTATTATTATGTGTTATTTTATAACAAAAAAGAAAACAACACAAAAGTAAATAACTCTGGAATGCACTCACTCACATTTATATACAAATAGCTAAAAAATAAAAAAATTAAAAAATAAAATATCCCTTATAAGTAGTTCGATTCCCTCAGAAGGGCCGCTTCCATACCTGACGCCGGGGCTTTCCATCATAACACACACACACATACACACAGTACCAGTCAACCTCGTCCTGACACTTTCGACCTAACTAACAGAATGAAATGAAATGAGACAGTGAAAAATGAATGGCAAAGAAAGATCCATCATCAAAGCACCAAGGAGAATAACGAGAAAACTCAAGATCAGCAAAGCCAGCTGAACCCGGTACTTCCCAAGCATTACCGCCTAAGCCATCCCGCTTGGTAGCTTGTATTATATTTTAATTCGTTTTTATTTTGTTAAAATGCAGTTTTAGCAATGAATGGCTACAAAATATTATGGTAGAAAAACAACGTATATCAAATATACGTATGACTTCTTCAACTTGTATATTGAGAAGTCACCTCTACACCTATTTTCAAAAATCGATTAAGAAGGGCATATAAAGTTAAATTTGCAGATGGGAGTCTAGACATAATTTTACGTTGCTTAAGGAACTGGTTTAGCACTGATCATCTGCAATACCAACAAGCATTTTACCACACCACACCACGCCGCTAGAGAAAATTTCTTTATTTTCAAAGAATGACAATCAGATGCTATCGTTGAGAAAAGTTGAAGTAAATGAATAATTAATTTTAAGTGCAATAATAGCACGGTCTGCGGATGGTTTCACTTTGAAAGATTCTTTGCATCATAACGATAATGATGGGCATTTACCTAAAGAGAATGTTATTTTTTGATTGTTAATTATAGTGTGTGTAAAGTTAGTTTTTCTTGATGATAATAAAATGCACAGAGAAAATTGTTTTTGAAAATAATTAATGGTCATTCAAGTACATAACTGCAGACAATAGAAGTCTGGGTAGTATTTCTAAACAATACTGAATTGTCTGTGAATATTTAATTAGAGTCCCATTTTCACACATGAGAATTTTTTTTCAGCCAGTCCAAAGGAACAGGCGGCGACAATACAGAACACTTGCCATTAAAGGCAGCAAATGAAAATAAATTACAAAACTTTCTATTAAAGAAGTGACTTCTGCTACGCGTTTATGCCATTATGCACAAATCTGAGCTATGTGACCAACCGGGGCGGCATCTTTCAAAAGACTCCTCGGAAGCCAAGTCATCTCTTATGCGCTGAAATAATAATTCAAAAAAAATAATAATGTACGTATGTACACGGCGTGTAGCTTACAAGCCGCCTCTCTGAGGGGCACCCAACAAGTGGCGTGTTAAACAAGGATGCTGGGTTCCGTTCATGCTTCTTGCCGTCAGTGGCGTGCAGCAATTCTCCAGAGATATATTTAATGTTAGATGATTTAATAAGTCACTTTTTGGTCTGTGTTTCAAAGGTCGTAAATTTCCTTTTAACACTAGTACCTGTGAACTGTCGAAGCGATCATTTGGACAGATGATGTCAAGTATTATTAAATACAAAAACTGCTCATTTAATAATAAATTAAGCGTTAATGTATTGCTTATTTAATGACGAAGAGATAAGAGGGTAGTTCAATAAACGACTGTTATGTGCCTATGGAAAACGTTTATTGACGATTTTTTTTGAGTAATGTTTAACGCCTGTTTATACCTGAGATGAAATGATAAATTATGAAAGGATATTTTTTTAAGGAAGCATTCCAGGCCTAAGTTTAGGATACCCTCCCCGGCATTTGTGAGGACTGGGGAAAACCTGGAAAAAAAACCCAGTCAGGCGGGATTCGAACCCCAGACTTCCCGCTCACGAGTCTGCGCCTTAACGACCTCGGCCACCCGTGGCGGTTTGACGCATTTTTAAAAGTGTGTTTGTATGTTCTAAGTTTTTTCCATTACGATTAGTTAAGATTAACAAAATACAACAGTGCAATGCTATAATATTATTACAGTGCCCTATTTACATTCAATGCAAATTACTTCCTTTGTTGTTTCTTTTCTGTTGTTTCTTTCTGGGTCCAAAAAAGCGTTTTCTATATTTATTGCAACTTGTATTTTTAAGCTTGTTTCGACATTTCTTCATTTGGCACAATTGTCTTCGATTAACCTTTTAAAACTTGTTCGTCTTCTTCGTTCTCATCTTTCTCCATCCTCCTTGATTATTTTCTAGCATCCACATTTTCAGTGTGTAGTTTTTCTGCGAGTTCCAGGATAATATCTCTGGGACTTTGCTACCTGTAAAAAAATTAATTAAATGATAGCTGTTAAGCTAATTGTATTGAAGAAAACATACACTGATCATCGTCGTGTCCCAGACAAACAGAATATTTTCTTGAGGTCTGGTATGACGTCCACTGCAAACTTTGTTTTACTGTAGAAACTAATTGATTCCAAAAACCGTTTTGCATTATTCCGTATATCAACACCAGGATGCATTGAACTGTGCAGAAGCACAATTTTGTCTCTTTTCCCTTGATAAACAGTCAGGATGGTGTATAAAATTTTAAAATAATTACATATATAGAGATATGTTTTATGTTAACAGATATTACCCTTCTTTTATAATTCATTCTTCCAACCAGACTAGTCCCTTCAGCTTTTAGCTTACTACGAGTTTCATGCCCGTTATTGCCATGTGGGGATACTAATTTCATCGCTACGCTCTCAGGAAGTTTTTTGTCAACTACTCTCTGTTATATTTGCCAAGATACGAAAACCCAACACAAAGATATCTTGTATCAATATCATCTAGAAGCCAGAATTTGATACAGAATTTATCCAGTTTGTTTGGCATATACCGAGGGTGCCAAAAATGTATGCACACTTTCACAGTGTGTGTGTGTGTATGTATGTATATATATTATTTCAAAGTTGGACCGAAAAACAACAGTAATGTGTAGTATGTTGCTGTAAACAGATGTTACTTACATACATTATGATAGCGTTGCTACGTGACAGGTAAATCAACAATAAACAAATGGAGCCACGATTATTGTACAGTGTTCTGTAAATAGATGTGACTCTCATTACGTTCTGATAGAGTTGCTACAACAAAATGGAGTCAAGATTATCGTTTTAACAGCAGAAAGCAATTTTGAAGTGGTATTGGAAAACCGAGAACGTTGTTGAAATACAAAGGCAACGGAGGCGTGTGCTCAGAATAAAGCCGTTCTCCGTTGGACTTCTACCTATGAGGAACTCTTAAGGATGTTGTATATCGTAGAAAACCAGCTACACTAGCAGAGTTTCGGAAAGAAATTGAAACGGCATGTGCTGCAATCGCTGAGGACACTTTCGCAAACGTTGCTCAATCAGTAGTTCAACGTGCTTAGAAGTGTATCGACTCTGATGGTGGACATTATGAGCAATTGTAACTGTGAAAGTCTAAGGTGATTAGTTCTCATCATTTTATGTTTGTGTGAATTGAGTTTTGTTATGTTAACACAGTTTTTTCTTTGCTTGAAGTTTGTATACATTGTATATTGCAGGTAAGGGCATCGTGTTCTGTTGAGAAAAAGCTGTTCATCTACAGTGACATTAGCCTAGCTGGCAATTATCTACGAATTATTTCATGTATTTGTGGTTAGTGCAATTTAACTATTTGCAAATGTACAGACGTTGTGGTTTCCATATCAAAGCGCAAAATCCTCAACATTGTTTCATCTGCAAGAGGCTGAGGGCTGTGCCATACCAATCGCTGAGATACATTTGCTCTTAAGATACCACCAAACAAATAAACGCTGGTACTGCTACCACCGTAACTCAAATGCAGTTGCTTAAAACAAAGCAATTATTGTTATAAAAACATAGGGGTTAATCTAACTCGGAATAATTAATATCTACAGTAACTAAGTAATTTATGAAAATCCTTAGGAAAATAATGTAAAATTAATAAATTAACATAAATTTGTTGAAAAAGATAGCGATTTAAAAATGTAAAGGCGATTAAATGACCGTTTGGTGGTTCTAACGTTAAGTTAAGGTATGAGTTTTGTTCCTCGCCCTTCCTACACTCTACAAAACAGCACATTGCGCATGTCTTCTTTATCTTCGTGTTCTACGTTGATCTTCTGTTTTGACAGATTAAGTCTTTTGTAATGTAAAATATTGGAGCTCAAACTTTAGCATGGGCTTTCAGCAGAAGTACTGGTTGTAGTGTATTTATTTCATTGTCACCAATCTAGGTCTGTTTGATTTAATAGAAAATATCAGATTAGATACTTCAAAATAAACTATAAAATAAATATTTATTCAGTATAAAAATAAATGAAAAATGGAAACGGAATATCAAAATCAATTAAATAGAAGAAGAATTGAAACAATTTTTTAAAATACATACAAAAAGTAGAAAGAAATCGCTTATGAAAGACATACTCAGAGCTGGATTCAATCAATTTGTCTCCTCCTCCCGTTATCAGCCTTTTCAGACCTGAGCTGTCTCGCTTTTATCAGAAGTTTACCTAACCCTCTCCTTCCTTGCCTGCCAGCAAAACCGAGCATAGCATTCAGCCATTATATGTGCCCTTGATTTCCCTTTCTCACAGCTGGGGGAAGCTCTCTACTCCCAGCAGTTTGAAGAACTTTAAGAGACATATCGCTGATTGCTTATCTTCATATCTGGAAGAGACCGGGCATTTCTCTAACAGGCGCGGCTTTCCAGATATCTTTGCGCATCCAGGTCGGGGAATCTTGCGGGCCACGCATCTGGAAAACCTCTGGAGATAATGAATTCACCAGCGAAGGTTGCACGAAGCATACCTTGCACTTGGCGACCGATATGTGACTTGCCCCAACTTGCATAACAGTGGTTTCAATTCTTGTAACGCAGGAATCTTATGTTCCAAAATAAAGTCGCTATAACGTGCAGACAGCACGTACACCTGACAAGCACTCCGCATGTAATCTCCTCAAAGAAAAACGGACTAACGGACTTGCAAATCCACACCACACAGTAACAAATTTTGAATGCAATGGTTTTTTCATGCACAACATGTGGAATAGCGATAGAACTGCATACTCACTACACTTTCCAATGTGAATTACGCCTCATGAGTCCACAGAACGTTTCCCGGTCACATGTTATCCACCTTCATCAAAAACCGAAGGTCAAAAACATGGTGTTGTTCAGGATTATGAGGTTGCAGTTGTTACACAGTAAGGAACTTGCAGAGATATCAGCGTAAAATGGGACGCAGGGTTTATCGAACTGTTGACCATGGGATAAACATTTCACAATTCTCGCTCGAGCTCTGGAAGCGGAATCTCGTGGTCAGTGAACTTCCTCAAGACTTCCCTGAGGATAGCTTACCTACCTTTACCCCATGCCACACTCAAAGCGTCTGTTTCTTAAAATTTTACATAATGATCTTTAACAGTTTGTTCATATGGGCCCCCTTTTTAGATCTTTCTGAAAGTAATGCAGCAGTGTTAATGCTGCCGTTCTGATAAAACAATTTGACTAACAGCGCATGGTCATTCTTAACAGTTCCTTAAGATATAGCGTGATTCATTGTGTTTTGGCTTGGTGCGGAAAAGTAGAACTGGTTTCTATTCTTGCGTAAATCGTTTTGGCATTGTTTACTTTGCATTTATACCAAGTATCAAGTCATACGTTCAATACCACCCATACTGGACCACTGTGAATGCCACCCTTAGAAAAAACATGAGCAAAGGTCAGAACCCTAATTGATGCGCGAAACTTCGGAAGCATTCGCTAACGCGGATTCACAATATACTTTAAACATTGCTTTCAACTTATTCAAGTTATGCCATAAACAGAAGATGCATTTGTTCGGACCGTGTACTCCGATGACTGAGTAAACAAAAGCATGTGTCTAGTAATAAGAAGTACTTAGATTCGAATCCTTGTTATACTTGACATTTTTATTTGCTGTTTTACAAATAAAATGAATGTTTAATATACGGAAATAATATATATTTTGGTGAATAACATATATTTGAATATTAAAACATTTACACAAAATTGCTAATTAATATTATTCATTTTCAAAATAACTGTCATGTGAAAAAGCGAAATACTTAAAAAAAAAAAAAATATTTCGTCTGTGCCATTTAAAAATATGCTTTTTCATTTCCCATTTATTTTGAAAGCAAATGTTATTTTACCCTTGGTGTGTGTGACCGTAAATGCCCTAAAATGCAAATTGAATTTATATTATCGTGTATGCTAATCATTATTTTACTTACAAAAAAAATAATAGATGAAATAATTTACGCATGGGTAGGTTTCGAATTTCAAAAGTTTTTATTGATAGACACCTGTTTTTATTTGCCCAACCATCAGCGTATGTCTGTCATGGAGAACTCGAAGCAACTATTGATGAAAGAATGAGGCTAAAGACTATTAAAACCGCGCGCCCAGAGACATGATGTAAATCGAGCGCTGAGCAGAGCAGAACAAACAAATTAACTCTTCGAGAGTGCGTTTTTTTTCTCTCTCTCTCATCTCTTCAAATCTTCTTTACGGGTTTCCCATAACTCTTCACCACAAGCAAAAAAAATTTTCCGCTGAAAGTTTGTTTCATTGTTTGAATGTTTAAGCTTGGTCATATCACATTTTCCATGTATACATCTGATAGTATTGCAGATGCACCTTCTTGTTTAAAGCCAGATACTGTTTATAAAACTATGAAACGAGTATTCCTGAATTTTAACTTTTTTCCACTACTTTCTAATGCCATCGCTAATGATTTATCAATTTTGGCTCTCGTACAAATAAGACAAATACAAAAGCACTGATATCGTTGCTGACAATATTACAGGTTTTTATTTTTAATATCTCTTGCTGCTCCGCTTTCTGTTTGTTTACCACACTCTGGTCTTAGAGGCACATGATGCAGCTAAAAAGGCTTTCTCCAGTCGGAATTCAGAAAATATAAACCACGGACAGGCAATAATTTGAAGGAACTTAACGACCAACAATTTCCTCAAGAAATCAGCATAGCTACGTACTTAACACATACAGGTTTCGAACGCAATAAATTCAAAGTAACTTCTGTTTTATAATTTACCGTGCGGACAGCGGCGATAACTGTCACGCGGGATTGGTAGCAATTCCTCAAGTGGTTAAGAAGAACAAAATGGCTTCTGGCACGGCCGCCAACATGTAATTACCGAGTGTTTTCACGTTTAACCCGTTCACTTCCTGAATTCCCGAGTCCCTCCGCTGCCCGATTCTAAGAAATACTGCCAGCTTTTATTGCTGGAGTCTGCTGCAGTCTCCCTCGGAATATCCCTCTTAACCCCGTGGCATCCTCGCTGCTTGTTACATGCAATCTGCAAGCAAACCGCCTCGAGCGTCTGCAATTACACTCGGCGGTTTTCATCATCGTTACCTTTATTTGAAGCAACGACCCCTGTGTGTTCTCCGTACCACTAGAATTACAATGAACTTTATTTACTTGGTTTACTTTACAGTGTATTTGCACAGGCTTGTATTCTGCTACCTCTCTCGCCTCGTAAAGGAGCATCTCATTGGCATTGCTATGATTAACATGCACCGTAATTTTCTGAGGTACTTTAAGGTCTTAATTTAATTGTAAAGTATAAGCCTGTAATAGCCATGTGTAAAGTATCATTATCAAACATCAAACATTCATTTATATAGGTCTTTTTGTTCTTAACATTAATTGGATCGTTTTATTCGATGTATTCCCATTAGTTCATAATAATATATTTCTTTGGGAAACTGAAACCCGATATCAAACCGCGCAATCCTGTTTTATGGTATTCCTTTATAGACGAGGGTTAGTCAATTGGTTGTTACAGATAGATATAGAACTTAAATAAGAGAATTGATATGAAAAATGCTTTTATTTCTCAACATTATATTTCTGTACGTTGGTAGTCTCTGATATCCAGCAGCCTCAAATTCTAAATAGACTGAATTCCCTTTCTACAGCTTCTTTGTAGGGAAAATGTTCTTCCGAAAGTTGCTGTTTAAGAGGGCCGAACAAATGGTAGTCACTTGGAGCAAGGTCGGGGCTATACGGAGGATGCTCGAGGATTTGCGACTTGAAATTTGCAGTGTCTCATTTGTCTTATCGGCAATATGAGGTCGCGCATTGTCATGAAAAAGAACACGTCTTTGGTCTGAGTACTGATCGCTTTCGTTAAATGACCTTATAAAGTTTCCTGAGAATGCTACAAGAGAGCCGTCAGTTACGGTTTGTCCTTTAGACTGGAATACGGTGAGCCATCGCGATCGCAGAAGACTGTGAGCATTATTTTTCTGACGGATGGTGTCACCTTAAACTTTTTTCCTCAGACGATGCAGGAACTTTCTACTGCACTGACGCATGCAGTCTTTGTCTCGGGCTGGTAATGGTGGACCCACCTGTGACAATGCGGGCTAGCATATCGTGACCTTTATCATGGTAGCAATTGAGATGCTGCAATGCCAGATGCATTCTTTGCATTTTGTGTTGTGGGGTCAGAATACGCGGAACTCTTCGTGCACAGAACTATGAAAATCTCACCTGAAATGAATTATGAGACATGCCATGCTGTTTGAACAAACATTTGCGTAATAGTGTCTAAATTTACCTTTCTGTCCGCTCGAATTAAGCGTTTAACTCGCTAATTCTCTACTGTGGCAATTGGCCGGCCTGCGCGGTATTCGTCTTCACAATGTGCCCACCCTTCAGAGAACTTCTACATCAATTTATTTATCAATATTCTTTTATTTCGTACCTTTTGCCCACAAAAATTGCAGAACGGAGCACTGCTCGAGGAGCACTTCACTCAGAGACACCATCATCTTGCAACTGCTGTTTCGCTATTGTAATCTTCGAATGTATCGTGTTGAATGTCACCGATTGCCACCGTCTAGTGCTGTTATCCAGTGGCAATAATCTCAAAGTACCTAGTACGCCAAATTCAATTTGTAGCTTTCTTACCATTGTAATTGTCAATTTGGGTATTCATTAAATGAAAGTTATAGTTTTTAAAATTTATTTATTTTTAACTTTTTACATGAGAAGTTACCTGCTTGTGTCACATGACCTTCAAGTTGAAGATCCACAGTTTGATAGGAATAAGTATTCCGCCAGTATTCCTTCATTATCTGGCTCGCCGTGGCATTGACTGCACGATTGGAGGTTGATTCGCTTTGGCCGAACTGGAATTTTGCTGTCCACCCACTATACAATTTAATCTATAAATGATACGCGCGGTAATAATATAAATTAACATTCGACAGTCTAATAAAACTTTGGTGAAAGAAAGCAAATTAAATCTCATATGTACAGGATATTAATGAACAACGCCGAAATATGCACCTTGTATAGGGAGTCTTAGACAAGCAATTTGAGATACGGAGTTCAAACTTACGTTTTGGTGCTTAAAGTTTCAAAAGCGCGTTTATCTCCCTGGCTTTGTTTTCTTAAAACCTGGTTATGCAAACGCCTCAACAGACTGGCGTGTAGTATGATGTGGATGGTTTCTGTTAGAGAATCTTTCTCAGTAGATCTCAGCAGCTCTTAGAGTATAACCTCATGGATTCCCCATAAATTAGGTACATGTCGGCAAGTTCAGAAAAACTGTAACCATTCCCGTACCTTCAATTTGTAATCTGATTATTTTTAATGGTGTTTAGCGCCCGTTTTTACTGCTGTGGCACCACAGGTGGTGAACATTGGTGATACACGAAATGAAATGATACATTGGCAAAGGATGTTTTAGGGAAGGAAACGTTGCAGACCTCCTCGGCATTTGTCAGTCATGAGGACTGAGGAAAACCTGGAAAATACCTCAGTCAGGGAGGAAGGTCCCCAGACCTCCCGTTCATGAGTCCGCGCCTTAACGACCTCAGTTCTACCAGGTTGTGTAATTTGATTTGATATGATTTCAATAGTCTTATATCTTTTGGTTACAAACAACTCTTGCACGAAACAATTGAAGGATGTCTCACAATATTAGGAAAAAAGTGAAATCGTGACTTTTTTCTAACAACTGAATTTCTATTGTAGCGCAGTGACTGCAATCTTGTGTTTAGCCTAAAGTTTTGCACATTATTTTTTATTGTGAAAACGTCGATATTTTGAATACTAGGAAAGCGGAATGCTATTCTAATAGAATTTTTAACGTATTTACTTTTAGTATGAATGTTTGAGTAACAAATTGCAAATACTTCAATAGTCCATAACTTCGAAATTTTATTTCCTATATCAAGTTGTTTGTGCAAAACCGCTCTATAGATTCAGAGAAAGTATTTTGGTGTCCTTTTTTAACATCTAGCTATATATTTTTATTTCTGAACTGGGTTTCCATCGAAGGCTTCACACTTGATCCAATTTTTTAGTTACCTTAGAGAAATTAGGTTTTGTCACACTGCAAAGCATTCATTGGCAGCATTGTTAACATCATTTTAATAATTCTTCGAAAATAAATAAAACTCTAAATTTGGGAACATTCAAGAAGTGTCGGAAGTGATAGTATGTTTATTGTTATTATGTTCTATGCATTACAAATATATTGCTTAATTGTATACGATATACAATTAGAGAGGAAAAAAATTCATATTAAAATGATAATAATTATTTACATAAATGTGAGTGGAAACAACTTATATTATTTACAGTTATACCAGTTATTGCATCTTAAGAAGAAAATAATTTTCTTCTGGCTTCGCTCACCATGTCTATGAAAATGCCCATGTCCGGCCAATTTGTGTCATCTGCAAATAGGTCTCGGCATGCCAATTAATCTCTAATTGCCGTAAGAAAATTTTGTGAAAACGTTTTCCTCAGGTCCTCTCAGTGAGCCAGGACTATCCATCATTTTTTGAGCCTTCCAACCTCTCAGTCTAAACCAGGGCATTCCTGATCTTGCCTTTCACCCCATTTAATTTTATTGGATTCATTCACTCGATAAGCTCAAGGATACGTCTGCGTTACATTCTGTCTCGACTCGATTTCCTGGCTGCTGATAGCCTCTAAGTCTTGTTCTAACCCTTTTGCATTTATTTTTATTATTCACATTACCTCATTGCCTTGTTGAACTCATAGCAATTCCTCTAATCCTCTTTCCATCTCTGCCTAGTGTCTATAGCATTTAGCGTGAATTATGGACTGGTCTTCATGCATTAGTCTAAGACAGTATGTTTTCATTGTCCTGTTTCAGCATGAACCTACCTCCATAGCAACACACATCTCTCATGACGCCACAGTTTAACGTTCATTTGGTTATTCGCAGAAGCCGACCTAATTTTATTTATATGTTCAGCTCTCACCCGTCCCTAATTTTCACTAGCATGTAGCAATAGCATTATATATATTTTCTAGAGCATCTACTGGTATATCTGGAATTTAAGTCAGAACATATAGTAACTCATTTATTTGAACTTGTGCTTTATAATGAATAATACGTAAGTGTTTATTCCATTTCCCACTTATATTAAAAGTTACCCCCAAATAAAAACATGCTTTGTATATCTTGTCTAATGTAGTACTTTTTTCACATCTGCCATACAAATAGCCAATTTGAAACTTGTTTTGGTTTGTTAACATTTCACCACATTCAATTGCAGACAATAATCATCTAGAACATGAATACCTTCTGCACACTTTTCCTTGTTAAGAGATAAAATAATTGGAGCACCATGGTCGTTAAAAATACTTCTCATGAATAGGATGGATGAAAACTCAATTCGTTTCGGGGGAAAACTTTGTTCTGACAAAACTTTATGAATTTGTCGCGTCATAAAAATATCTCTTTTTGATGTTTATGAACTTCAGAACCATGGTCGTTACACCTTGGTGCGACATAAACTTATTACATTTTGGAAAGGCTATTGTCAAGAGTATATTTCTATGCCAGCAGCTACCAATAATGCATTGCGTTGTTCCAGTCTATCTTTCTTATGCTAGGAAGCAGAAAGAAAACATCTAACCATGAAAAATACTTTAGTATTTTAGAACAATATATAGTTAAGTTTGTGGATAGTATTTTGAGAAATTTTCCACCAATATTGTCCCCAGTTATTCAGTGATGTATTATAGGTGCACATGTGTTTTTAAATGTAAATATTTATAAAGATTTGCATCATTGCATCAGAATAAAAATAACATTTGTTTAACTTTCATTGCTTTAAAATGGTTTTCTCTTTCTCCCTCTTTCTCTGTACCTGTCTTTGTTTCTTACTCGTGAGTGGGTTTGGATTCTACATGCTTTCTCCGTTCAGAACCACTACATGGAGTTGCGCCGGCTCAGGTATGCATGTTTACATTTAATTTTCGTCAAATTTAGGCCTTTAGGGGCTGTCTGATCGTCGACGACGGCTCTTGTCTCATTGCCAGAACTTCCCCAATAACTGCACGCCATTTTGGCTTTCTTCTCGCGGCATTCCATCCCCTGCTGCAGAGGTTCACACCTTTGACCTCATCTTTTAACTATACCAAAGGGTAATTAAGTGCTTTAAAAGTGCTTGTGATTGAGCTAGAGATGACCCCCTTGCGTCTTCGTATTCCAGTTGAACTCTGCGACCCGGAAACTTTGTTCGCTGAACTCTCTCACAGCGATAGAGACGTCATCAAGACCGGACTTTCTTTAGATAAAAACAAAAGAACAACTCTAGCAATAATTTATCTGCTCTACCTCAAAAATTAAACCGGCGGTACAAAAAATAATTGTCCTTGTGTGTTGACAACTAAACTATGTAATGTAATGAATGTCCAAACCGAAACAAGGTTGTTCATTCCATTTCATAGTTTTATATGCAGTTTTTCTCTGAAAAAAAAAACGTTCGCAATATTAATTTTAATTGAGACTAAAATTCAAAAATCAATAAATTTTATTTTAAAAGTTATAATCATAAAATGTAATGCTTTTTTGTAATAAAGAATTTAACCATACTTAAAATTTGCAGGTAAACATAGATATCAATTCCTAAATAAGTGTCATATTTTAAGCATAAAATATTTTTATTGGGTATTTAAACTTCATTAAAAATCTCAGAATTTAAAAAATAAAATGTTCTTATATATATTTAATCTCTAACGATATAGGTATAGGTAAGATTTTGGTTAGCCCATACCAATTTGTAGAATTATCATTTAAGTCATTCTGAATAACTATATTGGCACATATTAAAGTGTGATTTTAATGTAACTTGGTCTCGCTGTGGACCACTAGAATTTCCCAAAACTGGCGCTACAACACCAGGCGCGCCATCCATCAGGAATATGACAGCACAAGATGAGCAACATGGAACAAGAATACGATGGTTTAGTGCTACAAAAAGTTTTATGTATAATGCCGATGATCTGTATTTTAAGAATTTGTTCATAATTTTGTTTTCAGTTTTTTTCCCCTGGAGTCCTTTTTTTCGTAATTTCTGTAAATAAAGCCATTGTTTTAGGGCGTTTCTGTAGAGATGATGCATAACATATTGAACTTCAAACATTTTATTTTTATCATGTTTATTTTTAATTATCTTAGTATTATTAAAATACTTCTGAAATACAGTGAAATATAATATCATCTGCATATTTTTTTAAGATGTTTTAGTATTTTCCCATTATATTTTCAGAATCGTCACAAACTGTGGTCAATAGCATCTGGCTCTATGTTGTTTGCAAACTTACATCTAATTCTAGTCCGTAATATATTAAATTTTGCCACTGCATTTATACTGTTTATTTATACTTTTTTCTAAATAAATACCATATTACTTTTTAACTTTAATACTGCCTTTTCGTACAACTGTCTACGTACTCCCTTGACTCTAGCTGATTGTGCCACGCCCCTCCCCCCAAGTCAACTATCTGTTTTGTACAATTATATAAATATGTCATTCATTTTGCAGAAAAGGTGTTAATATGATTAAAATTAGGGTATTTTAACTAATTAAACTACAGAGGTTCATTAAAATGATTTGGTCCAACTAAAACAGTTTGCTGGTGAATGAAGATGTCCGGCTGTAAGTCTTTTAACTGAATGAGTGAAAATTACCCTTCTTTCACTTCAAGGTTAAGCTTTAAGTTTGTGCCGACTCGAGGCGTATGTTCCCATCTGGTCATAGGACGACTAATAGAACGCCGACCTCTGGAGTTTATAATTCAATTGCTTTGTCATACGTTTGGAATGCATACAGTCTGTATTGAGACTATAGTAATTTTGGGTCTGTTATTTTATTTAACAATTGTTCTTATTCATTGTTCTTATCTAATGTTGATGTTGCGGATATGATTTCTTAAAATGTAACCTGAAATTCGCCTTAGAAATCGCATTTCTGTAACATCTATTTTTATTTTCCAAATTTGATTTTTGTTGTTTTACCTACATATGTTACATAGGAGTGGAACTTCAGTCCAACCCTATAAAATCCATTCATTATATCTTTTCTAGTTCTACCTTGCAGTGTCCTTTGAATAATTTTGCACATATGTTGAAACTTTCACAGTTTATCTAATTACGTATTGTCAAACAACAATAGGCAACCTAAACGTTTAAATTGACTGGATTTGTTCTGTTGTTTTGTTATTTAAAACTATTTTAGATCTGACGAATATTTTACCTCAAAAGCCGTTATTTTTGTTTTCTTTCTTTCTTTTTTTTTCTTTCTTTCTTTCTTTCTTTCTTTTATTTTCTTTTTTTTTTTCTTTTTTTTTAAAGTTGTAACTTAACATAGATTCTTGTAGCTGGTAAACTGTTCTTCGTTGTAGATCTTCTCCTAAAGCTGAAAGGATGACTTACTCATCAGCAAATAAAATAGTATTTAAAATTATTTATCCTAACTGAAAATATTTAACTAATTATCTCTGGCATTGATTTATAGTCGATATATATAAATAAATAAGAAGAATTTGAAAGCAGAAATAGATAAAACACTTAAATAGAAACACAAACATGGCTATATTTCGTACCTCTTGTGTTCTTCCTCAAAGGCAGCATATTTCTCAAGATTTTGCGGCGGGGGGGGGGGGGGGCAAAACTTGAGATGCAGGAGTGATATCTGACTTAGACGTGGTTGATTTAGTTTGCCAATAGTAATGCCATCTTAAATTCCGGCAAATTTTTATGCCATCACAAGTTAATTTAACACGGTAAATAATAAACCGAGGTAAACTGCCTTTAAGAAAATAAATTTTAATCAAAAGGAATGAAATGTAAATATAACAGCGAAAAGAAAATCAAGTGAGAGAGGTAAATAGGAGAAAAATAGAGGAATATTTTTCTTTCCCTTTTTTCCCCACTTTCTCTGTTCTTCTTAAAAGAGTAAATAAATCAATTTCTAACTCACTCATTCGGAAGGAAAAGAATAATTTTCTCGCTTTTTCCAGAGAACAGAATCTCATTTTCAGTATCCTCGTTAACGAATCCTTTTTCTTCTTGTTTTGAATGCATTTAATTATAAATGTTTTGAATGGAAATTGACATTGCTGAATACATTCATTAGTTTACATTAAATTACTATTAACATTTATATTTACTTTAGTATTAAGTCTTAAAGAAGATGTTACATTATTTAAAAATTACGTTTGCATTGATTTTATACTATTGAGCCTAACAAAGGGGAAACATGTTTATATTCTTAGCATCTGTACTTAATAACAGTCGAATTAACTCACCTATGGGCATGTTACGCTACTCAATTGCGGTCTGTATACAATAGTCGCACTAGTACACACTGATTGACCTTCAGTGGACTTTGCATTCACCGCCACGGGTGGCCGAAGACGTTAAGGCGCGGACAGGTGAGCGGAATGCCGGGGTTCGAATTCCACCAGGACCGTCCTCCATGACTGAGGTTTTTTCCAGGTTTTCCTCAGTCCCCATAAATGGCAAATACCGGGCAAGCACCGTAAACTTAGGCCTGGAACGTTTCCTTCCTTAAAAAATTCTTCCCAAATTTATCATTTCATTTCATGTATCATCAGTGTACACCGCCTGTGGTACCTCAGAAGTAAAAATGGGCGTTAAACACATTAAAAAAAAATTCCATTCGCAGTAAGACTGGAGTTGAAAATTCCGCTGACGCAGGCAATTGAACTTGCTCATTCCTATTTATCACGCCACAGCTTCAAGTTGCATTTCTGTATGAATTTCCTGTTAGACTTTCTACTATGTATTTGTGTATTGTGGGGTTTGTCGAGAGTGAGATACCTTCTTTATAACTCTTTTACTAAAGAAATCGTACACGTTCTGTAGGGTGGAATTTCATGCTAAATTTCCAGAGCAACATTTCCATCGGGAAGTGCAATTTTGGCGAAAATAATTCGTACTTAAGTTGTTCTCATTGATAAAAAGACAAGACAAAAAAGAAGGAATGGAGAAGCTTGATGGAATAGTTTATCGATATGAAATATCTCCTCGAAAGTATCTAACACTATTAGCCCAGCAAGTTAGTCTATCTGTTGACAGTGCGTATAGAGCCACTCATTTGCTGTAACTGGAAAAAAAATCTTGGAAGATATAAAAAAAATATCTGGAGACAGTTTACAATATTTTAGAGGATAAATTGCAACAAGTGTTTCAAAATATTTTCAAAGGGATTCAGGCATGTACCAGCAGGAAGGAGGCAATTTCAGGATATATTGTGATATGTGTACTAATAATAAATAACGAAAGATACAAAAACTGCGCGCTGCGAGTTCCGATTGTATGACATGCATTCCCTTGATAGGGGTAGAAGCCTTTACGTAAACTTCCCGTCCACATAATTAATATCGGAGCTGAAAGGCGCCGAAAGCTATGTTAAGATTATTAGAACTTGAACGTACAGAATTCTTCTCAAGGACTTTATATTTCCTCTCTGAGGGGAGAAGTCCATTAACTAATTGGAACGTTAATGTACGGTATTTTAGTGTTGCACTCCAGAGTAAAATGTTTCAATGTCATACCTACAGAAGTGTGCTATAGTAAGAGATAAACTTTCCTTTTCGCTGGGATTAGATGGCTCAAATGTTGGTGGCCAAAACAAGAGCCGAATATGTTAGAACAGGTAGCGTTGTACTTGGTTTTCGCTTATGCGCTATTTAATGTTTAATTTGATATTTAACTTCTCCGCTATGACCAGTAGCCTACCTCAGGCTAATAGCCACTTCAACTGTAGCCCCTTTTACAGCTGTATAGACATAAAACGCGATGAACATTCTCAATATGCATTTTCCACTTTGAATTAAGCGCACATAAAAAGAGAAGTCTCGCATAGTCGCGGCTGTTTTGTTTTTAAGAAAGCGTTCATTAAGCATGTAGCACGAGTCATTAAAACTGGTCATGAAGATGCTAGCGGTCTTCCTTGTTTGGCAATGACAGCGACATATTGGAAGGCGGAATTGTTCACTAACTGTCAATCCATCAGTAGGAATATTATTTTTTAATGTCTATGGGGGACGGCCGACTTATTCATTTGCTTTGCACGCTAAGGTTCCTCTAATCGACCGCTTTTAACTCTCCCTACGAACAGGAAAAAATATGCATTTCCTAGCCTACTTTGCTGAAGAGCACACATTAATAGTCGAAGTCAATATATGACAAGAAAACTGTTGGAGAAAAATAAAATTACCATTCAAAGATAAATGTAAACAGGAATTCTGTAGCTATTGGTAATAATATAAATTGCTGTAATATTAAATACTCGGAAATAAAGATAATTAAAGTTGATTATCACAGTTCAATATAGAATCGATTTACAGTAACAGTGTTAAATGAAGCTGTTTGGAATTAACATATTTTAAAAGGAATAAAAGTAAATAAATACTATAAATATATAAATCAAAATCAAGAATATATTATTTACAACACTTTAAAGAAACTGATTTCCTAAGACATTTTGCTTGATATTCCACTGTTGAATTAAAAATTAAGTGAAAGAAGAAAATATTAATATGAGTTTAGTTGTATGGTTCCTAGAAGCTAGACAAAACAGTATATGCAGTGAAGAGGGCGGAATCAGTGATAATGAAGAAAAAAAAAATAGAGGAGGATGGTTAGAGCGATAAAGAGAGATAGAGAGAGAAAATGGCGTGGACTAATATGAAACACACAGAAACGTATAACATTATTATTATTATTATTATTATTATTATTATTATTATTATTATTATTATTATATGTGCACAAGTGTAAAAAAACATAATATCCAGTGTTGAAATTGTTTAATTTTGCGATTACCTCTAAGGGTTTCCAAATTTGAAGCAAAAAATAGGCAACATGCAACGCAGGCATACTACTACAGAATAATCATGCGTGCAAGGTATCTAAAGCCACTATTTTAGCTGAAAAGCAAAATTATGCTGCAGAATTACATCGTAGAATATCGCCAACTACAAAATGACCCAAATCTTTAATTTCATAGGGAATTTTTGGTGCGTAAAATGGAATGGCGTATTCAGAATTTATGTTCAATCAAAAAGTGATCATTTTGGAAAACATGACTATAAATAAATACACATTTGAAAAATATGAAACACATTTGAATTTAACATAATAATCAGTCTATCAAGAAAGGGGTAAAATATGTACAAAGGACTGGATCAAAATATAGACATCTCAAGAATAGAAACAAATAGTCCAGGATACTTCGTTGTTGTGGCCGTTAACTCCAAGAGGGTTTATGGATGATCAGAAAGAATCCCAAAAACGCAATGGTTTACCTTAAGGAAATAATTTTGCGCGTCAAATACAGAGTGTTCCTTCAGTGGAACACATACCATAATAAATTAAATATTTACAATGAACCATCAATGCTTTACTATCTGATACGTCATACTCCAAGCAAATGCTGGCAGCTCTTCATGCCTGAAACAGTGACCCATATCACTCCTTTCAAACAACAGTACAACCCATACAGGAAATGCTAATACCCACTATAATTAATCGAAGTTCAAGTGCAGTAAACATTCATAAAATAACATACTGTACTTGTCAAAACATCTTACTACGAAGATCTGTACTTGAGCGACAGTACGTGACTTGTGACTAAAGTGATACAACCTGCTTATCATTACGCCTCCACAAATGACTTTGTTTTACGTTTATTGGCTATATACACACGTCACATCGCAGCTTAGCCATGACAATATCAATGTCGTAGTGTGATCTAAGCTTCTGAGACCATTTGTTCAAAATCTCAAAATATATCTGTGTAATTGCTCTATTCTATTCGTAATTTTTGTACATACTTTTCCGTACCTTCTGCATCAAGTCATGTTGATCAGCGAGATTGCACAATGTTATCAGGTATTTTTGATGTGTCAAAGCATTTATGGAGAGATATATGTAAATTTCCTAGCATACTTTTAAAGGAATAGAATAGACTTCATTAAACGGATACAGTACTTCTTAGAATACAGCCAAATTTTGAAGGTTATAGTATTTAAATGTATATGGAGTAATCAACTTATATTTTCCAGTACATTGAATTTATTTGCATTTTAGGAATATATATATACCCTCAAATGGTTGCTCTCCTTATTACAATATTGTAGTCGATTTCTTAGGCCAGGGAACCCATGGGACGCAGCTGCGCTTTCCCAATGGTGATGGGGATATGTTTATGGTGCTTAACCTTATCAGACTATGGTCACTTTAGTTATATTATCCTATTCATTAAAAAATACTCATGGCATCTCTCCTAGTAATTTAACGCGGGACCCCCAAAACAGAACTCAGTAACTCTGAATACTAACCTATGAGGAGGATCAAAGATATGTAGTTAGATGTACACTACTGCGCAGGTCTCCATTTATTCTTAAAAGTTTATGAACTGTTTTAGCTGTGTTTTACAGAAATGTTGATAATATTAAATGTAAACTATAAATGTTTTATATTATTACTATTACTTCTCGAATGTTTCAATTTGAATATTGCTCAAGAATTTTAAACTCTAAATTACTAACAAAAATAAATATTATGAAGCTAATTATATATCGTTATGTTAGGTGATACAATTTCTTGAATTTCTCTTAATGTAACATATACTAAGCCGAAAAAACTATGATGTTTTAATATGCTAAATACCATGTTTAAGACCGAAACTTGGTTTCTCTTTTATATATTTTAGTATATGATACGTTTGTTATTTGTATGTTGAGGAACCTAACCATTATATAATGAGCAAGTTTTATAGTTAAGGCTTAAGCTATAACTAACCAGTTGGTGGCATTCTAAAATATTAAATATGAAATATTAATCTCATATTCCAACTACAACGTTAGTGCTTTCGTTCCTATATTCTGTTTTTATCTTGGTTATTACCAATCCATAAATACAAGCGATTTAGTTATATTAACATGATCTAATGGACGCATGCATAATAGTTATTCAAAATTTTTCAAGATGTTCATTTGAAACTTCATGCAATTTTCTGCCTCTCGCAGGTTTTCAGATAATAATATACAAAGCGTATGAAATCTTACTGGCCTATCATTATACATTTCTTCAGAATTTGCCCTTCTTTCTTAAATAAATACATGATGTGCTTGTTGTTCAAGGACGGTCGATAAAAAACAAGTCTCCGTTTAGCCGCCTACCACGTTCCCAAATAAGGTAATGGATTTGTGACCTAATGGAGACACACCATAATGAAATCACATTAATTTAAGCGATAACAGCTGAACATCTGTATAATTTTATTTGCATTTTTTTTTAACATGAAAGTATGCAATTGCAGCTTTTGAGAGTAAAACTGTTTAAACATCAATAAATTTGGATCGGTGAGAATACTTCAGTCATCCACGACTATCACTACTTCTGATGCACTAGAAATGAGGAAGGGTGTATCATATATTTCAATCTTTTGGGTTCCTCTATAAATTTGAGGTAACATTCTTTCTCAGAAATCATGTTACGATGAAATGTTTATTTTTCTGTAATTCTTGAAAAAGTAAAAACATATATGCATACATAACATCGATACAAATAGTGCTTTAAAGCAACACAATATGTTTACAAGTAATTTCAATTATTGAACAACAGATAACAATTATCAAATGTCTAGTCAGAAAATAAGAATATAAGAATATATATATATACATATAATACAGACTGAGCCCTTTGTCCAGAAAAAATACTGTGTCGTACTTTCACTTTCATCCGATCCTGGGTGGAATAAATCCTTGGGCGATAAGTATCAATGTATCTAGGCGTCCCCAGAGCACGATAACTGCAAAGAAGTTATATAATGTGAAATAACATGTCACTGTTTGTGAAATTAGCAATGCACGTCCACATACCATCTATCTTGCCTTGGTCATCTCATGTTTGAACATCTTTAAGACTGCCAAGTCAGTCCTGAAGGTAGTGGTAACCATACTTGCCTCCTAAATCCAAGATCGCGGGTTCAATCCCGGCCAGAGTCGATCTTTTCGTTCGTAAAAACCATAAGCATGACTTTCTTCGGAAAGGAAGTAAAGCCTTGGGTCCCGTGTCTTAGATTTACGGCACGAGAAAGAACCTCAAGCCTGAAAGAAGAGGGCTCTGAGCAAAATTTATAGACCGTTTCACTCTCTGAATTAAATGGGACGCTGATGATCTGAGATATTAAAGAGCTTCTGTAAATATAACAAATTTACAAATCAACAATACTGCCAAAGTTTGAAGTTGAAGAGGAATGAAAAATAGCTCTCGTTTGACTCAAAAGACAGCAAAAGAGGTTAGTGTGCAGAAATATGAAAGCTGCTTGTTGCTGGAAAAATTAATGCAAGTATTAATAGATTATTTTTTAAATAATAGGAAAAGTTTATAAATAACAAGATGAGTGGGCTGTTACCTAGGACATGGTAAATCAGCCTTGGTATTTATAAAAGTTTAAAGCAGAGAAAAATAGTTCATTAAAAAAAAGGGTATGAGATTCATTGATATTTAATATCCTGATGAAATGCAACTAAAATTAAACAGCTTAGCTCGCAGCTGATTGAAAGTGAACCCGACTGCCAGAATAAGAGAAATATAGCAAAGAAGAGGAATAGGTGGAGTTGACTATGATGAAGGAAAGAAAAGCTAATGTGACATCAGTAATACATGTGCTTCTGCATTTTTGTTCTCAGCACTGCCATTGCAGTCTGAGTCTAGAAGGAAAGTGCAATGAAAGTAGGCTAAACACGGCTGCCAATCGCCCAGAGCGCTGGGGAACCCGTATAAACGACGACGTTGATGACCGCACCACATTCACCACATCAATCGAATAATATCCCTCCGCTCGTTGTTCTTTTTCTCCTTCGACCTTTTAATAGCGGTGAACTCTGGCGAGCGAAAATCGAAGGTAACCGTGACAGAAGGCATCAGATGAAGTGCTTCATCACTTGGGGGCTGCGGGGGAGTGCACCAGTAATTATTCAGGCGAGGGGCAATCAAAGGGATCCGGCCCCGCTATATAATACACAATAATTCCCAAGGCTATGATTAGCACATGGGGCTAATTAAAGGCCTCCCACATGATCGGAAAGTTGCGTGTGCGCACGCCCACACCGCGCGGGTCCTGGATCCCTGCCAGGTTCTGCAAGCCTCGTGGGGCTCCCAGGCGAAAATATTATTCCTATTCCTTTCCTCCTCTCTTTCTTTGTCTCCTCTTTGTTCCACATCTTTTTTTCTCTCACCATAGTTTATAAGATAAAAGCGAGAAAAAAATGTATACTTCCTCCATATTAGCTTTCTGTGGCTAGTTTTTCTCTTCCATATTTCCGTTTCTTCTCCAGAAAGGTATTCAGAAAGACTTCCATTACATCCCTTTCTTGTTCGTCCTTCTTTACCTTCTTTTCCTTCTGCAAAAAAGAAAGAAATAAAAATATTTCCCCCCCCCCAATTTTTTCTTAGATAAATGACAGTTTCTTTTATAACTCCCTCTTATACTTCTCCTTGGAATATCTAAACAAAGTAATCCTAGTTGAATATATTTCTGTTTCTATGACTGCATAGTATCATAGAAATTGTAAATTGTAAATTTCTAAATGATACTAAAATTGTACCCTTTGTAAATGTAATGAAATGACAATTGGAAAACTGGAGTTTCAATCATTTGTCTATTATTTATTTCTAGGTATTAAACACATTTTATTAAACTTTACACTCAGATCAAACGAGAACGACATAATGCATTAACCACAGAACAAATGAGCTCGGGATCTAATGCAGCAAACTCACTTAATATCCACCCTAAGGATTGAGGAAACGAGGCTCAATATTAGGTCTAGTTCTGTTTTTACTTTTTATGAATTATTTGAATAGAAACATTTATAGCAAAACTATCATTCAATATGCTGATACTACAAGCATTATTATGTAATGTATGGTATGTGATAACCTCCAACACTTATTTTTATCAGAAATAGGTCATTGGTTTGCATATAAGACACTCGCAATGCATCTTCAGCTGAAGCAAAACAGGAAAATACCAAAATCTGCAGTCCTTTTTAATAACAACTACATTGAAACTGCCAATAGTATTAAAATCCCCGAAAGTGTAAGGAAAATTATCTAAGATGGGACAAACACACTGAATATGTAATGACAACACTTGATGTGAGTATCTGTTCAGGAATTTTAGCAAACAGTATAAATCTTGATAGAAGTGTTTATTTTGATTATGTTTACATCGGACTTAAGTGTGGCATTTTGCTTTGGGATAACTCTCTCCCATCCAAGAAAGTATTTGTAACGCAGAAAAAATAATTGGAATAATAGCTGGTGCAAATCAGAAGTATTTATAAAAAAGAAGCTTGTAGCAAAAGAACCACACATAAAAAATGAGTAAAACATCGCACAATACAAGAAGAAAACCAGAGCTTCATATAATGGGAACCAACACCAAAACATATCAATATAGTGCAACTCAAATATCCATCAAATTATGTACAAATTACCACTACAAATCAAAGCAATTGAAAAGTTAAGTTATATATTATATTTATGACATATTTATTTGATCACTGTTTCTGCTTATTAAATGAGTTATTAAATAATAACGATAGTATTTTTACTGTATATTATTACAACGGTTAACTATATTTGTAAAGGTTGGGGTTAATTTATTTATTTTGCATTTGATAAATAATTTTGCTCTGGGGTTTTTGAACAGGTTTTAAAGATTCATTTTACGCTGGTGTAGCATATGACAACTTTGTCTATTATTACTAGTCTTAAATAATTTTAAATATAATGTAAAATCAAAGATTTTCTAACTTTTCCTATATCATATAGCATTCTAAGTATTGTATGATTTATAAGGACTAACAAACAAACAAGTAAAGAAATAAAAAACCTCAACCCGTGGCCCAACCGTGATTCGAACTCTGACCCGCATGGTAAGAAGCAAGCACGTTACCTCTATAACTGCGGTGACCTTTATTCTCATTATTAATGTGTTATTTCAACTATGATATTTTAAGCAATATAGCCATGTTATGCTGTTAAAATTTATAAAAGAAAAATATAAAACTAAAATAACAAAAAGCAACTTCGATATATTTGTAAGATAAATTAAATATCAGATCTTTAGTAAAAACGTTTATGTTCAAATATAAAATGGTTTCAAATTGCATTTGAAAATATGTAGATTTGTTCCTTTTTCTTTGATCTTCGCGTCCTTGCTTGTACTACCCCTACTAAATCTTTCTCTCCCTTATGATACAGAATTAATGTGGGAGAAGAAACTCTTTAACACCTCTACACCATAGTCTCCTACCGAAGTGACCCTCATTTGAACAAGCGCTCTTTTCTTTCTCAGTGGAATTGAAACGAAAAGGAGTAAAGTTAGAGAAAAGGATGAACAGATAGAAAGAGAAAGGAGATAAGTCATGAGCGAAACAATACACTATAAATTTGCAGCGGAGCAATTGTGCATTGACTACACATTAATTATTTGTGTTTGTCTTTAGCAGCAGAACAAGCACAGTGTATGTTACCGTTGCGTTATTTCACAGCTAGAGAAAAATGCCCTCCCCAGATTGAATCTGTAAGGCAATACGGATACCCAATGAAGAGAATTACTGCTGCAAGATGTCTATTCATTAAGCCTGGCTTAGAGAGCTTCGAACATGCAAATGAGAGTGGGATGCATCTGCGTTAAGCCTTGTCACCTGCCTGGAGAAACAATAGAAGCCCGTGCGTCCTAGCGTCTTCATCGTAATCATAAACATCACATTTAAATATTAACTTGTCTTCTTGTATTGACTTTGAACCATTACATTGATTTCAGTTTTTTGCATCAGATTGGAGTAATATTCTTTATTCAGAGTGGAAAACAGTTCTTGCTCTTTTCTGAGGCGTAACTAAAGAAAAAAAAAACATTCATGAATTCAAGGTTTTAGGTCTCATACATAGATACAGACATTGCTATGATCAAGGCCATATAGAATCGTAACTTTTTGACTTTAACATTTTATATGTTTCATGTAAGATGTAAGAGTGAAACTTAATACAATCTTCGAAGTTTAGGATAATATGCTGGAGTAAAAAAATATCAAATATAACGAAACATTGTTAGTTTCATCGCTAGATATATTACATAACACTTTGAAAGAACATACTCACTGTAAATATGTATTAATGGTTTGTCATTACTTTTAAGAAGGTGCCGGTCCTGGTAGTGGTAACCATACTTGACTCGTAGACCCAAGATTCGGGTTCAATGCCGGCCAGGTGGATGGATTTTTCGGGCGTAAAAATCCTAAGTATGGGAAGTAAAGCCGTGGGTCCCGTGTCGTACATTTACGGCACGAAAAAGAATCTCAAGCCTGAAAGAAGAGGCCTCTGAGCAAAATTTGTCAACCGTTTCATGCCCTGAATTGCATGAGACGCTGATGACCTAAGTTGTTAAGGAACCAAATCAACAAGAAATTCGCAGTATGTCAAATAAGAGCAAAGCGATATTTAAAAAAAAGGTTTGAAATGCACCAACTTTACGTTGTAATTCTTTATGGCCCAAAAGGTTTATTTTTTATATTAATATTTTATTCTGGCAAGAATTAAGGTCATGGAGACTTATCTTCCACTCTACTACGCTAATAATAACTGTAAAATAAAGAGTACAATATACATAGTTATATAAAATACAAAAATAAGAGACAAATTAAATATATACTGTGTGTGCAAGTATGACATATTTATAATAAAGTTAAAAGAGTTAAAAGAGTTAACAAAGCAGATTTATTCTTCAATCATTTTACGAACGAAAAATATTTTTCAATTGCTACAAAGAATTTAAAAGTTAAATGTACTTGTCGCTGGAAAAATTAATGCAAGTTTCAATAGGTTATATCTTTACTATCTCATACTTTCTCTGCAATAAATTGTTGTAAATACGTAAATATCAAGGCTATTCAATCAACCACAGTAAGAGAATTAAAACTAAGAAGAGAAAAGATGGAAGTAGTGATGATGAAGGAAAGGAAAAAGAAAATAAAAACTAATATCTAACCAGTAGTGCATTTACCGCTACGTCTTTTTCTCAGTACAGTCGATGCAGTCTGAGTTCAGAAAGAAAGTGCAATGAAAGTAGGTTAATACTGTAGGCATGTAATATACTGAGAGGAGGAGATGCGGAGTATTTGAAGAGATGTGTTTGTTAAGTATGGGGAGAGGAAGGAGAAAAGAGGAGGGTGAGTAAAGAAGAAGAAATGCGAGACTTAACTATTGTGGTTTCTAGAGTTGAGAAGATAGTTTTACCTACCTAACGCTTAAATTCCATTATTGTCTGTTATTTGATGTGTTTTAATACATGGGATCTAAGGTTTTGCTTTCCTTCTCAAGGAAGCCATGCTCAAGATTTTTACGTCCGAAAAAATCCATCATCCCAGCCAGGACTGAAGCCGAGATCTTGGGTTTAGGAGGTGGTTACCACTACACAGTAGGCTCGATTCATATCCTGACGAAACCAAAATGCATCAACCTAGCTCATTACTGATTTACCATGTCCAATTTATCAGCCTAGCTCACAGTAGAAGCATAAAAACTCTTGTTATTTATAAATATAATCCATCAGGAGGAAGGGAGTTCCAGATTCTGGGAAGAAGTGCAGAGTGAGGTTAAGTAGAAATGTGTTCGGTGACGAGGAGACAGATGTGCAATATACTGAGGAAAGGATGTGTGGAAAAGTTTCTCTGTGTTTATATCTGCACTTGTACATAGGAATTTGTGAACATTTTCTTATTGAATAAGGTAGCTTACACTATAAATAATAACATTTATTGAGTTAAAATATTACCTCTTAATATGACGCT
Organism: Metallyticus violacea; assembly: GCA_030762175.1. NCBI lineage: Eukaryota > Metazoa > Arthropoda > Insecta > Mantodea > Metallyticidae > Metallyticus > Metallyticus violacea. Next base: position 54,278,788 of record CM060843.1, on the reverse strand, counting down.
ACATAACCAATACACAGTTAGCCATTGAAAGGTAACAGATTGTGCGATTCATAATAGCTATGAGCACAAGATGTCTCTATTATCCTTTTGTTGTTCGATGAGGCCTTTAAGATCCGTCTACGTGCTTGTGCTTTTACAACCACCGATCGTTTCGTTAAGACGCATTTGTCTAACACGTACACCAATTTCTCGGAAGGACATCTCGTACTCTCGCTATCAAATTCAGAAACTTGCTGATATTGCTGTCGTATTCTTACACAAAGCGTATTATTCTTTCTGAGTAAGCAAATGAGGGCATGTCTAATGTTGTTATTGATGTGTTTGGAATGAGTAGAAACTACTGCAGAATATTGTGACGGCCCACAGAATATTCGGCCCTTCCGCCAATTACGTGACAACTCCTTTATGACAATTAGATAACCACTTCATAACAAATATATTGTCCCCCTAACAAACGCGCCATTTTAACACTATCACTCTACATTCTATAGAAATGTATTAATATACGGGGATGTATCCGGAAGGAATGGGGATGTCACGACGTGAACACACACGTTGGTTGATAAGTCAAATTAACATATTTTATTACATTAATTCTGCTGGTTTACCTTACATATTTCGATGAATCTGGGGTGGCGTTCTAGGCATCTCGAGACAGAGGCTTCTTCTCGACTGTCGTTGCAAAAAACAAAGTAACCGTTGCGCATAATGCGTAGACCAATCACTATCTATCTCCTAACTTCCCCTTCTAGTCTTACTCTAACGTACTTGGTGAGCCTTTTAAAACAAACGGTCCCAAGCACTGTTGCTGACAATGACTCTATAATACTTGTACATTGACTATTTTATAATTGCCACAAAATGAAGAGAGAGATGTGATTACGATGTGCTATGACAGTGGTTGTCCACAAAGCATTCAGAATGAAAAAAGCACATTCGGAATATCTGCCCTTTACCTTTTCAAGTTGTTGAGATTTGACTTACCCTTAGCCGACAGAGCTCCAGTCCCGAGCGACAGCGGAGAGATGCGAACTCCTCAATCCCGAGCGAGAGATTGCGGTTAGGTACTTTTCTCTATTTGGAGATGGCGCAGTAGGCAAGGTACTTTTCTCTATTTGGAGATGGCGCAGTAGGTAATTTTCTCTGCTTGCGCGGTCGCTTGTAAGAGTGTAAATGTAGCATGTATTACTTTTTTGTTAAACGTAATGTCACCTATGCATTGTCCTCCGTAATTATCTGGCTGAATTATGTTGTTCCTTATTGCAAAACTTAGTTTTTCACTTTTTACTGTTGTTTTTACCACGCGTTCTCTTTTTGGAATTCGCAATTAATTAATTACATGCTAACCTACAAGTTAATCTCGGTTAATCCTAGAAACCGGTTGACCCAGTGGTTTACCGCAGCTCGTTACGGTCTGACGGCCTTCGCTAGCCTCCTTTTCATAAATATAAGTTGATAGGGACTGGTAAATCACTGTAATGACTGCAATCTCCTTTTTATTTCAGCAGAAAATCATCGTAAATATCCATTTATGGCGCATTGTGTGCGTGGTACTATGTTAGCGAGTAAATAAGTGTAATGGTGGTAAATCTCCTTTAACTCCTCCAGAAAAAGCATTAGTATATGAGGATTCGAACCCACTACCTTTACAACTATAGTATGAAGCTCTAACCGTCTGAGTTATCATGCCGTGGTGCTTGAGAGACTTATTATCTAGCTATATCTGTGAAATGCACTATCTTTGGCGTTCTCCGCTATCGCTCGGGAAAGGCTCGGAACTAGAGTTATAGGGCTCCGTAAATTTCTCTAGGGTTAAGGAAAAGTGAGATTTTTAGGCATGTGTGAGGCATCCAGTCTTTTCACCTCTTTTAAACGCAATAATGACAATGGAAGAGATCGCGAGCTTATAAAGGCGCTAATTATTTTCTGTTTAATGTGAATGTTAGTGCTTTCGATAATCGAATTACTCAGTTCGATACGTTGTCAGCTCTGAAGAATTACATGCATTTACGACAAAATTAACTTTTCAAGAAGAAAGAAAACAAAGTTGTACATTATTTTAGGAAGAAGTAATCACAATGTGGGAAAAAATGTTTTTGACTATTCTGGACGTCACAGAAAGGTTCGCTAGATTTTTCTGTTGCTAAAACCATAAGTGAAATGATATTGGTTGATCAAAGAGGCAAAACGGAACCCAATAATCAAAGCCAAACGTCTCAAATAAAGCATGGTCCATGAAATGCAAGCTGGAGATTTCAATGACTTATGTTCTCTGATGACTAACTCTTCTTTTTAATCTTTTAATCTTTTAATCTTCATAAACGATGAAATGTTCCAGATCTCCGAGAAGGTTAGCTTAAAGTCTTTGTTGCAAAATCTGAAATTAATTCTTCCAAGATAATCCTTTCCGAAGCTACATTTCAAGAAATTGGTGTCATATGACATTTCAGAATTGCTTACCAGATCATTTCGTTCATACGGAGGGGAGCTAAATTCATCAGTTCCATATACTATACAGAATTTCAGACAATGGCAAAATGAATTCCAAAATGTTCTATTTCTATTCTACATGAAAAAGTGGGAGAATGTCTTCCAAATTAGTAATTACTTGTGAGTTAGTTTGTTCGGATTCATAATTTGTATATATGATCTATTTATTGCCATTGTCTATTGTAGACATTATTAATATGGAAATAACAAAGCATGCCATTTTTGTTTTAATTATAATTTACCTAAATCATTTTTCTCGATAATATCTTATTTATCAATCTGTGCAGTCCATATTTATAAATATGTGTTCTAAGTTGGAGAAAATAAATACATTTTGAAGTTTTAGACACTTAATATTTCCTAAAAGGTCAAAAACTAAACCAAAAACACTTTTAAAACCTTTTGTGGAAATGGAACATAGGTACATGATATTTTTAAATTATTAATTTTGGTATTATCTTTTAAAAAAGATACACCATTCAACTTACATAATAATCCTAAGTGCCTAAACAGTATATTTAAAAATCACAGCTCTTGATTTTTACATAACATGAGCAATGCACAGCTATATACATAATATTAGAAATAGATTTTTACTCCTCCTAAAAAGTTATGAAAGTGGATATAAGGTCTTTTGCTTCTCAGCTACAGATAGTTACATTCATATAGAGTTCACATATAGGTAAAAGAAATGGAAAGCGTTAAAGCGAGATGTATATCGGTGATCTTCGGAGTGCCCAAAAGCTACAGTGGTTATGAGAACACGAGAAATGTTTTCCTTTTAGAATACGTACGTAGCATGTATGTCATTACTGCCATTGAGAGAAAACTACAACTAATTGTTACCAGGTCTACAGAAGAAGAGTTTATACGGCTATTCATTATATGCACAAAATAAAAGAAAGTTGATAGAATTGAATTACGAATTGAGAAATGTGATAACCACATTGGGAATGCCCGGTTACTATATTCCATGTATACAAACCCATATACTTTCAGTGTATTTAAAAATTGTTAAATCTCCCGACATATTTATAATACGTTGTGAACACAAATGATAAGAAACTGTAATAACTGATATTTATACTTCTAATATATTTTATCTATATATGAATATTTTTATTTTCTACACAAATGTATAGAAATATATTGTATATCATATTTATATAAAATAATAAAGAAAGTTCATCTTAGAGGAAATATATAATAATGTACAAAAGTAAATTAACTTAAAAACATGATATGAATTAAAGACGATATTGATAACGAATATCAATAATAAAAAGAACAATTCTGTTTTATTTACTTATTTCAATATTCTCCTTTCTCCCAGGACCGAATTTCCAGTTCCCTCTTCCTTCCGTTGTTAAAATTATTTTTATCATTTCATTCGCAATCTTCTTAGTTTCCTTCTTTATGTCAGAAGGAACGATAACTTTTTTGTTAAATAATAGTGGCTTCTATGTATGTCACGCCTCAGTGTTTTTTTTTTTTCGAATAGCACTGTATGTACATTTTCTTTTCTGGGCAGCATAAAATTAATTTCCGTGCATAAATTGGCTCTTATTTTGATTTTAAGGTAAATATTTCTATCTATCATTAATATTATTTGCATTAAATAATATACAATATTTGCATAAATGTTATTATATATATGTATATATTGTATATTATTTGTGTATTGTATATTTCTGTTTATGCAAGGGTGAAGATGTGCAACTTTATGAATCGTACTGCAACGAAAAAAAATTGCTGGAGTTAAGTTTCATTTTACAAAATAATATTTATTCATATATAGCATTTATGCAAATTATCAAAAATCCACTGAATAAAATATTAAATAAAATATTTTAATTATAAAAACTGTTATTACCAAAAATTTGTGCAACATTTATTTATATACTTCTGAATCTGCAGCTGATATTCCATTCTATGAAAACAGTATGTTAAATTTTTCTCCTAAGAAAAACAAAATCTTAAAGTAGTATATCATTAATAATATCAACGACAATAGAAATAATCAAAATTAAGTCACTTGCCCACATCCCAAGAGTAATTTTGATCTGCTTCCACAGCTCAGTGCACTGATATATAAATACATAAATAAGATAATCAAATGAATACTATGGGTGAGCAGAAAGTCTGGAATTTGATTCCCAGCAGGGCCGTCTTCTGAGGATTTTCCAAGTTTATCTCAGACCTCATAATTGGTAAATGCCGGGGAGGTACCCTAAACTTGGCCTGAATGACTTCCTTCTCTAAAAAAAGTATTTATTAATTTATCGTTTCATTTAACGTATCACCAGTGTACATTGCCTGTGCTGCCTCAACAGTGAAAGCGGGCTAAACACTTAAAAATGAGAGAGAGAGAGAAGCGGGTGGGAGGGGGAGGAGGAGAGAAGCGGTGACTAGAATATCTGAGCAGAGAAGAACGAAGGCGCACTTGAATGCCAGATCTGCTCTTCGTCTTTGATGCATTAAGTTTCATCTTCAAGGATTTAAATGTCTTTATGTCAACTATTAAAACTGATTTTGTTGTAACTTGACAAATCTCAAAAACAACCACCCCTCAGAACTGAAGTACACTGTTTCATGTTTCCAATTCGAGGTATTCACTGTTCCCCTTTCGTCTTTTCTTTCCGATCTTGATTACAGAACCATTTAGAACCATAGACAGTATTCACTCCTCCATTTGTTGTATATAGTCTAATGATCCAAATTTTGTTTAGATATAACCGTTATGTATTTTTGAATTTTTCTTCGATAACTATGTTTCTGATTTTTTCCTTCAGATTTTAATAGAACTGTGTAAAATGCATTCAACTGTAAACTTTCTGGCGCTCTTTTTGCCGTTATAACTCTTTAAACAAAAATTAAAAAATGAACAAAAATTATTCCTGATTCTCTAAAATTAAGATGGAATATTTATAAATAAAACTATTGTTCCATTTTAGTTCACGATTATTGCGCAATACTCTCAGTTTTTGCGCGTGCATGCGTGTCCGATGCGATGCACAGATTGGATTAACAAACACATGCTGTAGATGATCTCTGGAGCACCGCGAAAAAAGTTTCTGGGCAGGCTGTGCCGTAACCCGCCGCGCTGTATTTCCAAACCCGCTTAGCAGTAAATGATTTGCTTCTCCTTGCATGTTGACCTCACACCTGTGACCTCAGAGAAACGTCTTCCAGTGTCACACGCTGTATCACGTACAAATATCGCCGCCTCCTCCCCCTCCTCCTAACTCCTCTCGATACGGTGTCATATCGATACGCCGCTTTCTTCCAGCCTTCGAGATAAGCACTTGAATGTGGTCGCCTTATCAGCTGATCTTATAAAAAATAACAAGTTAGCGTGCTTGCAATTTACTCTGTAAGGGGCGTGTTACCTCAAGGACTTTAATACTAAACTTCAGAATAAAGAAAGATGTTTTATGTATCATTAATTAACCGGCCTCAGAGTCGGTAATTATTTTTGCATATATATATTTTTTTTTTCAGAAAGAAAAAATAATGCTAGATCTACTGTTAGTTACACTTGTTTCAGAGCTGTTGGATATGTCGAAGTAACTGTGTTATAAATCTAACCTGCATCATACCAAAATGTATTTCTTTCACTTAGGTGCTTAAGCAGAAAATGTCTATTAATCATAATATGAAATTCTATTTTAAAAACTAATAACTCCCCTAGATATTTTATTATAGCACTGTAATAAGCTAATATTTTTTCTCTCTTTCTATTAGAAAAATTGAAAATTCTTGTTAAAAAGGGGTAAGAAAGAATAGACACCAAAATATTTTAATTGACTGTAAATATTGAGACACATAATGACCACTTTTAACAAAATTTCAAACTCATAAGTTATAAAAGTTTATTATATCAAATACGTGGTTTATAAGCACTATGAAAAAATGTAAATTATCATTTTATTTGTTTCGCTTTACAAGAGTGTCTATAACTGAAGTTTGATACGATTTTGTTCGTTGGAATTGCTTGTTTGAGTAGCTCGATTTAGGGAGCTTTCTCCTCAGGTGCTCTACCCCTTCTTCCCGATGCATATATTGACAATAATTGTTTCTATTCGAAATTATTTGGACTAATGCCTGTGCATATTTCAAATTTTATGAAATATTAGATTGCATTATGGAGATGAGCGCTAAACAAATCCTTTAAAAATTGTTTTCTTTTTCTTACATTAAATTAAGAACTGGCAATTTTAAAGATGAAGTGGTTATTAATTTGGATCAGTTAATTGATATTTTCATTTTATTGAAATACATCACAGGCTTAGAGTATAAATAAATATACTAATAGCTATATTCTGACCTTATCATTCTATCTTCGGTGATTAGAAAAGTAGTTAATTAATTAAAAGCCTAACCTGAAACCGTGTTTATGGAAGAATGACCCGGGTAGTGCTACCCACTGTCTAAAACACCGGTGAACGGAGTGTAGAGTCGTCTCACTTGCTGGGTAATTTGATTTTGATTTGTTTAAAATGTGAACTCTATCGTCAAATTTCCAAATTATACCTAGAGTTTTAATCTTAAATTGAAAAAATCCCCAACAGAGTGTTTAAATTATTTAAGAAAGCCTACAAATTCACGTACTCGAATTTTGAGTGCGCACAAGGCTTAGAAAGGGTCGAAAATAGGAAGAGGATGAGCATGTAGGTATCCTGTGACATCAAAAACAGCTGAAAATACTCTAAAAATCAGTGAAATTGTGCGTAAAGATCGACAACTGAGTATTAGGATATTAGCATATGTGCTGAACATTGATACAGAAACAAAATTGAACGTAAGGAAATTTTGTGAGCAACTGGTCTCTAAGAACCTCCTGAGGAAAAATGACAAGTGAAAAGCAATCTGCTCTGACATCTTGCAAGGATTAGATAGCAACCGAACGTCCTGGGAAAAGTCATGTGACCTTTTACTCTTTCCAGAAGTGTGAAGTTCCTTGAATTGAACTAATTTTTATTCCGTGGAAGCGGTAAAGAAAATAATGGCGAAGCTTCTGAGAGGAGTAACAGCCGATAAGGTGCAACATTGCTATGAACAGTAGAAGACATGGACATTCCATCTCAAATCGGACAACACGTTTAAAAATTTGATCTCATATATTTAAAAATTCATCTCATATATTCAAACTCATGATATTTTTATGTACAAAGTACCAAGAGAGATGAAATGTCAAAGAGCCTTTTTCCATGCATGTTATTGTAATAAATGTTAAACATTTGACATTTTGAAAATGTGTTCGTATTTGAAAATAAATATGTCTGAAAATACAAATTAAAAGTATACATTAACTCATTTTTTAAGTTTTCTTAATGGCGCATCGCCAGTATTTATTTGTTTAATTATTGAAATACAGATTAAAACAGTCTTCTTTAAAAATGGAACAATTATCAGTTTCCCAAAATATGATACATTATCAGAAATACCTTATAAAAGGTAACGCTTATAAACATCTATTTTAGCGCATGGTGGAGGTTGTTGCCTTACAGCAAATGCGCGGTCTTTCTTGTTGAGACGTGGATTTAGTTAACTGTTTAGCACACTCCTGCTGCAAGACCACACACCTTGCGTTCCCTGGAGAGACACCGCACGAATGAAAGAGATTTGAAGCAACCAAACTGTTCCTTTGGTTTATACAAATATGAAATCACCATTAATTTTAAAAATATTTTAAATTAACTAATCAATTGCAAAAGCAATCCCTAAAGTACTAAAAATGTTTTATAAATATCTGTTTAGAGTAAACAGCTTATCCAGAGCTTTCACTTTAAAGTCTACTCTCTCCTTTTTCTATAAATTCACAAAGTTTCGGTTCCATAAACCCTCAGAAGGAGTTTTACTGTCCTATCTCACATGGATTAGTCAACGTATAGACAGAGAAAGGATGTACTTTGTGAATGATAAAAGTTAATTTGTAAGATTCTTGCAATAAATCAAATTTATGAAGTCAGTTTCGTTTATTAATACCCACACCTTGCATGTAACTGAAATGTGACGAAAATACAAAAATAAAAAAAAATAAAAAATAAAACATCTCGAATCCGGCCTTGACCCTAGGTGAGTAAATTATTTCTGGCTTGAATGTCTTATTTTTAATTTGAACACCTATAAGAATATTTCAACATTTTATACGTCTATATAAAATTACTAATAATGCAATATTCATAAAACTTGTGATTGAAGTATCCTGAAAACAATTTGCCTACTTCCCTAACATGAAATTCCAACATGTTTTCAATATTTAATATTTCATGTTAAGGACTCTCGATACTAGTGTTATAAAATAATATATTTGTTAAAAAAAGATAACGGTTTTATGATTGTGTTCAAGAGGATCCACTTCTCTTCTATCATAACTATTATTATCATTCACGACAAGGTACATTCCATCTTTTTCTACTTACGTCACATTGTCCGAGCGGTCTACAGGTACAAACCATAACTTGTCTCGACAGCTAACATTTAAAACAGTTTTCAAATTTTCATATATTTTAATAGTGTAATAAAATAATTTAAATATTCACATTCCTCATATGCTTCTGTTCTTAAAAAGCGATTACAGTTAGAAAGATATTCCCTATTCAATATTAACAATAGAGTGAGCCTAATATGGGGTTTATCAATGGTTTTCATTATTTAGTTTAGTACCAAAATAAATTTAGAAAGTCTTGAGTGCTTATTAAAAGCTACACAATATAGAAAAAAATTCCATATTTGGATTCCTTACTCCAATTTTGCATTTCTTTGAAGCTATGCAATTTGCAGCACACATTACTGCTGTAATATTAATTTTAGGTATTTTTATAAATTTCTATTTCTAGGTAGATACTAAGGCATCGAATAGTAATGGCCCATAACTACTGTTTACCATTTGGTTGTTCTTGGCGTAATATACATACCTGAAATATAATCCCATGCCATATTAATATTTTGCCAAACCTTGGAAAACTGCGCACTCCATCTGCAGCATATTTCTGAATATAGCTCTTTGGATGTCAACTCTAGATTGAAAGGAATGCTTTTGGAATTAAAAGGAAAGGAAAGGAAAAGAATGAGGTTCTTTGACCTTTCTAGTTCATAGAATAGTAAACTTAATTTATTTTTATATGATGAGGTACAGGCAGCAAAAGTATGCATTCATAACCGTTATACATAATTATCAGCACTTACAACGACGGTTTTACCAGCTTTGTCTGTGTTCACAGTTTTCCCTCCTTGACGAAAGCTCCCTTCAACTTTCAATAGTTCCGTATGGTAGAATTTCTCTCCACAAGCTTCTTGTAATGCTTCAAAGCACTGAGTTGCATGTTTTTCTACTTATGCTTGGAATTTTATGAAACACCTTCGTTAAAGAGCGAACATTTGATCAATATTCTTTCTACAAATTGGAAATAATCACTATATTAATAAAATGTGATTTTTTCAGACTTTCAATATCGGCTGATTTATAAAATAATTGCTACTGTAAAGTATAATGTAATATTCAAATGTAGGCCGCTATAAGCACTCATTTACAGCATTTTATCATATATTTTCGAGTGCCCTAGTAATATAATATCGTGAGATCAATTTTACTTTCCTTCGGAGTGTTTTGCGTTTGGGCAAACGCGTCGTTCGTTAGGCGGTCACTCGGTCAGCCGTATCCTGGTGATTAGTGGGAGGGTAAAACAATAAAACAAACCAACAAATCAATATACAAACAATTTAAGAGACTCATTAAAAATTATCAGGTTAGGTATTGAAACTGCCTGCCTTCATTCTACACACATTTTTTGGCATCTCTTTATGAAATTATTCATCATTCACAGTAGTTATTTTGAGAAATCCGGACATTTTCCAGACGAATGTTATCTTTGAGTTCTTGTATGGTGTGCGGGTTCGTCTTGTACTCAGCATGTTTTAACTTAACCCAGAAATAATAATCGCGGGCTGTTAAATCGGGGGGCCGATGGGTCACAAATTCCTACTATTAACTCTGTCTTGTGGAAACACAGTGTGAATTGCCCTTTTGGAATTATTCGCAATGATAGCAGTGAGAGAGTCCATTTGAAAAAAAGCATGATCATGCTCCCTGTCAAATAATTCTCTGAAAAAGGGGGTTAGTATGCTGCGAGTATTCTCATTGGTAACAGAATCAACTGCATGCTAAAAATGTTTGCTCCTATGATTCTTTCACCATACACCGTTTTTTTTTTTTTCATCTTAAGAGGGGCACTTCATGTACGAAACTAGGTTTATGAGTACTCCAGTAACAACTGCACATATAACCTGGAGGTGAAATAATGTTTCTTTCGAGAAGAAATTAAATGTGGATTCACACACACGCACGCACGCACACACACATTGTATATCTTTTCAAGAATTCATATACAAATGTGTGCCTATGTACAGGTCACATGGCTGAAGAGTATATGCCACAGTAATTTTATATGGTTTGAAGTGCAATAATTTAGCAGCCTTTTGCACACACCCACGTTAAATTCCCCCTATTGCAAAAGACGGAGAAATTTTCTAGAGGAATTTCCTAAACTGTTACTAATGTTATGTAATCTTTCTACGGTTGGGAGCCCCAGGATAATTTTTTGGATTCTTAGGCTGGACGCTTCCAATTCCTTGAAATTGATTATACAGATTATGAACTGTTTTGCGATCTGGAGCACCTAAACCCGGGAATCTTGCTTGAAAGAGTTTTCGAACTTCACGAGCTAACTTCAGTTGATTCATATGAATCGTACATAAGACACACTGAGCCGTTGTAAACAAACCAGACTTAATATACTTTATGCATAAAGTTAAGAATCGCACAACACAACACACACCCATGAACAGCTCGACTGCGAGTCATAAAGGTCAATAAGTAAGCAAGCAGACTTTCCCCCCTCCGCGCCGCAGCAAATGAGTTGGGACACACTCATAGATAAATCTCGCCGCTAGGGAAAGCATCACTGATCTCACAGTATAAACGTGGATATGTTTGCATGAGTTAACGTGTTTCTCTTAAAAGTAATACTTTAAAAGAAAGTATATGTTAATTTATTTTTTAAATATAGAATATGACTTATTTTTATCTTTCTCTATAATTCTCGCATTTATTTTCGTTTATTTTGCTTTAAAAATGTTGCTGTAACTATATCATAAAATATCGAAAGAAAAGTCATGAATTCTAAGAATCCTGTAAATATGAAAGGGAAGGATAAAGTTTTATTGCTTTGCAATCATGACATCTTGTACTAATGCCAAATTATCGCTCTTTAAGTTCTCCCCGCTACAATTTTTATTTACAAATTTAGTTACTTTGAGTGAGAAATAAAGGAGAATCTCTCATCGAAACAATTTTAAAGTTTCCGAACTGCATAAGGATTCAAGTTAAAGAATTTAATGCGATAAAAATGTTCTGATATTAAACGTTAAGCTGAATTGGGAGCCCTTTCAAAAAGCTTAGTAAATGGAAGTAAAATAGTTGAGAGTTCATCAGAGAATGGGGTGAACAGTGTTCTACCGACCTCTAAATTTGCTTTGGTGGATGTATTTTCCCACTTTGACTGCTATCTATAAAGTGACATTTCTGAACGACTAAACTCCTAAGACAGCAAACAGTTTTAACATTTCCACACACTTTCGTGTTATGAAAAGCATTCGCTAAACATAACTGCCTTCATAGGTATAAAGCAATATAATCGTGTTAATATTAACTTGAAAGTAGGCGTTCAAAAAAACACACCCACACACAAACCAAAAGCATCTCGCCGGTTTTACTAATCTTAAGACTCAAACTGCAAAAACTCTTAATAGAACCACTCAAGTAGTTCGGCTTTGTTGTGGGCCTTTGCGGCCTAAACCCCGCTTTTTATTGCCTAGACATGAGATGTATTTTTAAAGAAACCAGCCCAATATTACAGGGCGAGTTCATAAAGCGCTCCTCAAAATCTCGAATTGTTCTGCGCCGTCTGAAAGGATGTTTCCTGTTTGACCATATGGGGATAGCCGCAGAGAATTAAAGAAAACATACAACTGTGTGCTCTAGTCTTTTAAGCTGAAGAATATCAGTATAATAAGTAAGAATAAAGGTGACATTTTCTAAGTAGAAAGAAACATTTTATATATAATTATGAAAGTGCCTGAATAAATACTAGTTACAATTACAGAAAAGTTGAATATTTCTTGTTGTAAACTTAATATGGTAAAGAAAGGAAATAAAAGCACTAGCCATTGAAGCTGAAAGACAAGTTCATACTTGTTTATATACACCTGGAGTTTCCCTACTTTCCACTTTAATGTGTGTAGGGTTAGCAAGGTAATTTACTTGTTAAGCAATTTACGTCAATTATGCCTAGTTTATTAATACTTTTCTTGGTAAAGAAAACAAGCGTTTTACATATATCTTAAAAGCTCATTTCCTTTCATCGGTATAATAAAAACACTTTCATTATAGTACATTTTTAACGTATATTATATATATATATTCAACTCCATTTCACCGTTAAATCGCAGCTTGGTCAAGATATATTTGTTTGGCTATAGAATACGTATATGCAGTTAAAACAATAACTCTTTATTTTATAATTTCATTCCAAAGTCTTCCAGGCAATGAACTGGTTCTCGGCTCAATCAGAATCAAATTACATTGACAGGATATAATATTGTGTTCATTCCAGCATTAATTTGTTTTATTCCATTTGATTACAGAGGGTGAAAATTATTAGTTGAAATTTCTATTGAAACTAAACACGCTTAATTATAAATTAGCAATAATGAAAGTTAGTTTCGTAAATTGCTATTATAACCTCAAATGATAAGACACTGTCCAATTGTTTTTATTCGGGAAGTTTGTGCTTATAATCATTTCTGATTCGATTAGATTATTTCCCTCTACCTTATTAATATATCCTCAAATTTTTATAATTTACACAGAATTTATTATTATAATCTTGTTAATATCAGCGCTTATATTATGGAATATAATGTATTTATACATGAAAGGATTAAAACATGATTATATTACATGGTTATATTACTGTACGATTTAGAAAATGGAAAACTATGCAGTTTTAATATATAATTAAAGAGAATATTATTTTACTAAAAATAATATTTTAACTTAATTGTTTATAACTATAATGGAAGACTAGATTTTCTATTATTGAATAATAAGTATGTGTTTTATAAAAACATTCAAACTAATGTTAATTTCATTCATGAACAAAAATAAAAATAAAATATAAATAAGATACAATAAAACTTAATTATGTTAATAGACTGAACTGTGGGAATTAAAAATATCCCAAAGAGTTCACTCTTTAAAAGTGTTAATAAAGAGAACGAAATGGAATAAAGCACACTAGTTTGCTGAGACAGGGAATTAGCACTAGAAAAATAAAACTGTATATACTTTTATTTATATCACATTCCTGGAATGATCAACTGGCGCTACACATGCCTCTCATGTCTCTTGCAAACCTGGAGGAGATCTTCACGTGAAATATTTAGAATTTTTCTCCCGATATTTCCTTACAGTCTATCTACGGTGTAGAGTTTTAAGCTTTTCCATAGACAAAAACCGCATACATTTATGGCGGAAGATAAAACAGATCACAAACCAAACCATTGCTCACTATTCAATCGCCAAAGATAAATGAATCGCAATCATTGAAAGATTAGACTGATGCATCATGGCGTTTACTTGCGTAAAGATTGCCTAATTGGTTTCTTCTACCAGTTAGGGAAAAAATGGGATCAATAATAAACTTTTGTGTCTTCCTGAATGTATATGTGTTTAAATGCACAGGAAACATTTCAGGTTTAAGTTTGGGGTGCCTCTCCAGCAAATAATTTATGAGGACTGAGAAACAACTGGAAAAAAGAACTCGATCAGAGAGGACAGTCCTGGCGGGAACCAAGCCCCAGACCTGCCGTTCACCAGTCACCGCCCTAACGACCTCAGCCACTCGTGGCGATTTTTCCTGAAGTGTAGCCAAACCTCTTGCTATAGAAAGTTGTCAATCGTCGATTATTACGTAAAGCATAAATAGTGACGCACAAAAATGTTTCCAAGTTTTGTGGTATTGGTTGGCAGCTTCAGATAGAGCTTCAGTTTAAGAAGTTTTGTAGTATTAAGACAGAAGATTTTGATGCTTCCCCCTAAGCATCACGGTGACATGTTAAACTAGTTTGTTTTCTCTTTATTTTTAACCTAAAACATATTCTTTTAATTAAAGAACTTCATTAATCTCTGTTCGCATAGAACAAACAGAAGAATCTGGAGTATTTTTTCTATTGAATAACAATTTACACCTTCTTAATAAACGCCCAAAAATATTTTTCTTTTAACGTACATTTCTTTGTAAATTGAACGTATTCAGAACAAAAATTATGTTCTCTAACAATATAAAACACACGATAAAATTTTTAAGCATTTATGCACCTGATTATGTCCCATTTTTCTCTTTTTCGTGCGGTGATCCCGCAGTGCAATATTTTACATATGGTACTCAAATAACCTCTTTTTAACAGTGTTTAATGCTCATTTCTGCTACGGAGACATTTCAACCGGTGGACACTGATATGTGAGATGAAATTATAAATCCGGAAATATTGTTGAGAAGGGAGGGTTCCAAATCTGTGTTTAGGGTATCTCCTCGGCATTTGCCATTCATGAAGACTAAGAAAAGACCTAGAGGAAACCGCAGTCAGATTGCACGGTCCTAGCAGGTTTCAAACTGCAGATCAACCGTTCACTAGTCCCGGCCTTCTGTGTAATTCTTATTAGTTTTATGCATTGTGTTGGCACAATTGCATGATTGTTTTAAAAAAGGTCCTATTGCCGTAAATGTTACATAAAATATTATTTATTTTGTTTATAAATATTATACTTGTAACATTTTCAACCGTTGCATATTCTAGAAATAGCAAATGTAGCTTAACTTCCATTCGAAATCTCACATAAGTTGGCTAGGAGGTAGAATAATTAAAGCTTATAAAAACTCGGTCCTCTGGTTGGGAAACTGAAAAGACAGTAGTTAATATTGAATCTCTTCGCATTGCCACTTCATTGTGCTTATTGCGACCCTAATATTCTTCCATAACCTCTTGCCTTAATATCATCTCCTTTATATTTTAAAATTAATTCTTTCAGTTAGGGAGATTCTGGTACAATGTTCTTATTTTGTCTTGAAAGCTTTGACTGATAATCTATTATTTATTTTGCTGAAATAGAAAAAAAGGAGAAAAATTAGGATGACATATATTTTACTAGCATCATTATTATAATTTTTCGCATATTTATTCACATATGAAATTTAAAAAAATTATACATGCTAAAAAATTCATAACATAGCTAGAGAATATTTTCTTAAGCATAACTGGACACTATTAATTGTGTAACGAAGGTGCCAAGTAAAAAGCTGTAAAATTAAAAAAAATAGGAGTAGGAAAAAATATATAGCCACTGGAAGCAATAACCAATGTTTATCTGAAATAAACCAAATGAAAATTCGGAGATGAGAAACAAGTTTAAAAATGTACATTAATAAAAATACAAGAAGAATTGCCAAAGAAAATTCCATAGAAATTTAAAACTGCTCTATGTGTTTATTGTGTTTAAAAAAGGAGACATTTAATTCTAGTAAATACCTGTTAATTAAAGTCTAGTAAATTTTATGTACAGGAATGTACCCACAAACAATAAATAGAAAGTAAGAATCTGACTTGAAAAATTCGGGCCAAGACGGTAATTCAAACCATAAATCTTCAGCCTTTCGTGCTGGTGCTCTAACCAAATAAGCTACGGTGTCCTCTTCCAAGCAGGGAATCACAATATTCTCTCATCTGATTCTGTAAACTCCAGAGACTAAGAGGCGATTCGTATTTCTCGAGACTTTCTTCCTTTGCAGCCAATATCCTGTACTCTTTCATATATAAATTAAACGCTATATAGTTGGGTAAACTAGAAACCAGGGTCAGAAGTAGTATTGTGAGTCGTCTCTTAAGAAATAAACTTCTCAAAGTTGACAACATTTCAGGGAAATCTCCGGAATATATAGAATAAAATGAGAGAAATTCGTGATTTCGAACTTGGAAGACATGGTAGTTAAGTTGGTTAGAGTGTCAGTACGGATGGCTAAAGATCTGTGGTTTGATTCCCAACCGTGATCCGAACTTTTCAAGTCAGATTCTTTCTTTCCAACTCATATCCTACACATGCCTAGTGTGAAAGAAATATTTCAATAAATATAAAACGCAACAATTTAACAAGAGTCTTTGATTTAAAAGACCAATACGATTCAGGATAAGGATATTGTTGTAGTATCATCTTAATTGTGTGAAATAAATGAAAACACAGGAGAGTAAATTTACCTAAAGACGTTGTGATTTGTATTTCTTTTACAAACATGCATTCCATTGTTGAACATGTTCAACCACATATTTTTTTTTTTTTAATTTATGTAGTTCTGCAGTCCGGATATGCACAACACTGAATCAGCTGAGATACCAGAGCAGTATTGATATTCGTGATATAGATTCAGTTTATGAGGAAGGTTGTGATAGTTGATTTGTCACCAGCAGTACGATGTTGTTTAATAAAAGCCGTAAAAAAATTCTTCTGAGCTTTGTAGATTCTAATAGTGAGTGTTTTCTACAATATAGAAATTGTGCAAAATAACATAATCCAAAAGTTATATGAATATTTATCCTAAATAGCTACTAATGAAGAAGTTATGGTTCCCTCTTCAACCTAACCCTTTACGACGTATACCTGGTATAAATTAAAAAGTTCCATATGAAAGACACACATACTTTGGGAAAATTGAAACAAAGTTTCCGCAAAGAAATAGCCAGTATTGTTCAACGTAAACTACAGCGAGTGGTGGGTGTGTGTTTAAAGAGATGCCAAAAAAGTATAGACAACTACGGTGGTCAGTTTCTGCAACTTTTTCATAAAGTTAGTAAGTAAAAGCTTATAAAATAAATAATGAAAGTATTGTATGGTTAGTCACCACCACTCTGCGATACGCGCAGACGAACCCACTCTACCTAAAGACAAAATACCGCATATTGGCTCATAGTTCATTGGGTCGCTCTGTAGATGGTAAATAATGCAGATTTTTTTCTTTACATTTTAATACTGTTAAAGATAAATAATAATTCTCCCTATAAGTTTACCATTTTACTTATGTGCTTTTTATCCGCTGACTAAAGAAATTGCAATTATAGTTTTTTAATAATTATTTTCAAGATTATATCCTAGAGTTATTTTAGAAATAGGTTGTGGCATTCCTTGAAGGTATGAAGAACAAAAGCTATACTACACTGTAATATTAAAACTATTACAACACCTATAAGAGACGTCTTGTTTTCTGAGAAGGAGCGAGAACGACTCGAAAATACGGCGATACCAGAGGTGTCTGACTTTGATCTGAGAAAATTGTGGCATACCCAAAGTGCTGGGTGTCATTACGATAAAACTGTATTCGTGTAGGACGAAATTTGTCCATAGTGAAATGAATATATGAGTCAATGCATTGAGGTAGGACGAACACATAGACGTGAAGGCTCCCAATGGCCCTGTCTAACAACCGAATCGATAGACATTTCTGCAAAGCTATTATGAACACGCGTAAAGTGTTGCAACTTTTATGGCCAGCTGTGTGGCAAATGTTTCATTTTCAATGCTTTGAATAAAAAGATATAGTATGATATAGAAATATCTTAAGAGAAGCGATTTTTAAGTACATTAAAATAAAAATGGAAAATAAGTATAATGTTTTTCATTGATGTCACCACTCAATGGCAGCGAATCTTACAAATTTACACAAAAATGTAAAAATATGTTGCAAGGTGCTGAAATGAGGTTTTGAATAGTACGTGAGTGTAAAACACAATCTAAAATACCACTATCTTATTACAGAAAAGGCAGGAAAATTATATCCAAAACAACCATTAACCTAAACAATAGTGAAAGAGGAAAAAGATGAAAAAAGAATAAAAAATACGTGGAATAAAATTGAATAGCAAGTAGAAAAAGTTACGATAATATTAAAATCATGAAGTTTAATACCTATTGAGCAGATATAGAGAAAGATTTAGGAAGTGCACGTGCTGAAAAAGCTAAGGAGGAGAGAGATAAAGGAAGAAGAGGATCCAAAAGGCAGTTCCGTTAGAATGTATATCCACATTATCTTGAAAACTGTACATGCATGATTGCGTGCATGGGGAAATTCGATGCTCCATCATTTTGTCGCCGCGGTAACACCCTCCCATGGAGCAGGAGTGTCTTGTGTGGCTTATGAATAGTCACGGCATCCGCGATCCCTGTCCAAACAGATGAGAAGCAAATTTCTAGAAAACATTTCCTTACAAGCAACAACTAAACAATTTGTCTGTACAACAGAACACTTTAGAGACAAAAACCTGTTGCACATTTTTTATGTGCTCAGGAATTTATAGCATACTTTCCTAGTATTTACTCTGAGTATACTTATTCCAATGGTGTTAGTCAAAAATTTTCTTTGAATACAAAGTTAACCAGACCAAAACCAAAAGGTACTTTTGACATAATTTGAAAATAATTTAACTCTTCTTTCAGATAATATGCAGGAAACGTTAGGAAGCTTGGCAATAGTATTATATGATATAACTAGAAAAATATTTATACCAAATCACGTGAATTATTATATTACTAAGAGTTTGGGAACGTTAGGAGAAGTACCTAACAAATTGAAGGAGCCAAGAACTACTTTAGTTTTGAAAAAAATATTCAATAAATGAAAAATTATTCATAAATAAATTTTCAGATAATTAATTAAACTATTACTAGTATAAACACAAGTGATTTTTAATGACAGATACAGTACTTTCATGTAAGCAGGCTATCACTGCACGACATTGCTCCAATGTGACCATCAGTTTTAGCAGCACCACCAGCAGCAGTAGTGGTAACAGCAGCAACATTTAAAAAATATATTTGTTACAAATCTAACGCATCCATGTCGTACAAGTCCTGAGGTTGTACATGCATTTCCAATACATTAGGAAATTTATGAAACTGCACAAACCAATATTTGCCAATATATTCAACTGCTACACGATTTCTTAAATTAGAGGCAACCTATTACCAAAGAAATCTCTAAGCATTACGTCTTTCCCTCAGTTTGACGCAACATTTACAGAATACATGCATGGTATTATTTTTTATACGTGTTTAATATTCTGGCAACTTCCAACATCCTGAAGTTACATTTTCAAGTAAGGGAATAGTTCAGAAAAAACAAATAAATAAAACCTAACCCAGACAAGAAGTCTCGATCGGGATCGAACCTGAGCACAATGCAAAAGCACTAGTTTCTGAGACGCTAATTTGAATATCTTTGTACAAGGCGGCTGCTGAAAGTTTATAAAGAAATTTAAAAATCAAATTATGCGACGCCAGAACCTATTCCTTGTGTATTGAACGTGTACTGATGTGAGCGAATGACAGGATGTATGAATAAAATGTGTCGTATCGGAACTTTCAGCTATATTTCTGCATATTGATGACCGGTAAGTGTAAGGAACTTAATGAACATCCAGTGTTCAAAATGCATCAAATGTAATCATAAAATACAAGTTTAGTACTTACTTGCTTATTTGGAATAATTAAATAATGATAATTAATTTTCTAAGAAAAAATTTACCAATCGGGAAAGAGAGACCTTCGTCGCTGGCAACAACTGACATGCTCGCCGAAAATTCCTGCGCCTTGTTTTGTCTTAAGTTTAATGAAATAATGACCCTTTATGAGCCCCTCTTTTACTATTTCCAAAGATACTGGGTAGATAATCTATCGTCAGCTTAAAGCCAAAAGAATAATTAACATAAAATATGCGAAGGATAAAATATTATAATACAAATTTTTACATATAAGACCCACGGGAGGAAGGAGTCAATGACACCTATAAGTCATGTTAATGAACAATTTGTGTGTGTGTGTGTGCGTGCGTGTGCGTGTCAGTAACTTATATGCAGTTTACTTTAAAAAATATAAGAATTAAAGCTAATGTCATATTTCCTATATCGATCGTAATATTAAAAACACACTAAAAATGAATGCTATGTGAGGTACAGTCTACCAGTGAAAGTTAAATTGACCACAAACTTAATTATAGTATACCTTAATCTAATATTACATAGCCTCTTAAAATATAAACTATAAATTAAAATATTCCTTTTTAGTCTTTTTAAATCCGGTATTAATAAATGACTGAAACCATTTAATATGTTTTGTTACATATTTTGAATGTATACACAAAATGCTTATTATTGTACAGCTAATTCATCGTTATATATACAATAAATTTACTTTACTACTTTCTTAATATTTTAAAAATATTTGTAAATGTAAATACAAGCGGTTACAACTCTATATGTGAAGTGAATTATTTTCTGTGTGTACACGGATACAGGGGCGAAAAAAAAAGGTTTTCAAATAATAAAGGAGGCGTAACATTATCGTTATAACCGAACCAATGGTCTCAAAAGCTTCTAAATGTAGCTGTAGACATTGATGTGAATCATTGTTATCGCTACATTGTGATGTGACATGTGTCCATAGCCAGTAAAATATAAGACTATCACCGGATGAGACTCAGTTATAAGCAGGATACACCTCAGCCTAACCATAAGTCCCGCACGGTCACTCAGTGTAGAGGTCTTTGTGGAAAAGGCGTCATAAGAAATACCACAGGCAACTTTTATGAACAATTACTCTATTTGCACTTCAATTAATGTTATCCACTAAAGTAATACATTGTATTTGATTGAATATTTAAGGTAAGCTGTTGTGTTTTAGGTCTCTTTTATCGCTTATTAATATATCTGAAGTTTTGGGCATAATGTCTGCAGTACCACAACGAGCCATACGAGTAAATGTGTTTTCGTTCTTGAGCTGTTTATTTCAGATCCTCTCTCTACTCGTTAATTCTGTGTACATATATTTTCCCTCATTCTATAACAATGCAAATACACTGTTGTAAACAGAAATGTGCGTGCCAAGTGGATGCCACCATATTTACCAACAAAGATAGTAGGCTGTCTAAGGTCATACAACCAGACTATTCGGTCGCGGACACATTTTTACTTGAAAATAATGCGACACGTCTATGAACTAATATTCGGAGATTTCTAATAAAGATCCACAAGCAACTCCTTATGGCCAGTTCATTTGTCACAAGTGACATCATTATAATATTACCCAAATACAAACAAGCCCCATAAGATTTCATGCAAGCCCAAAAGATACAAACGTTTCTATCTATACTGAATGTGAATTGTGGAACAGAGTTAAACTGATGGTAACAAATGAGCCGCTATAGCGGCTTTTTCGTTGTAGTTTTTGGTTGCACAATCAGTTGCCCTTGCTCTATTCTTAACGTCCTGAAGTATTTAGAATTGCTAAGAAATTCTTCTTGAACTCTTCGATAAAATTATTTAATTACATGAAATCGTAAATATTTTTTTCTCTCTCTGGAATGGAAACAAGTGATTTTATACGCCTGATTTTATATCCCAATTGAAGCAAAAGCTATTTCATCTTCGGAATTTCATTACACTCATGAAATGAGCAGTAAATAGCGTCCTCTCCAAATTGGAGGAAATGAAATGCTTAACAGAACCTTAGTAGAAAGATCTTCATCCTATTAAGATAAACAAATAATGTAAAATTGCGAGTCTTATGGACATTAAAGTTCCATATATAGACCGCGGCGGACAGTTCATTTTTTACCGGGATGAGAATCTAGGGAAACCAAAGAAAGCGTACTAGGTGCTTCGGTTTGCAGTTGTTAAATTTATATACTGGTTTTCTTTCATCATTAAGCATTTTGCTAAAGCAAACTCATCGAATTAACCGCGAAATAAGTGAACGACAAAATAAGGTGTTTAAGGATGCACAAAGAGCTTGTTAAGAAACGTGGATCACGTGAAATATCAATTAAAAAATTTAGATAATTTATAGATAGTTTATGTTATCAATCCCTGGTGATAGCGCTGTTTATATTTGCACAGAATTGAAAATGGACTGGTAACGTAACATATAACATGTTACTACCAAGATGTTATGTAATTATATTTTTCTTGAGTACGTTTGACCTGTGGTAAATGAAAATTTTATAACAATCTCAACAGTTGCTATCAGTATATATGTATAAACATCTGCTTTGATTGTACAGGATGTAATTAAGTGTTTAGTGAACCTCAATATGATTCGTTGTAGGAGCCCCTGCTAGCAGAAATCATCTTTTCTAAAATACATGAAGAGTAAGTAAGTCCAGTCAACAATTAAAGAAGTAACCTGGTTAGACAATCATAGAACTGCGTTTTCCCCAAATGTAGAATCAAGTAACTGTTTATATGGGAAACAATAGAATGGCTCAAAATGAAAATTTTAGTGCATCTTCTATACTCTTCAGACGTTTCTCCAAGGTCTTTTCCTGTCTCTACAGAATTTATTGAAAATATTTTACAGAAATTCCATTTGGATTGATTGAAAAGGAGTTTAATTCACTGATTAATAAGTTCCGGGTCTACGAGGGTAGATTCATCAGTTTCCGGCCTAACCATTTCTAGGTATGATAAAAACAAAAACTATATTTCGCTTTTCAATATAGTTACCCTTTATTGCAATACACTTTTCACGTCTTTGAATTAACATTTAAATCCCCCCCCCCCAATAATTGGAAGTCTTGTCTGCAAAATGGTATAAATAGCATCCAACCTTTCTTCGTCACACTTAAATCCCTTTCTCGAAAGTCCTTCTTGAGTTTTGAGAAGAGGAAATAGTCACTGGGAGCTAGATCTGGGCTGTAGGATGGATGGTCGATCTCCTTGAAGCCTCATTTCTTCACAGCTTCATTTGCAACAAGAGCTGTGTTCACAGACGCATTGTTGTGAAGAAGGCGCACATCACCACTCGGCTTTCCTCTCCGTTTCTCTTTGATGGAAACACGTAGTCTATGCAGTAAGCCAGCATAGTACTCCCCACTTACTGTGGTGTTCCTCTCTGAAGTCAATGAAGGGTATTCCTTCACAGTCCCAAAAGATTGTGACCATGATCTTCTTGGTTAATTGAGTGACCTTGGCTTTTAAAGACGGTGCTTCGCCAGGTTTACGCCACTCCATTAATTCTCTTTTGGACAAGGAACCATAGTAGAGGACCATAGTTTCATCTCCTGTAACAATGATTTGCAGAAATTCTCTCTCATTGCCACGGTAGAGCTCCAAAATGCCTGACAACAGATGACACTTTGCTGCTTTTGGACTGAGGAAAGAAGTCTAGGCACCCATCTTGCACTAACCTTATTAATGTTTATATGCTCATGAATAATTCGAAGGACTGTTGTTTCAGAAAGGCCCGACCGTGCTGCTATTTCTGTAACTTTGAGCCGCCGGTCTTCCACAATTGCACGCTCTTTGTCTTCAATACTTTCTCGACCCATTTGAAGTAGTTTGCCCATTCTTTTACAATAGAATATGAGTGGGATGATTACCCATATACACCGTCCAATCGCTGTTTAATTTGATTTAGAGTCTGTCCTTCTTTTGTGAAGAACTTAATAAGAGCTGGAGGTTCCATTTTGAATAATATTCTACCCATAGCCTTTTTATGCTACTCTATCTAAACAATTGAACACAGGGAGCGGAAGTTATAGCTGCAATTGTTTACTTAACAGTTAAAGTATGACACCAGATAAGGATTTTGTGAAGGAGATAATCCTTATCGGCGAGGCCGGAAATTTATGGACCTGCCCTCGTATCTAATCCTATGTGAAGACGTAACCTTCTTCAGCTCGTGTTCATAGTTAAAATCTTGAAAAGTCCGACACAGCAAGTAGACCTCCATCAGGCACCAGAGCTTCGACATAGTACAACTCAGCCCGTGCGAAACGTCAGCAGTGAGCAATTTTACCACTAAGATGAGGCAGTAATCTTTACCTTAACTATCCCTAATGCTGTCTCAGAAAAATGAAACTAAATTTCTTGATACTTTTTGACATATTTTCCTGATAATATGAAAAGGTTAAGTTTCGAAAATAAATACTACACTACGGATCTAATACAAGAAAACCAAAGTTAATTCTTTTATTGCTCAGTTTCATATCTATTTGTCTAAGCGTTATTTCCACTGAAACGATCTGTAATTTTTTTCCCCAATTGTCGTCAAACGTCCCCTCCCGTTGCTTGTTTTATGATTTTCGCTTTCAGAAGCCGTAAGAACTAAATCCCGGGATAAAGGTTGACGGACCAAAACTGATGTTACATGAGATGAAATTATACATTGGTAAAGGATTTTTTTAACAGAAGGAAGCGTTCCAGGTCTAAATTTGCGGTACCTGCAGGTATTTACCATTTATGAGAACTAGGAAAACCTAGGGGGGGGGGGAACTGTCAGGAAGGATGGTCATTGTGGAAACCGAAACACACACTTTCAGCTCACGAGTCCGTGACTTAACGACCTCGGCCACCCATGGCGGTACTTAAAAAGGGGGGCAAACGCTTTATGGCCAATGGGATGGACAAACCGTATATAAAGCTATCCTTTTAATGCATTCTAATTATGAAAACTATTTCAGTGCTCTTTCTCTAATTGCTGTATGCTTAACCTTAGTTTTCTCTGGTGTGGTGTAAATTTAATTTAGTAGTAATATTCATGCTACCTAAGCTTGTAATTTAAATATTTCTGTAGTTAAATTACGTGTATCTGTCAATAAAAAACTACAAATTGTTTTTTAGGAATCAGTGAAATTCATTTTCATTAATAAGTATTATACGTATGTTTAAATACGGTCATCGTTACTAAAATATGTTTGTAAATAATATATCGTAATGGTATTTACACTCTGAAGGTTGTTAGATTCTGAATGAAGTAAAAAATTTTTTTTGAGATATCGTTAATAATTGTTTGACCTGGAAGACTCTTCTGGTAAAATAACTTCTTTCTTTTTTTCAAAGAATGAGTTCTTCATTCTTGAAGAATATATTCTTCAAAATGTCTATTTTATCCTTTACGGTTCTTAATTCTGCTATATAGCATTCCCTTATTACTTTAGTTCCGAAATTCTTCATTTACTCAGAATTTATTCTGAATTTTATTTTTTTGGATATGGACACAAAGGGCAGTCGATTTAAGAAAAGATGAAGAATTATAGACTCGCAGGGCCGAATATTGTTTTGCGATTTGCTACTACCGGGTGTAGAACTTTCAGGATCCATTCCTCACACATATAAGAAGAAAATACGAGTCTGTTATATGGACATGGGTCTGAATATGCTTTGTTTCCATGTTAGAACTAATGTTCTACAACTCTTCATAGTACAGCAGTAATGGGAAACACACAGGAACAAAACGTATCTACTAGATACAACATGAAACTATTTCTTACATGAAATGTTAAAATACCCTCCGCTAGCATTGATACCATGCATCAACCCGCTGTCGCGTTGAAATCCGGCTGCTTTTTGATTGCGTAGCGTTTAACGCCCGTTTTTACTGTGAGGCACCACAGGCGGTGGACACTGATGATACATGAAATGGTAAATTGGGAAAGGATTTTTTTTAAAGGAAGGAAGTCTTACAGACATAAATTTAGGGTACCTCCCCGGCATTTTCCATTTATGAGGACTGAGGAAAAACCTGGAAAAAACCTCAATCAGGGAGGACGGTCCTGGTGGGATTCGAACCCCAGATCTTCCGGTCACGAGTCCGCGCCTTAACGACCTCGGCCACTCGTGGCGGTATACTGGCTGCGCTGATGTATTCCTGGAGAATTGGGCATTGTTTCGCAGCTTTATACATTACGGGCACAAAGACTTTCTGTACCTTGTACCGGAATTCGATACACAAGAGCTAAAGTCTAATGGGTTAAGGTCGTGGAGGCCAGGGAATCGCTCCACCTCTAGCTATCCATCTGTCACGGAATCTGTTATTTAGGACATTTTGAACAAATTATGCAAGAAAGAGTTTCATGTAACATGCTGGTATGTTCTTTTCCTGTTTGTTTCCCGTGATTAATGTACTAAGTAGAGTTGTAGAAAATGAGTTCTAACATGGAAAAAAAAAAGCGTTTTCGGACCTATTCTATGTAACATATTTTCTCCTTCTACGTGTCAGGAATGAGTCCTGAAAGTTTGATCGTATCTTATTGTTACACCCGGTAGATAGCTGGTAGATTAGGTTCCTGCACACTTGACTCCAGAGAACTCCATTCTTAATATTAAATACGTAGTTATTTGAAAAGCACAAAAATAAAATGGAGAGAAATCGCTGGTCACTCCCCAAGGGGTTAAAATCTTTGATTACCCCACAGCAGCTTATTATTTCAAACCTAGTTGTCCAAATATTTTGAACTTGTTTTTCACGAATAAAATATAAATATACATTGCAATGCCTTGGAGATTGTCCGTACCCAACATTTCTTTTCACTCTTTACATATAAATAATTTCATTTGCTTTGACAAAATATGTAAGAGGTTATTCGTTGTGGTCTCTCGTGGGAAATTTCACTGGAATTTTCTACAAACGCGGCAGTGAGATATGTCCACTGTTCATCACGTGAGAAGACAATACTGCTGATTGGATCAGAGGTTTAGAATAGCTCTTGGCTAGCAGGGTGCCATATTGCTGCTCGCAGCTGAGAACAAGGAACGTTTTGTAGAGGGCAGCACAGGTTCGTGCATGGACTCCTAAACAAGATTTACTGCCACATTATATAGCAGTATCTAACAAAACTCGCTCAAGCGATCGAACAGGAGGATAATGCAGACTACTTCCGACTTTTATGTTACAATATACTACTTCTTTTAAAAGTGGCTAAAACCAGGGATTTGTTCCCATATTACCTAAAAAATGAAAGATATAATATAGAGTTGTTTTAATTCTCAACCTTTATGGGAAAATAAACGTGCTTTTCTGGTCTCCTCTAAGTCAACAACTGAGACAGAATAAAACACAAAATAGAATAAAGTTTAAGATATTACTACAGTATTTAGACACCTTACACTATTTGTATGGATAAAGTTGTAATGGATGCATAGTATATAATTGAAAAGTACAAGGGTAAACCAATCAAAGTCCACTTTTTACTTTTTTACAGGAATGTAATTTGAAGTTTAAAAACATTACAAAATCAACCACTTTAGGTATATAAAAATGCTTTTTCCAGAATAATTCTTAAGGTTTCTTTCTAACAGAATCTTCTTTTTAAATTAGTGTCATGTGTTATTTGTTTATGTTAATTAACAATAAAAAGTAAAAGAACACATACTTGTAAATAAAAACAATCTAAGTCCACTAATTATATTATGTAATGTACCAAATTAAACTAGATATTTGATGAGATTTTTTTATTTATTTTTTTATTTATTTATGGACGCTCTTTAACATCTCAGGTCATCAACTCAGGGCTTGAAACTGCCGACAAATTTTGCTCAGAGGCCTCTCTTTCAGGCTTGAGGTTCTTTTTCGTGCCGTAAATGTATGACACGGGACCCATGGCTTTACTCCCCTTCCGAAGGGAGCCATACTTAGGATTTTTACACCCGACAAAATCCATCCCTCCTGGCCGGGTTCGAACCCGCGATCTTGTGTTTAGGAGGCAAGTATGGTAACCACTACACCACCAGGACAGACATATTTGATGAGGAAACTATAAAAATTAATGAAACGCTGTTGAAAACAATCACTCAAACGAATAGGAAATTATTCATTATCTATTACAAGTAAGCTTGAAAAATAGAACTGAGGATTTTCGGAATCGAGTCTCTTGAGGCATTATAGGTCATCATATTTTGCCTTGGAAAGTGAAATTTAAAGAATAGGAAGGGGTAGTCTGTGTATGAACGTTTGGCAGGCTGCAGTTCTGGAAGAATTTTGTCAGCTTCAATTTCTCTTATCTTCATTGGACATATATCTCTGTATTCTTTATTATATATATATATATATATATATATATCCAGAAATGAAGACCTAAAAATATCCAGAGAACACTGAATGATATTGAAGAGAGATGGTGTCACGCGGCATCTTTTGATGTGGCGCAGACTCGTAAGCGGGAAGTCTGGGGTTCGATTTCCACCAGGATCGTCCTCCCTGACTGAGGTTTTTGTCAGGTTTTCCTCATTACTCATAAATGGCAAATGCCGGGGAGGAACCCTAAACTTAGGCCTGGAACTTTCCTTCCTTAAAAAAGTATTTCCCAATTAATCATTTCATCTCGTGTATCATCAGTGTCCACCGCCTGTGGTGCCTCAGCAGTAAAAACGGGCGTTAAACACCATTAAAAAAAAATCTTCTGCTGTGCTCATTCTAATGGCAGGTGTTTCATTTATTAAACCCACATTCCATATAACTATGACCTCTGAGGGTAAAAGTCGCTTTTACTGATTCAAATGGGGCGTACTTATGAAACATAACACGAATGAGGTGGATAATGTTATAATTTTTACTTTGACCGGGGCCGAATCGCAAAACATTTGCAAATTTCGATTTGATGGGTCCAGGTGATGGAAAAAAAGGTCAACAACATTGATGCACCTTCATCGCCTTCCTTTCTTGCTATGATCTCATTGTAGGTATGTTACAGAGGACTCTGATTGGTTTTCCCCTGTACACTTTTTCTTTGCTGATTTTAATGGACTTAATGTATTTATTTCCTGTATAAATGTGTTGGAATGTAGTACTACATACTTACAGCCATTGGCACCAAAATCTCAAATTTCCTAAAAGTGGAATTGGATTGTTTTTCCCCTGTACCCTTCAATTACATTTAATATAAATAGAACGCATTAAAATGCCTTAGAGCAAATATAAATTAAAAAGTATTTTAAAAACAACAGTAAAATAATGGTATATAAAGACAAGAAAGTTAATATTCAAAAAGCATTAATAAATAAGGTTATATATAAAATGAATACATTTAAAGATATATAATGCACTGTTTCGCATGAAAAGGAATTTAACTAAAACGGAAGCATTTGCTTACCAAATAAAACTGGGAAATACAGCCAACTTAGACATATGTTTTGCTACAAAAGGTAAAGAAATTTATTGGCAAAAGTATTAATGGATGTAACTTTTGTCGTCAGAAAAAGATTGAAATGGAATTAATTAAATTAAATGAACTTTTTAGATAATTGAAGGATATAAAATAGCTGACTAAAAAGGAAATATAGTATAAAGTGATAAGAAAAATTATCGAAATGACAATTAACAATATGGAACTAAAAGGATAGCATAGGTACAGAGAATGAAAACAGTAACATTAACATATTATTTCATATCTTACAAATCAATATCGTGCCACACAGAAATGCCTTGAAAAATTAGTGGAGTTCTATATATTATATTTCGTAAGTGATTGTACAAAATACACAGGATCAAAAATATCTCTGTAATTGGTATTGTATTTCCAAGATCCATCACTGCTACTGACTTGGTTGTTTATACACATAAGCACATCGTGCGCTCTTCTCCTTAGGTGCTGCAGCCCTAATTAGTATCAAATAACAAAAGCAAAGCTACATCTTGCTAGAAATACATTTTATCACACATAAGTACCGGGTCTTTCATGGTTTTGTCGCCCGTTGCAAGCAAGCTGGGGGATGGACTGTCATAACGGTAACTCACGGCGAGGCGGATGTAATATCGCACCACTGATTCAAGCTCTTGTAATTCTATGAAACTGCTATGACCATATATTTCTGGCATCTTTTTTATAAAATTGTCCTTCACACGCATCAGTTCAGCATCCAAAATCAAGTCACTTTAAACTTGAAAGCATGTAAGATCATTGTCCACGAAACCGCCACGGGTAGCCGAGGTCATTAAGGCAAGGACTCGTGAGCGGGAGATGTGGGGTTCGAATCCCGCCAGGACCGCCCTCTCTGACTGAGGTTTCTTCCATGTTTTCCTCAGTTCTCATAAATGGCAAATGCCGGGGAGCTACACTAAAGGCCTGGAACGTTTCCTTCCTTAAAATAATCCTGCTAATATATCATTTCATCTCATGTATCATCAGTGTTCATTGCCTATGTGCCTCAGTAGTAAAAATGGGCGTTAACACCGTTAAAAAAAACTGTCCACGAATTACTGGCTTAATCCTGGATATTCGGGTAAATTTCTAATTTATATATTACGTAACGTTAATAATAGAGTATTTGATTCAGGATTAATAGTATGTGGTTCCACTTACACTGTCATGTTTCGATAGGTATTGGAGTACAGAAACACTTGATTTTATATACGAAATTCCCATACATGACCAGAAATGCATGCATGGTGCGCAGTAAATATATAAACAGTAATAGGCTCTGTCTTTTTGAGAATGACACACATGCAGAAACACTCAAAAATGGCATACTGACAGTATGTGATTTTTATTTATGGGGAAAATTAAAAAATAAAGTATATGGAATAAATCTTCGCACATTAGAAGAACTGGAAGAAAATATCAGGTGAGAAATTGGTTAATTTTGTTCTAAAAGGATGTCAGAAATGTCTTGATGTAACGGGACAACACTTCCAACACCTGTCATAAGTCACATGCTTATTTGCAGTATAAATGTAGTTTAATTGCAGAACTTGAATTAGTTGAGAACTTATCCAGAAGTTACCGATTTGATTGCTGACCCATCAGCTTCCAAAAGTACGATGAATCATCCAGTGTTTCTATTCTACGGATCTTAACAAGCAAAATGTCACATGTTACAATATAATAATAGTGTTAAAGGAGGTGCTTTAAATACCGTCTTCTAATCTGCGTGTAATCACTCTTCAGCATTGAGTTCCGGATTCTTTCAAACATTTCTACATTGTTGACAATGTTTGGCTAAGTTTTTCAAGAGGGGTTCTGCACACTAAGCTTTTCAGA
Source organism: Metallyticus violacea (assembly GCA_030762175.1). NCBI lineage: Eukaryota > Metazoa > Arthropoda > Insecta > Mantodea > Metallyticidae > Metallyticus > Metallyticus violacea. The sequence goes on along the minus strand of CM060843.1, from coordinate 54,247,382 downwards.
TGACCCCAGACACGAAATCCCTTGGGATTTTAATGAGATGATCTTGGAGGAAAAGTATAGGCCCACCTCAACTGACCATATCTTCGACTTACATATTCTCTCACAGTTTGTGGGTCCTGGTGGTGTAGTGGCTACCATACTTTCCTCCTATACTCAAGATCGCGGGTTCGAACCCGGCCAGGATCGATGGATTTTTTCGGACGTAAAAATCCTAAGTATGGCTTTCTTCGGAAGGGAAGTAAAGCCGTGGGTCCCGTGTCGTACATTTACGGCAGACAAAGAACCTCAAGCCTGAAAGAGAGGCCTCTGAGCAAAATTTGTCGGCCCTTTCACGCCCTGAGTTGAATGGGACGCTGATGACCTGAGATGTTAAAGAGCGTCCATAAATAAATCAATCAATCTCACAGTTGCAGTAAAATGTGTCGTACTCAATCCATATAATCTTTTTGCTAAAGGCGAATATCCTTTGACCATATTTTTGCAATTTGCTAAGCAAACCTATTTTTGAGACATTTTTATTTTTACTCTCGTGTATTTTTACCCTTTCAATTTGTACAATCACATATGAAACTTCTGAATATGTAAAGAGGCATAATGCATAAAGATAGAAGCAGAAAAAATATATTTCTGTTTTCGAATGAATTTAGGTGTACAAGAATACAACATAGAAACGTTGCACTAGCATTGCAATATTTTTATTTAGCAACCACCGCTAAAAGGTTAACGGATAAATTAAAAGCATTGTGAATGCATTTATAGTTTTCTAGATATCTGATGAAATGTATGCATTTAAAGTCGTTCCAATTTAATGTTTATAACAATAATAAATAGATAAAAATAAAATCTTTTTAAATACCGCAATAATTTCCTGCTTTTAGAAAAAAATATATAACTGAAAATTGCACTTTTTGTGCTTAACTTTTATAATTATAACTTACAGAAAAAAGAGAACAAGGAAGACCATCAAATTGTTCGTTTTTCAGCGCCTAGTTACTTTCCGTAATTAACTCACAAAGCTTTCATCCAAATCAATAAAATATTCTTATTTGAAATTTGTTGCTTTCATGCTTCAGTTTCAACAAGTTAATACTCCTTCCATAATGGTAGGTACAAGTTAGCTTGTACACATAACTGTACATTCCTCTGGATGGATAGGTTCGATTATGTTTCCCTTGTCAACATTATTGTATTAATACACAGAAAAACTGAAAGGATTATGGAAAACAGGCTCTAGCAAGATGTGTGTGACTATGGTATCTTATTGTTCTGTGATTCGATGTAACTTATGTCTTTCAGATGGACTAGGTTTATGTTTCCATTATCAATGTGCCGTGATATTTATTAGTACAAATTTAGAAAGTTATAACGTTAAGATTTTACCTCAATTCTGCTGAAAATTAGCCAATATCTGCAAAGGCATTGTGTTGATAGGTTTGTTCTGTTACAAACTCCCTTCAGTTTAAAAATAAAAGCATTAGCGGTTACTTTAAAGCATATTTTAAAAATTAATCAATATTATATTTTTGCTGGCCTGTATAAACTCTTGCAGTGACATTTTATTAAGTATCTGAAGGAACTGCACAGGAAAGTGCTCTATGAGGAAACATGCCTCATATCATTTTAAGGGAGACATTTTATAGTAAAGGAAATCTATATTTGTGACAGTTTTCGTCATTCCGAAACGGCAATATTCGACAAATGTAATTAAAATTTCAAATGGTTGATATTTTCCCGTCGGCTGGCGTTCCAAAGTGCTGTCCATTATTTAGGGGTCTGATGCACCAGTTTACGTGCTAGAAGGGGACTTGAGTTATGGTACGGGACGAAATCGTATTTCTTCGGGTGAGAACGACACTTGGGGGGCCCCCCCGCAGTGCCCGGACCGAGCGGCCTGCCCAGGTGATGGCGCTTACTTAATAACTCCCACCAGGGGTGTCACACGCACAAAAAAAAAATCTCTCCAACATTCCAGAGATAAAATCGTCGCACTTATGGGCAGACCTAAATCTTGGCTTCAGAGCTCGGGAACAAGAAGGCAATATGGTTTGTTGCCCTTACTAGTACAAATGAACAGTGGCGTAGCAAATTCCCCATGCGTTCCATCCAACCATCTGCTAGCTAAGCACTCAACTGCCGACCGCCGGCAAAACAAATCGCGGATTATGGACTCTGTGGAAGATGGATGAATGGGATGTACGGTATTTAATGATACGTAGACGATCTGAATTGGATCACTAGATTTTTAAGGTATCGCTATAGGTGTTGGTCTAGATCTACCTTTATTACTGAAGTCCCTTATCATTCTTTGCCAATCCATAGGCTCAATTCGACACATTTCCTTAGTAGGATTTTTATTTGTGTTTGCGTATTAAGAAAGAGAAACGTATTCTGTGCCATTCATTTGTTGTGTTTATAATCGACATGAATTCCTGCGTGCCTAGAAATCAAAAACGTTTATGTCTTTTAATTAAGAATAATATAAAGGTTTAACTATACAGATTTACCCCATTTTACCTGAGAATTTGTGTATTTTATACACGATCTAGAGATTGCATATCAAATAAATATTTATGTGTGTGCAGCTCTTATTTTTCTGTAGAGCCTAAGTCGAACTGGATACTATAATTCCAGCGTTGAATACTTCTTGTGTAATGTAGTAATTCTTGTCCTGTCATTACAATAATGCTCTCGCCACAATGATGACTTAACATTTAACACTTAATTCTTGTGTATAGGAACGGTTAAATACAACTTTATCTTATAGTTATAGTTTCTCGTGTTCTAGAAACTAGCACAGACGGAGAAAAGATTAGCTGTCAGGAAATAAATACTGCTGGAATAAGCCTTCAAAGGTCAGTTAGCAGTAGTCTGTTGCGCCTGAGAGTGTGGGAAAGGGGAGAGAGAAAAAGAATGAGCCATAAAAACAAACTGAGAGACACTTGAAGGGAAATGCGATGAGCCTTATATCTATATAAGGTACAACAAAGCGTTTTTCCTCACGAAATGCAATGTAAAGTAAATGTGTGTGTATATTATATGTTAATACGAGAGTAATTATACAAACAATTATGTATTTTAAATATTAAATTAAATAATGACTTTTCTGAATTATGAAAAGGGATTTAGAAATAAAACCACATCAAAAGGAGTGTAAAGTATGAAAAATATTGTTCCCAAAACTAACACCAAATAAAACAAGAACTCCTTTAGATGAAATAAAATGGGAACTTGTAAACTAGGATGGTGTAAACTTGAAAGAATATTACAAGGTTTCTTCTGACTTATAATAAGAAATTAAATCTATCCTGTGAGTATTATGAATTACAATTAACCTAAAATACAGAGAATGTATACACACTTCAACAAAGAAAAAACTATGTTCCCATAACAAAACAGAATTCACACAAACAGAAAGTGATGAACACTAATCATCTTAAACTTTTACATTTAAATAGTTGCACAAAATGCACTCCATCGGCGTCGATACACTTCTGAGTATTACGGATTGTGCGACGCTTGCGAAAGTGTCCTCAGCGATTGCAGCACATGTCGTTTCATTTCTTCCCGAAGTACTGCCAGTGTAGCTGGTTTTCTACTGTATACAACATCCTTAAGAGTTTTCCATAGGTAGAAGTCTAATGGAATTAGATCCGGAGAACGTGATGGAAACTCAATGGGACCTCTTTCTCCTATCCAGTGCCTTGGAATAATACCATCAAGGTACGCAAGTACATCTCGGGGGTAATGTAGTATAGCACATCCTGTTGGTGTCCCAAATCTGCCCTTGTGAACATCGCATACGGTACCATGAGTCTCAAATTTGTCTCGAATGCGTGCAATTGTTTCTCGCGTTGGCGGTTCTGTTCTGTACACACGTCTCCATTGCCTTTGAACTTCAACAACATTCTCGGTTTTCCAATACCACTTCAAAATTGCTTTCCGCTGTTCAAACGATAATCTTGGCTCCATTATGTTGTAGCAACGCTAGCATAACGTAATGTGAGTCACATCTGTTTACACTACACCTTACTATTGTTTTTCGATCCAACTTTGAAATATATTAAATGGATATATACTGTGAAAGTATGTATATATTTCTGGCAACCTCGGTATATAAAGATAAGATAACACGTTTTCTTCCAACACATAATAAAACATACCAGGAAACCCCCCCCTTATTATTGCAAGGATTACAAACCATCTTGATCAAAACTTCGTTTAGTTTCTTCAAAAGTGACGCGACAAGAGATTCGCAAATATACAGGCCTCAATCAAGCCTTCTTGCACTTGTCGGTTATGATTTCTTCAAACCTTCTTCTTCTTGCTCTTTGAATGGTCATTGGATTTATGAACAGCAATGGCGGTGTCAGAAATAGAACGACCGGCTGCCCACTTCGCAACAATATGTACTTTCGTCATGCACCACGAATAACTGTCTTTGTCGTATCCCGTGCAGCGCTGCAGCTGCCTGGCCTCTTTGTGAACGACAACGCATATTCACAAACTACTCGGAGGTGAATTTTTAACGATGAATAGCAAAAATTATCTTATAAGTCTTTTTCTAATGGTTTACACTATTCTTTACCAGCAATAAAAATATTATAACAATCGTATTGCTGATACAGCGTATTCTAAATAATTGTAGTTTTACTGCCATTGTAAAATACTTTTAAAACAATGTGCAGCATTATAATCTTATTCTAACCCAAGGAAAAACAAATGTGATACATTTTTATAATATTTCTTTCTATCCCTTTCTCACCTTGAATTTCCTCCGTCTTAGTAGTTTAGTTGTGCCTTGCGGTCTTGGCTGTATATGTCTCGTAGACCCAAGATCGTGCGACCAATCCTGGCTATGGTTTATGGGTTTTTTCGTGCGTAAAAATCCCAAATAAGGCTTCCTTCGAAAGAGAAACCATGAGTCCCGTCGTACATCTACGGCACGAAAAAGAACTCTACCCTGAAATTTAACGGCCTTTCACGCTCTGAATTGAACGGGATGACCTGAGACATTAAAGAGCGTCCATAAACCAAATCAGCAAAACAACCTTGAATTTCAGGTGAAGAATATATATATAGAAAGGAAAATAAAAACAAAGAAACACTATTAACAATGTAACAAATTAACAGTAATAATAAAAGTAGATAAGAATAAAACACTTAGATAAAGTCACACTTGAAATTGCTATATTTCCAACTACTGGAGTTCTTCTATGGCAAGAAGCTAGACAAGATAATATAAGGTGTGTGTGTGTGCGTGTGCGTGCGCGTGCGCGTGTGCGTGTGCGCGCGTGAGAGAGAGACAGAGAGAGAGAGAGAGAGAGAGAGAGAGAGAGATTTAACTTTAATATAGTAATTTTGAAAATTTCTGAAAACATGACACTTAATAAAAAAATGTCCCAGAAAAGCAACATCACGATGCTCATTAGAATTAATACTTTTATTTAGCTAAATGCAAGCCAACTCAAATGCCCACTAGTTTTTACATATTTAAGTTATTTTGAATTTACGAAGAGTCCTAATACTTTCTTTACATTGCTACATATAACGGACGTGAGGTTAAGGCAACAAACTGGGAGAAAATATTTCTATCAGGAAGGCACATTCATAAATGTCTGAAGAGTATGCGTTTGTGGCTTTGGTTTATTTACGGACATTCTTTAACATCTCAGGTCATCAGCGTCCCATTCAAATCAGGGCGTGAAATGACAGACAAATTTTTCTCAGAAACCTCTTCTTTCAGGCTTGAGGTTCTTTTTCGTGCCGTAAATGTACGACACGGGACCTACGGCTTTATTTCGCTTCCGAAGGAAGCCATACTAAGGATTTTTACTTCCGAAAATCCAACGACCCTGGTCGGGTTTGAATCCGCAATCATGGGTTTAGAAGGCAAGTGTGGTTACCACTACACCACCAAGACCGACAAAGATTATGCAGTTATACCCAATACAATAAAAAAAAAAAACATTTTAGAAGTCTATTCAGAGAGTTGTTCCTTTTTACAAACAGACAGATGTTCCTTTTTTGCAGGGCAATGCCAGACAAAATACACGCAAATTACTAAACTTGTTTGAAATCTTATCACATCCGCCATACAATCCACATCTTGCACCATCAGATTTCATTGTTATTAGGGCCCCACTGCTGCTCCTGAGCATAATTTTGCGTAGTTTTTACTGTTTGCGAATGTTTGCTCGTTGAAAAATTGGATAAATGTTGTTCAGAATGATAGAAATTACAGCGAAGAGTTGAGTGTAAACATCGCCTAGATTAAACGAAAAAAATGTAGAGTGTGATATTTTTCTAACTCTCTGTTATATTATTTTAAAGACTCTTATCCCTAATTCTATTTAAAGATTATTTTGATCACAATTATATATAATTATTCTCTGACAGATGTACACAACTAATTGATGCTCTTCTCCTTCGCCGTTTGAAAACTAAAGATCACTAAAGATCAACAGTTCGAGAACAAATTACACGTAAATCCTTAAAATAAACCCAAGAGGATTGTGTCTGGTCTGCTTGGCAATTCAGTTAGTTGTAAGTGACCATGCCGAAAGGATTACATTTTGCAATAGTGTTCAACTTTCATTTTAGTGCTCAGGCCTTATAGGCGGTAGACATTGATGATATATGAGATGAAATGTTTAACTGGGAAAGAATTTTGGAATTTTGGGAAAGATGCTTTTCAGAACGAATTTTAGGGTATTTCCCGGCATGTGTCATTGATGAGGACTGAAAAAATTCTGAAAGAAAAAAAATACCTGTCCGGCAGGGCGGTGCTAATGCGATTTGAACCGCAAATCTTTCGGATAAATGAAGATGAAGAACTTTAATGGGCATTTTCTTTCAGTTTTAATGATCCTCGTATTTGTAAGACTTAAGATATAACATTTTAAATTAAACTGCTCTAACTGTTTTAAGGTTTCAGGAAAGAAAATAAAATAATTCTTTTGTCTTGTGCTTTTCATTTTATTGTTATTATTATTATTATTATTATTATTATTATTATTATTTATTAATTGAGCCTGAAATCAGCATCAACCATGCGTAGTGACATAAAATATCTCATTATCCGTAATAATGCCAATTTATACTATTTTTAAATTCAAAAACTGAAACAGATTGATTTAATATTTATTAATAATTTTTATATAACAAGAGAGGAAAGTAGGATTTCATTGGACGGAGAGTTTGTCTCCCGCGATGGCAACCAAGGTAAATAACTTCCACAAATGAAAAAAATGATTTACTTTCGTGTTGCATACAGTAGTTTTTCTAATACTCGCACGGAAGTTATATTTCAATGAAAGTAATGTTTCATTTCAATATGTCATTGCTTAAATCAGAACCAAATGTAGTCAGTGGCAATAATATTGGTTGCTATTTATATACTGAACAGATAGCTTGAAATATTCTGGAATTCTTTGTAAACGTATGATCCTGCTGAATGAAAATGTACAAAGATAATTATATATTTATATCAAATATTAAGTGATGCTAAATTCCCTCTCATCCCTCCATTAGTTCTAAAGAAATCTGCTGTATTACATATATGAAAAGGAATATAATTTGTTCTGCGAGTAGAGGAAAAGTAAGCGAAGAAATAATATTGGCGTATTTTTGATAAAAAAAATTGACAAGGAAAAAATGTTGGGTGAAATCTTAATTTCAAAGAACTGTTAACTTTATTACAACTATGAGAAGTAAACTAAAATATACCTATATATCTATAACAAATGTTGAAAATTTTGAATCCTGTGTTACCGACATTTTGTTTATTTGATTTTGTTTTAGCTCTTAGTAAGTACATGTTATCTTAAAAGTGCACTTACGCTCCTCCATTCTCTTTCATTAAAAATTTATTACCAGGAGGGAATAAAAAGATCTGCAGTGAATTGTTTAGGTTGCCATGGATGATAAAATAATAATTTTAAACCCTGGTAGGGAGGAAAAAAGCATTTTAAGCTCGACTAAAATTGTGGTAATCTACAAGACGGCCCCATAAGCTACTGCAGGCTTGCGATTCTTATGATCCTAAGTTGATAAATCATAATATTTCAACTATTGTACAGTGATTGAGGTTTTATTTAAATGCTTTGCGATGACAGGTAGTTTATAGTTAATCTTACATTTGTGGCTGCAGCGTTTGGTGAAATTCAACCTACTAAGATTGTTTTATTCCTGAGGTCGCTTATACTGAAGATATCGTTATACACTATTGACCATAAAAATTGCAACACTCGGAAAGACGCATCTCCTTAGGAATAAATATGCCTCATTGAAGAAAAACTAAAGCGTTATTAGAAAATTCTGTTTGATCAATGGAATTTGGGTTTTCACTACTAAACAAATATAAAATCAATATTTTCTATTTACATAAAAATTCCCTTTACCATTAACATGTTTATTTTCATTTCATAGTTTTACTTTCGCCGCTACTCTTTATTATCGTTTTGCTGTAGCCAAAAATACCGACTTAAAATCCGCCTTTGGGGGTGGAAGCAGATAAGCTTGCCTACCCATACCTTCGCCTTCCGGCTAGGCTACCAGTACCCCCTGGCACCACAGGTAGGGTGCCCTAATCTAGCATAAACCTCTTTAACTCTGCAGTTGAGTAACCCATACTCTTGTGGTGCTCATCACCATGTCACAGCACAGGAGCACCACTACACTGCCCCTCCAAGTTCAACTCATACGGAAGACTCCCGAAGGGAGGGATAAGGAAATGAAATAAGTGCCATGCACTACTAGTAATGGAAGAAGTACCACGGGTCCTCAGGGTCCGCAGAACTTGTAGCAGAGCACCTTAAGGGGCCAGAATTCCTCATGGGAAAGTATTCCTATAAAAGAGTACATAAAACTTTAGTTTAAGGTTTTATCACACTACAAATATTAAGTACCTTTACCTAGATATTGATATAGGAGGAAGATGACAATTAGGGTGTCAGAAAGCTCTAAGTGTCTGTATTAATGTTTTTATATTCGATTACAATTCTGATTGTTTTAGTTACTTAATCCAAATATATTCTATTCTCTTACACCAATATTTGTTTCTTACTCCACGCTACATCAGCATGTTACTGGGACATTTTAAAAATCCACAACTAAAATCGTATTATCAATGCTAGAATGTCACTTACTAAAGAAATGCATTGGGTTCCTCTTAGAATTGGAATAAAACTTGCATAAATCTAAGTATAGCCAAGATTAATATACCTGCGAATTTATCAATGTCGCAATATTTCTAAATGCAAGTTAAATTGTATGATTTTTTTCAGTTGTCTAAATAGTTGCTTAAATAATGAATATATTTTAAAAATCCGGAGAGTTAGTTTTGGCCTGTATGAAGCCAGGGTCACACTAGTCGCCGGTAATAATAAGTTCCCGGACTGGCGGTTGCAAATAGACAACCAGTCGCAGTTTGCTATTACGAGAGCACGTATTATTTTTGTCTTTCTGCTATGCGGTTGTTATTACATGTTATTAAAGGCTCTTACTGAGCTAATGCTATTGTTATAGATTTTTAGTGAATAAATTTTATAGTAGTTATTGCTTCAAACTGGTATCTACAGCAGAGAAAATTAGTCAACGAGAATAACCTCCATACATTCTGTAAAGGAATTTAAGTACGTATAGAAGCAAAAGCTGAACGAATTATAAAAGTAAAACCATTGCTAGTGAATTCTAATTGTATTAAAATGTCCAAAATGCGTGATTCCAAACGGTTATCACTTAAAACAACTACTACAGTGCTCATTATGACGTAAAACTAATATTTTGTCCATTTTATTGTTGATCAAATTCGTGCTAATAGATATGCGAAGGGAAATTTTCCTTTGAAGGAGATGGCAACTGGCGACTATCACGGCTTGTTGTCAGCTGCGGACGCAACCCAAAAATAACTCTTCGTATTTAACACTGTTACAAAAAGATATCCACATGGGACTCCTGAATGGAAAAAGGACACAAGGAAGAGCCAGAAGAAGATGAACAGACCTCTTCAAGGAACATGCAGACCAGTCAAGAGTAACAAGAGAAAGGTGGAAATGGAAATCTGGAAAAGATACTTATGCAGTGAATAAACATGGCAGGGAAACAGTGTACCAACGAACAAATCAGACAGAGTGTCTTAAACAGCATACGAACAAATAGCATGGAATAGATCACCTCATTAAGAAAATGCGAGCTTTCCCTACTTGTTAGAAGAATTTTGCCCTTTAAGAAATATATTAGGCTAGATAAATCAATTTTATATTAATATTCCTTAAGTTTATGATCATTATATTCAACACCTATACCAAATAAGCAAATATTTTTAAAAAGTATATAAATGGAATTAATTTTTTATGAATAAAACTATGAAAACTTAATAGGGATTATTTTCATACATTACAATGTACTTTTTACTTTCGTTTTAAAAGAATGAAAATAGTTAGCTTTGTAAAGTTGTGAATGTGCTGCAATTAATAAAAGAAAAATTAAATAATTTGTTAAAACTATTAACATAATACAATATATCATATTAGTCTAATGACTTAATATTTTGCCAGAAACACTTTGACAACTCACAGTAAATGTACTGCATGCAAGTTCTGCAGAACCAGAATTTGCGATTGCTTGAAGGTTGATACCCAGTACATGAAGAATTTTTCTTCTCTTTACGTAGTAAATAACCAAGCATGCCTTGGCAAGGGATGGAGAGATTAAATAGTATTAATGAAACCACTTATCTTCGCAATGATAACCCTGCTTTTCAAGTAGAACTTTATACATTCTTCAAGATACCTATCAAACCGTTTATAGAGATCATTAGTACTGTTGCATTCACTTTTCACTTGTGCTAATAAAACCATAGCTAAATCATAAAGTACTTTTCCAAGCATCTAGAAACTAAAACATTGCTCATACTTCCAGCCATGTAAATTGTAAAGTGTCTTTAAAATTTCCTGCAAAATCTCAATTACTTTTCTTTTTAGCCAATATTTATAGAATATTTCAAATAAATTGGCATTAAAACGTTTTCTTATATTATCAATTTCTCATAACAAAAACAAAAGTGACTTAAATTCAGTACTTTGCTTATTTTAGAGCAGTTTAAGTTAAACTCTGAAAGTCTCACTCTTACTCTAAGAAACAAGGGTTTTGTCCGGGTGATAGTGCGCACTTAAAAGGAAACACAAAAGTAAAAATCAGCAACAAAGAAGGACGGCGAGGAACTGTAAGTCTTTTAATGCGCGTTCATTATTCATAGCAGTGAGGTGGCTCATGCTGTTAAGGCTACAGACGACACTTGGAATTGCGTGGAGACGATTAATGCTGAGATACGTATCTAATTTCCTAGAGTGGGAGAGGAATAATGTCCTCTATTGAAATGCCATATTATTTTTCTAGCCATAACTCCACTGGTTCTTAATTTAAGTCCTAGGTCATCACTTTTCCTCTGAGATTCCACTTAAAAGGTTATACCCCCAGCAAGGTTTCACCGGTTAGATTAGCGTTTTGGCGCTTTAGCGATCCTAAAGGATTCCGTGAGATCCTGTCAAATTTTGTTAGAGTTAGTGTGCTTAGAAAGTTGCCGTCAAACTGTTATCACACTAATTTCAGACAGATATTCCCATGTTTAACTGAGACCTTCCCCGTTATTATTGTTAGAACGATAACATTCCTGAATATATATATACTGTATGTTAATGAACTAAACCGCAATTCTACCAGAGATTGTAGAAGAATATTAGATTTGAGATAGGGATCATTGCTTTTTCTGTTTACTTTTCTAAATTATAGCATTAAGTTTATAAAGGACCAGTACGCCACTGATTAATGTAGCTTCCATCAGAAACGATATCACACAATACAGAGCATGTCTCAATGGTTAAAAAGATACGAAGGTAGGTCCATAAGTTTCCGGCCTAACCATTTTCTATGTTGGATAAAGACAAAAACTATATTTCACTTTTCAATATAGTTGCCCTTTATTGCAATACACTACTCACGTTTTTGAATTAACATTTCAATATCCTCCCAAAATATAATTAGAAGTCTTGTCTGCAAAATGGACATACACATTTCCGTCCATTACTTCGTTACATTTAAATTTCCTTCCTCGAAGGTCCTTCTTGAGTTTTGAGAAGAGAAAATTGTCGCTGGGAGCTAGATCTGGGCTCCAGGGTGGATGGTCGATCTCCTTGAAGCCACATTTCTTCACAGCTTCCTTTGCAACAAGAGCTGTGACACAGGCGCATTGTCGTGAAGAAGGCGCACACCACCACTCAGCTTTCCTCGCCTTTTCTCTTTGATGGAAGCATATAGTCTGTGCAGTAACCACAATAGTACTCACCATTTAGAAGCTAATGAAGAGTATTCCTTCACAGTCCCAAAATATTGTGGCTATGATCTTCTTGGTTGATTGCATGACCTTGGCCTTTAGAGGCGGTTTTGAGGTTAACGCCATTTCATTGATTCTCTTTTGGACAAGGAATCATAGTAGACGACCATAGTTCCATCTCCTGTAACCATAGTTCGCAGAACTTCTCTCTCGTTGCCACGATAGAGCTCCAAAAATGCCTGACAACAGATGATTCGTTGCTGCTTTCGGACTGAAGAAAGAAGTTTAGGCATCCATGTTGCACTAACCTTATTCATGTTTAAATGTCCATGAATAATTCAAAGCACTGTTGTTTTAGAAAGGCCCAAACTTGCTGCTATTTCTGTAACCTTGAACCGCCGGTCTTCCATAGTTCCTCCTTCCACAAGAGCGATGTTTTCAGGAGTGAGCACTCCAAGAGCCGACCTGCACGCTCTTCGTCTTCAATGCTTTCTCGACTCATTCGAAAAAGTTTGGCCCATTCTTTTACGGTAGAATATGAGAGGGATGCTTACTCACCATCCAATCGCTGTTTAATTTCATTGCAGTAAATCCTTTTTTATGAAGAACTTAATAACAACTCGATATTGCATTTTGAACATGTCACAATCTTCTACACATAGCCTTCTTTATGCAACTATATCTGACCAACTGAACACCGCGGAGCGCAATTTACAGCTACAATTATTTAATTTTCTTAACAGATAAAGTATGACATTAGATAAGGGTTTTGTGAAGGTGATAACCCTTATCGGCGAAGCCGGAAACTTATAGACCTACCAGCGTATGATATGGCGTGTTTGAGATCTATGGTAAGAAATTCAAACAGTTTGATCTTGTGAAACAGCATGCCTCAACCAGCAGTATGTGCTATGTGGTGGCTATCGCTCTGTATCGCAGGACTGCCGCAATCTGTTGCGAAGTACAATGTTGTCTATTTTATCCCACTCGTGGCCGGTTTTCCAAAATACCTTCCACAGTTTGCGCTCTTCTGCTTTCAAGGTCCTTTTTCAGTAACCCAAATGCACAGAAATGCATCAGATGATTTAACATAGATATCGCTGTGGGGGAGAGAATGTATTTCCGTTTGTTTCTTTCCATACCCTCCAAAAGCAGCAAGTTGAAGCAGATATAAGACTTGAAACAATATCCCGATTGATAATGGCGTTCAAATTTGTAGCTGAGAATTCCATTTCAATGAAATTATTCTCTCGGTGCTGGATTTGGGCCAGAGACAAGGATGTTAATCTTCCAAGTGATCTGGGATGTACTGCTGATGGCTTATCGTAAACTTGTCTCAGAATCTGAAAGATTCCTACTAGAGCACCGACGTTAGCTCAGCAAAGTTACTACAGAATCTTGAAGGCAATTTGTACCTTACTATTCTACAGATAGAATTCACTCTCAGTTTATGTCATTCCCTTCTTTATGGAGATGCAATACAATGTTCAATTTCCTATCCTTTACGCTCTGTTTGTCTTAAACAATAAGCAACCAGATTGGTCAAAAAGTTTTTTCCTATAAACTGTTTCTTCTTTTATATCTGAGTTACCAGTCAACGAATAACTTGTTTACATGCTCTTAAGGTATTATTTAAGGAATAATTTAAATCCAGTTTAAACATATTTATTATATAAATGTGCGACAACAAAATTAATTGCAGTTCGTGTTCACGTTAGATTCATCTGGAGAAAAGCTTTGAGTGTTAAGTCAGCAGCTAGAGAAACATGCCATGTAGAAAGTGAGGATGTCTGATAAAAGCAGCATTAAACTTTTTCATGTTATTCAATAAAAGAGATATTTGCCTGGAAGAAACGTCGCGCTCTGGACGACCTTCAATGCTCGAAGAAGAGCCACTTATTCCTGAATTTCCGTGAAGATTTGGTTCTCCAAAACAAAAGCATCTACACACCTGCACCACCTCGACATATGCACAAAAATCTAAGTGTAATAAATTCATATGAACTTACCTAAGCTTAGGCCTAGAAATGAATTGATGTTTGTACACAGTTTTTTTTAAATCCCCTAAACGACCAATTTTGGAAACTCATTTTGACATGTAATGAAATATATCTCTTATTCCGTATATCTGAGAAATGAAATTAATCAGTATCCAATGGGAAAGAACCTCAGTCAATGGTCCGTCAAAGTCATTTTGGTCAAAAGATTATGCTTTCAAAGGAATTGTCCATTTCGGGCTAGTCCCAAACGGTCGTGCAGTGACGCTGAATTGTACGATGAACAACTGCACAGGGTTCATGAATTTTAGGACAAGCTACCCAGCTTTAAGAAGAAATAAAAGTGCTGTCTCATCCACATACAGTCCATGTGTGCCATCTTCTGATCATGGTTTGTTCCGGTTCAAAGCAACTTTTACTCAAGGAACGCGGTTCGTCAATCTTCAAGATATCAGGATGTCTCTACCTTTTATTGGAAAAACCTTTTTTCCAAACTATTAATAACCAAATGAGTGCAACATTGAACGTTAAAGCAGTTTTTATAATGGTTTTTAAAGCCCTTTTTAACTACTGAGGCTCCACAGGCGGTGTTAAAGCAGATAAAACGACAACTTGGTCCATGATATAATATACCATGAGTCATCATGGGAAGTATGCCTCTCTTAAGAAAACTATCCACGCTAAAAGTTTAATAGAGGTTAGAAAATAATCTGCGATTTTAGATTGTATTTGATAGTTAAGTTATGTGTATCCATAGCATTAGATTATTGGGTACTAAATTACACGGCTTATACTAGCTGAATTTTGATCAAAAATGTTATTGAAATAGCTTTTGAAATGAAAATTAGGAGGCTGTAAAAATATAAGCCATCTCCAACTTTTGACCTTTAATTTAAATTAATTAATAATTCTTTTTATACACTGAATTTGCCTGTATATGCAATATATGAAATAAATAAATGTATTACTTGCTTTCTGAAAAAATACGAATTTTAATATATTAATTTCATTTAAAAATATGTTAATTTGCAATGTATTTACAAAATTTGACTTAGTAGTCAGTACTTTCTGCCAAATATCCACATTTTTGTCAACATTTTTAAAACTTTTACCAACTAGATATGTTAAATTGTCATGTTCCAAACAAGTTTCATGTTTTATTCTTCCAAATTAGTTTCCTCACTCATTCCCTAACATCTCCAACTTCCTTGTGATCCGCATGTTCTAGTAATTTCGTCAGACATGAATTAGCCCTCTTGGACCGCCCAACCAGGAACCTCTTCAGAGAATACCTTAGCTAGTGCGTGATAGATCCCTAAAGTATCCCTTAAGCGGCGCTGCTTAGCGTGTTAGCACAATAAAATAAAACCACCGCCGGATGTTGCAGAGAATCTCTGATGAGGTTATGATTTCTGCCGTGTGCGTGCATCAAATTATAAGCCGTGAGAATTCGGTTACTTGCCCTGTAATCAAACGACCAGGGGGGTCCCATCCCGCACGGTCACTTTAAACTTTGATTTATGGTTAATAAATAACGACGATCGCCAATGACGAGGTGGTTAGGTTTGAAAATGATCCCCATATTAAGCAATTATCATCGTAGTAATTATTGTAATTATGAACGGCATGGAATCTTGCATTGTAATTTGGGAAGTGTTACGCAGCGGTGAACTGTCAGTCGTGCTCAGGCGTTTGGTGAAGATAATCTCTTTCGTGAATTCGGCAAAACTTGAACTGTTCTATGAAACAGTAATATACTTCATGAATCATACGAAATGTTCGTCCAGCAAATAAGGTTATGTTGTATCAGCAATGTTCTTTTCCATCATTTTGCATTTTTGCTCACCGGTGGTGAAATATTCGAAAAATAGAATTTTTATGAATTTAATAAAATATTACAATTTAGCAAGCTAAAGTTTTCCAGCTCAAAGATTTCTTTGTAATAAGTTCTGGATTCTCCAAAGGAATGGCGATCATCATATATAGTGTATCAATACTTTATTATATTATCTGTGAAGTATCCACATTTTGTATTTTCGTATTGTGTTATCTTATCCCTTCTCTTTTATACATTAGTTTTCATTATTTAGCTTTCCTAATTTCGGTTTTACTGTTCTTTTCTTAAGGAAGACAGTATTCTGTATGTAACAATAGCTAAATATTAATTTTGAGGCCTTTTATCTTAGAAAGTATCCAAACTACACCCTTGTATTTTCTTTGTATTAATTTTCTATACTAGAATATGAACAAATGTCACATTTTGCAATGAGCTATCTCTTTCTGAAACTTGCTAATTTTGCATAAAAATATCCAGTTTATTTTCTATCAAATGCGAATTCAATGAAAGATTTCTTATAATTCTAGTGTCATATGTGTAGGATCTAAAGCTGAACTAACGTCAAAATATCAGGGAACCCAGACGTGCAGCAGGACGTTTCTAAGTCAGCAGAGTTTTGAGTTGCTGTCATAGTTATGTTCTTTAACAAGGTAGGCATCAGTTTTAAATATTGTATCATTTTATCAGTAAAAATATAAATACTAAAATAAAAATGTTACCTAAATGCGCGGTGTCTCTGTATCTCTCCTTTTCTCCTTTTCCGATTACAGAGCCTGCACTTCCCAACAAACACCCTCGCTCTGGCGGCTTGTAACTCAAATAACCTCGATGTGTTTATGAATATTATTTTTCAATTACGCATTTTACGAGATTTAATAAAATATTGTTCAATAAATTTTTAACGTTTTGTTTGACTTTAAAATATATAATACATATACATATATATGCATATACTAGTAAAAGCATAAGGATTTCTTCATTGCATTTGGTTTTAAAGGAAATCAAGTCGGTGTTTATTCAAAATTAGAAACAATCACAGAACAAAAATGTATCTCATCTCGTAATATTTGTTATTATTTTGTTACAGTAGTTACAGAAGTTCCTTTGTTAAGCACAAAAAATTGGAATGAAATATTTTGCATTATTATTATTATTATTATTATTATTATTATTATTATTATTAGATAATCGGTCTCTAAAGATAATATGTATAAGGCATGATTTTTTTCTCAATATTTATATAAAGCTGTTGCTATGTAGGCAGGTATATTTCCTACATCATGATGCCCTGTCGTTCTCCGTCACTATATCATGTTAATAATTCTCCAGCTTCTGAATTCATTTTCCTTTCCTTGTTTCTTTTACAAATTGCCAATTACATATACAAGTGCATTCGTCCGAAACAAAAAGTAACTATATTTTTATATATGATAGTATTACAGATGGGACAGCATCTATCTTAATTTTTAACATTTTCATACTTTGATTACATGTATCTGAAACTACACAAATTAACAGAGCGCGTTTACCAATCTATAGTCATCTATTTTAAAATAATTTAATACTGCGTATGTGCCTAGCTCCCTGGCTTACTAGCCTGGTATCTTATTTTAGATGGATTTTGTTCTAGTTATTAGAGGATATCACTAAATATTGGTAACCGCTATGGACTACTATCTATATGATTAGAACAAATCATTTACAAACGAATGCCTAAAGTATGAGGGAGATGAAAAGTATCGACCACGGATATAGGTGGGCTATGCAATGCAAAGACTATTTCACTCATGTGACGTCATCTTAAAATCGACCTATGAAATAAAACAAATTTTTCACTTTTGACTAATCACAACCATATTACGGATTGAAATTATCGAGAAAAAAGTATTAAATCCGTTTTATGACACGCAACGTGCATTTGTCTTATGATCAGTGAAGCCAACTTATACCTCCACTATATAATTACTGAACACGCATCACTTGACTACTTTTGCTAGAGGAAGTGGAAAGCTATTGATAGCAACAGGGTAATCGACAATCATAACGTAAAATGGAGGGCTCTTCAAAGCGTTTTGGTGATGCACCAAATGTGCCAATTGATCTTATCATTAGGAATTTTAAACCACAGAATAAATATAAAAATAGAGGCACTGGGTGTTATTTGTTTTTTTTTTCCTCAGTTGGTATTATAAAATCGAACGGTAGCGATTGTAATAGTCGACTTTTGTCCATTTCTGTTCCACGGTTTCTGAATAGATATTCATAAGTTTAACATTTTTATACAATTATTAATATTCTGTGCGCAAATTTCAAATATATATAACTTTTATTCTTATTCTATTCAAGAATTAGTCCTAAACCCGTATTTTGCTCTTCTCTATTGGCATTATTGCAATCGGCATTCTTATGTCGCAAAAATGCTTGAAGGTTACGTATAAATACACAATTATTACAATTTTGTAAGCCAAGTTTACAAGAATTATATTTAATTATATTTAAATTATTTTTTTTATTCCTGAAATAGTCCTAATAAATATCACTCGAGTATCTGAGGTTTCCACATTCACTACGTTCGTGAATTTATCGGTAATCTCAGACACTCTCATGATATAACCTGTGATAATTGCTTTTTACGTTGGCACATGTCTAAGTCATTTATTAGGAATATCAAGTCGTAATGTATCTAATAAGAAAATGTGTTGTGGGTATTCCACAAAATTTATAAAATTAAGTATCTTGCAATGTAGAAGTTCTTTGTAAAATATAGTTTGACTTCTAATGCTTTATATACTATGGAGAAGTTTCTCCTTATTTTTCAACAGTTAAAATGGGCTGTTTAATTTAAGTAAGACCATACCAGCCTTTAAATCCCCACGTGAAGAACATCTAAAAAGTCCAACTAAATAATAATCCATTGAATAAATACGTGATATATTAGATGACCAACAAATTAAATTGCGTAAATTTACTGAGGCTATAAGCAATTCAAAGGTTGTTTTTTTAACAATTTTGCGCAAGATAGATATTGCGTTTGGTAACAGCAGATCAAAAGTGTATTCTTATGAAAGTATTCCAAAAGTATTCGGAGAGTTTTAACAGCAACAGAATAATTTTATGCTTCTACTTATAACTGTGGATGAGATTTGGGCACCAGAATCAAAACGGTAGTCAAAAAAGCCGGTTGATAAGCGCCAAAGAAGAAAATTTTGATTTGATCTGCAGAAAAGTTAATGGTATCATCAAAAGGGTAATATCATAACCAAAAAGTACTAAGTATTTTAAACCCATTAGATGAAAATATTTATGTGAAAAACTAGCTTTTACACAAGAAAAATGAAATTTTTATCAAGACAATTTACCTGCTCAATAAAGTCTTTAAATGATGAAACGCTGAAAAAGTTGAAGCATGACTTATTGGGGCATCCACTCCACTTTCCAGATTTGACCCCCACTGACTTCTGTGTGTTCCAAAAGTTCAAACTTTGCTCCGCTGGCTAGCTAAGCGATTGCAAATGTAGCCTTCCGGAACTACTTTAGACACGGGATGATGATACTGAATAAAATTTTTGATCTTTTGATGATGAAAATTAGAAAGAATGTTAACGTTAAAATGTTAAGCCATTAATTTCAGCCCGATCTTGTTCATGTTAAACATTGAAAAGTCTGAAATGTACATAATTAGAACTGCATATTGGACAAACACTTAAATACAACAAGAATAATACAAAGTACGATAATTAGGAACATTCAGTTTTGTTTAAGTTTGTTTGAGATAAAACGATTGTGAAATGAATTTTGGTGAAATAAACTTTTATGGTTTAGAATTTGGATGGCATTACTTACAACTGCTTTAGCTTTGAAATGACCAAGATACAAGCATTTCTGTGCAAACAGAATAATAAAAAGTCACCCTTGTTGCTATAATTATTAGTTCAAATATGAAATGCGTTTAGTGCTAATACACAAATATACCTTAGTTAACATAATGCTGTTATAATGAAAAGTCACAAATAACCGGTGGGGAGTTTTTGCTACCTTATTAAGTTTTAGCACAAAAAGTTGTATTTGTTAATAAACGCATGCTTTACATAGGCTTTTCAGTTTAAATATGTATCTATGTAGTTTACAAAAAACATCCATCAACCTCTTAATTAGTGAGTATAAAAATAGCTATGTTCACTGTTAAGCATTTTCCCTACAAACGTCGCAAAGAACTCCATTGAGAAATGACACAGCTACTCAAGTGGTATCTCTCAACCGGAAGTGAAATGATATCCTATTAAAGCATTTTTTTAAGCTGCCCGAAAAACTGTTCAGAGCATGATGAAGAACCGTCTGGGGAGACAATTTTTATGGGGTATGGGGAATTAATAACTAACGAACTCTTTTTACGACGGATGTTGAGAAACTTGCTGATCATAATAAAAGTCAGCGTTCTTCCTGGTTGTAAAACAATGCTCGCGAGCACTCGGAAGCAACACTGATTCCGATGTTAATAATGTTCCAAGCACGTTTCATTAACTTATTTTTAAAGTTCCCATTATGCTTTGACTTTGCGTATCAGCTTGGTAGAGCCAGAGATAATCCTGAAAAGAATATATACACTTCTCAAAACATAAAACTAGTCACTAGGTACATCGTTATACTTCAAAGACACGAATGCTTTAAAAATGCACGAATATGTCTACAGATAGCTTAAAATTTTTTTTTTCTTTGCATAAAATCTGGTACTACCGTTAATTTGTGATTTTGAAGACTATACTATTCAAGGGGGTTGTCCTCATTTAAAAGACTTGGAGTAGCTCAAGGTTCTATGTGAAGACTGTGGAAATATTTTCCAAGACTATGGAAAGATTACCAGGCATTCTGGAACAGTCGACAAAGAAAAACAACCCGACCGCAGCATGTCCTTCTTCATCCATAATCATTGGAACCGGCTCACTACTGCACGAGAACTCAGACTTCAGTTTGCCTCAGAGATAAGAACTAACTAGTGATCAAACTGTCAGATACGAGTACGAATAAGATGGGGTGCTTTAAGATCTTGACGACCGACTAAAGCCCCACTATAGACGAGAAGTCGTCGTGTCTTGAGAATGCAGTTTGCAGAAGACCATGTTCATTGACAGTTAGGACACTGGCATCGTGTGTTATATTCTGACTATTTTCGTTTCCCCGTTTTAAGGCAATGGTTCGCATTGCCTTAAAACGTTCCTGGAAACAACAAGTGGGGAGTTTCCATTCCAGAGTAAATCAGCCTACTGTTGCTTTTGGAAGAAAATTTCTCGTATTTGGGCATACATAAGCGTGGATATAACAACCAATCTCGTTATCGTTTGAAATGGAACCTTATTTGCAAGACGGCATATAAATGACATCATAATGCCACATGCTTTGAGTATCTCTGCAAAAAGTTCACTCAACTATCAAAAGACAAATTATTAAAAAATATTTTGTAGATCGGGATATGAGGAAACGGACATTAAATGAACAATTCTAACATGAAATAACTGAAAGTGAAGAGGTTTGGCTTTCGTTCTAAAAGTAGCAAGCAAATGTCTATAAAATAATAATGAGCCTAATTATATGAAGATAGTTGGAACATGTTAAACATGTTCAAAGCGTTGAGCTTAAAACTATGCTTTCTAAATGAGCTGTCTAAATGACCTTAAGATGTCAAGGTCGAAGAAATGTCAACATGATTGAAGATTTTCTGCTAAATGCTACGACTAGAAATTACCGAAACTTTGCACAAGCAAGACTTCGAGCTTCATTGCCGAGAGGAAAAGGAAATAAAACGCTTTGTAAATCTTGTATTACATTAAACTTACATTTTGTCAAAAATATCCCCAATTTTGAAAGGAAATGTTTTAATACATTTCAACAAATAATAGCTCAACACTTACATGGCGAAAAGTTTCCATACAATTATGATAAAATGGTAGTAATTCAGGAAAACTGAACTGAACTCCAATTAAGAAAATATTATAAATTCATTATAATTTTCAAAAAAGTTTATGGATCTAAGTTTTGTAGGCCTGAGCAATTCATTAGATATTTTGAAAAATTGCATAAATACCAAATGGGATAAATGGTTATAACTTCCAAATAACTTTTTAAAGTGTGTGTGTTATATTAATGTTGTTTACTGTCTTTGTTAATTTTATATTGATAGGGACACTTCCATAGCAATATATTGATGTCTTTTTATCACACTTAATGATATTGTTTGCATATAGTTTTACTGTAAATACTGGAAGTTAATTACTTATTTCATAAAGAATATTGCAATGAACAATCCAATGCACGCAACAGTACTAATCGTATATTGTAATGCCACATTCATATGCATGCGTATTTTGTTTTTGCCAACTCTTCATGGTGCTGAATATGTGCTATACCGCTACAATAATAATCTTCAATTCCCACTTATGAAAACATATTAATTAACCAAAGCCACGAAAATTAATATGTTTCGCGAAGGTTATAGAAATGAATAAGCACATTCTGTACAAAAAAGGACTTGTTCTATTTTATGTGAAGTAAAAATATTTCTTAGAGGCCCAGTTCATGTTTTTTTTTTTTTTAATCTACCACACGTTATGGATCTTGGGCAGTATTATGGTACAAACTGTATGTCAAACAATATAAATCACTTATGTTTTGTTGTTGTGACTGATGTTGCCCATTGCTTAGCAATTTGTTTAAAATAAGCTGCCAAGAAATACGGTAAGCATATTTAAAAATGTATGGATACGTAAGCAACACCTGTACAGAATAATTCTATAAACAATGAAGAGAAAGTAACGTGAGCTTGGAAATTGGAAAATAAAGGTAATCTTTACTATCTTTCAAAAGCTAAGCCATGTAAATAGATCACATCTGCCACGACCACCTAAAGCGTGCTTCGCCCAAGAAACACACGTTATTGAAACCTAAATCACCGAATCACAAGCCACAAATGGCAGTGAAGCTTCTAAGTGATGGTTTTGTGTTAAGTTTTTAATTCCCCAGCTTCTACACATAAAGTACCACATTTTTGTGGGAGAGGCACACCAGGTCCTATCTACCGGGCCATCTTCCTCATGAACACTCCCCAGGCGGTCCTGACACGACACACCAGATTTGGCACCGAGATTCCTGTCCAAACGAATTGATTGCGCCGAGGGAGTTTTACTGATTCTCACACGCGGGACCGGGAAACATAACCTCAAACCCTCAACATGTCTCCAACATTTCTACAAGAGAGGTATAAGGCTCAACAGAGATGATTCTATGAGCTGGTTTTTCTGCTTATTTTCCACAAATTTATGTCTACATGTTGATACGGATATTTTAAAATTCGGAAGTGGAAATTTACTCTATTTGTTTACGATTAGTTTCAAATTTCGATAAGTCAGCATTTATCCTACATAAAGTAACGTTCCAACTTACTGTGTGCATCCGCGTGGTTTATATATTAATTTTATCATTTTATTTATCACAAATAAAAAGTATTGATTGTTACTTTTAATTCTATTTTTAAATTATTTCACGTTTGCTGTATTTTTTACTAATCATTATTTCAATAGGCATTTTCTTAATTTATTATTATTATTGTTTGTTGTTATTTTAAACGTTTGTAAAAGGCATATGTTGCGTTAATGCAATGAAAGAAAATAATTTTCAATATTTCTACATAAAAAATGTGATCTAAATTTGAAGGGAGAAAATAAAAAATAATTATAAAAACAAATTATATAAAGCTATAATTTAGTATTTTCATGGCTTGAGAGATAATTTAGTGTTAATACAAAAAATTGTATGATTCCAGGAAAAAAAACTTAAAAAATAAATAAAGGAAAAGGTGGGGTTGGAGTTTTACAAAAGTCTTGGTTATTCCTAAGTCGCTATATAGAAGTAGATATATGTGATAATATGTAGAATGCAAAGCAAAGCACATTTCCTGAGAAGAACAAAAGTGCGTTAAAAACTATACATTTAAAATTCAGGATATGAATAGATGCAAAATGTCCTGAGAATTGCGTTCAATCATCGCCAAACACTTCAATGAAATGTTCTTTTGCGAATGTTTTTTTGTCTCCACAGATACGGTACCCATCGCGCACACAACTTTTTTTGAAGGATAAATGTGCATTCGCTCAGCTGAACTAACTGTAGTTTCTGATGTCGCGGGCATTTTCATACGTAATCTTCAGTAACAATACCTGCATTTGTGCATTGTTATGTTTGTCGTGACCTCAATTGGACATCCAGTATAGGCTTTATCTTCGACACCTATTCACTTCAATAACAAAGTGTTCAACGCTTTTGTATAATCCTAATGAAGGTCATACAACTTGGCTTTGTTCTCATGGCCTCTCACTTTTTCAAATAAAAATGTTTAATCTTTACATGCACCTTGTTTTATTTTTCTTCCATTTTTATGACAATGATAATGATCGATTTAAATGGCTGTCAAACATGAACCAACAATTTCGTATAATGACTTGTTAACACAGATATTACTTAACAAATTTTTAAGTAATTTCTTGCAAATTTACCAGATTTTTCAAAAACTAAGCATGTAAAACTAGTGATTAACACATTTAAAACAAAGACTGTGTACTTTAATCACTTTGTATATAAGTTTAACTATTCAACACTCTTTTGCTTAATTCTTTTGAGCATGCAGTTTTAAGAAAGATGTAATGTATTTTAAATAAGCAGTAAAATTGTGTTTTTATCTAGACAAAAATGTTATACTGTAAAGTTTAATAATTTACTTCCATGATTTCAGTATATTATTCTTATACTTCCTATTTTCAGATAAATTTTATGGTGACTGTCTCACTCATGTGACATCATCTTAAATGGACCAATGAAACGGAACGAAATTTTGAATTTTGACCAATCACAACCGGATTATGGAGTGAAATTAACGAAAAAAATTACCAAATCAGTTTTATCACGTGACGCGCATTTGTCAGTCAATTCTACACCTCCACTATATAATTCCTGAAAACGCATCACTGACCACTTTTGCTAGAGACGGTGGGGAGCTATTGACAACAACAAAAGCATGGACAATCGACAATCATAACACAAAACGGAGGGTTCTTCAAAGCGTTTTGGTAATGCGTCAAATGCCAAATTGATCTTATCATTAGGAATTCCAAACCATATATACAAAGAAAAATAGAGACACTATATGATACCATTTTTCCCCCTCATTTGATATTATAAAATCTAACGGTAGTGATTGTAATAATCAACTTTTTTCCGTATCAGTCTCACGGTTTCTGAATAGAATAGATATTCATAAGTATTATTATACATAGAATATGTATAAACATATATATGTATAAACATATATCTATTCTATGTTTATACAAGTGTTAATATTCTGTGCGCGAATTTCAAATACACACACACACACACACACACACACACACACACAAAAGTGTATATATATAACTTTTATTCTTATTCTATTCATGAAATAGTCGTATACCCGTATTTTCTTCTTCTGTATTGGCATTATTGACAATCGACATTCTTCTGGCGCAAGATTGCTTGAAAAGTTAGGTACAAATATACATTTATTACACAGTTGTAAGCCTAATTTAGGGGAATTATATTTAAATTCTTATTTTATTCGTGAAATAGTCCTAAGAAATATTACTTGAGGATCTGAGACTACCGATAAATTCATGAACGTAGTGAGTAAATTTTTTTGGAAAGCTCAGACCCTCTCGTGACATTACTGGTTATAATTTTTGGTCATAATGTAATATTACAGAATTTTATTTATTATATGGAAAATATATATTTCATATTAAGTAAAATGCTGCTTCCATGCATGAGGATTAATTAGTAAGAACGCGCAAACTCAAAAGATGGTAGTATTAGTAGATTGTTTTAGCGCTACTTTGGCAAGATGGTGACTTTTGAGGAATGATGTGCATGTCCTAAAGCTTAGTCCGTTTTTGAGAGTCATTCTCCTGCTTAAATTTGCAAATGAAAAATCATCGGCGAAGTGGATGCCTGTTTGCAAAAGATTACCCAAAAAAGACAAGTGGTCACTTGCTCGCTATATTTGGAGCTGTTTAAATGGAATTCAAGTGAATTTTGTAGACGGTATGAGACAGTCGATTACGTGCATGCATAATACATGTCGGAAACGAAGGAACAGTAAAAAAAGTGGATTTCATTTGAAAGACAAAAATAATCCCCTTAGCAGGGTAGGTGATAGTGTCTGTATTTTGGATAGTCATGGTGTAATTTCAATTTACTTTATAGAAAAAGTCAAAACAATATCCTGTGAATATTATGCTATGCTACTGGAGCATGTGAGCAAGAAAAATCGTATTCACTTGGTGAAGAAAAAGTCATTTTCCATATTGATAACGCGCCTAAATACAACTCTTGGATTATAACCTCAAAATTATTGAACTTACATGAAATCCTACCTCACCCCCCCTACTATCCGAATGTGGTTCCTTCGGACCATTACATGTTTCCCAACTTGAAGAAATAGCTAGCAGAAAGGAAATCAAAGGAACATTTGTAACCGAATTAAATGCGCATTTTCTAGAGCTGGAGAAATCGCATTTAATGGATAAGGTAAACAAATAAGAAAATCACTGGAATTAGTGTTTAGATTAGATAGGAGAATATGGTAATAAACAAAAATTTTATTTCCTAAACCGCTATTTTTTATATTTTTACAACCCTCGTATGCCACTCCTTTATATTTGTATTGATTTTCTTAAAGAAAAATATGCCATACAAACCAAAATGTAAAAATCTTATTTTCCAAGAGCAATAGACATTAGCTCATATTCAAAATAATTTAAGTAGTTTTATTGCGTGAAATTACAAGCAAGTAAAAATGTTCAGATAAGCAAGTGGCAACGTTATGAAATCCTCATTCAAATTAAAATTCTATAGCTTAATATTTATGTCCAAATTATTTTAAAAAAAATGCACAATTAGGGCTAAAGTTGAAGCCCCCTTAAGACCGAATATGTCATTGTTGCCGTTGTTTGAAATACAAACAAAAACAATGGATCTGCTACAAAGTTTGGTCTCAGGGGACACAGAACGCCAGGCAGGAGTCCTTACAACCACACAGTCTGAATATCGAGTGTAAATTGGTTGTTATGGCTACCGTTTTCCTTTTCTTGCCGTTTGTTTATTGGTTATTGCTCCCCAGTCTGAAGTGTTTTCCATGGCAGCGATTTGTATTTACAAGCTGGCCCGGTGGCGTTGTCGTGATGCTTCTTATTGAGCACACATTGCCGATGAAGGACATAGATTAGCGCAGCGGGACGGTGGCCGTTTTCTCCATGCAAAAAGGATACAACTCCCATCCAACCTAGCTTACTGTGTTACAGAAGAAATTAAATTCACATTACTCAATCATCACAATGCGTATAATAGGAACAAATATGAAAACCTCAAAAATGCGATGCTAGGCAACGAATTGAAATGTTTCAGTATTGTGTCGTGTATTCGGAGTGGAACGTTTAAGAGATAGACAGACAGTAAGGGATGATAAAAATGTAACTTCAGATTTAAGACTTTCTACTTGCTTCTATGTTTAACCCACCAAAATTCCCTAATATTTTAAACATTTTTCAACAAGTATTGTTCTTTTAATTCTAATTTGTTCCTAATCAGTAGGCAATGGACTTTTAAATGATAAAAACGTTGCATTTTATATGTCTAAAATAGACTTCTAAACACCTCCATTCTGGTTCTGATAAAATAGACAGTAATTGTAAGCTAAAAATGACATAACCATAAATTACTACATATATTTAATTAAATGAAAACTAATACCATTTCACGTTTTGAGGATTACACATGTCCTTATCAAACTGACTACGTTCTTTTCATTCGTGTTTTTTTATTCATCAGTATACCTTTTATAATTTGCTTTACAGAGATGACAATAACTTTTTCTATATTTTCCATTAAGAAGCTAAGTCTATCAGTCAATATATATAACAAGAAAGAGTGTTCTACATGAACAAAAGAAACAGGACAATATTTTAGATTTGAAACGAGACGTTCTTATAATTTTAATTGACTTTCGTTGTACTGGAATTTCAAGATTAAAAACGAATAACCGCTGTGTAGTCTGTTACGTGGATAAATAATATTCATTGTCACAGGTATACAAATAAGAGCTTTATTAGACTGTAAAATTAATCGTAGCTGCTCCACAATTAAAAAACCCACTAATATAATAATATATATATACCTTATAGTGTAATATTAGTGGAGGATAAATAGTATTCATGACAACCGTCTCAGTGCAGTGCTGCGAGTAAGATAACAAATATCCAGTGCCTTTGTATACTTCACTTTACCAAATGAAGATAGCTTCCCCAAAGCAAGGCAATAGTACGATGCGATCAGTTTTGTTTTCCTCAGTTTTGTTTTGCCCATGAGCGAGTGCTTCACTCATTAGCCGGTTAGCCGGCCAGCTGGGTTTCCGTAATTAGTGGGAGGGTGAAATAATAAAACAAATCACTATACAACAATGTAAAAATAAATTTAGGAGGCTTATTACTTACCAAATTATCAAATGAGGTGTTGAAGCTGCCCATCTTCATTCTCCACACATTTTTAGCATTTATGAGATTATTCAACTCTCCCTCTAGTTCATTTGGAGAATGCAATTTCCTGACAAATATTACCTTTAAGTTCTTGTTAAGCGGGTTCAATCCCGAACAGGGTCGATGGATTTTTTCGGGCGTAAAAATCCTAAATTTGGCTTACTTCGGAAGTAAAGTGGTTTTAGGATGTGTAGACCATATGGCCCCACGTTTGGCGCCAAATTTGAAGCAAGTTTCAAGTATGATGTTTATGTAGTTGTTAGATATCTACCTGAGGGTCCCACTTCGTACCCGGGGTCTTTCAGGAGCCTGAGGTCGGCTTTTTTGGTGCCTTATGGTCACGTGGAAGAAGAAATGAAAGGAAATGGTGTAAATCACAACACAGCGACTCGTTCAACGCCTAAAAGTTGAAAATTTGTTGACGACTACCTGGTTCGTTACTTTGACAGATCTGAACCAAAGCTCGCACAACCGCGACGCTGCCTATACTGAAGTCGAAAAATATATCTATCTGTGCTAATTTAACACCACGAACTAGCCGCCTGAACTGAAATCTAGAAATGCGTCGTATCACTACGTACCTCGTTGCCCCAAGAACTGACTAAACTGTATCTGCACTGAAGTTATCAAAAAGCATCTCAGCTGCCCCAAGAACTAGCATTGCATTTACCTCCCTAAAGCTGCATTGTATGTTCTATTCGCAAGGGAATTTCCCCTTTTATACCGATTTCAGTGTCCCCACGTGGTACTGAAAGCTCATAAGGTTCACAGAAAACACCCACAGGTTACTGTGCCTTCAAAATATTCAAATATTATTGGTTAGTTCTTGGGTTCCCAAACGCGCTCACTTTAAGCTTTTCAACTCTTTGATTTCTTATTGGAGATTGCGTGAACATTTTCGCTCGGGCCATTTTCGGCAAGTGAGAATACAAAAAAGTGTAATTACGAGCCCTTTCCTTCGGGTCAAAAAGGTATGCGTCCATACCATATTTAATAACTACTATTATTAAATTATGTAAATACATTCACTCTTGGGCACGTATGTGTGTGAAGACCTGTCACCGAAGGGTAGTAAAGTCGAGGGTCCCGTGTCGTAGATTTACGGCATGAAAAAGAACCTCAAGCCTGAAAGAAGAAGCCTCTGAGCTAAATTTATCGGCCGTTTCACGTCCTGAATTGAATGGGACGCTCATGACCTTAGATGTTAAAGAGCGTCCGTAAATAAAACAAGTCAACAACACGTAAGTAGTATCCAAAAATGGTTATGATTATTTTAGCTTTCTTTTATTTGTCCAAGGCGCATTCGGAGTTTCCCAAACACTAACGGATAAGGGACAGTGGTGTAACTCACTTTCTAAACACGCTCCTATCAGTGAGATGACATAGCGCTGCATGGTGAATATGATAACGGTCATAATAGAGTGAATGGAGTGAGAAACCAGATAGATATCCTTAACCCATTACTAAAGCGAAAGAAGATAATGGCTTTCTTTGTCATATCATCTCTGTCGACATAAATACCTCACAATCAATGAAAGATTAGCTTTAATAAAATTTTCTCTAAGATCTAGCAATGTTTCAAAGTATAGACCTTAATTATATTCAAGAATGAACTTTAAGTAATATTGAAAAAATATCAGAGAGAATGTTTTATATGTAGCCTTATCGTACAAAACAATATAAGCAGAAGGCTAGACAGGAAAATGCTTCGATATGAATATTAGAAAACACTAGGGCATTTGAAAAAAGAACAGCAATATAGATACTATTTAGCGCCAAATTTATTTAGGTTACTTTTAGCATAACACATATGCACATGTACATCAAATATAGTCCGTCTACTCGTGAGCGGGAGGTCTGGGGTTTGATTCCCACCAGGACCGTTTTGCCTGACTGAGGTTTTTACTCCTCAGTCCTCATAAATGGCAAATGCCAAGGAGGTACCCTAAACTTAGGGAAGCTTCCTTCCAAACAAAAAATAAATTCCCAGTTAATCATTTCATCTGGTGTATCTTCCCTGTCCAGTGCCTGTGATGTCTCAGTAGTTAACAGGCGTTAAACACTATTAAAAACGGATCTAAAGCTGTTTAGATGTCACTCTTGATTGGAAACGAACGACCCCCAGATGAGAACAAGTCATAGTCACATGCGTTCATGATTGTCTAGTGTATTTGGTGGGTGTTGTAGTAAATTTCAATGTTTGTTAAGCAAATGGAATACAGGCAGGTGTACCAGTATGTGAATTGTGATCACAGTTTTCCTTCCTTGACGAAAAGCGTCCACTCATCTTGGCAATAATTTGGCATGATAAGATTTCTCTCTCACAAGCTTCTTGTAATGCGCTAAAGCAAATTCGAGCTGTACTCAGCTCGCAAAACACGGCATCGAAGTATTGCAGCGCATTATCCTCCGATAGCGTTATGTTATGACTATGGGGATTGGTGTCCGCCACATACAAATTATGCGATGAGGGGTTGCAAACCTCTAGTTTGCCACCTCTTGCATCTTGGAAATTCAGAATTACCTTGTTCATGCTTGCTGAAAATTTTTTAGAAGTCGGTAACAGTTACTGTATTTACAAGATATGGTTACGCAGAGAATGTTAATATTGCAGGTTTCTGAAACAATTGCTGCTCTGTAGCGTAACATAAGATTCCAGTGTTCACCGTGAAAGCATTGGTTTACTGTTGTCACCATTGCGTTTTGAATGTCCTAGTAAGTAGTTGTAAGCTGTTCATTCTGTAAGTTAGGAATTAATTTCTTTGTTCATGAGCACATTAAAATAGAAATGTTATCTTTGTTTGTAAGCACATAGAAACAAACGTTTCATTTTCAGCAAATTTAGGCCGAGTAAGCTTGTACTTAGAACGGATTCATATACTTTATTGCTCAGTTAATGTTTTTAGGTTTTCTGTTTATTTCTTTTAATTTGGTATTATTTCAGTATTAATTTCTACAGTGTAGAACTATTGGTTCTGCCAGCGTGCTTTTTTCATAGAGTTTTATATTTTACCTTTGCTTATTCTAGTTGTAACTATTCTGGATATACTTGACTCGTCGTATTTTGCTATTATTCGTTTCGATATAAGTTTATAGAATTATTGTAGTATCGTCTGGCTTTCCATAAAAAAGTGTTTTAAAATATATCTCCGTATGCATGTGTGAATGAATTTTACACCTTTTATTTATTAATTATAATAAACAAAATTTATTAAAACGTTTCCTTTCTATAACTTTAAATTTTATGATGGAATGTTGTTGAATTTTTCATGAGTCTATTGTAACATATTCTATATTTTTATAATCTGCAACCTACAGTTAGCTATTTATGATCATATTTTAGCATTATAGTAATCATTGCCCGGTTCATTGTCTAAAAGTGAATTTGTACAATTTGTTAATCAACTGAAAAAGGTAAGCGTAAACCTTTTTTCGCCTCACTCTTTTGAACCTTTTTTCATAGCAGTCTTGCTCCCACAATTTTTTTTTTTTTTGATTGATTTATTTAAGGACGCTCTTTAACAGCTCAGGTCATCAGCGTCCCATTCAACTCAGGGCGTGAAACGGCCGACAAATTTTGCTCAGAGGCCTCTCTTTCAGGCTTGAGGTTCTTTTTCGTGCCGTAAATGTACGACACGGGACCCACGGCTTTACTTCCCTTCCGAAGGAAGCCATACTTAGGATTTTTACGCCCGAAAAAATCCATCGATCCTGGCCGGGTTCGAACCCGCGTTTTGGGTATAGGAGGCAAGTATGGTAACCACTACACCACCAGGACCGACACTCTCCCACAATTGAACTATAATTAATCCTGAAACTGGAGATTTTGTAGTCAAAAGTACTTGATAAAAACAAAGCACAATCTAGGAAACATTAAACATCGTCTCTTCATTTAAGTTTTGTTCTTTTCCTGGCTACCATATATGCTTACTGTTTTGTATTCTAAATTATAATTTATGATGCAAAATTTAAAGTAGAGTAAATGTTATTTCTTAATATAAAGGAAATATTAGAGTACATGATCATTCTGATATCTCTTTTGTAAGTTATTTTGAATGAATATTTATTTGTGTAAATCGGTGTGGCTGCTTAAAATCATACCTTTGTAAATTAAATTTAGTAATAATAATGAAATCTTTCGTGTAAAATATCAACAACATATGATAAAATAATTATTCATATTCCCTTTAATAAATTATCTATTCAGTTTTAAATAGTGTAAAGAAATAATTGACTTTTAACTATTTGTTCCATTGTGTGGCAACTTCGTGACAGTGAACTGCAACATATTGTATTTTTTCTCCAAAAAGTATGTCCCTAAATTATAATATTTTGGTCTATAGATCAATCTTCCTCTTCTGTACTAAAAGGGTACATGTTTGCGTTAGTAGTTTCAGCACATTTCTTTATATAACAACATATACGTGTATATTCACTGTAATTTAATAAGCAAGGAAGAAGTGCATAATCTTTATTATTATCTAGCTCTGTAAATATATGTCATTATTTGTGACGCACTGAAACTACGATAACAGATATCAATAGCAGGAAAATAAATTAAGCAAATGATAGGGTCAGTGTTGATATGACTAGATGATATTTCCAGTGTGTATGAAGATATTAAATACTTTACCAATACAACCAAGGAAATATGAATTTAGCATTTCTTGGTGGTAAATCATATTTGCTTAATACATCTACTTAGTTTCCCTACAGATAAGGTACACATAATTGTACAGGAAAAGTAAAATTATGCTGACAGTTAAAGCTCTTAGTCTGAGCGAGAACAAGAGATTGAAAATAGTAGAGGGGGTAAATTATCAAATAAGAAGTCCGATGTACTTAAACATTTAAATAATTACATTTATGGTTTTTTGAAGATAGAACTTTGTTTTAATACTCTTTGGCATAACTTTGAAATGATCATATGAATTTATTATATTAATTTAGTATATGTTCAATATAGATTTGTATTCCTTTTGTTCTAAATGCATATTAAGGTGCAATATTTCCGAAAATAAATAGTATGACATTACCTATTTCTTTATTTCTAATAATTGAAACAATAAATGTTCAGGTAAAACACATTGACTCTATTTGAAAACTATTTATGTCAATATTAATGTTAATCAAACAGAAGAAATACATACTATAGCATTTTAAATCATATACCCCATTCAAAGAGAGTTAATGAGATACCATAGTTTCGACAGAAAAGTATTCATAAACTTTCTTCAAACCATTCGTGTTCAAAATATTGTAGGGCTCGTAGCAAATTTCCGATCAAGCTCAGTTTCAACCTAGGTTGCTACTAACAAACGAGTTTCATTTCGTACAAGATTAATTTACATTCTCCCGTTAATGCCTCAGCAGTACATTTGTGCTTGGAAACAATCTGAAAGATAGCCCTCAGAATATGGCTTACGAAAGATAAATTTCCCTTTAAACGAGAACAAGAAGAAATTTAACTTTAAATTTGATTTATTTTTACATTTCAAATAACATCATCAAATATTTAAAAAAAAGTCTTTGAAATAAAATAAGGTATCATTTGAAAACTAACAATGTTCGATATTTTACACACTTCAAACAAGCTCAGCGAAATACCAATGTTAAAATTCCCTGATACATTACCAAAATTTGCGATTAATGGTATATAGTATTTGTTAAGTGTATGTGCCTCTTAATAGAAATGTAATTTGAATAAAGAATTCCCCTGCAACGAATGTCGTAAGAAACAAAGAAAAATACTTCAGTTCATACTTTTTAACTATTTAATATCCATAAAACGTATAAATTGCTTAAAGCATGGGCCAGTAACTGAAAATTGGATGTGGCCCCATTTTGAGGTAACCGCGTGCAGAAGGCATAATTGGCAAAGAAAATTAAATTATAATATGAAACCGCAATGGCAGCTCCCTTCTGTATTGAAGCTACTAGCAAAATGAAATTCTTTACCCGAGGTTCCAGAACCAAATCAAAATAGAAGTGAACAACAAGAAGAAGAACACGGCCTCTTCAGGCATTTAGGAAGGGAGAACAGGAAATGAAAGATCAGCTCGATAAATAGGAACATGTGACAGATAGACCCCATAAACAGAATTGCGGTGAAGAAATAAGTTTTATGTTTCGGATTCGGGAAGGTATTGACAATTTTGGAAGCTAAAAAGAATACACAACACATCAAGTGTAAGCAAAGTACAGAAGAGGTACGCAGGATAAAGGAATCTGGGATAAAACTCACAGAACTAAAAATAACATTAGTAAAATTTCGCTGATGATGAGCACTACGTTTAAATGTCGTTTCCGTTCCTCAAATTCTAACAGTGGTGCAAACTTAGCAGGGAATGGATCAGCCAATAAGAGTAAAGAAAAAGCATCCTGGCACTCCTCGAGTGCCTGTATTGCTTCACCCATAAAGAAAATGTAGTGTGGTAGAGCATAAAACATAGCACAAAAGATACCCGCAGCTGGATGAAGGACAATATTAAATAACGATATAAAGCCAGCAAATCACAAAGTAATCACACATTTAATGTATGTATCGCCTTTAGGGGTCATTTGTTTAGCGCTGGGGAGGAGTCCCATGTTGGTGCGTGATGTCACGGATGAAACAGTAATTAATTGAAACTATAATAAAAAAGCGAGCCTATTGAATGATGCCGAAAGGTCGTGCTTTGGAAGCAGCCTTGGGCACGGGTGTTTCTGCAATAGAGTTCTTACTCTCTATTCTGTTGAAAAATTGTTCTCTTTAGTCATAATGTGATCATATTTGCTTTGGTATTCTTCCACACTTATTAGCATTCAGTAGTTAGCCCGTTTTATATCCACATTTTGACTGTTTCTTAAACCCTTCCACTTTACGGCAAGCTCAACTGAACTCATTTCCTTGTGCCGCTCCTATTTTTCTTTCATTCATAGATTTAGTTGTTCTTGATATGTTTTGATATACCTAACAATTGCACATATTTTTGGATTTTACTCCTTGTTAGGGAAATACAGAATTTGATAGAAAAAATAAAAAAAAATGAAAGGTACGTCAACCTACTAAAATTTTGATCGCTAAAACTAAAAAATAATATTTTAAATAAAAATAAATATTTTTGCTACTGTTGATGGTACATTGATGACAAATACATAAGAAAAATCACTCATCTGAAAATTGAATGCTCGAAAGTATGTGCAAAATTAGTTTTCAGTTTCGCACAATCTTCATATATAAATAAATAAATATACGCATATAAAAAAAAAGCTTATAAATGTTTTCGCAAAGTTTATATTCATTTTATTAGAAACAATGAGTTATACATTTAGTTTTCAGAGTATCCATAGTCCAAAGACATAGAAGATTTAAGTTACTCGTATAATAAGTTTTAGCGAGAACAACATGGAAACAAATCTTTCACATTTAGAAAGTTAGATCAGAAAATGTGACAACTGGCAAAACGAAAACCACGAGAAAATGGTGATGGCTACTCCTTTTTAGGCAAAAAGCAAATTGAATGCCTTGAAGAGGACAATAACATTTCATATTTGTGGAAATGTCAGATATTTTAAGAGTGTATCAGTCAAAATCATCGAACTTGCTGATGAATCGCAAACTAAAAGGACGAAAAACTTTGAACAACCAGCAAAGAGATAACGAGGGATCGTAAAAAGCAACAAGTAACTAAGTCTTATAAAGGTATTTTTTTTTGTTTATTATATATCGTTGAACATTGCCCATTTCTGATGCTCCTGGTGACCCTAGGGGTTGCATGCATGCCTCGTGGATCCAAGGTCAAGAGTTCAAATCCTGCCCGGTCGATGATTTTTAGGGGTGAAAACTCATTAAGTATGGCTTCCTAAGGAGGGAAAATGAAATCATGGGACCCGTGTCGTAGATTTATAGCGCGTAAGAGAACCTCAAGCCTGAAAAACAGGCCTCTAAGCAAAGTTTATTGGCCATTTCACGCCCAGAATTGAATGGAATTCTAATGACAAAGATTCTTAAATTAATTAAAAAAATCTGTCATTTCTTTGTGCGACATAAGTCGATTACAGTAACCCTACTGTAACAGATGAATCCCCTCTCTTTAAAAAAAAAAGTACCCCCATACAGCAATATACAATTATGCGCATTCAATCCATATGGTGTTCCTGTGGTGCATACGATAATAAAATATTTAACTCATTAAGGCTCACTCTGTATTTCAATTTTAGTCGATGTTATTCTTTTGTTCTGTACAGAAAATAATTAACAGATGATGTAAAAGGATTCTAGCTCGGCAACATAAAGGTACAGGCAGATTAAAAATATACAGGGCTTTTATGTAAAAACTTTACTTATTAAAATAAATTTAATTTAAACAAAAACATATCTATTTAAATATTTAGGGGAAAGTTTAAACCAATATTGAGCATTATGAGTTAACTGGCATACACCGTACAAAAAAGAACAAAATATAAACGAATTAGCCAAGGGTTCTAAACTAAATTGTGCGACTGTAAATATTACTCAAAAGATTAATTCGTTTGTTCATTCCACAACTAATCCTGTCAAAATTAAACAAAAGGGAAATGTGCCTATTTAAATTAAATTTAATTAATTTAAGTTTTTTAAAAACTTTCTCATACATAAATATTTATTTGTTTATTTTGTGTATCTTCCTATATCAAAAAATCTAGCCATATTGCCATATAGTGCAGCTACTTTTTCAATAACCATGAGTAACCAACAGGATTTAGTATTTAATTTTGAAAAATAGGATTGTATTTTATTTATGTTGCGTTGCAGTTCTTTAGATTTTTCAATGTGTCAGTTTTTCAGTCTAATTGGAGAATTGTGTCTCGTATAGATAAGTAAAAAAGAAAATAGATCAATATCTTGCAGCTTATAATGGTTTTGATTACTGTGATCTCTTAAGGATATATTTATGTTTACATCCCTGTCCATCAAGCTAAAGCAGACCCTGTTCCTTGATTTCCATCTGGGAGTACCGTTTCGGTTTTAAAAGCACGCCTTTGTTGGGGCGATCACACCCGACCGCATGCCGCTTTGCAAACACGTTGGACGTTTCAATTCCCAGCGTTTATTTCCTTTGATGTATTGACTGAGGTGGCCGTGGTTTGGGATCACATGGGAGTAATGATTGCCATCTTTCGGCATCCTGCTCCGTTTGATCATTTAGAAGGGTTTTGTTGCGCAACGTGTGAGCCTGTGTTCGTTTGATTCAATTGTGTTGTAAACAGTTCTTTCCATGCTCGACAGCATGTCAGTCTTTGTAACAATGTTGTGGAGATATCTTCATTTACTATCCTCACGTTTCAGATCACAAACGGAACGTTGATTGGCCTATTGAAGTCTTGCTGTTTTTCATAGCCTACTTTGCGCGTTTCGGAGAGAATTTTCGAATAAGTTCACCGATCCATTTAAAAATATTTTTCCGTACTACGAAATGAGAATTTGAGTGAATATATATATATATATATATATATATATATATATATATTTAAATATATGTATTAATTTTTATGTTTTAGTTATCCTGTAAATTATTTTAAATAGGAGCCGGACCTTAATCGGGTTAATCGTTATGCGACCTTATACAGATTACAAGAAAAAATGCAAACTTCATTTTCAGAATACTGTAATTGTATAGGTGACCCAATGGAATATGACGGTTTTCAGAACCTTCTTGTGGGACAATCGTATAGAATTAAAATTGTTCCTTGTTCCTTGTTCCTTGAAAATATTTTTCAAGGAACAAGTAGCACAATGCAATTTACTAATCTAAACTTATTTTTAAATATCACATTTTTAAGTGGACTCCATGACAAAGTGTAATCGGCTCTGGAAATTTATCATAACTCGCTGCAGTAAAACGTGATCAATGGCCTTAACTTCACCAGTTATGTTTTCTTTTAACTGCATGATGATCCATGATCTGTTGCCGTACACTTTACTTTTCAAGTATCCCCATAAAAATAGTCTACAGCGGTCAAATCGGGCTGGCCAAGCAACATAAGCAAATTGGAAAATTATGCGTCAAGGAAACAGGATCCGCAGTGTTCATTATTTCACCAGCGATATGAGCTGTGGCGCCATCCTGCTGGAACCAAAACTCGTTTTCATCATTAACATCCATGTGAAAGCCCAGTGTTGACAGAATTTCTGGCTCATTAAATTCTACCCTAAATCTTCTCTGAACATAGAAGATTGACTTAAATTCAATAACTCTTGTAACAGCGAATACACGTTTTTCAACCGTCGAAATATCAGTACTGTTGTTTACTAAATGGACAGAATAAATTCCATAGTTACATAGCAACCAATACCATAACTGTAATGCAAAATCGCTAGAAACGGCAGCGTTCTGAAAACCGTTATATTCCAACGGTTTCATTGGTGTTTTTAAAAAAGTAAGTTCAGATTAATAAATTTAATTGTGCTATTTGTTATTAGAAAAGTATTTTTTAATTCTATACGAGTACCACACAATAAGGTTCTGAAAACCGTCATGTTCCATTGGGTCACCCTGTATATGCTCGATAAAATACCCTTTCAGAGGACCTCTGAGCACAATAATATTTTAGGAACAGTATAAAAAGTGCTATGAAAATAGAAAAAAATATCTTAAACACTTCTCTAAATTACTGAAAATGTAAATACATTTAAATGTGCTACATTTTGGAAAATGGGAAAGTATCGTCTTTCCATAATAAAATTATATGAACTAATGACATTTTAAACAGATTCTAAATTTTGAGTTTGGGTATTATAATTTATGAAAAAAGAAAAATTAATCACGTAAGAAAGTAACATCTGTTGGTAGTTTTCATTGTTTGATTATCTAGATGGGGCACTTAATTTCTCTAACGCATTTATTTATCCATTATGCGTTAGAAACTGAACTGAATAACATACTTTCTTTGCAGCTTTTTCATTTCTCTTAGCAGCTTTTTCGTGGCATTATATCAAGATATGTTTACTGTACAAGTTCTGTAGCTTACACGTAGCTTTAATGGTTCCTTTCCTGTTCCCAATATCCTGATCCTGTTAACATATTTTCTATAGTAAAAACATGTTTAATTATGATTTAAATAATTGATTCGTTTATTATATTATCAATATATATTTTTCTGTTATTATGGTTATTCAAACTTATACCTCAGAAATATTTATCTAGTCATTGTACATTTTTTAAGAAAAAAGCAGCAAGATAGAAAACTAATTTTCTATTATTGTTATTCTGGACTTTTTAGTAGTTTGCATACTGTTTTTAATTGTATGTTTAAAAATACATGAAATAAATGTTAAAAATACAATAAACTATACAAAAGTCATTTTAAATTTACATTTAATATTATACTAACCTTTTACTCTGTATACCAACACCCTCAAATTTTATTTTCAATGACTTCATGGTTATATCGGAAGAAAAACATGTAGATGAGCAATTTAACAATGTTCGTTTTTATCTATTGGAGTTGAACATGAGAGGAAGAAAACAAAGTTCTATGATGTAAATTTATAAACTGTCTAAATTAAATAAAATTAAATAATTAGATAATTTAATATAATATTTATTACAATATTCCTGCTAGTATACAGATTCACTTTAAGCAATATATTAAACGCGAGAATGAATCTATTTCCTCGCATTGCTTAGTTCTAATAAAGTAGGCTATGCAGGATATATCTGGTGCAGTGTTTGTATTTACTTATTTATTTGCGTGGCCTCACACGCAATCTTGAGCGTGGTCGGCACCTAGCATGGTGTGATGATAACACCAGATATATCTGACAGCTTAAGAGTTACTTCTCGACAGCTGGTACGCCGGTCAGAAGCTATCGTATCGAATGTCAGTTCTAGTTCGAGATGATCGATAATAATCGTTCCACTGCCAGGAGGTGTTGCACAACGGTTAATTATTTCTTCATTCTAATGCTAAACGTTTGTGGAGTTGGTATCAGAAGAAAATGCTAACATTAAGCAAAGATAAAATGACATATTCTTTTTTATATTGCTAATTTGTTTATCACAGTATAGTGACAAATTCACTTTAAAGTGTAAAAAATATTGAATAATATTTGTGTTTATATGTATCTATCATTTTATTTATTTTGTTTTCAAACCTGGTTTTAATTAGACCTGAATTGCAAGGCATGAGTAAGTACTTGAGAGGTAAATGTGTTATGAGATACCCTATTTTATTCAGTTTCATTTCTATTCTATTATATTTTTATTAAATTATTAAATTATAGGCACATTCTTTATTTATAAATATATGTAACTGGAACATAGGATTAAAGTTCTGTTTATTGATTTTAGAGTATTAATTGTTTTAATTTTTATTCTCCTCCAAAAACAAGAGGACTCGGATTATCATGTGCGTTAAATTTGATTTATCAACACCTTGAAAATATTTAGTTGTTTTCAAGTTTCATTAACAATTTAAAATGTAAATATATAAATTTTTAGGCAAGCTCTCTGCTGTCTGGAATGGAATATTGTCGTGGAAAGGAAACAGTGCTCCCCTAAGAAATCTGGCTATGGTACGTGAGGAAACAATATGAACAGTTTTAATTAAAAGAAAAAGAGAAATAATACCTAAAAGACCCATATTTACCATTTGTAGTTCTCTTTGCTATGTATTGATGTGTTAATTTTTAAAGTACTACATTTGTCTTATTTTTCTTCCCTTTTCAGAGTTTTTCTGGCTCTCCTAATGGTATAAAGTCGAAAATTCTACAAAGGTGAGTAATTGATGACTTTTGTTTAATTTTTAATTGTGTAATTGTTTCATTTCTAACTCTGTTTACTCTGACGATAGATTTATGAGTTGTACACTTTATCAGTATAAAGGATTTGGAAACAATGATTTCAACAATGATAATTTGACTAGTGTGTGTAAATCTTTCTTAATTCTGTCTCATTATATTATCTACTAATTTTATGATGCATAAATTATTAAATGTTACATTTTAAACACAAAACTGGTGGCAAAATGGTGCTCTGTAGAACACATTTAGTTCTGTTTTCAAAAAATATACAAGATAACCATGAAAATTCTTAGTAAACATTTCCTCATAGAGGATAAAACTTTTTGAGATCAACACAGTATTCTTAAACAACTAAATACTACTACTATAGTGTAAAGTACTATAGTGTATATAGCGAATAGTTGTGTGCGTGTTAGAAAATGAAATCCATCATATACCTTAGTGTACATTAAGTATTAAGTGAAGGACATGTAACCAACAGAAAGTCAGTCAACATGTTATAGAATCCTTCCTACTATGTAAAATAGCAGAGAGTTAAAATGAATTCGCGAGAGTTTGGAATATAAAACATAGTGGATGGCCATATAATAAAATATCTGAAAATATAACAAAGTTCACGATATGTTATTTGGTATTGGTTTATTGAATATGAAGAAGTTCCTCCGATCGTTCCCAATGAAATATAATTATAATGTTTACTTATTTAAGCCTAATCGTAATATTTCATATGATGTAATAATAATGTAAATAGCATATATCTATAATACGATATAATGCTAACATGTTAGCTGAATGTCAACAAAAAGAGAAAGCCCCTTGATGTTTCGTTACGCTAGCTTAGAAAGTGAACAGAATCATAATACTATACAATGGAAAAGTGTGCGAAGCCCCTTTTATCTTTTTTAAAATGACAGTTACTGTAAGGTTAACAAACGGAAGGACTTTAAATTTATTAAAGGCCTCTGACCCCAACCGATGGTTTTACAGACAGCCTTTTAAACTGGCCAATGTCGACAAAAATTTTAAACTTTCAAATAACAACGAATGGTACGTACGGCAGGTGAATTTTAACCAACTAATGATAGATGTATGTTTCAAAAATTTAAAGAATGGCGCGAAGTTTGCGCGTGCTTTGAATTTAATATAAGGAGGCGGTCGCTCCATTGGAACATTCAGTTCCCATTTGCTCTTTGCTCAGGAGCAATTGTAAATTCGACGATACTGGCACGCAGTTATAAGATCTACATGCGGCAAGATACGTGCAGTTCGCAGAAACAGTTCGTAGTACTCATTATAAGGTAGACTTTCAATTTCACGTGCCGCGGTACTCAGCTATAAGTTTCACACGCGGTAAATAAGTTTATATCGGGGTCTATTTTAAAGTAAAACGCCAGTGAACACGAAAGAATTTGGACATTATAAAATATGAATATGCATCATGTTACATTGCGTGCATATTTGCACTATA
Organism: Metallyticus violacea; assembly: GCA_030762175.1. Taxonomy (NCBI): domain Eukaryota; kingdom Metazoa; phylum Arthropoda; class Insecta; order Mantodea; family Metallyticidae; genus Metallyticus; species Metallyticus violacea. The sequence goes on along the minus strand of CM060843.1, from coordinate 54,204,375 downwards.
GGAACCTTCCCCCATGTCTGTTGAGTAAAAGAGTCAACAAAATAGCAGAATTCACCCTGAAATTCTTGTCATTGAAGCGTGGGGAACAATGCCGAAGCGACCAATAAAAATCTGCGTAACAACGTGAGGCCACTTGACGTTGACAAGTCACAAGTCACAAGGTTGGTGCAAGAGCTGGGGCATATAGCCGGAGCCCTTAAACAGCTTCATAATTTGGCGCCCAATATAGCTGGCATACTAAACGGCTTCATAAGTAACCAGGAAGGGTAAAATAGCCAAAATTTACATTTTTCATCTTTGGGCCTAAAATATCTGAAATTCTTCCTTAGTAACTTGATGCATGATTTATTGTTTAAAAATAATATTTAAGAAAAATTTAAATGGCATATTAACTTGTAGCTGCAAATCCCAGCCTTTTAAATGCCGCGCCCCCACGGAACAATCTGGCGGAATTACGTTTATAATTCTAAATATGAGAGAGATATTTTTCCCTTGCTGCTTGGTCATGTTTTCATTGTTATGTTAGTTGTTCTGTTTATCGTTTCCCGTTTTTCACTTGTTTGAGCAGCCAATTAATTTACAAATAAGTTATTAAGCCGGTATGGTAAAAATATAAAATAATTGTATCGAGATGCCAAGGAGTTAAAAAGTGGACCAAAAAAGAAAGTTTAATGGGATTAGGTATGTAAATAATGATCAGAAACTGCATATAGTACATATCCCCAAGCTTACACTACCACGTGTATCTTGCACTGAGAACAAAGAAATAAAAGAGATAATGGACAGGATGAGTATTGCTCTGGAATGTATTAAGTTTAGTTAAGTTCAACAAATGTGACTTTGTTTGCATTTCTCCGCAAACTTATTTTGTTGATAGAAATGTTCATTTCATTTCATTTTTTCCATGTTTCATGGGATTAGGTATGTAAATAATGATCAGAAAACTGCATATTGTAAATACCCCCAAGCTTACACTACCACGTGTATCTTGCACTAAGAACAATGAAATAAAAGAGATAATGGACAGGATGAGTATTGCTCTGGAATGTACTAAGTTTAGCTAAGTTCAACAAATGTGACTTTGTTTGCATTTCTCCGTAAACTTATTTTGTTGATAGAAATGTTCATTTTTTCCAGCTTTGGGTTGACATATCAGTTTGAAATTTTACATGGATAGAGCAGAAGTGCTTTGAAATACCAGAAACTAGTATTATTTAAATTGCTTCAATATTTCAAATATAGTTGTATAAAATGCTTTGCAAATGCTACTGAAAATTTCAACATCTTTAAAAAACATAAAGATTTATAATTAATAGCAACATGTTTTAATTGCTTCAATACTTCAAATATAAATTTATAAAATGCTTTGCAAATTTTATAAACATGTTAACATGTTTTTAAAAACACAAAGAGTATAATTAACAGCAACATGGTAATCGCTTCAATAAATACTTCAAATATAACTGTATCAAATGATTTACAAAGTTTACTAAAATTTTAACATTTTTTGAAAACATGAAAATTTATAATTTATTGCAACATGATTCTACTCTTAGTTCATAATGAAGCTAATAGAACATTTGGGAAAAAGATCGTTCATGTTGTTCTATTACTTGATTAGAAAAAGGAACATTTGTATGACCATATTTATTTCTTTGTTCTCAGTGCAAGATACACGTGGTAGTGTAAGGGGATATGTACTATAGCACTTTTTAATTTTTTCTGAAGTCATTAATTTTTAAAATTTAATCTGCATTCACTAAATCAATAAAAATTTTCAGGACAAATTAATTGAAGCATATTAAATTTTCTTTAAAAATTTATTAAGATAGAATTAAAATTTAAAAATTAGGAAGAAGAATGTAAATATATGTATTTCACAATTCCCGATTACAATTTCTGAAGCTGTAATCATATCTAGAGAAAGTTCTTTTACATTTTGACGCGAAAATTATACTTAAATAAATGGGAAAATCAGTATTTGTATACTCATAACAAAGGAATCAGATTATAAATGAATAAACAACGTTTTGCTAGTTTCCAAAATGCTCTAACACAACGTTCCTCAAACTTTCCTTGACTGCAAACTCCCTTTAAAGATCTCTCGCTGTTGCAGATACCCAAGATTTAACTCAAACTTAAAATATTAAATTTCCACTTTATATATATATACATATATATTATATAAAGTGATTCATCATTGCTTTACAAAATTTGCGTATGTAAATAAATAGATGCACATTTTTACATATTTGTTCTTTTATTTTAGTTTACTCTTACCCAATAGAAAAATCATAACAATAATATTAAATTTACAAAAGCACATAAAACATAAAATATAATATTAATAATAACAGACGATATTATAATGGCATAATCTTACATTAACTTTAATTGCTGAATGAGAGGAATTAAGCTGAAGTTTATTCACAGGTCTGGTATATTTGGCTTAACAGAAAAAATTTGTATTGTTAATACTTTCTACGTTTTCCAAACCTTTCTATACTTTCTTTTAGTAAATGTGTGCAGACAATCATTTTGCACATAAATAAGTTATGAATGGCATCAATACTTTCATAGCCTTCTTTGATAGATGTGTTATGTTTCCAGGGAAACTATGACAGTAGTATGAGTGTTCTATCTGGTCCACATTTTCGATTTATCTATTTGTAACTCCCTCCGGAATAATTAGTGGTCTTCAGTTTTATTATATTAACTTTACTGTAATAAATACACATCGAAATTTTGTATCATTTATAATTTTTTGTTCATTTATGATTTCTATCTGTATAATACATGCTGTTAATAGTACTCTAATTCTTGGTACACCCTCAGAGTGAGCTTGTGCATGGATCGGTGGACCACAGGTTAAGAACCACTGCTCTAGCCAAATTTATGCATCGATTTTTGTAAAAGGATTAAATATTAACTGTAAAACCAAAAGCATAGCAGCAGTTAAAACATTGTGATTTTCACTCGCTAATAAAACATGATTAAAGTTTCATGGAATTCTAAAGGAATCGTGATTAATGTCTTTTTACTAATTTTATATGTTTAAAAAATTTAAAATAATTCTATATTAATTATTAATAAATTGAAACTTAATTCAAACATTTAATTTTAAATATGTAATGTATCTTCCTACTACATAAAAAATTGTGAATAACAGATCATTTGTTAAAAAATAAAAGCGATGGTTTTAATTTCCATACAAATTTCACAGTACAATGTCTTATCTCGGGGCGACTTTTATCTTTTGCAAACAATTGCTGCCTTGGCTGTTCTTATCCCCTTGTTCAGTTCAAAGATAGTTTGGAAAACAGCCATTACAGGTTCTCCTGTCCTTACACAAAGTCTAATTGTGTAGTAAAGAAAAAATAAAGTAAAAACTTGGTACACTCAGGGACGTTTGTGAAGAAAGACGTAGATCCAGATAAATGAGGACGATTTAAACGAGAAGCAAAAGTATCCGGGTGCGAAAAGGAAGAGAAGAATATGTCTCCTCTTTCTTATGTCGCAGCGAAGTCGACCTACATGATTTATTTGATCTCTTTACAATGCGTTGGAATTCACAGCTGGGCTACCGTGCTCTAGCAAGCTGCTATGTATAAGTTAATATGTATTTATTTGTCTCGCACTCCAACCAACTACGGGTCAGTTTATTGCATTTGGGAGACGTCTGGACACACTTAACAACTGGCTACAACCAAAATAAAAATTATATTATAGTTTAACACTTTCAGAACATTCATTAGATTTCTTTGAAATGTTTATTAAAATACAAACTGAAAGTATAAAGCAATAAACATAACTCGGTGTGAAACTGCTACAACAGGTGTAACAACAAAAATTTAGTAAACTGAAAATGCACTAATCATACTCATGTTTCATAAACAAAGTTAACTACAAAATAGTTTATAGTTCAAGAAAAATGAATACGTAATTTTATAATAGGAATGACTTCTTTCTTTTTTGATCTGAGAAAAAAAACTTTGATCAGTGCATAAAATAAAAATGTACACCTAATACTTGGTAAATAATTATACAAACTAATGCGAAAATAAAATAATAATAATAATAATAATAATAATAATAATTAATCAAAGAATAAGTCCGTTCTTAATACTTATATGGATGAACTGATAAGAAAATGGAAATATAAAGTAGCTCAAGGGATAAATCTAGGAAATGCGTTTTATTTAACAATTTTAATGTACCCAGATGACCAATAAAATGAAACTACTTTCCGAGATCGATTTTTAAATTGCAACAGATTTGAGACAATTATGACTTTCAAAGGATAAAAAATAACTCTACTCGGTTGTAAAATTGCATATAATAAATATATAGAAAGAATACCAGATGCATTCAAGATTTATGGTCTCTTAATTTTTTTCTTCGAATTGGGAGCAGATGAAAACATGTAACATGCGGCCATTCTTCTTGGACAAGTGAGACAGGTGGCAGCAGCATCCGGCTTACAAATTCCCTGTGGCGGCAACTGGAACTAAAAGTTTTAGATATCATGGACGGTTTTCATTCTAACAGTATGTAAACACCCGTTTTTCTCCACCGATTGAAATTTATTTATTGAGTGAAAGATGTCATGACAATGTAACATAGGTGAAAAACTGGCGTTCATGGGTGCGAAAATTCAAAGACAGAAAGTGAGAGTTAATCAAAGCAACCTCGGGCACGCAGATTGCGCAGGTAGAACAACTGGTTATGGAAGACAGTGGAAGAAAATGTCTCAAAAGGAGACATTTCCACAGAACGCTGTACATCATTCTTCAAGAAGATTTGAAAATGCGCCAGGTTTCCTTCAGAGGTTCCACGAATGCTGACTGGCGAGCAAGGCTACAGTCAATCGGTCTTGGCAAGGGATAAAGGCATGTTTTCATTCCAAAAATTTACACTTTGAATATCGTTATCGATCCTGAAACCAAAGTCAGTTAAAAGCAATAGAAGTATGCAGACCCAACCCCACAAGGAGATTTGTGGGTTACCGCCAGAGATAAGAAAATTATGGGAACATGTTTGGAGCATCTTCAACCTGATAGCTGCCTCCCACAAAAAGAACGAATTTTCTCCCAGCGCTGCAAGAATAATGACAAAGAGAAATGCAGGTGTGTGCTTTTCAATTACAACGTTTCTACTTATCAGCTGAACTTTCTTCAGAAGTTCCTTAACAAAACTTCGAATTGGTTCCTCGAGCTCCTTACTCGCCTAATTTTTCCACTCTTCCCAACCAGTTGTATGTTCTTGCATTAGCAATTTTCCATTGTGCAAAACAGACAATGCTGCAAATTATGTGTACGTACAGAGAATTTTTTTGTTTATTTTAAATTTATTAAGGACGCTCTTAAACATCTCAGGTCATCGGCGTCCCAATCAATTCAGGGCGTGAAACTGCTGACAAATTTTGCTCAGAGGCCTCTTCTTTCCGGCTTGAGGTTCTTTTTCATGTTGCAAATGTACGACTCGGGACCCACGGCTTTACTTCCCTTCCAAAGGAACCCATACATAGGATCTTTACGCCCCCCCCCCCCCCAAAAAAAGCAATTGACCCTGACCGGGATTGAAACCGCGAGTGCAAAGAGAGACTATGTAGATAAGTAACATATTTTTCATGTTTTTTGTTTAATGAAATTTTAAGAAAAAATTTTAATGTAGGTCTTACATAACACCAATAGATTGTGTGTGTGTATGTGAATAGTGTTTAACGTCCGTTTTTACTACTGAAGCACCACAGGTACCAATCGATTATGTGTTTATACAGTTATGGCCCTCACTCAATTGTTGTATGACTCTGAAACATGAACGCAAAGGAAGAAATATAGAAATAAAATCGAAGCTTCTGAAATAAATGGTTTAGGATTCATTAAAGGCTGCAAAAGAAAGAATAAGGCATGAAGATAAATATAACGTAAAACATTAGGAGATATACCGCCACGGGTGGCCGAGGTCGTCAAGGAGCGGACTCGTGAGAGGGAGGTCTATGGTTCGAATCCCGTAGGCACCGTCCTCCCTAACTAAGGTTTTTTCCAGATATTCCTCAGTCCTCATAACTGGCAAATACCGGGGTGGTGTCCTAAACTTAGGCCTGGAACGTTTCCTTCCTTAAAAAAATTCTTTCCCAAAATATCATTTCATCTCATGTATCATTGTGTCACCGCCTGTGGTACCTCAGTAGTAAAAACAGGTGTTAAAGCACTAATAAAAAAAAAAGTAGGAGATATATACAACATTGGAAATCATGGTTAAAATTAATGCCATAAAATTAATTTTGGCATGGGGAATCAAAATATAAGTGATCTTAAAACAAAGGAATTAGATTAACAAAGAAAATAACTGGATGAAAGCCTAATATGCAAAAGTAAATGATGTTATTGATACTTTTTTCTTAATATATAGATTTCTAATTTACGCAATAATAATTTTTTTTTTCATTCGAAGTAAGTACAGAGGAAATAACCAGCATATCAAAAGACTGAATCAGCGTGCTAGAACAGCCAGAAGATAGCTTGTAATGTAAAACAGATGTGGTGAAAATAAGGTTGTTGTAAAGAAACGTTTGCTGTTTCACTAATATGACATTTTCAAGCAATTTGACCTTCAAAAATAAATTCTATTAAGTTTATGTTTTAAAATTAATATAATAGTTAACAAGATAAAAATTAATTGCCCTCCCATCTTCTTGAATAACATTGACTCATGGCGTATCTAATTCAGTTCTGTGGCACAAAAGACCACTGTCTTCAGTTTTTCCGTCAGCTTGCCCAAATATTTGAAAGGATTGTTAAAATCTTGGTTTTTACCACTGGCAGCACTCGGGAGCTATGGAGACGAGCCGCGGAAGCTTACGCCTTCTATCAGCACATTATTCGTTTTATTTTTAAAGATAAAACACGTATTTGATTATGAAAATGAAAATTAATTCTAAAATATCATACCAATCATGTTACACTGGGTCTATTACCAAATTTACTAAATTCTAAATTTTTAGTCATAGAAATTTTAACCTATATTTTTATACGAAAACTGCTAATCATTTCAAAATTACAGGCATGTAAACTGAGATTTTTTACTACAAATAGGCTATAGTCCAATAAATTGAGTGGAAATTTGAAACCAAATTTGAAAATGCTTGGTTAACAGAGTAAACTAAAACAATTTAATTAAATGAGCCTTATTACAGGTATGAATAAGTTATTGAATAATTCAATACTCCGTATAATAAATACAAATAAATATTACATTATATCTAATAACTTTGCGTATACTTAATTTCTTTAACTTATTTATTAAACCTCTTCAACCATTTTTCACTTACTTTCATAAGTAGCTTCCTATTAGTTTATTATTTTTTCTCCAAACTTAAATTCCCTGTCTTATTCTCAACAGCTTCTGTTATTATGAGTAACTATATTCAGATGCAGTAATTTAACTTTTTAACTTGATGAAAAAATAGTTAAATTGATTTTTAAAGATAAGTTTTTCTGTTAATTTATTGTAGGCTTGAGAAGTAAAGCTAAGTAAATGTCTGCAATACTAGGGCAGAAAATAACTTTCTGGTATCTTTATTATAAACAATGTAGAAGGGGAGGGTTTTCTGCTGCACTTTCCTGACTTAAAACAAAAAATTGTTAGGAATGTCCCACAAACCTGAATGCTACCTATTCCCATATTTTACCGTTTCACTGTTCACGAGTTCTTGAATATATGTTTTGTTTATTTATATTTGCAAATGTAACTTCAAAATTATTTGAAAAATGATAACTGAGAGAGAAAAATAAATAACATCAAGAGGATATTGTGAAATGAAAAAGATCCTACAGAAAAAGTAAGAAAAGGAAATGAATGCCAAGGGACAGCAAATAAAAGTGAAAGCAAAAGTACATATACATGTACAAATCGTAGATTACGATTAATTGTTTTAGTCATAAAGAAAGATTTTTTCTATGATGCAACTGTTAAATTGCACATTCTCATGTTCATCCCTTAAAGTAATGAGAATTGGAAAACCCACACAGAGCTGGGACAGTAAAAGGCCAGGGCTAATCGCTCCACCACAATGTCACTACTCCATCTTGTGATTAATTGTGATCACGGACCACCTTCTTGGTACCACTAGCACGTAGCCATCTGTGATAGAGTTCACAGAGGTTGTGCACAAGAAACATTGACTGAAATGTTTCGAAGCACTTCACTCATTTTTTATTGGATTACGCGCATCGCCGTGTGCGCATCCCTCCCCTCCATCCCGCTCCTGGCCACAATAAACCACTCGACATTATGACCCCAAATAAATAGACCCTGTATTACACGCTGGCCGCAGTGGTGGGGAACTGACGAATCAGATTCTGCCACGTTGTCCGCAGGTTTATGGGTCCCCCGAATGTATCATTGTGCTGAAGCAATTTTATAGCCTACTTCCCTTGTTGTTCAAAAGTATGAAGTTTTATACTAGGGAAATATACAACACCGCCACGGGTGGCCGAGGTCGTTAAGGCACGAACTCGTGAGTGGGAGGTCTGCGGTTCGAATCCCGCCAGGACCGTCCTCCCTGACTGGGGTTTTTCCAGGTTTTCCTCAGTCTTCATAACTGGCAAATGCCGGGGAGGTACCTAAACTTAGGCCTGGAACGCTCCCTTCCTAAAAAAAAAAAAAATATCCTTTCCCAATTTATGATTTCATTTCATGTATCATTAGTGTCCACCGCCTGTGGTGCCTCAGTAGTAAAAACGGGCGTTAAACACTACTCAAAAAAAAAAAAATATATACAACATATCTTCTATTTATGTTTGAATTTCCATTTAATTAACACAGTTCATACAGAAGATTGTTAATTTAAAATACACTTTTATTTTTTTTTTTAATGTAGATCTCGTCATGAGCATTTTGTTGGCAACAATGCTAATTTTGTGCATTGAGCTCAAATAAATTTACCTTTAAATTGCACTAATGTATAGAGTATTTAGTTATTTTTATAGCTATGAATCATTTCAAAGAAACAGATATTCATATATGTCTTACATCAAGTTCTAAGCACATCAAGTGATTTTTATTGTTGTTCTCTTATGCAACATTAATGAATACCTTTATAAGATATTCATTAAAAAATCAAAGCGAGCAATTAAGTGGTGTGGATATTTTCGTTCCAACAACATTGCTATATATTACATTGTGTTCCAAAACATTTTGTTATGCAAAGGAAAGAGTACTTTTCACTCATTTCTTTTGCCCCATCGTCCCTCCATATCTTAGTGTCTCCATGACAGCTGCTGTTGTCAGCTCGAGATAAATTTTTTGTGTCCCTGTCACTTTTTTAAGATGCAGGTTCAGATATATGGAGAGTTAATAAACTAGAAGAGGTTTCTGTCACCCTGCTGAGACGGTTCTTTGAGGTACTGCAGAGCCCCTATGTTCTATCTATTTTAAGGTCTACATCCTTTTAGAAAGATAAGAGAGAAATCATAAATAAGTAAATATACTAATTAGGTAGCGCCTGAAACGGAGACGTTAGCAATGCATCTGAGATTTTACATACGAATATCTTGCAACTATTGTTATATGCATATCCGCCGACACTTAATGCATAAAATATCCACAGAAGTCATTAACATTGAAAATAGTAATTAATTTTTTTCATGACAAAATATTACCAGTATTTCATACTTCCGATGTGTATACAAAATATTTTGAAATATTAAAAACAAAGCAATATGATAACTTAATACGTTGAAAATAATCTTAAGTAAGCAACGAGTGTTTTTACAAAACAAAACATTTTGTAAAATAGTACAATTAATTTAAATAATATAATTTAAATATAAATGTTCAAATAACAATAAAAGAAAGTATGTATTATTTTTTATCAATATATACGAGGGTAGGTCCATGAGTTTCCGGCCTAACCACTTTCTTAGTATGATCAAGACAAAAACTATATTTCATTTTGCATGCCCTTTATAGCAATACAATTCTCACATCTTTGAATTAACATTTCAGTCCCTTCAAAAAGTATTCAAAAGTCTTGTCTGCTAAATGGGCACAAATAGCACCCATAACTTCTTTGTCACACTTAAATTTCCTTCCTCGAAGGTCCTTCTTGAGTTTTGAAAAGAGGAAATAGTCCCTGGGAGCTAGATATGGGCTGTAGGGTGGATGGTCGATATCCTTGAAGCCACATTTCTTCACAGATTCCTTTGCATCAGGAGCTGTGTGCACAGGCGTGTTATCGTGAAAGGCGCATTCCACCACTCAGCTTTCCTCGCTTTTTCCCTTTGATGGGAGTACGTAGTCTATGTAGTAGGCCAGCATAGTACTCCCCATTCTCAAAAGGTGTTCCTCTCCGTGAAGTCAATGGAAAGTATTCCTCCACAGTCCCAAAAGATTATGGCCATGATCTTCTGGTTCACTGAGTGACCTTGACCTTAGAGGCGGTGCTTCGTCAGGTTTACTCCATTCCATTGATACTCTTTTGGGCAAGGGATCATATTAGAGGGCCATAGTTTCTTCTCCTGTAACAACAATGATTTGCAGAACTTCTCTCTCGTTGCCAAGGCAGAGCTCCAAAAATGCCTGACAACAGATGACTCGTTGTTGCTTTTGGACGGAGGAAAAAAATTCTATGCACCCATCATGCACTAACTTTGTTCATGTTAAAATGGTCATGAATAATTCGACGGACTGTTGCTTTAGAAAGGCCGAAACTTACTGCTATTTCTGTAACTTTGAGCCGCCGGTCTTCCACAAGAGCGACGTTTTCAAGAGTGAGCACCTCCAGGATCGTCTTCAATGCTTTCTCGAACCATTCTTTTACGGTAGAATATAAAGGGGATGCTTGCCCGTATATACCGTCCAATCCCTGTTTAATTTCATTTGGAGTAAATCCTTCTTTTTTGAAGAACTTAATAACAGCTCGAAACTCCATTTTGAACATGCCATAATTTTCTACACATAGACTTCTTTATGGAACTACATCTGAACAAATGAACACAGCGGGACAGAAGTTAAAGCTGCAATTATACTGAACAGGTAAGCTATGAAACCAGATAAGGGTTTTGTGAAGACGATAATCCTTATCGGCGAGGCCGGAAAGTTATGGACCTACTCTCGTAAATACAAAATAGTACTTTCGTAACACTATCAACGACAAAGTTTATATTTTCTGGTAACACATCACATTGCGAAGAGTCAAGATAAACCAAAGCAATAAATGTTTAGAGTAAATTATATTTTATAATACGAAAAAATTAATAATTAAAATGTAAATTTTGCATTGAGCAATAAATTCCTCATATAATCTTAAAAAAAAATATATACCTACGACGAAAAAATAGGAACAATATATAGATTCAGCTCGTTAGGTTCCGAATTGAATTGTTTCGGAATATTTGATTATTACATAATATTGTATTCAAACAAAATGTTAGATAGTAAAAATATAATTTTAAATTTGCTGTCTTGTAAACAGAATAAAAACTATATAAGATCTAATAATGTTTACATACCCACGAGAGTTAAATATGGATTTTATCGGAGCAGAAGAAAAGAATTCTATCCAATAAAAAGCACTTTCTCACACATGTGATTTTTATGTAAATGAATAAAAATTAAATATTAGAGGTAATTTAATACAACTAAACTAAATTATGAATAATTATACTCAAGTATCTTTGAACATTTAAGTACAGCTAAGAAACAGAATACCAAATAAATGCTCAGTTACGCAGTGTCATTGGAAAAACTACTAACCATTTTAGTTAATAGTTTTATCACTTTAATTTTAGCTTTTAATTATATATTTATGATATTAATTCCTGTTAAATGTTAAATATTGATCAACAATTGTTGAATTTTACGCAACTGGAAAGTTCAATCTTTTCTCCAGTTGACTATGATAAGAATATGATAGTTATATGATATTTTTCTTATCTGATATTATTTTTAAAACACATTTTAGTTTGTACATGTTGCATCAAGAGGTTTCTCAGTGAGGTATTGTTAAAACCGTGAGATTGATAGCTGACGCAGCACAATTACAAGTGGAAATGTAATAATTGGCAATTAAATCGCTAAATTCCTGATACAATGAAACGAAATGCCGACTGCTATGCATCCATAAAAGGGCACTTGATCTTTGTTTTACTTTGGACGCAACAAGAGACACCATTAGTTAGAACAAAAATGGTACAAGGTTTTCCATTTCTGAAGATCAACAACGAAACGAAGACGTTGTATGCCGAGCTAAGTAAGCCCCCACTTGTGCACGCATCATTGTTAATCACGACAATATGATAATCATCAAATAATTAAGGCTTTTTGTGTTTGAATACATTTAACTTATGGGCTCTTAAGCAATTATGAAATAAAGTATTTGAAAAAAAAAATGGTTGAACAGTTTATTCTTCTCTTTCCGCAAGAATACTCCAGATATTTCCACTAGCTAGCTTTTAAAAGACTGGCATATTAATATTTTAGATAGACATTGTAGCCAATATCTTTTAACTGGTTAAATATAACGTATTATTCATATTGTAAAAATGAATTAATACCATATTTTAAAGAAAATATGCAGTTATTAGTATATTAATATGCAATATGCAACTTATATAGTTACCCACACTATTTATAGTTAATTTATATTAAATTAGGGTTAATATATAGAGGGGTACCAAAAAATGTACACACCCTTCAAACAAAGAAAAAACTGGGTTAACATAACAAAACTGAATTCACACAAACTGAAAATGATGTGCACTAATCATATTAGACTTTTACAGTTACAACAGTCGCTCAAAATGCCACCATCGGCGTCGATACACTTCTGAGTACATTGAACTACTGATTGAGCAACGTTTGCGAAAGTGTCTGTGATTGCAGCGCATGCCGTTTCAATTTTTTCCCGAAGTACTGCCAGTGTAGCTGGTTTTCTACGGTATACAACATGCTCAAGAGTTCCCCATAAGTAGAAGTCTAATTTAGTTAGATCCGGAGAACGCGGTGGAAATTCAATTGGGTCTCTTCGTCCTATCCAATGCCTTGGAAGATTGTTATCAAAGTACACACGTCCATCTCAGTGGTATAAAATTCCATAGAGTGTATGAATTGCGGGTAAGACGGAGGGCGTATCATGTTCAGGTACACTGGGCCAGTTACTGTTTCTTCAAAAATAGTCTATTTATACCATTACATGTACAGAACATCTACACATTACTGTTTTTTTTTTCGGTCCAACTTTGAAATATATTAAATAGATATCTACTGTGAAAGTGTATATACATTTTGGTACCCTCTATATTATATTAAATATTAATTATCATCCTTTTTAACTCTGATTGTATATCTCGTCTACTATACAGTTTATGTGAAATTTTTTCAATTAATATGTTTACGATATTTTAGTGAATATTTTTAATGAATACAAATGGACAAATGATATATAAAATACTAATTACCTATTCATTAATATTTATTTGAGAAGCTTAAAGTCTTCTTGGGGTAAATTTTTTTGCACATATTTATAATTTAAACATAAGAATGTAAGTTTTCTGCAAATGGTAGCGAATATGCATTAACAAAATACAATAATATGTTCACAATCCTCATTTTTCCAAGATAGTAGTAGAAAATTTAATTTAAATTTAATTTAAGTGACCAATAAAAGTTTCTTTAGTCTAAATTTATTGATAGTCGAATATAAGTTTAATGAAATAATATTTTATAAAAAATTACTTTTGAAACTTTCATATTCAAAATACTTGCAAATATATACAAGATAAATATGCAAATATATTGTTTTGAGCAAGAATGGACTATTTGTTCAATAAAAACATAAGTTTAGATAAATATGTAAATACTTTTAATTGATTAAATAACTATAAAGTTCTACTAACTTCATATATTCGTTATTTCTTTTGAAAAATTCAGAAATTATAAAAATTAACTTTGCGGATCTTTTATTCGGAACTTTTGTCCATATTCTCACGAGTTTGCATTACTGTGGCTATTTTGTAAGAATTGAAAAAGTTTCCCTTTATTAAACTGTTAAACTTCACTTAGTAAAAATACTAAACTCTTAAACTCAATAATGAATAAAATGAATAACTGTTTTTAGCTTAGTTCGAAAAACTATAAAGTAACTTCCGCATGTACAAAAACCAATTGATATTACAAAGTCTTTTAATTCTGAATAAGTAGGTCACAAATGAAAAATAAATAATTGATACTGTCTTATAGGGCGTTCGAGTATGGATGGGTACGTTTTGGAACAGGATAATGAGCACACTAGGCTGCTGTTTGACTTCTACTAACATAACGATTTCAGTGCTGAAGCATCATCAAGAGCCATTCCAGTTAATTGTATTACTCAGTCGGCACGAAAGTTCCTTCATTACCTCCCATTACCCTGTTAGGTCTCAAAACATTGTAATTACCCATTACAGCCTAATTTCATAGCTTTAACCTGGCGAGTCGGGTTCGTGTTTGCTCGATTAATTCTTCTGTAAACGTGCGTTGCAGAAGGTGAAATGGTATACCCGTTTTGCGTAACCCTGTTCACCCGCAACATATATCATTAACTTGTGCGCCCTTTGGTCCGAAACGCACTCTTCAAATCCGCTCTCGCCTCCTCTACAGCATATTCTATAGATTTAAAGGTAGTGATAGTAGGTGTTTATTAATATATTAATATTTACTTCAATTATGACTCTATGATAGTATATTCCAAAATTAGCATATTACGTCAAAGTTAACATAAGCATTCAGCTCTAATTTACTGTATTAAAGCAATTATCCTCAAAACTTTTAACAGCAATTTCTGGGTAAATTGCTTAACCAATTTTAAGTAAAGCAATGACATTTCGTACTTTCCGAAAATAGCATTTTGATTTATATGCCCTTTGTACTTTCTCTTTTTGCACACATGTTTTTAAAAATACGTTGAAGTTTCTATTTAACAGGGATAGCCCAAAAATGACTATGCCAGTATATACTAAAAATCTTTACGACTTAAAACTAATAACTTCTATCTATTCTGAATTGAAAAAAGCGAGTATGAAATTCTTATTTTCTTAAAAAAAATGACTTGACCATATGATTGATTGAAGTTCTAATTTTGGTAAGTAAATTTTAGCTACAAATATGGTTGTAACAGTGCGAAAATTATATTTTAATTCTAAAAAGCCCTTTTGATTCCATAAATGTCCCTTATTGCGTTTATGAAAACTTAAAATTTGTGCTTCTTCTGTTACTTTGAATAATTTTCTGTGTTTGAGGTTTAAGCAAGACTAAATTTTCATAAGTAAAGAAGCAACATATGAGGGTAGGTCTATAAGTTTCCGGTCTTCAAAAACTCCTTATACGAGGTTACACCTTATCTGTTAAGTAAATAATTTCAGCTGTAACTTCCTCTCCGCTGTGTTCAGTTGTTCAGATATAGTTACATAAAGAAGGCTGCTATGTGTAGAAGATTATGACATGTTCAAAATGGAGTTTCGAGCTGTTGTTAAGTTCTTCACAAAAGAAGGATTTACTCCAAATGAAATTAAACAGCGATTGGACGGTATATACGGGCAAGCATCCCCTTTATATTCTACCGTAAAAGAATGGTTCGAGAAAGCATTGAAGACGATCCTGGAGGTGCTCACTCCTGAATACGTGGCTCTTGTGGAAGACCGGCGGCTCAAAATTACAGATATAACAGCAAGGTTCGGCCTTTCTAAAACAACATTATTTATGGAATTATTCATGGACATTTAAGCATGAATAAAGTTAGTGCAAGATGGGAGCCTAGACTTTTATCCTCAGTCCAAAAGCAGCAATGAATCATCTGTTGTCAGGCATTTTTGGAGCTCTACTTTGGTAACGAGAGAGAAGTTATGCAAACCATTGTTACAGGAGATGAAACTATGGCCCTCTAGTATGATCCCTTGTCCAAAAGAGTATCAATAGAGTGGCGTAAACCTGGCGAAGCACGGCTTCTAAAGATCAAGGTCACTCAGTCAATTAAGAAGTTCATGGCCACAATCTTTTGGAACTGTGAAGGAATGTTCTTTATTGACTTCAAGGAGGGGAACACCACAGTAAATGGGGAGTGCTATGTTGGTCTACTGCACAGACTACGTGCGTCTATCAAAGAGAAAAGGCGAGAAAAGCTGAGTGGTTGTGTGCGCCTTCTTCACGACAACTCGCCTGTGCACACAGCTCTTGTTGCAAAGGAAGATGTGAAGAAATGTGGCTTCAAGGAGATCGACCATCAACCTTACCAATAGATCCAGCTCCCAGTGACTATATCCTCTTCTCAAAACTCAAGGAGGACCTTCGAGGAAGGAAATTTAAACGAAGTAGTGATGGATGCTGTTTATGCCCCTTTTACAGGCAAGGCTTCTGACTATTTGGGGGGGGGGGGTAAAATGTTAATTCAAAAATGTGTGGAGAGTATTGCAATAAAGGTTAACTATATTGAAAAATGAAATAGTTTTTGTCTTTATCATACATAGAAAATGGTTAGGTTGGAAACTTATGGACCTGCCCTCGTTCACAATAGCAAAACGCTTGATTTTCAAGGTCACGTAAGAGAACATGTTGTATACTGTGATGGCATCACAGAATGGTGCATAATTCACAGGACTGGAGACTTTTCATCCAAGTGAAATTTGAAAGATGTTTTGTTCCACAATGCAATGTTCCTCTCGATCACGCTTTACATATTTGTATGAAGCAGAGCTATGGAAGTGTTAAAATTCTTCTTGCAAAAATTAACTATGAAGTCAGTCATATATATGTGGCACATTTTCGGAAATTCTTGTGTCATAAATTAGGATAAACCAAGTATTGCAGCTTTCTCTATCAGTCGGCATAGTTTATCACACTTCATAAAGGTCAGAAAGGAAAACGATTAGTCCGGAAAAGACATTGCCAATTACACTCCATAAATTGTTCGTGATAAAATTTGATGCCAACTTTTCATATAAAATTTGGAATAATGAAGTTGGAGAAAATAGAGATGGAGACACTTTCAGGCATTTAAACACAAAATTTGTAATATTAATATCTAGGTGGGCATCTTTGTTGGCCCGCAGATTGTGAACTTTTTAAGTATTAATCCTGGAAGGGAATGAAAAAGCAAATTAGAAAGCCTTCAAACCTGTTTCTGATAAGTTCTTAGAAAATCGAAGAGCTGTGCTTACAATCAAGCTGTAAATGAACCGAGGAATACCAACAGTTAGGTTGTACGAGGAGGATTCATAAACTAAGTTACACTTGCTGCCCAAATCTCGCAGCACTGCGTACAAAGAGTGACGCTTTGGCAGAATGGAGATTACTATTCAGATTTTCTGTAGAACCACTTTCGTTATAGTAGCTTGTAGCAGAGTGCGAAATAGCACATCAACTGGCAACGTGTCTACTACAAAAAGGGAGTAAGAGAAACAGTAGGTCTCGAGATTCATTTTAAAATTTGACAGTATATGGTCAAAATGTAATATCTCATCCAGTCATGTTGAAATGGTGCCAGCAATTTACACAAGTTCGTACAGAAATGACACGTGTATAATATAACTACTTTCAGCGCAAGAAAATTACATTTTTAAACAACACTTTAGTATATAGTCACTTTTCCCGGCCAAAACCAATAATTGTCATCTCTGCGATATTAGCAGCATTATCCAAAGATTTAGGTAAATTTTATTTCATGATCCTCTTAGTGAGCTATTTCTATGACACCAGGGAGTTTTAGAAAGACTGGAATTAATTTAATTTATAATTACTAATATAATCATAAATGTTAAAAGATGTTAAATTGTGCATAACAGCATTTCATTTTTTTAAGAAACTCCAAAGGGGATTTAGAGAAAATATTCGGTGCTGCCTCATAAACTCATTCTTTTCTTTCAATTTTCTGCTGTCAGCACTTTGTAAAATTTGATCTTTTTATTATTTACTCCACTAATTTTGCTGTATTTCATGTACAATTTCTGTAGGTTTTTTTTTATTTTAACATTCATTTTTTAATGTTTCTCCTTCTTTCCTTATCCACCTCCCCTCCTTTCGTATTTTCAGGTTTAAATGTTATAGAATAACCAATCAAATTCTAAATGTTTACGTTCGTCACTTTTCAGATTTAATTTTAAGTTTGGATTTTTGTTCTATATAGTACCAGATTGTAGAACTTTTTATATGCTATTGCAATGTTGCAGTAAAATTACATCCAATATATGTTTATTTTATGGCAAAAAAATAAACGTTCTTCACTAGGCCAACAGCTGTATGCTCCAAATCTACTTTCTTGTTACGTTAGTTAGACAGAGATGATTTATTTAAATTTGTTTTCCACAATACGCAGCAGATGTTTTGTTAAGTCTCAGTGATTCTTCCCAAACTGAAAATAATAGTCTTTGAGACAGTCAGCACATACACGCGTCGCCTCTTCCCACTCTAAACACCCCCCCCCCCCCCCCCGCATGGCCTGGCCACCTTCGATTTTATTCCTCTCAGTTTTGCGGAATTATTTGTCTCCTTATTGGTAAATGCTTCCTAGCCAATGAGAAGGTGGCATGACATCAGCGCAGGGACAGATCTATACTTCGCGCAGTTATTCGTACCAGACTGAAAACAAGTACTGCACGTCCCCTCCATGACGCGACACTGTCATTTAGTGGCGGGAATTTCTTAGCAATGTTATCTTAGGATCAAGTTCTGTTAATGCTATAGTATAGAGTATTTGTATTGAAAAAATGTCATTGAATTAACAAATTAGAAAAGAATGATTTAAAAAAGGAATTCGTTTGTTTATCTATAGTCGCTCTACTTCACAATTCAATCAATTTGTTAATACAATTTTAAAGTATCCGAAAAGATCCATTCAGTGGGTTATAACTTGGCTGTACGAAGTTTTTTCGGAATTTCCAGTTTCAACCTCTTGCCACTGTATCATTGTGGTTACTTGTATTGCAGTTCCTTGTTGAAATATGCTTTACAACTCTGAAACAGCCACATTTGCTTAAGTTTCCAAAAAAGTAATTAAAGTATTCTAGTAGGTCAGGCCTCTAATAAAATTTGTGATCTCCTCCTCTCTCTAATTTCCTGTGACATTTATTCTCTGGAAATAAACCAACATACAAGGACATAAGTGTAACATCCGTCAAGAAATTACTTTCATTTCCCAACGGAAACTATTGCAAGTGATGGCAAAGGTAAAAAATGTGTGGATAACGAAGACTGCATGCTTCTGCGCCTTCTTTACATTGAACGACGAGCGTAATCCGCTAACCGTGACATACTAGTCCACAACAAAAAAGAGACCCTTACATTTCCTTAGTCATTCTATGAATCGTCCTGCATAATTAAAATACTAAAGCTACTTTATAGCAAAGAGCGTTATAGTTTCGAATTAAAAATTTTCTATCCTGGATTTTAATCCTCTCTATTTTCTGTTAAAGACAGTGCATGAGTTGGTCAAACAAATAATTGACTTGATTTATATTAAGATTTTGTCACACTTTTCTTGTAGTCACTGTTCGCATCTCCTTTGCTATGAATGGATATTCTTTTATTGAAAAATAAGAAAAAGTCATAAATTAAGAGAAATAAGATTTACAAAACGTCAAAAAATGAATACTTTTAAACTTTTAGTGTGAAATACAAGGTCCTGGTGGTGTAGTGATAACCATACTTGCCTCCTAAACCCAAGGTCCCGGGTTCGATCCCGGCCAGGACCAATGGGTTTATGCCCTTTGATTTTTGCTTTGTAGACGCTGACACCATTTCGCAAAAGGGGAATAATTATCAATTCGTTTTCAAATACTCAAGAGAAAGACCTTAGATTTGCCTACAAAAATCAATGGTTTTACTTGCTTAAGAGTGAATGCAAATGTTTCATTAAATACCCAGTATGTCCCT
The DNA here is from genome assembly GCA_030762175.1 of Metallyticus violacea. Lineage (NCBI taxonomy): Eukaryota > Metazoa > Arthropoda > Insecta > Mantodea > Metallyticidae > Metallyticus > Metallyticus violacea. Next base: position 54,184,470 of record CM060843.1, on the reverse strand, counting down.
TTGATATAATTGACTGGAATACGTCTCTTCAACTGCTTACATCCAGGCTTCGTTTTCAAACGAAGGTTCTAGAAAACTCTATTCACATGTTGTCTTCTGTGGTATAAAGGGGTGCATAAACGTTTGTATGTTTACCACATTTTCTTATACTGTTTCTACAACAATCGTTATTAAATTTTGTGCGTTTAATATTTCGACATTTTATTACAAAATTAAATGTATTTATGTGTGTTTTGAAAAGTTGAAATTATTCTTACTCAGCATATCCGTTATTATAATTGCATTAAAAAGGTGTTTTCAAAATTATTCCTCTTATTTTGAACCTCTATGTAAAATTATTTTATTATATTTTCCTCTAGGTTTTATTAGCCGCCCTGTCTCCGGTCTACTGCAGCAACTTCTTCCTCCTTATTTGCGACATCACCGGTACAGCGTAATGTGATCAGCGCCAACATTACGCCATTAGGCATCTTTCGTGATCAAAGAAAGCCACATCTCTATCAGGCAGCTCCCCAGTTGTCCTTACGAGACTGAGTAGACCTCGTTCCAGACCATCATAAATTAAGAATGCCTAGGCAAATACCGGGTTTTGAACTTGATACACGAGATGAAATGATAAGTTGGGAACGGATATTTCTTCCAGTTCAAGATACCTTCCCGGCATTTGCCATTTATGAGGACTGAGAAAACTTAGAAAATACCTTAAGAAAATGTTCCTTTTTTTAAATTGGAATTTTAAATACACTTTTTTCTCTTTGAAGCACACTTAAATGTTATCTATCTCATACAAGATAAAGACTTGAGATTTATTGTCCTTCTCAATAATAAAAATGCTTATGCAAAGTTTCACGCAATTATTTTGAAAGTTGTACAATGTATGATGTAAACAGTTTTTAAAAAATATACTCTTACTTTTGAGAACACGAACGACAAACTTACATATCTGTATAATGATAGTTGCAGTTCTAATATGTTTTTCCAGTTACACTTTTAGCAGCACTCTTGCCGTATTGATTAGCTTTAAATCCACATTTTTATTGTAATAGTGCATCTTTGTGTTACCCATGTTTAGTCACTAATTTCAGAGAAAGAAAGAAAATATCTTGCCACCAAGGGCTTTCACTTATAAAATCAACAATATAGAGCTCCAGATTGTAACAGGTTTACCACATTACCAATAGGTTCCTCAAACGACAACAGAATGAAACAAATTCAGGAACGTGCAAATAAATAAATAATGAATAACTGAAAACATCCCCAAGTAGAGGCATAGCCTAGTATTGATTTCTATGTCCAATTATTATCACACGTGAAATGTTTTAATTCATAACTCGGTAATTTTATAGATATTGAAACAAAATATTTCATAGAGTTGTAGCTGAAATTGTGTTTCAAATCAACATGCCCTTCTTCAGAATGAGAGTTAAGCGGTTCTTCTTCGCATTGCTTTAGAAAATTTCAAATGTGCGTGGGTGTCTTATTTCAGGCAATTTAAGAATTTACTAATAATAAAATAAAATAGATTATGAAACAAAGCGTTGTTGCAAATCAAGCTATATTTCTGTTTTTTCTCTTGACGAGTCGCAAGGGTAATGGGATGAGAAGTAGATGGACCAGTATGTTGTTGTTGATTTGTTTTATTTACGGACGCTCTTTATCATAACAGGTCATCAGCGTCCCATTCAAACAAATTTTGCTCAGAGGCCTCTTTTTTCAGGCTTAAGGTTCTTTTTTGTGCCGTAAATGTACGACACCGGACCCTCAGCTTTACTTCCCTTCCCAAGGAAGCCATACTTAGGATTTTTACGCCCGAAAAAATCCATCGATCCTGGCCGGGTTTGAAACCGCGATCTTGGGTTTAGAAGGCAAGTATGGTTACCACTACACCACCAGGACCGACATGGACCAGTATAGTAGATGTCACACCTCCTGATCATTACGTGTGTATTGGACAACACTCTGAGGGAACCTGCTAACCTAGCAGTACTCAGGGATCGAAATGCTCCAGAAAACTTTATTGTATACTTAGTTTAAAATGAACCTATATTCCTTCATTTTCAGATAATTATCACAAAATATTGTTAGCCTATTCACATACTTTAAGGCATTTTCAGCTTTTTGAGCTCACCTCCCACTCACGGTTGAATAGAGTTCACTGTGCCCTCCCTAACCGGTTTTTGAATAGGAAGAGAAGCCCATGATAATCTGCTTAAGAAAATTAAATAACTGACCCTCGTTTACAACAAACGCAAAGTTAATCGCCCATATATCTTTTTTTTAAAAAAAAAACAAACTTCATCAATAAGAATATCTATCTTGTATTCTTTGAATTATTTATTCATACCTATTAATTGTCTGTTTATTAATATAATGAAATTGAGGAACTCAATGCGAGAGAAAGAGAGAGAAAAAAAGAAAGAGAATTATGCAACAAAACTTGAAAAAATCAGTTCAGGCTATTTTCTATCTCCTCCTGCCATCTTCGTTTTGTCTGTGCGCTACAATCACGTGGGAGTGATATACCAGATTTTCTAAGTGGACGACTTAATACATCAGTGAAAGAGAGGGAAAGGTGCCGAAGAGAATTACTCTTTTTTGTTAGTGTCAATCTGTGTACACTATAACATTTTATGAATTTATTTAATAATATCAGGCTACTTTTTTTCCCCCGTCTAGATATATGTAATATGAATGCCCTGAATTCAAATATGTTCTGTTTTACTCTAGTGTACTCATAGAATGTAATAATGTGTACATATTTTTTATGAAATATTATTAAGTTTTAGGACATATTGCTAATACAAAACTGTTTTTGTAGGTTTCATTTTAACTTAAACATTGAATATATCAAAAGAGAGAGAGAGAGAGTTTTTTTCACCATTACGGAGAAGAAAACATCATTTATTCGAAGTTCTGATATGTCCTTCACTAGTGTACCTTTTTAAACACCAACAGTATCACTCATCATTTACGCACTCGAATGACCTTGATACTGTTTTCCATTGTTTTAATGTATTTATGAAACCGCCCATCTTTTCTTCACTCGTTGCACTAAGTTTCGCAGGAAAGCAATCAATATGACTATTGAGTAAATACACTTTAACACTCATTTTACACCCTACACGATCCACAATTTCTTTATAGTCCTCAGATTTCTTGTTGCTAAGGAAGATTTCTGTTAATTTGTGGTATGACATTCATGCTGATTTCTCTAACTTGGACATCGACTGAAGAAAGTCATCCTACATAAGTTCACGAATCTGGGGTCCATCAAACATACCTGCTGCTATCTTAGCTTCAGTTTTCTGTAGGAGCTTTGTAAGAAAGTTGAAACAATTCCTGTTCCTTTTCAGAGCAGTAACAAACTGCTTAGGCCTAACTTAATATGGAGCGGTGGAAGGACATTAGAAGGGAAACAATGAGACATGCTTTATATTGTTTTCGCTAGGAACAAAATTGTTCCTTTGTAGCCAATATTTTCTACTCCGATTTAGCTCTACTGTTTTATTCACAAAGTAGACAATTTATTATCGTCTCTTAGACTATTTTTTATGAATATGTTCAATGAATTAATAATAAAAACTGTTTTTATATAATATCGATTTCTGAAAAACTGTAGTCCGTTGAAACAAAACGAAGGCTAGTTTGAAAGAGTTCATGTGGTGAGGAGTCAGAAAATATGAACAGCTTTCATTCAGCGAACATTGTGTAGACATGTTTATTCTAAATGAATAATGAATAATATAATTTTATATTATAAAACCAATTTATTACTTCTAATTGCAGGAATTAATTCTGTCTCGGATGTACGAAATATTGTTTTCTTTTGTTGTTGCATGAACAATATATATTTCAATAATGAAGCTTGTAGGAAAAAACACACAATTTATGAGAAAAACGTACTCGTAAAGCAGATAAAGGAAAAAACTGTAAAGGGAAAAGGAATGGCAGAAAGGTAGAGTGAATGATTTTTTTTTTTTTTTTTGTGGTAAATATGGTGCTAAATTTGGTGCTAAATATGAATACAAAATATAGGTATAGTAATGGGGCACATTTATTGGACATTCAGTTTAGTAGATTGGATAGAAAGTTGAACATTTAATTATTAAAAAGGTAGTAATGATTTAAACTAAATCTCTACCGCACTGTTAGAATTTATCACAACATTTTGCTCCATATTTTCTGGCTTAAGCTGGAGTAATTTAACAATAAATTTGCTCCTTAGTGAAAGAATGGTTTCTCAATCTGACATGAGGTAATGAACACTGTTTAAATTAAGCAATTTCTCCGATTTGCACTCGTGTTACAGTAGCCTGCATGGATGTCCACAATCTTCATCTCTTCCCAACTCACCGCCACGGGTGGCCGAGGTCGTTAAGTCGCGGATTCGTGAGCGGGAGGTCTGGGTTGGAATACCGCCAGGACCGTCCTTCCTGACTGAGGTTTTTTCCAGGTTTTCCTCAGTCCTCATAAATGGCAAATGCCCGGGAGGTACTCTAAACTTGAACGATTCCTTCCTTAAAAATTAATCCTTTCCCAATATATCATTTCATCTAATGTATCTTCACTGTCCATCGCCTGTGGTACCTCTGTAGCAAAAACGGGCGTTAAACACCATATATTCATTCTTCCCAACTGGGGTTTCTGGTTTAAATCTTTCTGTACTTCAATCTACGGCCTCACCCACATCATCAGGTATTTCAAGGTCACTGTCCACACTGCGGATAATTTGCACAGCACTCTAAAGTTTTCTTGCCTGATTTATGAGTTTACCAAAATGGCACTGATAAACGTAAGGTCTGTTTTGGTTTTAGCAAAGGCAATTAGCTTCTTTATCATTCAGGCTTTCAATTATCCACAGTAAATGATCAACCATGAGAAGAATAATTGAGATGCAACAATAAAATTTAGAGAGACAAAAATTATAAGGTCAGGAGTACATTAGAGAATAATATCATGAAACAACATAATATTTTTACATTTAAAAAAGTTATCTATTATAAATTTCAACATTTTATTTATAATATGGTACAATAATGAAACCATTGAAAAGGAATTAAAGAAATTCTAAAATTAAATTTTACAAAGATACAGTTGAAACAATGGGTTGTTGTCGCCTCCTAGTATATCATGAGAATGCACGTGTTCATAGAGTAAGACATGCATGCATTGGCATCGTAAAGTTTGTGAAAGTACATTTTTAATTAATTTTTGAACTGAAGAAAACATGCAAACTTATCTACAGAATCTTATCTGAGTGGTTCTCGAGTTTAATTTTACAACCATTATCATGCATGAAGCAAGGGTGTTTTTAATAACCTTTAAAATGACTCTTGGGTTTTTTAACCACACATTCGTTATCACTACCATATTCCAACAAATCATTTTTATTAGATGTGCAAAGTTCTAATTCTGTTGATGAATTTTAGTAATTAAATAGGTAAAATTTCCACGAGCTTTAAGTTGGGAAACACAATTTTTTCAATTTTGGCAGCGTCAATAGTTTGTGCAATTGTACAACATATTGGGCAAGACTATTTTATTTAGAGTGTTTTCACGTTCCTTTTCAACTAAAAACGCAAGGTTTCGGTTGAACCACACAGATTTTAATGAAACTTCATAAAATGATAAATTAGGACATCTTGGGATATATATTCATTGCCATTTTTGGTGTCTAGTAAGTACGACCGATATTGAGAAAAGTGAAATGTCCCCAGTAAATGTGTGTGTGTGTGTATTTTTTGGTTTTCTTTACAAACAATATCGTTCGTTGTTTAAAAATATCAGTATCAAGAATTTACATGCAACATTAGATAACCTTGCAAGTTTCGAGCTAAGAGGTAGTTATTGCCTTCACAATACCCTTACTGTGTCATATCTTATCTGTTAAGTAAATAATTTCAGTTGTAACTTCCGAACCGCTGTATTCAGTTGTTCAGATATAGTTACATAAAGAAGGCTACGAGTGACATGTTGAAAATGGAGTTTCCAGCTGTATTAAGTTCCTCACAAAAGAAATGAAATTAAACAGCGATTGGACGGTGTATAGAGGGAAGCATCCCCCTCATATTCTACCGTAAAAGAATGGACCAAACTTTTTCGAATGGGTCAAGAAAGCATTGAAGACGAAGAGCGTGCAGATCGGCCCTTGGAGGTGCCCACTTCTGAAAACATCGCTCTTGTGAAAGAAGAAAATATGGTTCCGATTTCTAAAACAATGGTCCTTCAAATTATATATAGACATTTAAACTTTTTTTTGAATAGTGTTTAACGCCCTCTTTTTTTACTACTGAGGCACCACAGGCGGTGGTAACTGATGATACATGAAACGAAATTATATTTTTTAAGGAAAGCAACGTTCCAAGCCTAAGTTTAGGGTACCTTTCCGGCATTTGCCATTTATGAGGAATGAGGAAAACTTGGAAAAAACTTCAGTCTGGAAGGACGGTCCTGGCGGGATTGGAACCCCGCTCACAAGCCCGCGTCTTAACGACCTCGGCCACCCGCTTAACGACCTCGGCCACCCGCTTAACGACCTCGGCCACCCATGGCGGTAACATTTAAACATGAATATGGTTAATGCAAGATGAGTGTCTAGATTTCTATTTTTAGTTCAAAAGCAGCAACGAGTCATCTTTCGTCATGTATTTTTGGAGCTCTGCTGTGGCATATTACTATGGTGTTGTGTGCATGTAAAATTTACGCTTTAAAAATAAAAAGAAGAAAAATGTCTAAAAGTTACTGAAATGAAAGTCTTAGAGTATACCAAAATACATTCGTTTAGTTAAAAAAAAATAATAATAAAATAAATTAAGGAAGAATTAAAAATATTTAAATTAATTTAAAACATAGAATTATATCCAAATAACTGCAAGTAGCATGAAAGAATACCAAATACCAAAAAGAATGTTATATTATAAATGAACGTTGGTTATAATTTTTAACAAGCAATTAAATATGTGACCATAGCAAAACCGTGAAATTTTGTATTGGTGTTGATGATAATTACGATTACATGCCCCGAATGTTGAAGATCTTCTGAAAACGAACTGTAAAGCCAACGCTGCAGAACATTTTTTGTATGTGTGTGTGTGTGTTTTTATGAGAGAAGGCGGAAGAGAAAAGAGGGAACAGAGAAGAAAGCTTACGATGGTTTTGCCTGTTTGCCATGACGTGAGAATAGTACAATGCAGCATTTACGTGTCAATCGGCTGTGAATGCAGAGGAGCTCAAGATAGAATCACTTCAAACACAGCAGTGCAGAAGGTACCTTCAAAAAGATATTCTTCGCACTAAAACACACAACATTATTTACACGAGGAGCTTTGGGCCTGATCTCCGCTGATCTGTTCAACTCTTATGGTGTTTTAACATACAGAGTGCAAAATAATTGATGTCGCAACATTCTGTGATATATGAGTTTAATCTGAACTTATTTTATTAACACGCAATTTCCAAAAACGCATTGCTTATGCGCTAGGGCCAGGGGTAGTCTATAGAAGAGCAACCCGCATGAATGTGGATCACGTTATGCAGTTTCTGGTACGTAGAGTTTATTTTCTTCTCATTTGTGTGGTGATCGTCAACTATAGTGAGAGGGTACACAAATGCATACTATCTTATCATCTATGGGGAAATCCAAAGGAGTGCAACATAGATTGTGGGCTCTATCAAGAACGTTGGTCAACAAACGTCGCTCAGTCAACACGTGTATATAAGAACAACCAGGGAGGCGCCAGGGGCAGTATTTATGAACTGCCACCCCCATATTTAATCAGAGTAATTATAGCAAGTAATTTTATGTAACTTCGTTATAACCATGAGGGCAATGTCATTTCCCTGTACAAGTGTTGAGTTACTATGTGTAAAATAATATTTTAGCAAGTGTGCAGAAAGCTACTCCAGCCATAAAATCTGACCTGGGAATTTCTGTAGCCTGTTGTAACAATATTTGTAAAGAATCCTTGAGCAAGATGTTTATTGGCATTCTGTTAGAGAATTTCTTGAGCAGGGTAGGCACCATAAAACCTTTGGCGACTGCAGGGATGAAAAGACAGGCCGATAACCCCTTCAAGGGAAGAAGCCAACCGCTTGATTTGAATCTACATGGAAAAAGTCACGAAGACCATGTTTCTTTAGTTTGCAATTTTGTGGCCCGTAGTCAGTTTGGCAAGAATATTCAGCGGGGCAATATCGTGGAAGGGCTTTCTCGTTTCGTTCGATTAGTGGAAAGCGGTAGTTAGTGTTGGAAGATATTAAGTAGACGAGCTTTATTATATAAGTGCAATAGTTTGTGTACAATAGTGTAAGAACAATAAACTGTTTCATCTCCCATAAAAAGATTTAATTAAAACCCCCATATTTTAATACCGTTGCATGCCGTACAACTTGAAGAACTGGTACTTCCAAGTTTCGAAGAGCAGCTGCTACTGGCACCATTTGTGTAAAACTAGTTGTGAACTGGAGCATGATGAACACCTTTATCTCTATCACCACCAAAAGGGTCATTTGCTATGGAGTGAACGACTTAGCTCTTCGTGTTAACTTTAGTCTATGGCTGCCTCTGACAGACTGTGCAGGCATCTCAATTCCTACGTGTTACCTTGTTTTCTGATGAGTGCATTTTTACCATAGACATTTTCACTCCAGAAGCTCATGTCGGTCCCGGTGGTGTAGTGGTAACCATACTTGCCTCCTAAACCCAAGATCGCAGATTCAATCCCGGCCAGGATTGATGGACTTTTTGGCTATAAAAATCCTTTGGAATGAAAGCAAAGTCGTAAGTCCAGCATGTAAAAAAACTTCAATCCTGAAAAAAGAGACCGTGCAAAAAATTATCGACCGTTTCACACCCTGAATTAAATGGGACGTTGATGACCAGAGAGGTTTAAAACCGTCCGTAAATAAACCAAATCAACAACTCCAGAAGCAGCCATATACGAGTTCAAGAAAATCCTCATAAGATGAATATTCGACACCACCTATACTGCTTCAAATATGGGCAGGAATTATCAATTAACACTTGATCGACCCTTACCTTTGTGGCTTATTGGTGGCAGTTACTGAACATTGCTGCTGAAACATGTGCTTTAGGAAGACGTCTTGAAAGTGGTTCCAGCTTTTGGAAACAGATGGTTTGGACATGCCCCAAAATCCTGATTCCTTTCGCTTTCCTGACTTGATTCCTTGGGTTTTTATCTCTCTGGTACATGCACGAGACTTCAGCAAAGACAGATAAATATCCTGTGGCAAAAATGACAGTGATAGCTGAAACCATTCAGGAAATGCAGACATCTTTCAGAGTATGTAGTGCAGATCAAGTGAAGTGGGCGACCGCCATTTTGAGTAAATTAATAACGTAAACCGATGATAGCAATTCTATATATTAACGAAGTAGCAAAAATAGATGTTTTTTTTTATTTGAGGAGGTTAGATGGAAGGCGTGTGCCATCCACTATAAGTGATTCTGAGAAAAAAGAAAACGAAAAACTTACAACTCTTTGCAAAGTTAATATTACAGAATATTTTTTTCATGTATGGATTACTTATCCTTAAAATATTAAAATACTTTAACAAAATATACTTTGCACTAAGATAAGGCAACTATTGTAGCCAAATTAAGGAAACTATTTTGCAGACAAACGCTTGAGGTAAAGGAAGTCTTGAATCATAAGCATGTACGGTGAACATAAATGTAAGAATTTTATAAAATTTATTCTTAAATTCAGATAATAAAGTGTTCAAACACTTGAAATCCCTGTGAATAGAACAAAATATTGAAAATCTATTACTTTCTTTATTGTAACTCATTTTGTGTTCACTACCTATTGCGATAATATTTATTTAGCAGCTGATCCACTACTGTTAGTTTGTCTTTTTAACTGGAACAAACTGCTCCGTGGTGTTGGAATATTTTCCCTGCATTTAAATTAGATAATCTATTGAAATGTCTAACCGATAATGGGGCTCATCTCCCACTGTACATTCTAACCGTAGCCTGACTTTCTGAAAATTGGTCTCTTTGACAGGGGTGTCTGAAAATGCCCCTCTCTAGGAAACTCGACAATATTACTTATTGCAGTCTTTCAATCAAGAACTGGCACTTCATCAAAGAAGTGCTTAACAGTTCCATGTGGACTAAAAATATAATCATCTTTTCTTCTGAAGCCCCCCATATCCTACCATGGTAAAAACATATTCAATATATTCAATTCTTTCTATATTCCTAAGTGCCTCTGAATGTAACAACTTAGCTTTTATTTTGCCTGGGGCATCCATCAGAAAACAGCCGAACGGAGGCTTTGCCATCTACGTTGAGATGGCTTAAATTATAATTTAATCATTGTGGTTCTCTAACTGTAAATTGTAAATAATATTACTAATTTGAGGGGGGGTTGAGAATGACTTCTGCAAGTAAAATTGTATTTGTATAATTATGGGCTATAATATACAGTCTGATTAGATACCTTAGACCAGGGTTCTCAAACTTTTCCAGTGAAGTACCATTACATTCAATGCAGGATATTAGGTGTACAAATAAGCAAATTTTACGAGCAAATGCATGATTTTGTAAAATGTTATAAATAATGATTTTATAAACAAACTACTATATGTTAGTATAGGCCGCTTACCGTTATCTTCTCCGATTTTCGTAGTGTATTATTCTTTACTAGCCACTATCATATGTTAAATAATAATTTATCCGTCATATAAAAGTTTAAATTGCCAATATATCCTTCTGTAGTGATTTTTAAGGAGAAATGCACAATGTTTCACAAGTACAACAGTACAGAGGCATTCTGAAAGCAAATGGAGGGAACTGCTTGTAACTGGAGCACTCTTTTGACGCCTTATAACGTATAGTCAATAATACCAACAAAAAAGTGTAGATGAATTTTATCTAATTTCATCACGTTTTCTTTTCTCAAAGCAGAAAATGGTCTGGATTTAGTTTTGGAAGCTGTTTCATTAAGAAATTTAAATATGTTTATATATATTTTTTCTACTGGGTTAATATTTTTTCTTTTAGATCTTAATGTAAATAAATAAATATAATTAGTTAGGTTCTTATTATATTGTTACGTTATTTTCATTTAAGCCAATAAAACAAGTTTACAATTTACAGCCCAAATTATAGTTCAACAAAATATGTTTAAATATAAATGATTAAAGAATTATCTCATTTATATGTTTGTATTACAAGAGTTCTGGAAACAAATAATCATTATATGAACTAAATGTGCATGAGGTAAAACAACTTTTGATGCATTAATATGTGTATGAATTGCACAAAGTTTGTACCAGATTGTTCAGTGAACTACACAAGTTTTGAAAATGCACCTTGTTTTTAAGGCTTATTTAATTAAGGATTACATGGGGTATATTACAAAGAACCGTTAAGAAATTAAGTCGTGAAGGCCGTATGTATTCTAAGTCAATTTGATCAAATTTTGGATAAGTCAATTTTTACACCCGGATGTTTTCATTTGTTCACATCCTGTATAAATTAAAGAGCATCCATAAATAAATAAATCCTGAATAATGTACTTTCCATCAACAAAAACCAGAGGAGCCTTATCATTGTTTTATATTGATCACCAAAGTCAGCACAATTAAACGATATAAGAAAAGAAAAAAGAAATATACAAAAAAATTGCATCCAGTGTACTTACCCAAGCTTTTTAATCGTTCTTGCAATTGTGCCGCGGTTCATGTTTTTACTTAACGTAATCTTTCTGCTATTAACATAACTAGACTGAGCTTAAATTAACTGCAAAGAATATAATCTAACATAACTGTTTTCCTAATATTAACAACAATGCGTGACATACATAATCAGTTTCCTTGTGCTTGCGCCAAAGCTTCAAGATCTACATAATCACTTTAAAAAAATTGCTGCATCGAAATGTTTGTTCAATTGGTATTTTTCTATATATAGGTACTATTATTTCTCTATTTTATCCAATAGAGATAACAGTTTGGCAACATCTATAAATTAGGAAGTATTTTGTGAAGCAGTGAAGTACTGGGGTAAATGTGATTGCATTAATTATCCGATATCGCTTTACAACACATGGCAAAAATAATTCGCAGCTCGTCATAAAATATTTATCATTATTAATCGGTTGTTTGTCAGAAATGCTTTAATACATTCTTGTTTAGGAATGTTTTATTACACCAGTTATATAAAAAGTACCGAACAAAACGTATTTTAACCTATATTTGAAAATGCTAAAGTAACAATAAATTCGCACGTTCGCAGCATTCTTTCAACACAAGTAACAGATGGAACACAATAACAAAGAACTCACAGGTGCATTTGATAGTCAAGCACGAAACATTACAAAATCATCTGACATGACGAATTACGCGTTCATCGATCAGTGCACGCAAACCACACTGGGCCAGGATAGCGCCAGTCGCCGGCTCTATCCATGACAATTATCCCTGTCATTTTCTCTCGTACAACTTTGATCAATAACAATATGTAAACCGAAATGATTTTATTTCACAATGAATACAAACCTGAAGTGCTGTCCGATTACAGTCACACATTTCCGACATATTTTAATGCAAATTTGCATTCACGCACAACAGCTGTGATTCCGTAACTCTTCCATTTTGTGCCTTATGTTGTCTTGAATTTCATCTAAAATGTGAGAGTTATTCCTGTGGATAAAAATGGTAATATTTTAATACAATACACTAAAACAAAGTTTGCTTGACTAACACACTGTAAATGATAAAGTTTAGACAACAAATGCTACAATATCATGCAAAAACACAACGACTTCAGTTCTACTTATCATTTACGAACAAAGTATGTTATAATATAATATCAAAAACACAGAGTACAAAAAATATCTTCCTTTTTCATTTTTATCCTTCTGTTTGTCACGCGGTATATTTGGCAAACTACTTTTAGGAAACTACTTTTGAGTTCAGGGCTTATCCTTGCTCGGCTATTGACCTGCTGGGTAGAATCCCATATTCCATTCTTCTGCGACGATGTCCTCCAGCAAGGCTTATTCACAAAATTCTTCTTTGAAATGTAGTAAATTTTAAGCCTGATTCGTTTTCTGTATGACAGCAGTGACCTGTCATATTTATTTATTATTTATTTATTTATTGTGTGTATATTATTTCGTACATTCATATTTTCAGTGTTTGCAGCAAAGTTTGAATTGTAATGGTGTGTAGACTTTCAGCTTGGTTTACTCCTGTTACGCTCCTTATTAATATATTATTTGTGTTTATTAAATTATATTAACATATCAAATATATATATATATATATACATATAGCACTTGAATTTTCTGTCAGAATTATATATATTTGAAATCGACCACACAAGAAACATCCAGAGCCTATGTATTGAACCCCTTGTCCTTCCCTATCAGCCGGCCCTGGAGGTCTAGTGGTAACCTCCTAGGCCCAATATTGTGGATTCAATTCTGGTCAGAGTCGATGGGTTTTTTCGGGCGTAAAGAAATTCTAAATATGGTTTCGTTCGGAAGGGAAGTAAAGCTGTGGGTCCCGAATCATAGATTTACGGCACGTAAAAGAACCTCAGGCCTGTAAGAAGGGGCCTTTAGCAAAATTTATCGGCCATTTACGCCCTGAATCAAATGAAACTAGATGACCTGAGATGTTAAACAGCGTCAGTAAAAATAAGCCAAACAACTTCCCTATTAAAGCATGCGCACTCGTAGAAAAGGGAGAAAGTGGGGTAAATAATGGAGGCGTGGCTTATGAACGCACTGAAAGATATCTCTAAGCAAGCAGGTCGGGGAAGGGAGAAGAAAATCAATAATCTGAACGAATCTAAAATAGCAGATACGAGGTGACAGCTTTCAGTGCGTTTATAAGCTCCGCCTTCCTATTTTACCCTTCTTGCTCATTCCGCTTAGGGTTCTTTAGCTCAGCAATGGCCAATATTTCGACATGTTGATAAATAAAAAGTAATAATCACAAAGCAGTGGATAGCTAGATATGTTGAAAGAGGTAACATTAAAATGGTGACAAAAATTTACGAGATCTGCTTAGGCAAATGTCAGGTAAGAAGCTTTTAAAACATATTTAAATTAGGATTGTGAAGGAGGTAGTATTTGAGAAATATTTTGTTAATAAATTTTGCATTTTGTGGCGGTATTTTTATATTAATTTATATTTATGTTATGATTGGGTTTGGATTCGTTATGGATAAGGAGGTGAATCGAATTTTATAAATGGATTGGTATCTCAGGGATAATTGGTCGAACCTCCATGCAATACCGCAATCTTGTAATGTTTAGTCCTCATCTATAAGCTCAATTTATTAACTGAACGGTTTTGATACACTATCTCAGGGAAAGGAGATGTTAAAAAAATAACATAATACTTGAAGTTCCAGTTTTCACCATTTATTAACATAATGTCATAAATATAGTTTCTATCAGGTCACGATAGAATCTTGAAAAACGTTTCCGTTTATCGAACTGATTAATAGGGAGTTCCTTCACACGATTTTATTGCACATCAACTATCTTCACTTCAAATCTGACCTGATTTAGCTGAATGAGTGATTTCTATAACTTGTCTAGCTGATACATTCCTGGACCAGTGTAACTTGTGACTCTTTTTGTTCCGCTCTTTCGTTTTTTCTTACACTTTTCCCACTCACTTCAGCCCCAACAAACAAATAACAAGTAACAAATATTCTATAGTCCATTACAACTCCTTTTATTAACTCGACCGTCCGCCGGTCTTATATGCTATAAACGTTTTCAACATAACTTTCTAAATATCACGTTCCTACACGTGCCTCCTTATATCTCCCTATTGGTGGGCTTTTATCCTAATTAATATCGTTTCCCTTTCATTGGTTATTTATCTAAGATTTGAACAGGGTCCTCCCACGATCGATTCTTAGATGTTAGTTCTTAGGTACTGATCTGAATAACTAGACTATAAGAGAAAGCCGTATCGAAAAGGTTGGGAATTTATGATTTATAATTTTCTTTAGTTATTGTATGAGTCTTGGGATCGCATTTTATTGAATATTCGGTTGTTTTCAAAGTTCTAGTTGCTCTGAAGTAACATTACTAAGAGACCCAAACAGAGTGCAATGCTAGTCCCTTTCTTGGCAAACTTCCTTATTATATTTACAATGTTGCCAGAGGTTCTTGTTTTCTGTAAATATATGAGCAAACTATATCTATATGATTTATCGTAACTATATATATAATATTAATGAAAAATAAAAATAAATAAACACTATTAACAATGTAACAAATTAACATTAATAATAAAAGTAGATAAAGATAAAACACTGAGAAAGAGTCACACTTGAAATTGCTATATTTCGAACTACTGCGAGTTCTTCAATGGCAAGAAGCTAGACCATCTTCTTCTTTCTGGTCTAGCTTCTTGCCATTGAAGAAATCGCAGTAGTTCGAAATATAGCAATTTCAAGTGTGACTCTTTCTCAGTGTTTTATCTTTATCTACTTTTATTATTAGTGTTAATATATATATATATATATATTTAGTATTTATAAGTAGACCTGGGATTGATGATAGTCAATTATTGTCTCAATTTGAAGTTTATGGGAGTTTTTCTTGAAAACGAAGAATATGAGAAATTATTTTGTGGATAAAGACGATAAATTATAGCAATGTTTTTCTGTTTTCTAATAAGGCTTTAACAATAAGTATCCTTGAATAGAATCCAGGCAAGAAATAAATCATAATTTACTTAGCATATATATTATAATAATAACAACAACAATATCAATAATAACAATAAACTATTTGTTATTTATAGCAATATATTTTGTTCTCTCTGTAACCAATCTTTTTTTTAAATAAATGATAAAATTATGCTTTAGATTTTAGAACAAAGATATATGAAAATGCCTAAATTATTAAAATCTAGACGCATATTAGGGTAAATGTATCTTTAAAATCTAGCCAATAAAAACGGTATCAGAAGCATTAATAGTTTTAAATATAGGTAATATTAAAGTTGGAATATGAGCATAGCTCATTATCCATTTCCATTTTTTTACAATTGTAATTTTATCTTAATATCAGCACTAATAGAGCAAATGCTTAAACCGTAAGCCCCGAAAATCTACTATCTGAAATATCAACATTGTAACTATTTATGAAAACTCAACTTCCAGTTCTATCATATAGCATTTTAGTGTAAACAAATATCGGAATAGTAACAAGGTTTTCTTCGAGAACCGAAAGGAAATGCAGACAGTCTCATAAATCTCTTGGTAGGTTTTTATAACCGAAGCTCTCGTGCACATACTGAACAAGACACTGATTATAGGCGTGCTGCGACGGGTTAACAAGCATTAACTAGCTCATGGAGACGGTGGCGTTATCTCTTCACGCAGAAGAGAGAAACTGGAAGAGCGTTACTCTTATATCAACATACTCACTCAGTTTTAATTACTTACAGCCCTGCTGTAGACCTCTAACATGCAACGCTGCCACAGTTTCTTTCCAGAACAATAAATGGTCAGCTGTCCTATTGGTGACTGGTTGTCTTTGAACTTGTCAATATCACTGCAATTTAGTAGACTTATCTTTGTCTACAGCTGGTAGGCCTGTTGCTTTGAGTACAGCTCATTAATTGTTTGTAAGTTTATGGTTTCTGTTTTAATTTTCTTAAGAAAAACGTGAAATTTGGTATTACTTGATTGTATAACTGTAGATAGTAATATTTCCTTCGAAGGGAAAAAATAAATGGTCTACTGAAGAAGCAATCTAATAGTTGCACAAGGTTTGTCCAATAGTATTCAGCAATGCATATCGATTAACTTCTTCTGAACGTTTTACACTTATCTCAACATCGCTTTCAGTTTTCAAAATAGTCTGCTA
Organism: Metallyticus violacea; assembly: GCA_030762175.1. Classification (NCBI taxonomy): domain Eukaryota; kingdom Metazoa; phylum Arthropoda; class Insecta; order Mantodea; family Metallyticidae; genus Metallyticus; species Metallyticus violacea. The sequence goes on along the minus strand of CM060843.1, from coordinate 54,167,596 downwards.
AAATTCTTTTCAAAATTAGCGTCAATTGCCTCTCATCGTATTCTCTGTAATCTTCTTGTCTATGTTCTTTACTATGTTTAAAAAAAAATAGAATTCACAAGGGAGGTTAGAGACTAAGTTGCATCTCGCTGTGGGCTGAATGTCTTTACAGTAAAATGACTTCACGCTTGCGCACTAAAGTCCCCTTTCATTGGCTGCCCAGTTATATCAAGGCTACGAGAGTGGTTCAAAATGGCTGCTTAATTTCCGGACAAACCTTGTAACAGACTGCAATGTCTAGAACTCAGCAATTTATTAGCAAGTATTTGGTGTCATTCTACAGTAGAACGTAATCATTTATCATACCTTAAAAACAAAAACTAAGTATTCTGAATGGGCGGTCATTAAGAAACCCTAATATATCATTGTGAAACTTTATACAATACCATCTTGGAGATTGGTTCACGGTAGGTATTTATTATTTTACATCTCAGCATGTGTCAAGAACTAGGGTACATCTACAATTTAATGCAAACAATGCCAGTAAAATCACATAAAAATAAATTTTATACGATGATACATTATGTAAAATTGGGTTGTTTTAAAATTACCATGAAATAAAAATAATGGAAATACTCAAACAAGTGTAGAGATATTTTATTTCCTTTTTCCCTATACCCTAATTATAAACAACTTTGTTGTTGATCGACATAGTTGTATAGTTGCATAAAATAACCATAGTAAAATTACGGCATTAAATTGTTGTCATTAAATGAATATTTTGTTAAGACAATTTTAGAAAAATTATTGAAAACAAAATAATTCATTCATCTTAATTACAGAGAATATAATTACATAATTATGTGTCTAGTTTTTTCATAATCATCATATATTTTTTTCATTACTAGTATCAATTCAGCCTTTTCAGCTTGAACTAAAATTTCTTGCAATAAATTCATATTCGATACTAACAATTAACAATACAAAAACGAAACTGAATAATCTCCATGATACAATGACGTCATAAATATAATAAAATAAGTTACTGAACTTCAGAAACTTGTTTATGGTGTCATATAATACTGACATTATTTTAAAATTTACGAATTGCTTGCTTCTTTTGATTTTTAAACTAATTTAATACGGTTATTTTGACTTAGAAATAAATAATAAATATAACAAACTGTGAGAAAAAATAAAAAAAAACAAGTGAGAGACAGTTGAAAGGTTATGAAAATTATTAAGCAAACTATTAAGCAAAGCCCATATGTGTGTGTGTGTGTGTGTGTGTGTGTGTGTGTGTGTGTGTGTGTGTGTGTGTAAAATAAGAAAAGTATCAAAGTTAAAATGTAGAAAGTACATGAAACATATTGGGAGAGTACGAAACAAGTTCTGCCAAGACTACAGATTTTTAATCTTAATGACAAAAAAGCTAATTATGAAATAATTTGGAAAGGTCAACTGTTAAAATTAATAATATGAACAATTAGCTCATTATCGTTATTTTTCACCTAGCACAAGTTGATATCTTCACGACAAGATAAACGTGTTTCAATAGACTGAGAGGCGTGAAAGGCTAACTGACCTTCATAGTCGTGAACAGTAGCTCGTGATAGCAGTGCCTCTCTTAGCAATAAAATTAAGCTGTAGATTTGTATTCACACCTTGCTGAAGTATGCGCGAAATAGACGAAAAATTAGAACAATTAACATCCCATTTTTAAAAAATATAAAACATTTTATACTGCAACAGTATATAAAGAAGAATTTTATTGTGACGTTTGTAGGTTTAATTACGATATATTTCAAAAATCGTCCTTTTTATAAAGACATAAGCCTCCAACTTCTTTAAAAAGAAATCAGATAAATGCCTCATTTTAAAGCTCATATGTTGCCAAACATAATTTTTTTTCAAAATATAATTAATTTATATATTAGAAAATAGTTTGTTTTATGCATATTTGAAAAAAAAATCCCACTAATATATTCAAAAGTTAAAATACCGAAAATCTGAAAACTATGTTTGTTTTATTAATTTTCAATCATATTATTTTATTAAAACATTTCATGGATCAGTAATAGGAGCAACAAATCGATTAAGCTTCAGAAAAGCAGAATCTGAAATAAAATATGTTGACTCACAGAGTTGGGAAAGGAGAAGTACTTAATGTTACCAACTCTGGTTAATCAAGAGAATGACTGTTTTTGAAATCTTTTTATGGATATTGTAATAAATGCTCAAAGGAAGTTGGTGAGAACAGTGCTAATGAAATAATGAATATTAAAGAAGTTTAATAGGCGTTTTTATGGTTCTGATCTAAGCCTAAGGCAATACGGAACATCTAATTTCCATATTAAGGCAATCTCGATAACAGGAGATAACAGCTCCCCTCACAACCCTGAGATCCATGCAATATGCCTGAGGCTGACAGCAGATCCAGCCTCTAATTCGGGCAAATATTCTCCATTCGCTCAAGGTGGAGAAAGAAGACATACTTAGGATGTTTACTATTCTTCCGTACCTTTGCATTCAGCAAGTAGATTCCCCCTCCTGGCAAATGGGGAAAATTTTCCGCTCGTAGTCGTCGGTGAATTTTATAATCCAATTACTCTAGCCACGCCATATAGGGAGTTTGGTCCCTATTTTGTTATACTGTTCCATTACCCATTTTTATTTTATTCCCTATTGTACTTCTAGCGATATCACCTCGCTATATTGCGCAAGTGTCTGTTCCTTGCCTATCCATATTCTTCAAGAGGTTCTTAGTCTTCCCCCATGCGCTCTTTCTATTGCCCTGACCAACCATCCAAATGGTACCAAGCCTTATTGTTTACATTACCTTTCTTAATCATGTTCCCCCAATTCCTAGTTATTCATAGTAGCATGTGAGATTATAAGCTCGTTTGTATTTTGAATATTTTAATGTTTGCTTTGTAGCTTTGTAGTAATCGCCAATTATAATTAATGGGAACTTCGTTTTCCTCGCTAAATAATCGAATCAAAACAGAGATGACAAGCAGAAAATAAATTTAAAAAATTAATTAAAATTTTCACATATTGTTTTTGTATGTTTCTATATCTTTCTATTTACTCTGCTCCGTCTGTAGGTTTTAACAAGCCAATGTCTGGATTATTTATCTGTCGGAGAGTTATTTTCTCTAGACCCACATAAAACACATATGCACATGAGGGAATGCTCTGAATGGATAGTCAATCCTGTGTTAAGGCCGCCTCGATGGCATCACAAAGACGGAAGACGCAGATACACACGGATAGATGGAATGAAGATGAATAATGAAATGGAAAATTGCAAAGAAATGCCAAGCTGACATTTGCCATTTCTTTAGCCGGACTGAAGAAAACCACGGAAAATTTCATGTTAGTCGACGGCAGGATTTGAACCGAGGATCTCCGGAGTATGAACCCCTAGTGTTACTGCCTGAGCTAACCTGTTTCGTTTTAGATCATGAGTGATTTGATGAATTAGCGAATTCGGGAGCCTAAAGCATGTAAAACTACCTGATAGTCATCCTAAGAATAAATATAAAACCTTAGTAAACATGACCCGTAGCTTGACCCAACCGGGAATTCGAACCCATTTCCACAGCATGAGAGCCAAGCAGGTTATTCCTACAATACTGCGGTAGATGTCGTTTAATAGATTTTGAGCACCATGTTATTTACTATCGGTGTAATTACATTCTCATCGGTCAATCATTGAGCTCGTTCATTGATTGAAAGACGTTTGACATGTAATAAAAATTCAGACTGCCTTGTCTCGTTAATTTATTTACTGCCATTGTCGTCCGAAGACGGCGTAATATGTTATAATCTGCAAGGAGGAGGAAAAGGAAGAGGTAAAAAGAATAGGAGAATTTGCAGAAAGCAGAAAGATGAAAAAATAATGCATGAAATAGCCTTTGGCAAACGGATCGGCAGGATCAGGAAATGCTATCCGTCGACTTGAGGATTCCCAGGTGCAGGACCAAGTGTCGCCATTGTTGCGACTCTATTATCGGACGAGGATCATGCATGGATTTAATAACGGAGTACCGAGGCAGCTAGCTATTAGGACACCTTCGAGTGGGAAGGTCGTGCGATGGAAGAGAGATGAAGGCTGGTTCACCATTAACACAGAGCCTCTTCTTCAGATTCACGACCTGATAAAGCTCAGGAGGTTTTGTTTTGAAGAGGTAACCTGGTACTTACGCGACTTGTATACCCTCCGGGTGTTGTGCAGTAACACGAAACACTCTCTCAGATGCGATTTGCAGCCCGTGAAATTTATCACGAAAGGAAACTAATGAGAAGGTTCGCACCATCTTCCAATCAGCACTTCTATAAGTAAAGGTAATTTCTTAGAGTTTAATATTTGCATTTGTGCTTTTTGATTTTTTATTATTTTATTTTTCGTTTTCGTCAAAATCCGAGATATTGGTTATACAATTTCCATATTGCATGAAATACAGAGACCTGTTATTAATTTGGTTTCAATCTGTAAGAACTTTGATTTTGTTACTGTCCGATTTGTTTCGCCAGTGTTTTGCTAGGGTTTACTGCATTGTTTACTGGAAGTTTTCTCTATAGGAGATTGTTTACAGTTCATTTGTTTGTACAATAATTAATTATTGCTAGGTAATATCTTTATTTCAGGAATTTCTTACGCATAACATTACATTGCATTTGCCTTTTCATGCCCAAGAAAACAGTTCATTCTAAAAGGAATAGTCTTCATATAATTCCGCCTTGCTTGCTCCATTGCACATTAGAATTTGCAGAAGAAAAATGTTTGAGGAAAAAATTGAATTTTTTGTTTCAGGCTATAAAGAAGCAATACATTTTCTAATTAGGAAACTTTCTTATTCCAAATTTGTTGAATTTTAGATTTTTATACATCGGAATTTTTGCATTTTACATCAAGTTTTAATGTTAAAAATACCTAACTTCAAAACTGGTAATTCTTTTGGTTAATTTTTATATTGATGGTTCTCTTATGAATTTTGTAAATTTTGAAACTTATGCCATTATTTCTTTATGAATAATTAGAATTTTATAATTATATTAAAATTACTAAAAAATTAATACGTTGCTTGTATTTTTGGAAACATTTAATATGGTATTAAACATTCAAGTATAAAATATATGGTTTATCAAGTAAAATCTTTTTAGTTTTGTAATATCAATATACCTTATATTGATGTTTCAAATTTTCATAAAAAATATAAAAACCTATTATTATTATAATTATTATTATTATTATTATTATTATTATTATTATTATTATTATTATTATTATTATTATTCTAATAATAAAAACCTATTCATGTCTTTTGTTTTTAACAAACCTTTACTTGAGACGAATATGTTTTGAGTTTTGAGCTGTGAAACATGGTATAAATATGTTTCGATACTCATGTACATCTTCCTTACCTAGCGAGGGGGGTTCGCATTCGGGATGTTCAGGGTTCATATCTCTTGGAGCTTGCCTTTATAATTTGGGCTGTTTCATGTTTCCTCTGGTCTCTTTAGTGAAACCGGGAGGGATATTTACTTCCCACCAGTTTTTTTTTTTTTTTTTTTTCGTTCTCCCATTTATCTCAAACATTTAGTTTGTGCTGCGTCGTTCGAATACAGGGTCAAAAGTATTAGGGTGAGGTGGGTAGATAGCGCGGTGTTAAGACGGCTTGCGCTTTCTAAAGGTTTCTGCCCCTGTACGGAAGCAACCCTTGTGAGATGCTCAAACCGTCCCGTGGATCCAGGCCTCCAATGTCACCCTCAACTATTTTCTTCTTTCCTAAGGTGTACCCCACTGGAGTAGTAAGCACAAAAAGGCAGTAATGAGCACGACTTAGATATCGTAAGAATTCTCTTCGCCACAAACAATCCAACCCGCATATTACACAAGTTTTATGGGGATGTAAAATCATTATAATTGTTTACTCATATGTTTTATAAATTTGATATTAAATAAATTACAAATCTCTTTTCCAGACTGTCACTAGGAGCAAATATTAAAAGGCTAATTTAACTCTTGAAACACAATAATTTATCTTATATAAAAACCTGCAGTTTAACATACATATATGATAGTAGGTATCCTAATAATTTATAATTTTTGAAATGTGTATTTCCATATATGAGACGAATGATTTAATAAATAAATATGTATTATATGTATTTCCATATACGAGATGAATGATTTAATATATATAAACAGTAGGAATTTGAATTGAGTTTCAATTATGACCCATAAATCTAGATTAATTTTAAGATGAGATATCTTTAAAATTTATAAATACTGCCTTTTTTAATTTTGTGGTTATTAAGGTCAAATGATACTAAACATAATATCTCGTTCCAGTTTTCTGTGTACATTACTTACCAAAAATGTTCATCCTTCAACGAAAAACCATTCCTTGTTTCAGAAAATTCAGTTTAGAACAGTTAAACTTTTCGAAAACATTTTATTTCTAACTAGCTCAAAAACTTACTCATTTAAGCTATTTAGATTATATTATTTTGGAAAAAAATAGAAATTGTAAATTATCCCATTTTCCAAAAAATCTTAAATATTTCATTTTGTAGCTATATTATTTATATTTGGCTTTTGAAATGAGTTTTAAATCATTGAATTACATCTGGTAATATGTATACAAAATTTTGAAAAAAAATTGTAAAATATGTGACGCAAGGAGTATTTTGATTATGCTGATGCGAGAAAAAATGAACTGGAGTACATCTGGCGAGTGTTTAAAAAAAATTGGTAAAAAATGTGATTATGCTGATGCTTTGAAAAAACGAAACGGAGTAACTTTAAACGTCATTATTGAATGCAACTATCTTGCAAACGGAATTATTATTCATCTATAATGGTCAATTGTTTTGAGTTTTTCTTCGGAAAATATTTAAATACCTGTTCAAATTATATAAACTTAATTGCATATTCTAAAAGTCAAGTCCAAATTTTTTCGGATTATATGTAATACATTGGATTGAATTCAATGTCTTTTTGTACATCCACGACCGTAATAACTGTTCTAAATGTCAAAACGAGGTTTGAAAATGCAAATCTTTTGAGCCAAGTGCTGTTATAACTCCCCTGCCCTTTTTGATAGCACTCGTTGGTTTTGAGCAAAATTATTTTTTCAATTTTATAGGGAATTTAATTTGTCAAATGGTTTTAAGTTCGGTGATAAGAGATCGCAAGCAAATTTTGCTCAAAAGGGGATCGCGATTTAACTAAGTTTAAAAGAATTGTTTTAAATACAGATTTCTTTTGCTAGAATTGTGTATTTATAATGCTTTGTTTCTAGCGTCTGAATTATTTTCCTTTCTCTTCTGTTTATAAGCTAGGATCAGTGGTGTATAATATATTTATCATTTCCTCGTTGCACGTCATAGGTTTTCATTGGCAGATTGTCTACGTTTTCCAACCTTATCCATGTCTCAAACTATTTAACATCCTTTTCTCTGTTCTATCTTACCCCATCCCCCCTGCATTTATTCTGTTTCTGCTTACTTTGTTTCTTTCAAGGTCCAGTCCAGAAAATGCAATTTATTTATAAATTATTTTAAAACCAAAATGATTTTTCTTTAATAAGCCTTCAAGTGCAAATTTCACTTTTTTGTTTGAACTATATTTCTTTACTGCTTATTTTATTTTCATATATTTTCTAGTGTTACAGAAGAGAATATCTAATAAATTATTAAATAAATAAAAGTAGTTATAAAAAGGAAGATATTAAAACCTTTGATAACTTGCGTTTTGCAATTAGCATACAAATTAAAAAAAAATTACAGGAAATATTAATCTGTACTCAGTCCTAGCAACAGGAATTTTTTTTCCAGAGGAAAATGTTAAATTATAAAAAGCATATGTAAGTGCTGAAATGTCAATAACATTGCATTATATCAAAGAAAACCAACGAAATTCAATCTAATTTTCCTCGTACTCGGAAAGAGAAAAGTTTCTCTGATCTTCTGCTGCATATTACTCTAAAAGTTGACTTGAATCCACTACTAGTAATCTGGAACATAACTTTTCTCTACCCCTGCATTGGATCTTAGCGAATTGCACGTTTTTACCAGACAGTTGTTGATCTGCAGCTGGAAGTATCACGTTATATATGCCCTTAAGTGGCTGATGAATATTCCACATTCTCTATGACATGCATCACGTTAGAGCAAGAACATCTTAGAACTATTCGCCAGCTATTTTTACACACTTCAACCGCACGTAAACCAGAACAACTATACGGATACAACGCAAAGCTTCAAACTTGAAACTCCAGAGGGAGATCAAGTTCCACGGCTTGCTCATTCTTGCTACCTTTGTTGCACAAATTACTTGGCATATCATGAAAGTGGTGAAACTGATTTGTAGGAGATTAACGTGTCTATTAAGAACAGAACAACAGCACCTCCGCAATTTCCATGTTCCCGTCACACAAAGGTCTGTGTAACACGATGTAGCTAACAGATCTTAGGAGTCAATTCCCACACCGCGCATGATTGCTCCTTGTACCAATCGAGCAGTTAGAAATTTGCCCCGTGATTAAGACCAAATAAGGAAATGTCGAAAGGTTCATCGCCGTCTGACGGGAAGCTCTCAAACGTTGATCTTCATCTGTTATGCGATCGTTACAACGTTTGCTAGTGCAAAGCAGCTAGCAGAGACTACACTCGCGTTTATCAGATATGTACTGCAGGATCTACCGATCGAAATCTTCGGTCGTTTATAAGTGTTAAGAAATTGTTCTGTCAATGTAACTTTCGTCAAAGGAATGCTTTAATTTGCAATAACAAAGATGGTGTTAATACGATATATTACTGGAACCTAAGGTCACTTTAGAAGTTTTTGGTTTTAATTGCTTTTTACGGCTTATATTTTAGGATCTTAGTTCAAAGTGTGTGCATTTTCTTATTATGGAAAATAACTATATCAATAAGGTAAAACTTAAAACATTCATGTAATAAATATATAAATAATAATTAAAAATGTTGATTTTTCCTTTGGAATATCTAGATGTGTTTTCTGACATTTTAAATAAACAATGAAAGGTATTCACAAAAAATTAGGCCGTTTTATATAAATATTGCACAAAAATTTTACATATGTGATTCGGAACTGTCTTGCTTCCAAAAGAGCATCGTTATTAAATATATTATAACGTACAGGACATGCATTTCAAATTTTTTCATTCTGAATACCTACCTATTTTAAACAAAAAAAAAACGTCAATTCAGATAATGAAGAAAAATGGTAAAAATTTTCTATTTCGTTTTTCTCATTTGGTATTAGCAAATCATTTTTAATAAACAATGAAAGGTATTCACAAAAATTAGGTCGTTTTATTAAAATATTGTACAAAAATGTTATATATGTGCTTCGGAACTGTCTTGCTTCCAAATAAATAATTTTTTTTTATTTGTCTATTTACGGACGCTCTTTAACATCACAGGTCATCAGCGTCCCATGCTATTCAGGGCATGAAACGACCGACAAATTTTGCTCAGAGGCCTCTTTTTTTCGGGTTAGATCTTCTTTATCGTGCCGCAAATGTACGACACGGGACCCACGTCTTTACTTCCCTTCCGAAGAAAGCCATACTTAGGATTACCAACGTATGGTTACCACTACTCCACCAGGACCGACATAAATATTTTATAACCTACAGGACTTTCATTTCAAAATTTTTCATTCTCAATACCTACCTATTTTAAACAAAAAGAAACCGTCAATTCAGATAATGAAGAAATATGTTAAAATATTTTCTCTGTTTCGTTTTTTTCAGTTGGTATTAGTAAACCTAAAGGTAGCGACTGGAATAGTCGACTTTCGTCTATTTCATTCCCACGGTATTTAAATGGGTAGGTATTCATTTAAAAATAAATGTTAATTAAGTTTTAAATTTGTCTCCTCACCCCCACTCACCACTTCTTTGAATGTTCAATGACACTCTAACACTTTTATGTTTAAATTTCAAAGAGGAAACAATTTTATATTTTTTTATTGTTCCTGGCAATCTGGATTGTTATTGTTGTTTGAATTTGGACAGAATAATGCTATAAAAAGATACTGACATTTAATGTAATAGTTGTTTTTTGCTAATAAATTGTTTCAAAATTGTGTGCATCCTACAAGAAAAAACAGAATGTAGGAGGATTAGTCAGGAATTCCGAAATATCCCTCGTCACTGTCATGTTGATAATTATTGTAAGTTTACCTAAGATACGCTTTTTATCGTTTCAAATCCCACTTGCTTATGTTTTATTATGTTCCAAGCCAAATAAAAACATAATAACAGCCTAAGGTTTAACACCGGCTCTGTTTCAGTTTTAGATTTCACCTCCTTGTCCCAGCCATTTCTACCTTTTGATGCTTCAACTTTAAATAGGATGCAATTATTGTCACATATTTCGTTTTCAATCGTTGCCTGGCCATCTGAACTGTTGTTTTTTTTTTCTTTGAATTTGGAAAGAATAAAAAATAAATGAGTTAGCTTAGAATAAAAAAAGTATTTGGGGTAAAATTACAATTATTAACTTTACAGTAATAGAGCCTATTTCAAAACTTTTATATTCTGTTCTTTCTTGTAAGGTATACACCATTTTGAAATGTTTATTACCTAAATATAACTGTTATATAAATGCTTAGTTGTTTTTGTAGTTTGTTCTGTCCAAATTACAGCAATTAGTTTGCAACACAATGAAGAAAGATATAAGATTAGCATCCTCTTTAAAATTTAAGAATAAAAAGTATAAGTACAATTTGAAATTTTAAAGTTGGGGGAGTGCCTGAGGATGAAGGAGTGAAAATTCAAATGTAATCAACAGTATTTAAATTTCCAACTCAATATTGAAATTAACATTTTTTTTTAATTTTTTGTTTAAATTAAATTTATGTTAAATAGGTATTTATTCATAACTGCTAAGTTTTAAAATGAAAGCCCCGTCTTCCTAATTGCTTACAAATCTTATTCGGTATTGAAACAAAAAACTACTCTTGAAGAACGTCCGTTATTCTGTTTACAAAGGTGTATGTAAGACAATTCATTCCACTAAATGTAATCATTAGTATAAAATATGATTATATGAAAATTGTTTTATTGTTACACATAAGTATAATGTCGAATATTATAACATAACTTACACATAAGTAAATAAGTATATAAGTGCGGCGTTTTCGAAAGGCATAGCTCCTTTGTATGAGCTTATGAATTGCTAATACTCTAATTTGATTTTATGAAAACCCTTCACGAATAACTAGTTGATTTGTTCATTTGGTTTATTTACGGAAGCTCTTTAATATCTCAGGTAATCAGCTTTCCATTCAATTATGGTCATAAAACGACCGGTAAATTTTGCTCATAAGCCTCTTCTTTCAGGCTTGATGTTCTTGATATTCTTTACAACACGGGACCCAAGGCTTTACTTCTTTTCCGAAGGAAACCACACTTAGGATTTTTACTCCCGAAAAAAATCTATCGACGCCGACCGGGATTGAACCCACGATCTGGGGTTTACGAGGCAAGTATGGTTATAGCTAGAACACCAGAACCGACTTCACGAATAACGAGGATGAGGATGAAATGGCAGGCTGGATGGTGTTGTGAGCGCACTTCTGCTTGTATTTGCATGCTGCAAGAGTGAAGGGTGAAGAAAAGCAAATGCATGTAATGTTGGAAGTTGGTGGAAGTTGAGGAAGTAGAGCATTTTGGGCCCTGCGCGCTCCCCTCGGATATAAGAGTTTATCCAGCAGGGCTGTATCGCAATAATAGGATATAAAGGTTAGACCTCTTTTCTTCCTTTTTTCTTAACTCTTCTAGCTCGTTTGCGTCGCTTTCATTTCAAAAAATGTTGGGCTGAGCAATATGATAGACCTAATTAATGCAAAAGCAACTATTAGGACTGAGTTTCAGCATGGCAGAAAATAGTCTAGGAACAGTTGAACAACTAAGGCCATCTGCCAGCAAATATCTTAAAGCAGAGGGCACAGGATGGCCATCTGTGTGGTAATGAGAGAACTGCATGCTGCTCCAGATTTCAAGTGCTCAAATGAAAACAGATGTCAGAATACAACTAATGAGAAAAAAATTTTACAAGTCTGAAAATATCACAATTTACATTTTCCAACACACAGTTAATTCCTTTCATAAACTTCCTCCCCGACTGGTATGAGCAAGTTAAATGGATACTGTTATAATTATAGGTGTAAATACCTTAATTCTCTTGTCAAACATGTTTTGTTTTGGTGGATAAAAGACGTCTGGTTTCCCAACCAGAATAAATCAGAAAAAATATATAGTTACAAGTTTTAAATAACATACATTATTTTATCTTTAGAGAAAATAAATAGAAAGTTAATTTGTTTTCGCCAGAAGTTTTATAATGACCTAGGATGCATAATTATACGTACCTGACTGACATTTGCAGTGTCTCTGATGAAGAAAACTTGTTTTGATTGAAATCTTGGAAGACTGAAAGGTGTTTCAACCATGCATTATATCAACAGAACCGGATCCCATACATCATCCCGTTCTAGTTCTTTTTCTCTATAGTTTTTCAATTATAACACATTCTAAAATGTCATCATAAACTACGACATTAATTTTTTTAAGGAATTTTTTGCTTCGTATCTTAAAAGTCTGTTGATTATGGGTTCTCTTCTGAAAAAAAAAAGTTTTGTTACTAACTGCTCCTCAGTTTTAAGATATCTATTGCGGAATAAGTGTGAACCATCCACATATTCTTTGCCAACCGGGCAAATTTTTGATGGCAGCAAAATAATGGTTCCATATTGCACTCGCTTGATTTCCCCTCATGTCTAGGTAATCAGAATATAAGTTAAATGACAATGGTACTCCCAGTTTCTCATTGGTTATTCATAGAAAGATACGCTCAGTTTCCTTGCTTCATTGTTTCATATAAATTTATAACTACAGGAATGCAATCTAAGTTTATTATTGTCCCGTCAACTACTTTAGATTTACTAATGGCATTCCCTCCTGAAAATAAATTGAGAAGAGCGCTTAGTTTCCCAAATATCGTAAGTATTGTATGTCACTTTTAAAATGCTGCTTATTTGTATGAACGGAACATTTTATTCTTACATATTGGCTTTATTACTCAATATGGTTATTTCATTTATAATATAAAATTTACATAAAGTCCAATAAAATTTTCAAACTTCACTTATAGAAAAATCCCCAGTGATATCACCCTTGTATGTATACCATTCACAAGAAAATTTAACCAAGTTTGTATTGTATTTATTGCAAGCAAGTAGTTATGTAAATCACTCATTTTTGGCGTTAGTTGCAAAAATAGCAGCCACGGAGGTCCAACAGAAATTTCATATTAAGTATGGTAAATAGCTATTAAGCGAAAGTCAAAATATATCAGTGGCATACGAAATTTCTAAGTAGGGGTTGTTTATGCCCTCAGCAGAGTAGTGGCCATCCTGATATGAATGAAGAAAACGCAGAACGAGTGAGATATTCATACGAAACCCCAAGAAATCGGCGAGTAGTGTGTTCCGTGAACTCCAAATATGTAGAAAAGTCTGCATGAAAAATTGACTATAAAACCATTTTATGTCACAGTTATGACAGAAGACAATTAGGTATAGCGCTTTCAGCTTTGGTACTCAGCCTTCTTACTGGTGCTGAAAATGTCATTTCCCTGGCATCGACATCATCACTGACACGCATCAGTTTCCTAATGGACCTAACTTTATTTCGAACATTTGTTTCAAGTTTCTCCAGGGTGTGAGGGTTAGTTGAATATGCTCTATTTTTCAATGTCCCCCGAGATAAAACTCATAAAATGTAAAAGCTGGGGAACGAGGATGGTTTTAATGAAAGCTCGTAAAGTTTTTCTTCTGTGAGCAAATGATGTCTTCAATTATTTTGTTCATTAAACTTCTGTACTAACTTATATTTTGTTTTTCTGTTGGAACTGCCTAAATGCCTGTTTCGTTCTGCCATACGACTGATGTATGCCTTGAAGATTTGGAAGAGAGAATGGCGCCCCGCATGGGAAATCACAGTGATTGAAGCGGTGTAGGTCGGCTGGTCGGCTGTTCTAAGTTGCGGGACTTTTAAACTGCCCTCACTGTATTAATTAATAGAACCAAAAATAATAATATTAAAATACCAACTTCAATAGAATAGATATAATGAATCATATTGGTTTTAATTTTGTCACCTTATATACAAATGGCTAATGTGCACACACTTCAATTTATTATTTTCTGTTAAAAGCTTCACAGCTAGATCGACACATAAGTCATGGCATGAGATATTTTCAAATATCACATGTGCTTAAAGTACTCATCATTCTGAGTTTGGTAAGTTGCTGCATAAGCAAGAGTGACAAAATTCTATTGTGATAACTCACCAGTTATTTCAATTTCATCTTCTAGCGACTGTAAAGTACTTGGTTTTGATACACCACACTCCTTAGGTCTCCCACAAATAAAGCCCATAGAGGTATTAACAAAGGTGAGCGAAGGAGATACTCAACAGCAGCTTTTCAACCTATTCAATCAGCCTGCAAAGACTCGTGAACATAGCTAAAAACGTCCTTTTTAAGTTAATACGGGGGCACACCCGCTCATTCCCATAGAGCTTTGAGCTGCAGAGAAAAGTATGCAAAACAAATCCATTTAAACCCCTGAATGACGATCTAACTAAATATTAAGTCTCATTAAAGTGATAAAGTTTTCCTCAAGAATATATGGATTTTCCGGGACACAATGTGCGCATTTGTGGTGTTTCCCTATACAGTTTATTTTAACGCATATATGTTTTTTTTTAGCAAAACCATTTCCATACCACGTCAATTTAATTTAACTGTACATAAAAATAAGTATATTTCTCATTCTTTGGATTAAAACTTCCATTTTGCATCTTTAAGAATGCATTATACACTTGACTTTTAACTTATGAGCACATTGTTTAGCAGACTTCCTTGGTGAATCCTCAAGCTACTGTAACACCAATGAGATAGAAGTGGGACCTGTTGCTATTATGGGTCACCAAGTGTTTGTATGCATTTTGGGACTTTTGTATGTTATTATATATTTTTGTAACATTTAAAATAGATAAATGTACAAATGTACCACCTTTGACCAAAAAATGTCATCATATCTCTGTCCTACTTGTTACAGCACAAGGATCCAACAAAGTTGTGTAGCCACTACAGCAGTTGTGTCATACGGCATGCACTAAAGATACTAACTAGTGTGTGTGTGTGTGTGTGTTTGTTCTGTTAGCTCTGTGGCAGAGTGTGCAGTGATGCTGGGGCTAAAAGCGCAGGTTCACTTCACTGTATAAATAACTTTT
The DNA here is from genome assembly GCA_030762175.1 of Metallyticus violacea. Lineage (NCBI taxonomy): Eukaryota > Metazoa > Arthropoda > Insecta > Mantodea > Metallyticidae > Metallyticus > Metallyticus violacea. The sequence continues at coordinate 54,152,270 of CM060843.1, read as the reverse complement.
TAATAAACCTTTGTAAATTATTTGTAAAAACTACTTTCGCAGTATATTTCCCATATATAAAAAGCTTAATGTTAATGAATATTATAATATCCTTCAGTATTTTTCTATCTAAATGTAATGTGCTGTACATGTATGAAGAACAAAAAAGGCTTCTGGGCACAAATTCAAGAATTTTGGGATGTTGTAGCCTCCGTCCACACTGCTGTACAAATCTGACATCACCTATGCCTCTAAGAGTGAGGGCAACTATGCAGACTGAGGGTTCATACACCCGATATTAATTTGGGTTTATTTCTGTGTTTTCATTTTAGAATATGTTTCTGTTAGTGTATTTATTTATTTATTTGTAAAGAATGCGTTAGTTTATGATTGCATTTATAATGGATGCATAAATAATGGCATAAAACACAAATGATACGTTAAAATCCGATATTAAGCCATTATAATGTTCCACATATACAATTATACAACCAATAATAAAAATAAAGCAAACATGTGTGGAAATTTAGCCAAGGAGCTTATGCAGAAATGCAATGCCTTCTGCTCGGCAAACGCTACCCTACCCTAATGTTCGCTTTCCAAATGCTTAGAATTGTGACTATTGCGTTTACAGACAAAGCGCATACTGCATAGCCTTGAGAATACAGGGTTTACGAAGTTCTCCGATCGACACATTGTGGGGATGACCTTTTTTTATTGCCAAAGAGTGCATACGTATATGTGAGGGAAATAATTCTGAAATGTACAATCATATAAGCGAGCAGCAATTTTTATCTTCGAATTGTACAACAATAAATACAGTCAAATGCTTACACAGCAGAGATAAAATAGTTCGTTATACCAATAAGACAGCAGTACACTATCTTAGTTTTAATAAACGAATAAAATAATATCTATAACTATGAAATTCCTTTCAAAAATATAGACTGTGGTTTCAGCATAATTTTTGTATGGGAAATTAAGCGTAGAAAGCCCCTTTAAAGCTGAAATATGTTGTTGAGAGGTGATGATAAATAAATAAAGGAAAAGCATGCCTATGAAAAGTGGGCTTAACAGAACTGGAGATCACTTTTCCCCATGTGGATCGTAAACAGCGAAGAGTCGACAAACTTCCATTTCAGTGATCACTCGGAGCAATACAAACGCGCATAAAATGTTATCTGTGAGCGGACATGAATGCAGAGGTATACCGCCGTTTGTTCAACACGGGCTGGCTGAGAATATAAGAGTGTGAGAGATCTGAAAGTTAAACGACGTCTATAAAAGTTATTTTGTCATTCGAAGCTTGCACAAGGCTAATAAATTACCTTTGTGAAGCAAGGAATCACGCCATTCAGAAGATTTCATTGGTGTTGTCATCCACCAATCCCCGCTAATTCTTGTGGTGAACTTAAATGAGAGTTAAATGCATTAACTGCACATTATACATTTTCTTCTAAAGAGTGAGTGGACAGTGGTGTTTCGGCACCCAAGAATGTATTAAAAGCAAATTATAAGCCGTGATAAAAACACCTAAGCTGGCTGTATACTTAGCCAGACCGAGTGGGGTGTGGCATAGGAGGTAACGCGTTGGGACTTCATTTGCGAGATCCGGGTTAAAATCCCTTGACCTAGGGTTTTTTTTCCCTCCAGGTCGCTTAGGCAAATGCTGGGATGAATCCTTTCTTTCCACGATTTGTTCCGTGGGCAGGTGCGGTAGCTTTAAAAAGATTATCCCCTGGCATCTTGTATGAAGCGGCCATGTTGAGGATCGAACTCCTTGGAGGGGTGAGTTCCGCCGTTCTCTTAGTCTTCAATCTGGAAACAATGTTAGGCATTCTGTCTACGTCCATGCCTCACCGCCGTGAATCCTGGCAGCCCGATGTCTCCCTCTTCCCATTCCTTCCTCCTGGAGGTAATATTTGCTGGAATGCTTAATGTTTTTCACTCTGTTTGGATCTTTACAGAAAGGGATTTATCATTACAAACCAAAATTTTCAGGGGCATTATGAGAGCATGTTTTAGTTAATAAAGCATTTGAATATTAAATTACACTACTTTCTGATACTGTACTAAAATATCAAAAGATCTGCCCAAGGAAATGATCTTTGAAATTATAAAAAAAAAAAAAAAAATGTTTACTTGTAGTTTTAAAGAGAATTGTAAATGTTATGTTTATTTTAACTCTTTAAAGATTATACTGATGTGAAATGCATGGTTATATTAATATGTCTCTATGCTGAATTGAATGCGTCATACATAAGATATATATATACATATAAATACACCTTTTTTTCCATTTTCAGTGAGCTGTGTGGTGTAAAATGTGTAATATTACACGCCATATTATTCTCTATTACCTTTTTGTGACAATGCAGTGGAGAAATGGCGTGTCAGAACCTTTGACAGGCATTGCATACAGCATACCTCAATAATGGAAACACGAGCCGCCCCTGCAAAGTCTATGCCGAAGAGCGTAGCACGTTACCTTATGACATCCGCGTATTATTACAAGTGTGTTGTGTGTCGAGCCGAGCGCTATGATCCCAGAGGTCATTGCGTTTTGATAGGTTCAGCAAAAGGATTTCTCCTCACTTCCTTAACAGTCGCAGCCATTGTTACGGCACATCAACCAATGACAGCCATTGTTTCCTTACAGGAGAACAAATGACTGCTGAAGACGGGGGAGGAAAGTGCGATGTTCAATGGGAGAAGCTGTGAGGTTCATCAAACCGCTATATGAAGTGCACCTAGTGTATGTATACACATTTTAGGGGGCGGTGGCTGCGTTCTACTGCACTGCCTAAGCTGCGTATCTTCTGTTTAAACAATTCCAATTATTTATATAATCTCCTTATATAGCACGGTTTAGACCATTCCTAAATTTGTATATTTCGTAAGTAAGTAGACTTTCCATTTGTTCTATCATTATTTTCCATGTCGTGTTTAATGCATTTCTAATCTCCACGGTTATACTTCTAAAATGAAAAATTAGAAACAATTAAAAAGATTAAAATAGTTATATCTCTTATATTGAAAATGACATACTTGGAAGACAGACAATGACGTACAAAATAACGAAACAAATGGATATGAGAAAGATGTTGTGAATCTACGCTGTTAGATCCTGAACAATGGCTTCCATGTTGTAAAAACGTGGAGTAGTGATGTTTTTGAAGCAGCAATAGATCTGAACAATATTCTAAACATATAAATAGACAAAACTGATTGTTTTAATTAGCATAAGCCTAAATTACTCTAAAAATAGAAAGATTCCAGGACCAAATATTACATACACCAATTAATAAAGAACTCACCACAAAAAAAGTAAGTTCACGTAATTTGGGTATATTAAATCAATGCTAGTTACAAAGAACAAGATTGACTGATTATACGTGCCTTTAAAAGGAGTAACAAAACTGAGTGTAAAATCTACAGAGGTGTATTAAATGTAGTTTACAAGATATGATTATGTAAGAATATGAACAAAAGATTTTGTAATACAGTAAAGACAATTCTTTTGGTAAGGTAAATGGGACTTCGTGCAACGACAATACTTTTTCTTTGAAACAATTAAAAGAGAACGGAAGGGAGTTTAATAATTGTCGCGCTACCTAGTGTCCTCATTGCGCTGTGTAGTCGGATTTATACACCTATGGAAATCGGTTGAATTTTAGTTAGTTCCGCTGATGCAGGCAATTGACCTTACTCAGTCTGTTTGTCAGGTTAACTGTTTCAGTAGCATTTCTCTAGGAAGTGTGTGTTACTTTCTACTGTATATTTCCGTATTGTGGAGTTTGCATATGATACACGATAAAACAAACAATATTTATGTATGATTGTCATGTGCAAAGAAGTGATGCAAATACTCTAGGGGACAACTTCGTGCTAAACTTCCATTAGCAACATCTCCATTGAAAAATGAATTTTTCAGATTGGTGACAAGTCAAAAAGCCTTGACCAAAAGTTGGGTTTTAACAGAGGAGAAGCTTGATGAAACATGCTATCATTTGGAAAGATATTTAAAGCGATTAGTCAAAAAAATTGGTGTGTCTATCGGCAGTGCGTATAAAGACACTCAGCTGCTACATTTTCACCCATATAAAATTACTACTGTACTTTAAATAAAACTTGTGTAGACGCTGAAACAAAATGCCCGGAAGGCAGTTTTCTATATTCAGTTGAATGAATGATGGGTAGTGTCTCAAAATCGTTTTAAGGGGGTTCAGACATATCTTGCAGCGAAGGTCAAGCACTGATAAGATGGTGAGTACCCGTACAACAGTATTTACTATTTACTATTAATAATTAACGAAAGAAACAATAAATTCACACCATGAGTTCCCCGCCGCGCGATGCTTTCCACCGGTAGGTGACGAGGCCGTTATGCAGTAACTTTCCATCTGTTGAATCAAATTTGATTGCGTAGCGGAGTGAGAGCTCTTGTTTAAAAACCATATTAAAGCGTTTGGCAACATTTTTGTTTGTGCAATGACAAAAAAGTTTGTGAATTCCCCCTGGTGATGTAGCGGACTTGTGATGCCAGGATGCCCATAAAGCGCCAATATGTTGTTCCAGTGAAGATGATAGTCGAGGTGAAATGCTTATAGGGCACTAGCAAGGTCCTTAGATATAAACAGAGTCTGTAGGAATGAAAGAATGAAATGAGTTATTAATGGCACAAATGAGCTCGGAGCGCTTGAGCTATATGGCATTCATCTTCTGTAACGAAAAACTCCGAAAAAAAAAAAAACCTTACCCAAATAGCTTGACCTTACCAGGAATCTAACCCAGGACCTCCGTATTAGTAGTAACAAATGCTATCACTAGACGATGGAGACGGTCACGTATTTACAAAGCTGATAGAAGTAATCAATGGAACATAATGAGTAACAGAGGAATTCCTAATCGTATTGTTGAAATATTTAAGGACATGTACAAAAATACAAGTATATGTGTAGAAAAAAGAAATAGAACACTGAAATAGTGGTATAATAATAATAATAATAATAATAATAATAATAAATACTCACACATACACACACACACACATATATATATATATATATATATATATGTCTTATATATATGAATAAGACAAGAGACAAGACAAGAGTGCTGTACAGGGCATACTATTTTTCATTTATTCCTGGATAACGTAATTCGAGAAGAGAAAAAGCGGTTTCATATTTTACAATTATGAGAATAAATTATACAGATTGAGTTTTTATTATTACATTAATGCGAATGGTCAAATTATAATTTCAGATAATGGGGATGAACGTCAAAAAATATTATTACATCACATTAAATAATTTATCCATAAATAAAATTAAGTCAATTACATATTAGAGATCGTATTCTATAATATGTAAGCAAGTATTAAATAATAAGATGATATAACAAGTAAATAGGTATATCCTCACTAATTTAATAATAAAAGTAACAGCTACTAATCATATCACTGTGGTAATAGCAGACATTATTTCAATGAATGCAACAAACTTCTTATTACCGCATTGAGTGCAGTAATGAACTAAAATAGCTACTTACATGTCATCCTTCAAAAGATTTCTGCAAAAAATCACTTAAAAAGAAACGCACACAAACTTTCTGTTCTTATTTATTATATAATGTTATAACACCTCCCTTTCATGAAATAACTGAATACCAGACGATAATTCTTCTGGAGAGTTCCCACTGACAACTTTGATTTCTTACTTATTAATCTTTACATTCTTTTCCAGACCAAGTATACTTGTATACTTGAAGAAAGTTTATTTTATTCTTTTACATATAACTGCTATAGTACTTGATGTCCAACCTCCGTGTCGCTTGATGGTTTGTAGGTTAGCTTCTGAATCAGCCAACAACGATGCAGAGCACCTCCGGAAACAGTGTCTTGTGTATTCTTCCAGATTCGGCAGTTTTAAGAATACAAACGTGTTGACACCGACTAGTTGTCTGGTACATTTACCGTTCCCACAAAAAAAAACTTCCATGATTAGTTCCGTAAGGGCAAAAATGAACATATTTTCGGATAATCGCTAACATATCCACACTATCACGTCGCCACATGTGACAGAAACTCTGCGATCTTGGTTTTGGTAGTTGGTAGGAAAAATAGCATACATTGTCCTTCATCTTTGAATGTTTATAATTTCGTGTTTAGCAAAAAAATGTATATTTCTTTGTTCTATATTCCTCATTCTTTCTTTTAATAAATACAATTAATGTTCTATATTTACCAATATTGAAGGATTTTTTTTCGTGGATATGACAGCTCGCAACGTAGAATAAGGCGCCCATATGGACGTATGCTTTATGATTTTGATAAATGTTCAAAATATGCAAACAAAAGCTTCTCGTTTATTTCACTTACTTTCATACTTTCGCACCACTTTACTTAGCGCTCATATATCAATTCATATTTCATCTTCGATTTGCTTGGTAACATAATTCATTATCTACAACTAAACAATCCTCATAACCGCTTATTTGCGAAAAAGAAATACTTTTCTTTTCTCACAGATTTTCGTCCGTTTTATTTAATCGTATTGCTACCATAAACAAATTAACGTTTAACATTGCCATGATATTTCTAAACCAACCTATGGTATATCAAATCTATGGTATACTAAGCATATTCTACATTAAATAATAGTCCATTATAATAAAACAGATGTTTCTATTAAAAATGATCCGATGTAAACAGTTATTATTAAACGAACACGAATAAAATAGTGTATACAATTAGTGGGATCAGCTTCATTACAGTGTTCGTGCAATAACAGAACTTAAGCTATAATGAAGCTTATACCTTACTACTTGTGCACATAGCTATTACATTTTGAGGATGATCACTGTCATACATTAAATAAATTTACATTTAAAATAAAATTGAAACATTCTCAAAAATGAAATAAACAATGAAAGAACTTTAAGGAACAAAGCCAGGAAAGATGCAATAAAAATTTTTATGAAACAAAGGCAAGTTGAGGCGGCGGACATGGACCATTACTACCAGAGATTTTTAAAAGCGGTTATAGGAGAAGCAAGAAGAGACAAAACTAAACATGAAGATCTAACAAAACATTAACACACACACACACACACACACACACACACACACACAAACACACACCCATATATACAGTCTCTTTCTTCTCAACTACGCTGAAGACGAGATATTAAAGAGCGTCCGTAAATAAACTGACTTTCTTCTGAGCTCGTGTAGTGGCAAGACATAGGTAAGAAGTTCCCAAGAGGGAAATGTAGCTGTTTTGGACAATATTTTGAAATTGATAGTGGAACTTCTTGCCTACTATGGTTATCGGAGTTTGGATTTGTTTGGTAATCTATTTTGTTTGATTTGAAACATACAAAGTATTTATATTGGGTTTTTGCCAAACTTGGGACTAATATTATAATATGTTGTCATTGTAGTCACGGGGCTGAGCTGGGTCAAAGGATTTCTACTAAAGAGTTTCCAAGAGTGCTGGATTTGCATATTACTTATTTGATATCGTAAAATATTGCTTGGTAATAGGCGAAAGTACGTTCTGCAAGTCAGAGGGTTAGTTTTCTTTGTTGTTTTATTTTGGAAAAGTTTCGCAGCACAGGCGCCTTATGTAAAGGAAACATTTCATTTGTTTAAAAGGCTTTAAAATGTATGCCAGCAATATTGTAATGTACTTTATATTATAAAAACTTTGTATATTTTCTTTCAGCTGCTGCCTCCTGAAATGACCAAATAAAACATTATAAGCAAAACCGATTAAAAGATGTAAATAGAGTGAAAGAAACAAGAATTCCAAAAAAATGGGTAAACCACTAATTAGATACTTAAGTTGGCAACAAACATGAAGCTTAAAACCTGATGATGATGATGATGATGATGATGATTATGATGATGATGAAGATATTTTCATTTTTATGGCAGTCCAATTGTGAATTACCTGTTAGAAGTGGCAGCAATCTCATCTCCGTACTGTACATTTATACTTGCGGTCAGCACTCATATATCCCATATAGCAGAGTTTATCTTATAAAATATAAGGGCTGCGTTTTATTATATGTAAACTAAGTCCCATGCCATTATCTTTATTTTTATATTTAGTTACATGACAAGCTAGATGGTTAAATGCATTAACCTGTTCTTGTAAATCTTCAGGATACGAGTATTCATTTGGTGATTATTGCTAATAGGTCACGCAATATCCGCCTTTTATGATGAAGAAAAAATTAATAAAACCTCAATCGAACATCTTAAATAAAGCAAGATTCAAACCCACAGTCTCCAATATGCAAGTAGCATGCGGGTATTTGTGCTATGATGATGGTTGTACCACAAAAAAATAATTGGCATAGTAGATACTTGTTTTCCATCCAGTAGGCTGGTCTGGTTGAATTTCCTTGGTGATTTTTCTTTTTTCAGTTATTTTCCATCGTCTCTCATCTTTCTAAACAGATGAATGCCAAGTAATTTCAGGCTGTGCGCATTCATTTATGCCATCACAGCATTTTATTCTTCATGCCGAAAATTTGTCACTGTAACTTATGAACTATAGTGGTTCTCAAGTTTCTACTTTTCTCTTTCTAGTAATATGAAACTATTCTGAACATTAAAATAAAATTTAAGTACGTTAATATGGTGTGTCACTTGGGAGGAAGTATGTGTAGCACTGGCTTTGAGAACGGAAGGCTTCAGAATTAACGAACGATGTGAGACAATACACTGGTAAAAAAGTGCTAGAAATAACTAAAAATCGCTTGCAGATTTTCAAGGAAAATAGTGAAAATTAGGAAATTCAATTATTTTCTCTTCTTAAAAGGTGAGACTGAAAATATTTAAAACCATAAGTCCAACCAAAAGTTTGATTATCTGTCAAAATTTTTACTTCTAAAAAAGGGTTGCCATTGTGTAGATCTGAAAAGGATACTTTTTATTTAAGATTATGTTGTAATGTTATATTTTCTCTTGTTTAAAAATTTAACTAGTTTCTTTTTATGAAAGCGTTTTATTTAAATTAAAAGTGGACACAGCAACCATTGTCGAGCTATTAACCCCGATTCTCCTAGGATTGGTTGTAGCTTCACTTACTTGCTTTATATCTTGACCTGTGCAGGAAAATCATAACGAAAACATCTCCTAATCTACAATCTACACTCACTCCCTTAGATGTTTTGGTAGAGATATATGAGCGTACTTCAAAAGATTCCCAACTGTACTTTCGCCTTTGCAGAGTAAATCGAGAAATGTCTCGGGTCTCAAAAGACTACACTAACGTAACTACTGTAGACATGTAAAAAGTCTCGAGGTAGGCTACAAAGTTATGTAGGTACTACATCGGTGCTGTGATGAGTTATGGGGCAGGAGTTGAAGACATGAGATGTGCATTACGTGGCCATGTTGGCTAATACACCCGCCATTAGTTTTCCTTCTGGTAGTACACGGTCCAAGCAACCGCTATTACCCCTGAGGACACGCTATGAATGACAATTGTACCGACATCAAATGCTGCCGAGAAGTCACAAACGCGTCGCCCTAAATATGATAGTTCTGAGTAAAGCCTGGGCGAAATGCAATAGTGGTGCATTTGTGTATAATTCTCCTGCTGATCATGAGGTGAGCAAAGTGGGTTCGCGTTCTCGGCTTTGATATACGTTTGAAGAACTCGAATATCGGAATTTCAGCAACTAAGCTCTTCTTAGACTTTACGCACGATGCACGATGCATGAATTCAGTCCGAATCATGTATCGTAGATTGGATTTTTTGAATTATTGCCAAACTTGAAAAGGCTAATGGATTTTTATCATCAATCATAGACTCTTCATTCTATTCATTTACTGGAAGACCTTCATATTTGGTATGTGACGTTAGGAATTTAAGGAACAGATATCCCGGTTTATGAATGTAGATAGTTCTTAGCAAAGCTGGTTTTCTTTATTTGACAATACAAATGTCTAATAATGTAGGACTTTGTCACTCGGCACGGGTGATCGAGGTCGTTAAGGCACAGAGTCGTGAGCGGGAGATCTGGGATTTGGTTCCCAACAGGACCATTCACTCTGATTGAGGATTTGTCCAAGTTTTTCTCATTCCTCATAAATGGTAAATGCTGGGGGATTACCCTACACTTTTGCCTGGAAGAACTATTGCTCCCTTTAATTAAAAAAAAAAACCTTTCCCAATTTATCATTTCATCTCATGTATCATCAATGTTCACCACCTGTGTTACCTCAAGCAGTAAAAATTCACAATAAACACTATTAAATATCTCTCTCTCTCATTGTTCTGTAACCTTAACACCATCACTAACTTTTAATTTCTATTATTTATAAAATTTTATATATAGTTTAGCCATATCCCAAATGTTTGAAAAAAGTCATTTTTGTTTTATGAAAATATGTTAATTGGTTGTCTTTATTCTATCGAAAAATATACACAAATGTCATATTTTGGAGATTTCAAAAAATATAATTTATTTCCTTTATTTCCATTCTAGCGAGATTTCCTTGTAAATTTGCAATCCAGCAAATTTATTGTAGCTAACAGTTTTCTTAAGCATTACAAGAATTAAGGCATATAAATGAATCCCATAAATATTAAATCGCAAACAGGCAATTAATAACTTCTTTGAATAAAATGATAAAAGAAGCAGCATAATTTAGGCATAACAACAATAATTTCGATTGTTTATATCTACATATAAAAACAACTCACACATCAGTAAGTTTTACCGAGTCTTTCATGATATGTCACCCGTTTCATGACAGCTGGTATCTCGTAGTCAGTAACTCCCGGCGAAACACATGTAATATCTCTATTCAAACCCTCACAATTATAACAACAATTACAGTGAAAATAAGCCCGTGTCTTATGACGGAACATGTTGAAAGTATTGTTCTACTATATACACGCATTGCTATTTATGATTTTTTTTCCTCTCAACTTCATAGGTGTAAACTAAATTTCGTTTTCCTCCTGCTCAAGAATTTGGTACTAAAAATAATTCTCCAGCAGAAAATTGCGTGTGTGTTGTAAAACAGTGTTTATCTTTATAAATCATGAATTCCTTCCGTTATTTTAATTTATTAATAAACTTTTATAGAGAAATTGCAAGAGTTTCATTTCATTTGTTTTAAGTTATCCTTGTGATATTGGGTGTAAACCAATAAAAATTGCCTAGTTGATTTGTTTTATTTACGGACGCTCTTTTATATCTCAGGTCTTCAGCGCCCCATTCAATTCATGGCGTGAAACGACCGGTAAATTTTGCTCAGAGGCCTCTTCTTTTAGTCTTGAGGTTTTTACATGCCGTAAGAAAAAATCCATCGATCCCAACCAGGATTGAACGCGCAATCTTGGGTTTAGGAGGCAAGTATGGTTACCACTACACCACCAGGATTGATAGATTGCCTAGTGAAATCATAAACAATGTTCAATATTTACTATAAAACATACATTACATATTACATTTAGCCTACAGAATTCTGGATATCTTCTGATTTTCATTCGGTAATTCAATTTTTAAATTCTTCATAGATTAATTGATGACTGAGGTAAATTTACTATTCCTCGTAGGTTGTGTTCTGATAGGTGATGTATTCATAATTTTTTTTATCTGGGAGATAATCTTCATTTGTGTCAGAACGTATAAAAGTATTAATATAATGAATTTTAATATAATTTTATTAAGTGCAGGTAACGTTCACAGAAGTTTCGAAACCCAAAAAATGAAAATCACAATATGCGTGTAAAACAATAGAGCAAAGAAAAAATGTAATTTATGTTCTGCCCAAGAGCTTGGAATACAAATTCTGTCTTCCTCAATATTTTTGGTCATATAATACCTTGATCTAACGATATATTTATCCCCGGAGACATCAACTTTTTTATCCCATAACGTGCTACATATCGTAAAAATTTTATCTCTGCTACTTCTAGATGTCCTTCATCTATTCTCTTTAATAGTCCATGTTTCAGTACGCCATAATCCCGTTGTGATATAAAAAGTTTACTTTATGTTTCATCTTATTTATGTCTTAAGAATTCTTTACATTGTTCTAAACATAAATTGAAATTGTTGAAGATTTTCAAGTAACACACATTTTCTACCTATACGGCGAGAAATGCACTTAACTATTAACAATATGACATTATAACCCATTTGGAAGCCAGGTGTGAAGTGGAGTGCATCTCTGGCATTTAACAACCTTCACAAACATGTGACATATCTTCCCAGCTGATGCTAACGACTTTTTGCATTTGATCAGTGAATCAAAACTGCCATAACCCTTGCGATCGTTGAACTCACAATATGGAAGTGAACCCAACCTCTGCGGTTCGAACTCCGACACTTTGTGGTTGCACATTAATGGCCGCTCTCTTCATGGGAATTAGCATACATCGTCGCCACTTCTGGGCTTGGTAAACGACGCCATAAACCATTCGCCTCAACTGGACAGACCACCTAAGCGGATGTGATATCCATTCACACTAACACATGACGTTGTTGATTTGGTATCAACATTCTTGACTCACGGATCACGTTGTAGATTTTCTTGTTACCAAGGATGGGCTTCTTAAACCTTCCTATTGCTTTCGTTAACCATATTTACTATTTAAATAAAACTCTGGCATAAGTATTTTTCTTATCTTTTCTTCTGGTTCATGTACCTTAGTCTTTTCTTCTTCACTTTGTTTCATTTCTCTTTCCCTCAAGACATTTATATATTTATTATTATTATTATAATTATTATTATTATTATTATTGCTTCTTATTATATTTTTTCTTTCTTTCTAAATATCTGGCTACTCACAATATATACATTTTACTTTCTACTTCTATCTCCTCCTTCTATACTTTGTTCCTTTTTTTTTTCTCTCTTTCTCTTAAGCATTTTTTCTGCTTAGTGTTCCTGCTTCTTTATGTGCTTTTTCTTATTCTGTGTATGGGGTCAGATAAGACATTTATATTTTTTCCTCACATGTTCCACGTTCTTCACTTTGTTCCACTTCCGTTTAGCTCATTTTTCTTAAGCTTTTCTCCTTATTATTGTGTCGTAGATTTACGGCACGAAAAAGAACCTCAAGCCTGAAAGAGAGGCCTCTGGGCAAAATTTATCGGCCGTTTCACGCCCTGAATTGAAAGGGACGCTGATTGACCTGAGATGTTAAAGAGCGTTCTTAAATAAAACAAAGCAACCAAAAAATGCACCATATAGTAGCACACAGAAAGAGCGGTATGGGGAACAGCAGAATTTAAGGCAAATTTCATAAACCAAGCGCACTTGAAGCGATGGGTCGATCACCTGTCATTCTGACATCTGTAGCTAAATGTAACTAAATTAAAATCATTCATATAGTCCTTCAGGATCCGGAACAGGCCTTATAAGTTTATGGTGATCCTTAAACGAGACTCCTTTAACGAGACAAGCGAAAGCTAACCTTAACAAACCTAACGTTAAGTAAATATTTGTTTCTACACGGATTGTGGAACGTAAATCTAGCCTAGGGTTTAAATGTTAAGGTTATGATCTCAGGCATGTGTTTCATAATACTCTTAAAATGTAACCACTTGTTTAGGTTTAATTTTTGAATGACAAATTAACTGCATTTTCCCTATTTCTACCATTCCATTGCACCAGATTGTATAAGTAAAATTAATTGGCTACTTTGAAAAAAAAATGGATGAACCGCTGAAGTCGATTCACAGAGTCATCTTGTAGGAGAAAAATGAAAGACATACAGACAGGCAATTATGACACTTATTGTAGAAAATATAGGAAGCAATATCAGTAAAGATCAAAAAGGCGCATTTAAGACATAAACATCGTTTAAAGTTAAGAAGCATAATGTTTCATCGGTGCCAGAAAGTTTCAAAAAATATATTCAGGTGTTTATGAACATAGTAAAGTATTTTTTAAATTATTAGCCATAGTAAATTTTTTAAATTATTAGCCATAGTAAAATATATATATATCAAAAAACAATGTCATTAGCAGTTTATGGTGAATATTTCAAAAGTATTTAAGAAAAAGAGAATGTCATTAAAGTGATGGAACATTTCCACCATGGGCGCAAGGTTGCCTTAGCATCAACTATACAGTGTAGCTGATCGTGAACTCTACCTAGCCTTCCGATGATTCTGCAGCATCAAAGCTTAATCCTCTCCCTCTGATACCATGTTCCCTAGCCCGCGCCAGGTTAGCACGCATTTCGTATATTCGAAAGAATTGTTCCATCTCTATTCATTAAATATGCTATTATTATGATATATTGCAACTGATTCTTATAATTATAATATGGCAACCGACGAAATATTAAAAGAACATTTTTGCAAATTTGGGTTCTGATGTTTTATGTTTTCTTACATAATAAATATATATATATATATATATATATATATATATATAGATTTATATATACAAGGTTCGTTAAAAAGTTGTGAAGTACAATTAAAACAATAACAATGGAAATAGACAGACAATTCTGAAGCAGTTTGCAGTTTGTGTAAGGCAGCTCCACATTGGGCGCCAATTATGAAGCGGTTTAGTCGGTGGTGACATGTTTGCCAATTGTGAAGCGATTTGGTTGCTGATCCCCATACTTTGTAGCGGCGTATCGTTAATTGTCTATTGATCGTTTTGATGTTGTTGCCCACACTTCATGACAACAATAACTCAGGGTTTCATTCCGCTATTTTGCTACTCGTGCTCAACAGGACTGGGAGACGATATCAACTGTGTTAATAATCACACATGAGTAAATCTGAATATGTATGGTAATTTATTATTTGCAATATTTTTCGCGTCCTCTGGTGCTTTGCGTACGATAGAACTTATCTACGTCGAGTATAAATTTATCTGCCGCGACTTCCAAGGAGAACTGCACCCGAAGTAGAACTGATGATATGAACTGACGAACTGCTGTATCGTAACTGATTCTCTGTGAATAGAACTTCTGCACTGATTCTCTACTATCTGATGATATGAACTTCCCTGTATTGTTGCGAATTGAGAACTCGGCTGATGTCCCAGCGGAGCAAACACCTCATATATTCTATTCAAATTAACTAGACGTTGGCTTAATCAATAAACCAAGGATCACACAAGCAAAGGCAAATCCTGTGCATTGCTTTAAAATTTTAAAATATAAATCCACCATTGGCTGGCTCAATTTCACCTGCCAACGCATGCCAGCTCTACTATTTGAAAGTTCAAAACTATTTGCATTGATTGATTGGTTTGAAATTAACTGTACAAACGGCTGGCGAGCTCATCGCTTAACTTATTCGAAAACCTGGACTTTATTAACACTCGCCAACGGAAGGGTTTTAAAAGTGGCATAGCACTTGTCCCTTTCCTTCGTTTGGCTTTGCCCTGTTTCTGGCTGGGCTATTGTAGACAATTACATCAAATAAATTTCTCTTTTGACGACATACAATAATATATTAAAGTTATACTTCATGATACACATATATACATAATATGTACATTATTGATATATATATATATATATATATATATATATATATATCAGTGGGGGTAGATCGAAGGAACTGTTTCAATTCTTACGATGTTTCGGATAGCTAAGCATCCTTTTTCACAGTGTACAGATCACCTCTTGATTACCAAACAAAAAATCAAATATAAGTGCATACATACTTCTGGATATATTGCCAGTTCTTCTCTTCCCCTTGACTATTATGCATCTATAATCGGCTTTCATCAATTTTGAAATAAGTAGCTGTAATGAGTGAACTGCTGGAATATAAATTGAACCAGAGAAAAAATTAGCACATTTATCGAACGCTAATGCTTCTAAATAAACCACAAGAAAAAATGAAAAGTATAAGACTTTTGGGGAAACAATTATGTGGGTACACGTAAAAACAAGGGCTAGAAAGAGGTTACTGGTTTCCACGCAGACAAAAATTAGAGCTGTAAAATTGATGTAGTAAATTGGCCGATCGCTTTTGTTTTTGTTTGCTTGCTCTGATACACACTTACAAGCAAGCCGGCCGTTACAGAAACTAATTGCGATGTTATTTTCAAATCAGTTCAATTTCATCCTTATTATACATGGTCCGGTAGAAGGTTTCGTGCAGAGCAAATCGGAAACTGTAATGAGAAGCACGTTCATTAATGACACCATCTTGAAACACGCCACTAAGTTCCCGTTAGTAAGAAGTGCTGCGAAAACGGTTAGCAGGAGAAAGTAAAACGCATAAAAGTAGAAAATGCACAGACAAAAGCGTCTCTAACCCAAGGCCTGGAGAGTTGGCTATACGAGAGAGCAACATTTCCTCCCACTACTTTTGGATAATGGTAACGTTGTGGTATTAACCTCGCCTACTAACTTTGTTTTGAATGAAATTAAAGGTTTGGTTTTTTATTTACATTTATTTATCTCCCCGTAAAATTGAGTTTCTTCTTTAAATTTTTATTTATCAGTCTACACTCTGCCTACCCATTGAATAAAATGTACATATAAATGATGTAGTGGTATCATAGCACTTGACGTAAAACTAGGAATATGATAAGTTGCGATTGGAAATTACAAAGTTCTCTCTGAAAATTAATAAATTTTATAAGTCTGAGGTTTAAAGTCTGTATCTTAATAAACCAAACACAAAAGTATACTTTCATTTTACTTATATGTCATTAATTACTAAAGTAAATATCAAATTTTATAGTAAAGCTGTATAGTAAAGCTGTAAAATAATACCCTCAAGCTGTAGATTGGCCAGAAAGTATTTCCTATAACTCGTACTTTAACGTAACGTAAAAACAAAATAAAGCGTTATTCTTCAAAATATAGGCCATCATTTTTACGACTTATACGTTCCCTCTGCCGGCTTGGAATTGTTGGAATACCAATACTTGGTTAGAGGCAAAAAAAGTGACACTTTCAAGAAATGTTGGCTTGAACTGGAACAAAAGGGGCCATATATGGACTTTATGTTTGGTGAGACAGTAATTCTATTTCCTCTAATTCTTGAATATTTTGTTGGTGTAATCTTGATCGATAGGCAGAAGCAATGTTTTGTGCAGTATGGTGCGCTTTCTTTTTACTAAAGCCGGGTAATATTGCCTTAAAACTTCGTAAACTGTATCCAGTTGTTCACAGTGCAACTCAGCGTCAAATTCACGATTTTTGGGACCAGTTTGAAACAGAAAACACCTTCGAAATTCTACCAAACGCAAATTATCACCTTTCGCTTAAAACAATTTGGACAAACCACTAGCTGAGATCTTTCCGATTGCTTTCTCTTCTGAGGGTTACGGAAGAATCATTTTCTCACGTGTCATATGCTTTTTCAGAATCAACCATCATGGTAATTTTAAAGAATTTGTTTACATATATGAACTCGTAATGGAGCCTCAGCTACTGTGAGTTAATATGGATCTACACTTCGATATGTCGAGCGGAGCAGGTACTCAGTTCCCATTGTTTTCGTGATGCCAAACCTTTCTGAAAAGTCATGAGATAGAAGTTGATTTTCTTCGAATGTAATGCACAGAATATGCTCTGTATCTAAACGTCGTTTAGAACGCGGCTTATCTTCAAGGCTATTATTGAATCTCCCGAACCAGTTTGATGTTGATCTCATACTCACATCCTTGCCTTCTACTTGATTTATTTCTTCAACTGCTGACTTAGCACTGAAACATCCCGAAAGAGTCTAAGAAGAGTGCCAACTGCTATTTTGTCATTTTTTCTTAGATTTAAGAATATATACTAAATTTATATAATGTAGACTGCCTCTTTGTCTAGTCCAGTGGTTAGCATTGTTGACTACTAGCTGGGAGATTCGGAGCTCAATCCCCAGTGCCTTCTTAGACATTTTCTTGGGTGGGGAAATCTGAAACGGGATCCATTCAGCATCGTGAGGACAATTGGGAAGTTGCCTGATAGAGCTAAAGAGGGAGCGACCTCTGATGATGGAGTCTGTTGTGATGTGGTGTGTTGCTCACATGCACTCCTGCAATATTGACTCTACCAATGATGTCGCAAGACGGAAGTGGACCAAAATCTTTTAGTGGCTAAAAATGCCTTGAGGGAAAAATGGATATAATGTAATAAATTTATTTAAAGTAGTCTTACGTAATTCTTTAAAATAATACCTTCAGCAATACGAAAAAATTAACCGTTGCCTACTAAATCAGGTCAAAGAAGAGACAATTTAAAGGAAAAAACGTTCTGCCTACATAATAATTGCATTTCCAAACGATGAAAGCCAAATTTCTGTCATTTATTTTATCCATACAGCTAAATGAAAGACCAATATTCGTTAAATATGTTGATAACTGTAAATGTTATATATTAGTTATGCTTTAACAAATTTATAGATATAAAAGCACCAATTAAATATACAGAAGGTGCCAAAAATGTATACACGCTTCAAGCAAAGAAAAAACAAAGTTTACATAACAAAATTGAATTCACACAAACAGAAAATGATGAGCACTAATCATCTTAGAATTTTAAATTTACAACAGTTGCTCAGAATGCCCACCATCAGCGTTGATACACTTCTGAGTATGTTGAACTACTGATTGAGCAACGTTTGCGAAAGTGCCCTCAAGATTGCAGCTCATGTCGTTTCAATTTCTTTCCGGAGTGATGCCAGTGTAGCTGGTTTTCTACGGTATACAACATCTTTAAAAGTTCCTCACAGGTAGAAGTCCAACGGAACTACATCCGGAGAACGCAGTGGAAACTCAATCTGACCTCTTCGTCCCATCCAATGCCAAGGACGCGGGGCTTGTTGCTGTAAGAGGTCTACCAGATCTAATCTTGTGAACATCGCATACGGTATCATGGGTCTCGAATTTGTCTCTAATACGTGCAATTGTTATTCGCGTTGGCGGTTCTATTTCTTACACACGTCTCCATTGCCCTTGAACTTCAACAATATTCGCAGTTTTCCAGTACCACTTCACCGCCTGTGGTGCCTCAGTAGTAAAAACGGGTGTTAAACACTACTCAAAAAAAAAAATACCACTTCAAAATTGCTTTCCGCTGTTCAAACGATAATCTTGGTTTCATTTTGTGTAGCAACCTAGCATAACGTAATGTGAGTCACATCTGTTTACAGAACAGCATACGATAATCTTGGCTTCATTTGTTCATATTGATCTATGATAACCTTGGCTACATTTATTCATTGTTGATTTACCTGTCACGTAACAACGCTATCATAATGTGAGTCACATCTGTTTACAGAACACCATATTACACATTACTGTTGTTTTTCGATCCGACTTTGAAATATGTTAAATAGATATCAACTGTGAAAGGGTGTATACATTTTTTGACAACCTCGGTACGTGGAAAATTTCGGTGTTTTACTATTACACATTGTTTACACTTGTGATTAATAAGCCATAATAGCACGCTTTAAATACTGAACAAGATTCCGATTTAATAAATGGTACATACTGAATATATTTGCATTTTCAAGATAAGTTAATACATCCTTTATACATATTTTTTTTTTAATTCTAAGTTTAAGTCTCATAAACTACTTTGCCTGAACACTGTGGATATAACCAGCATAATTGAATTCGTTGTCTTTATGGTTAGTTTATAATAAATGTAGTATTTTTTTTTTTTTTTTTTTTTTTTTTTTTTTTTTTTTTAATGTTTCCTCAAAACCAAGCGGATTGACTCAGACTTAAACGCTTGGGACTCGTATTAGCAAGCTCCCGAGGTTAGTCGACACTATGTCTTTGTGAGTTTCTAATGTCTTCGAAATGACCTTGACATTAATTCAAGGAGTTCCTTTGTGTTTGTGTCCAGAAATAGCCTTCGACAGCGGACTTCCAAGGTCGGAATGCGATATGGTTCCTTAAACCTTGCACACCTAAACGTAGTCTGTAGGGATGAATGAAATGAATTTATGATGGCGCAAGTGAGCACGGAGTCCATGGCGCCTTAAATCTATCCGGCATTCACCTTCCCAAAGTAAGCAAAAACTCCGAAAAAAACATTACCCAGACAGGTTGACCTTAAAGGGAAATGAACTCAGGATCTGAGTATAATTGATCACAAACGCTACCCACGCCATCTAGGTAGTCGCAAAGTAAAACAATTACCTTATTGTTAGCCAATAGAGATCTCAATACCTCTTTTTTTCCAGTTGATTAAAGAAGAAGTGCATATCAACTTATTGTTTGAACTTGATTTTATTTTCTTAATTGCTTATATGATGAACATTATAAATAGTTTTATGACTCATCATCAAGGGTGGGATTCGAATAATCTATAAATGTTTTAAAAGTGACCTTTAAATTACCCAAACATGTGACGAAAATACGAAACTACTTAGTTCATATAATTTAAGACATACAATGAACTGGAAACAACTTAAAAGTACTATACTTTTGTATAATTTAATAATTAGGAGTTGCATAATGAATGTGTTAATAATTATTGGTTAATATTTAGATCCTTCCTGTTTCCTCATTTTTTCTTAAAGGTGAAATGACTTAACTGCAAATCTTTAAGCAGTCATTTTTAGGAATTTATGCGATACCTTAGTTGAAAATACGTGGAAAGGAAAAATATGATTTCTATCAGATAGTTGAGTGATTATAGGGTGGGAACGTTCTTGAAATATATATATATATATATATATATATATATATATATATATATATATATCAACGTGAAGTAGAAGATAATTATTTTCTTAGTATACTGAGTACATTTAATTTCCAATTAAAAAGGCTACTACTATTGCTAAAATGATTGTTAGTAATAATTCTTGTGTGGCTTGATTAAAATTATTTTCAAGTAATCTATGGTGTCTTCAAGTATACAGCCTTCAATTCTCCCTCATTTCCCATTATGTAGAATAAGAGTGAACATTCATAAGTTTTCGAAAAAAAAGAACCTCGACTGTTTGGCAGTACTTTCTGGTACTTTGAACAAATCTTTTCAACGTTTTCTTCAAAATACCAGACATGCTAAAATCTTTTTCCTTCAACTCCCGAGCGATGGAACACAAAACTGCATGACCTAAATTATTATCAAGAACAAGTTTCATTTTTCCTGATACCAATAAATCAATATCATCAGGAACATTTTTCATACATCTCCGGTTGTTCGAACCACATCGATAATTTTTTCGATAATTATCTTTTCTCTGGAATCCCCATAAGTTGTAGAACTTCTGTTTCAGTATGCATGCTTTTTAACATTCCGATAAAGTTCAATAATGATAAACACATGAAAACTACTAAAAAATAACAAATAACTTAATGTAAAAGGTTAAATTTTACAAAAAAGAATAATTTAGGGGACTTAATTAGGAGTTCTGTATAAGTTGCGTATGTCTATGATGCATCAATTAAAAGATTACGTCTCATCAAAATCGATGGCTAGCTCATCATTATATCTGTGATGATTAAGATTATACTCGCACTTTTTGGGTTAGAGTTAGGTTTGTGATTTTGATATTAAAATGCTTTGAATGATTTTATCACTATATGAAAACTAATTCTATTTTTATACATCATAATTTGTACATATTTTGCAGATTCAGAGCTCTAATATTCATCAAACTGATCCACTAAATACATTAGTACCAATTGTTTGCTTCTAGATATCTTTTGTGAAACGGATGAGTGTTTTCTGTTTTATTTGGAAACAGATGATAGGATAGCTTCAGCAATTGAATGTATAACGATTTTCTTAATTATGGTACTCATTTGGTAAAACTAAAATTAATTCAATGATTTTGGCATACGCACATATCTCTTCGAAGCAATGGGTTCTTATTATACAGTGCTTTTCCCCGCGGGGCGGGTTTTTTCCTATCTGCGAACCCTCACTCGTTTCTCGCGCCGTGGAGGGAATAGAAAGCCTGCTTGCTTACTTTTTGACCTTGCTGACTGTCGCAATCTTAGCGCAACTATTCCGGAATGTCTGTTGTTGTTCCTTTCTTAAATCGACAATATAAATAAAGTGTATTCTGTCTCGTGTCTTTATGTAAGATTTATATGTGTTAACTCAGTGGTGAAAGAATCATAGGACTTTTTTGTTTGCCATACAATTGACTCTGTTTACATATGTGAATGTAACTCCTTTTTTCAGAGAATTAACAGACAGGGAGAGTGGTCATACATTTTTTCAACAAGACTCTACCACTACTCACATTGCGAATAATTTCCATGAGAGCAATTCAGAATGTATTTGCACAAGACAGAATTATTAGTTGGGATTTATGGTTCCCTCGATTCCCTGAATTAACATCCTGAGGTTATTATCTGTGGAGTAAATTAAAAAACGCTGTGTACAAAATGAGCCAACACACCATACAAGAACTCAAAGATAATGTTCGCGTGAAATTGTCCGCATTACTCAAAATTAACAACAGGGGATGATGAATAATTTCCTATAGAGATGCCAAAAATGTGTGAAGAATAAAAGTAGGCAGTTTTAACACTTAATTTGATAAGCAATGAGACTCTTAAATTGGTTTTACATTGTTGTATGGTTGGTTTGTTTTATTGTTTTGCCCTTCCGCTAATCACCGAGACCCTGCAGGCCGGTTAACGATCAGTGCGCTCGCTTATAGGCAAAACACTCCGGTGGGGGGGACAAAACTGATTGCACGGTATTTATCTGTTTCATTTTTACTATTTTCAACTAGAAGTGTGTCACTTTCTTATAAACGCCTAAAGTGCAATTAAAAATATTCTATTGCCACCTCTAATCTGGATAATATAATATATCATGGACATTTTATAGCACAGCTGATTGCAATTAAAATAAACATAATTAAATTATTTTGAATTATTATTCCTTCCTTCAAAGAACTTACTTAGGTAGAGCTTGAATCAGTACATGTACCTTGGGCTTCATTCCAAACATTCTGAAAAAAACAAATACTATACAAGAAATAAACATATTATTAGCCTTTTGTTTATGCATAACATCACCAGATTCTAATAGTAGCAAAGCCTGTAAGAACGGAATAAGCGGAATGGACAAAGAGAAGAGTTTTTTTAAAACCTTATACTCATAAACAAATTGGAGGAGAGAACACTTGAACTTCTTGCTTGAAATACTGGCGATAGTTGCAATGAAACTGATTGTGTCATTCCAGTCATCATTATCATGTCGTTCCTTACCTCATTCAGTCGATCACTTCCGATTCTATGCAATCTTTTCTTTTGTTTGGCTTCTTCGTGTTTTCTGCATATCTGTATGCAGGGTTTTCTCATTTCTCTTCCATTCTAACCAAATATTTCACTTTAGCTTATAATTAATTAAGAAAAAAAATAAATGTTATTCTTTTGTGTTAATTTATTTCTCTAAACATTTATTTCTCTACATTTTAATTGTCTGAATCCTGGATCTGTGCTTTATAACCAGTTATCCACTAATCTGCTATGAACATTTACTTATTTTGCCATAGAGTCTTCTTTTACATTTTAGTTACACGTTAGCACTAAGGAAATATAAGCTCCTAAAGAACTTCATCTTTAGGTAAAATGTTAAATTGTACAGCCTTAGAAAATGTCAAGGATTATGGCATTGCAAACGTTCAGAATTTATCGTTCAAAGCAATACATTATCCAATAGTGTTACTGAAATGTTCAATGCAATAAAATAAAAATAAAATAAAACAAGTTAAAATTCAAAAATGTTTATAATATTCCTATTTTCCTCATATCTAGAAGATTTTTCAAAATTATTCATTTATGTTTATACTCGTATTTATGTTACTATATTTTTAAAACTGTGTTTTAGCACTGCAATGGTGGAATTTGTTATTTTTTTCAGCATTTCCTCTCGATATTAGTTGCGTAGCACGGTATAGAGAGATTTGACATTGAGGTCAAATATATTTTAAAAAATTGAATATCTATCAACTATACTTAACTCTGTCTAAAATTAAGTACCCTCTGAAAATTGATCTAAGTGAATAATAAAAGTATATTCATAAAAATTAACTGACTAGAAAACAATGGCTAAATAATATATACAATGTGAAGCATAATTATATTTAGCCAAAATCAACCTGCTAATCACTGGAAACAGTCCATTCTCATTTGTTGTAATGCATCCCATGCATAGAAGATACTCCTAAAGTCGGGAGGTTCTAGTTTCAAATCCTGCGATCAACTAATCTTTTTCAGGTTTTCCGTTGTTTTTTCTTAGTCTGTTTTTAGTAAAGAAAAATGCTGGGTTAGTATTTCTCTGCTAAAGCTCAATCTTCATCATTCCATCCCTACATGCGAATCTGAATCTTTTAATATCTTTGAGGGGTTCCTGACTTTGGACTGTCCACGCGTTTACGAAGTCCCTCAGTGTGCACTCCAGAAATAATTAGTTCCCCGGCAGGCGCCGAACACGGCTTAAAATCCCAGGGAGAATATGTCCTATGCCGGAACCAAAGACGAAGGAAAAAAATAATAAACAAAACTTTGTTAATCGTCCTTTACTTTCCTGTTTTTATGGAATTATTTTGCAGGAAATAAATTTAACTATACAAATAATTAGAAGTGTATTTTGAAATGACTCGAATCTTTTGTAATAGAATTTTATTAATGAAATAGAATAATTAAAACGCAGTTTTAAATGTACAAATAAAAATAAAAACATATAATTACGTAATTAATACGTACCTTAAATATAAAACGGAATAAAAATTTACATAAAAGAATTTGAAGGGAGTGATATTCTTAGCGTACCACAACACTCGTGGTTATTTTATATAACTATTTCAAGTTTCATTCTACTGCCGATATATTTCAGTGGATGACTAAAATTAATTTCTGGTAACGCAAATCTGCCGGCAAGTGCCTGAAAATATTCTTTTCAGAAAAGCTGCGAAACGCCACCCACGGACCTTTGACTCAAGTGGAATTTGGACCTAGTGATTTAGATATTTTATATCGAAGAAAGTGATGTAAAGCCACAAAAAATGCAGGAAGAAAAGTATTTAAATTATGAATAGCTTAAGAAATGGCAAAGCCCAACTTAACAAAAAAAAATACAAAAAATTGTAATAGATTAATAATCAAGAAAGCTCTTTTTTGTGTGGTATATTTAGATATTCTATATTAGATAGATTTATTTTTTCAAATAAAAGTGGTATATGTTTAAAACTGAAATGTTTAAGAAAATTCGCCAAATAATTGAATATTAGTAAATAAAATGCACAAACTGAAAAAAGCATTTTAAACATTTCAGAAGAGAGATTTTCTTAAAAGATGAGAACATGCATAAAAACAGGCATAAAACGATCAATAAAAGCTATCAATTGTGGAAAGGAGAAATTAAATTAATATAGATAAATATCTTGTATATGTATGACTGTTAGAGAGGATTCAAGGTCAAGAGGAAGGTTACTTTTTCACTTCCCTCTCGTTGCACTACAAAACTATATGATAAACACGATCTTGTTTCTTTATGGATTTACATTAAGGTTAGAAAAACGTTACAGAATCAATTATTAAACACCCATTCATTCTCGTGATGAAATGAGGAAGGTCACTTTTGAACGTAACATAATTGCATACGTGTATTACGTCGGAAAATAATAGTGGGGCACGAAAATGTTCTTTATAGCTTCCAATCAATCGTGGCAAAATGCTGCGGAACATGCATGTTAGCTCGTCAGAAACAAAATTCGCTGGTAATTGGTGCACCGCTCTCTGCATTCCCAGAGCTGTTAGAGGAGCATTTACTTGACTTCAAATTAATTTGAAGAGTACAACGGTTAAATTAGGCACGGGGTTGACTTCCTTAACCCTAGCGATCTGCAACGCACGAGCGTATGCTTGCGTGCCTAGGCTCGTTGATTTTCGTCGCACCATGCGTAGGTAATGGTTAAAGGAAATTTGATGACATAGTGATGGTAATAGCATGGACAAGTACGCCTTTAGAGTAATAACTCAAATGTATTCTGAAAGAATGTGAAAGAATGTAAGAACTATTTTTAGTAACAGCGGAATTGGGGGAGGGGGGTATTTTTACCAGATTGGTGACGGAAGAATACATATATTAGAATTAACTTCTTATTTAAGAGCATAATAAATGAATCAAGATGATCGAGCCTACGTTTATATTAAAATAAAATGTTAGTCATCTTAATTGTCAGCTTTAATGGATTTTGGGATCCTCTACATTACCATCGTTAATTGAAGTAATTTTGTGCAATGGTTTCTTATTTGAAACTCTTTTGTTTGTAGTTTAAATAAAAATGCATTTGAAATATTGTTGTTATAATTATATTTGCTTTAAGAAAAGAACTTGTTTAACAATACAAAACAATCGAGCTAAATAATGACATCTTATTAAATGGTTTTCTTTATATATGAAAGTAATGAGTAAAGGTACACCTTAAAACAAAAATATTGTCCAACTGTTCAAGCCTGAATATACCTAAAGTCTATTTTGGCACAAAGTCTTGTTCACATACGACCGTTTTATGCCAAGTAAGTTAAAGTTGTGTTATTTACTTTATTCACAAAGCATTTTGCATGATGTTATCTCAGAGCTATTATATGATCCAGTGGTGAATATAGTCAAAGGTCCGAGAACAATTAAACTGTCCGTAAATCTGCTCTAGTATGAGAAACAAGCTTTGATAGGTACTAGCGTGTATGTGACACAATGGAAACAACAAACGAAAAAAAAAATCGTCCTACTTTAAATCCAGCTTTGTCCACTGCCATTCGACTTTACTAGAGCTTTCTCTAAGTGTATCTTTTCTGTCTAAAGTACAAATTATGCTTTTAAAATGAGGAATGCCCATATTAAAACTCCAACACTATACTTCATTTGTGAACGAGTATATATATATATATATATATATATATATATATATATATACTACCAGAAAGTACAGTACATTACTTTAAATGTATATTACACAGTACAGCAATTTTTTAAAAGTGTCGACGAGAAAAGCCTATGTGAAATTGCAATACGAGTAACTCTTTGATTAACAGCAACATGTTTACGGTGGCGTCACTTGATAAGCATGTCCTGAAAAGTTTACAGATCAAACAACAAAAACAGATCACAATTCAAGCGTAATGAAACAATTTTGCAACATTAAATTGAAGGATGCTTTTCTTCAGAAAGTAAAAACATAATTCCAAAATGTTTCAGTTGTGGACCTCTTAGCATGTTAGCCACGTTGTATAACTTTTCATAATCATCGCTCTTGCCTAACCTTTCATCTAAATTACTTAACTGGTCTTGGTTAGCTCCTACCGCATGATCTACGTTCCCTTACTAATGGAAATAATTTGTCTACCCAAAGGTGCAGTTCGAGGCCCTCATAAGGGCCACTTCAATGCCAGATGCCTAGTCGGAAATCTTTCCAAAGGCCCAAGTCACACCATTATAATGTATCAGCCCAAATCACCTTAATATTTTTGACCCTGTAACAGAACAAATGGAACAAAATGATATGAAATGGGAGGGCGGAAAGTTCACGGAAAGTAAATATTCATCTTAGCATTCGCCTTGCGACCAGAAGAAATCACGAAAACCCTAAGATCAAAATGACCGGCTCCAACGGATTTGAACCTGGGACCTCCCAAATGTAAGTCCTAAGATTTACAGCCTCAGCCACCCTGCTCGATAATAATAGGTAGAAGAAACAACGTTAAGTGTTTCACCTTATCTCTAAATAAGACACTAGGTTCGAAGCCATTTGCATAATATCAGCCATATACAACTGGCTGATATTTTTAAAATGTATTTTTCCTTAGAGTTATATACAAACAAAACACATGATCTGATTTTGAACCTAAATGAAAATGAAATGAAAAGCAGATAGGTCTAGTTAATCGCCATTCCACTATATACAGAGCTCTCTTTTGGACGCATGGCCGGCTTAACGGAAATTTGCTTGGCACCGAGAAGCACGCTATTTACCGGCGGAATCGGATATTCATAGCCCCTTTAAGTGTATCGATTTCGACAGCACACCAAACACCATCTTCATCATGATCATAATCATAATTTATTATTATTATTAGTAGTAGTAGTAGTATTATTGTTGTTGTTGTAGTTGTAGTTGTTGTTTTCTGTCATACAATAGCATTTCGTGTACATGATCAGGGTATTCTGCACTCCAGCATCTATTGATTTGTGTCGCCACATGGCAATGTAAGTAAAATATTGCTTCATCCGTAAAAAAAAAAAATATAACGCGATCAATAGATCGAACATTAACATTATCCGACACCCAATTACATAAATTAACTCTACTCACTTTAATTCCTGAACTACAGTTATCTTATAGGATTTTATTTTAAAAGTTTAGTGGCATTCCAAGCCGAGGTTCGAAAAATTCCTGATTCCTGTGCGAGCTATCTCAGAAATTTCTTTGGATTTCGTTGTAGCTTTTCTCCCATATCGAGTTTTTCCTCTGTAAGAACATGGAGTTTTATTTTCGGTTTTTTTTTTTTTTTTTTTTTATGAAGAACAGATTCCTTTTCCCTAAATCTATTCACAAGATTATGAATAATTTCTCTGTAAATGCACGAACAGCAGGGAATCTGTATATGAATCGCCGGCTCACTTCTACATGTGTGTTTGTTGTCACACAGGAATCATACATGAAGATTCATGTGCTACAGTATAAGAATATTGGCATTATATCAGCAGCAACACGCTATAACAGTGAAATGCGTGATCTCACAATATTCAACCCCTATACAGCATAAAGACTGCACAAGGAGAGATGAAATGTGGATGGGGGAACAGAACAGGTTAGAAACAGGGTAGATAAATCCCCGTTAATGCGGCCACGCGTCCAAATGAAGGCTCTGTATATAATATAATAATGTAATAAAGTAATAATAAAAATAATAATAATTATTATTAAAAATATAGTAACTCTTGGAACAATGTAGGTAAAATAACAAGAAAAACAGAAACAGAAATAGATCAAATCTTGTGTAATAACATAGTCTGTCCTGGTGGTGTGGTGGTAACCATACTTTCCTTCTAAACCGAAGATCGCGGGTTCAAACCTGGCCAGGATCGATGGATTCCTTCGGAAGAGAAGTAAAGCCGTGGGTTCTGTGTTGTACATTTACGGCATGAAAAAGAACCTCAAGCCTGAAAGAGGAGGCCTCTGAGGAAAACTTATCGGCCGTTTCACGCCCTGAATTCAATGGGACGCTAAAGATCTGAGATGTTAAAGAGCGTTCGTAAATAAACCAAATCGTCAACATAATATAATAACAGAAATTTCGCTAAATTCGAACCGCTTTGTATTTTGCTTCAAATACAGAAGGTAAATGAGAGTGGAAAAAAATAAGCACTGAAACTCGGAGGTAACGTAATGCTTGAAACAAATAACAAGAGAAAAAAAAATATTTGAAAAAATAAAATATTTAAAAAAAAATTATAACAAAGAAAGGGGAATATTAACACATAAATTTAAACCCGGTGTTGTTTGCGCTTTATGTATAAGTGCTATTTCTATATCTCTGAGGTAAAATTCATAATCAATAAGTTACATTAAATGCATCATCGAAATTCTTATAGTAGAACAGGCCATGTTAAGCAACCAGCAAGAGAAACTTGGTTTTAACAGAACGTCTATAATTATTCATACGTAGCGAAACAATAGTAGAAGTTTAGCCAATATAAAATGCTTTGCAAAGTTTAAAAGATAACATATATATGTCATTCTTAGAAGAATAGGAAGCAAATGAAGTAATGTTAAATTCTCTGGATAAAATGGAGGCATAATTAGCGCACAGGTTTTGCATTTAGGAAGTTGGCCAGATATGAGTTTACGACTGAATGGAGATAGCTTGCGGCAAACTATACATACTTTCATACTTTAAAGGTTAGCGAGTGTTCTAAAAGTAAGGTGAGGCACAAATTTCGAAAAGCCTCTTAAGTCCACGGACGTAAAGAAAGAGCCTTGCATAAAGAGATATCAATGTCTAGAAACTTAGCAGCATTGGGAGAGACAGAAGTGAACACGCACGCACGCATACACGCACACACATACACATACAGAGCTATTCAAAGGAACACATTTCAATTTATTTCTTATAAACTACAAAAGATAGAAATACAACCCCAGCGTTCCTGGAAAGAGTTCAATTTTCACATTTTATGCATTCAATATGAGCACCAAGTGTTACACAACAAATATCAAAACGGTGGCTCGTTTCTTGCCACACACGAATCACCTGGTCTCTAGTTACGAATTCACAGCTTCAAAAATTCGATGTCGCAGACTTTCAAGAGTGTCAGGCATAGGGTAAATAATTTGGACATATTTTTAGTTAAACACTTTTGAAGAAATTGCTAGCAAATACCATTCACCTTTGTTTAAAGTTGGAAAGATAACATTGCGCTTTTTAGCTTATAGTTCGCCCGCTGAGCGACGCTATTGTACTAATATGTACACAAGAGAACAGCTGATTAGAAAAGTATATTTTATCTGGTGCATTGTCTTGATGAAGGGGCCTTTTCTACAGTCCTCTTTTAACTGTTAGCTAAATATTTAAGCAGAAGATATGGGAGGAAATCCACTAATAAAATCCTTTTAGCAATAGGTCATTTTTCAAATTCATATTTCGCTGCCCATCTTATAAATGTAGCACAATATGGGGAT
Organism: Metallyticus violacea; assembly: GCA_030762175.1. Lineage (NCBI taxonomy): Eukaryota > Metazoa > Arthropoda > Insecta > Mantodea > Metallyticidae > Metallyticus > Metallyticus violacea. Next base: position 54,121,661 of record CM060843.1, on the reverse strand, counting down.
TAATGCTAATGCTTAGTATAATTTCACGATTTTAGGAGTAATGCTAATATTAAATCTCTCTACGAGTTTCACTAATTTACCCCGGATTTAATCTGAATTGATTTATTAATTGTTAACTCTTCTACACAATCACTTAGTTTAATTTAACAGTACATAATATAACATAAATTGAATTTACCTTAATATAGTTCGTAAATAATCAAGCACAGTTCTATCCCGGAATCTGTGATACCCAACCTTCCAGGTTATCGGCACCTACACTAACTTTACAATTCTTACTGCATATTTTAAATTTTCTTCCGCTTCAATGTTATTTTCTTAACTTTCCAATTCCATTCTTTTTCACACTCTTCCTAAATACGTCCTATATTCTGCTAAAAGTTTTATTTCTATATATTCTTCTTGCCACATATTCCACATTCCCCCCAAATTTCCTTTGTCCGTCTTTAAGGCTCCTAGTTTATTTATTTATTTATTCTAGTAGAGCTAAGGCCATTAGGTCTTCTCTTCTGCTTTACGAATATAATAATAATTACATGACGTAATAGTGACAATATCACAATCACGACATTGACATTAAAGGTTACAACACTCGTACACATATAAACCAATGTAAAACATTATGTTTATAAATAAATATTGATAGCGAAAAATGAAAACTATTAACTTAAGACGAAAAAAATAAGAAAATAAAAGAACAATGATATACAACAAGCACCAGAAATGACAATTTATACACATATCAACCTACGTAAATCCTGAAAGTAGAAATAAAGATACAAGCAAAACATAAAATTAAAAATCCTATGAAGGAGATAGGAACATTTATGATAGTAATAAAAACAATGGAATAAATATTTATACAGCAGGATAAAATAAACAAATACATGCACTGTAACAAAAGGAATTTGAATCTAGGATAATCAATTACTTCTAATAATATTAAACAATTTCTTATGAAATGCTCCTAAAGTTTGGCAGTCTCCGACATCCCGTGCCAATGCATTGCAGAGACGGGCTGTGGTTACGGTGAATGATAGTGAGTAAAGTGATGTTTGATGCAATGATAATTATAGTATGTGCTGGGACTCAGAACGTGTGTTAAGATAATGAAAGGAAGGTAGATTTTGAAAACGAGAGAGTAGATAAGATGGAGAAGATGTATGGATGATTTTGAAAAGTAGTGTGAGACAATGAATATTTCTTTGGTCTTTCAAGTGGAACCAAGACAACATATCGAGGGTGGTGTTAAATGATCAAACAGACGCACATCGCAGATGTAACGCATGCATATTAATATGAACATGCTGTAATTTTTGCGTTTAAGTCTCTGAGCAGAAAATCGCAGTAATCGAAGTGAGGCATCACCAGGGTTTGCACCAAGATCGTTTTTAAAGTTCTGGGCGGGGACATGTTTAATCTTTTAAACATATGGATTACAGAACTTGCCTTCCTGCAGATATCAGCAACATGGTTTTCCCAACAGAGATTACTGTCTATAATAACTCCAAGGGTTTTCACAGAATCATTGAAGGGAATTGCTGGTTTGATTCAAATTAATGGGAAGAATATTGCCTATGCCTAAGGCACTTAGGAATCGCTAGTGTGCCACTACCATATCCAGCGATTTTAAGGGATTAAGATCAATGCCTAGAGTACGCAACCATGAATGAACTGAGTCTAGATCCGGGTTAATGCCTGTTATTGGGTAGTGAATATCATTTCCACTAAACTATTAAACATTCTTTCCGTTATGTCGCATACTCTTTCACATCACTCCCCTTAGCCTTCTAAAAATATTGCACCTGGTCTCGTTCAAGAAAAACGTTTCTTCCTCGCCTATTAAAACGTTTTACATACGAGTATTTTTTTCCAACTCCGACTATTATTTCACCTTATACGATTTCAAGAACTTTTAATCTTGAAAACTACACTAAGTATCTTGTTTTTCTATTCTTTCCATCGTTGTTCTCATTTCCCCTCAGAATCCTACTATATATCCCCATTGCAACCTCCTATAGCTATTTTCCTATTCTCCTATCACTATTTACTCTTCCCGCTTCTCTTTTTATTCAAGCAATCTTTAATTACATTATCCTCTAACCTCAAATTCCTAACAATATTTCCTGGCTCTCCTCAGTACTATTCCTTTCTCCAAACTCTTCCGAATTCAGCCAAAGCCACACCATACCTCTTTATAAAACATCCTATGAATTAAGTCAATCATTAACTCGGACCCTGCTAAGCCCCTCACTTCAGCTCCAAATAACATTTTAGCTTCAACAACGCTTCATGATATCCTCTCCAGTCATTTAATGGCATTTATGAAATTTGTATGATCATGCTATAACTGCTCTCATGGCCGCTTCTCCTTTTATCTTCATATGCTTGCTACCTACTTCCCAGTTTTCACAATGTACTCCTAAATAGTCAAATTTCTTTCACCACCTCTACTTGTTCTTCATTTAGAAGCTATCTTTCTGCTGTGCTCAATTAATACACCTTTGAATACCATCACTTTCAACCTTCTGTCATTATCCTTTATATCATGAAAAAAGAAGTTAAATAAAATTTGACTCATCTTACACTCTTGCCTAGATCTATTCTCTGCCCTAATAGTTCCGTAATACGTCTTGTCTTGCACTTAACACAACATTGAATTCTACCATACAACTTTCGGATACCAGTTTATTTTAGTTACTCAGAAGCATTGTAAAGATATAAAATATTATAATATACTTTTGTATTAAGTTATTTCAAAGAGTGGCTTATTCCCTTTTGGTTCTTTTTGTACTTATTTATTCACAATGACACACTGGCCCCTACGCTTTAATTTCACAAATTGACTGCAGTATGATATATAGATTGCTGACGTGACCTTTTTGTTTGGTTTATTTACGGAGACACTAACATCTCAGGTCATCAGCGTCCCTTCAATTCAGGACATCAAACGGCCGATAAATTTTGCTCATACATCACTTCTTTTAGACTTATTGCCGTAAATCTACAACATGGGATCCATAGTGTTGCTTTCCTACCAAAGGACGCCATCCATACTTAGGATTTTTGCACCCAAATAATAGCGACCTTGACCGGGATTGAACCCGCGATCTTGGGTCTACGAGTAGGCATCAATTGCGGAAATAAGAGGATGTACATAAAAATTATGCAGATAGCTATAAAAGTAAATATAAATATTTATGTATATAATTATATAGATATGTTTAAAAAATATTATTCTGTTCATCATAGTCCTCTCCGATTAGCACGAAAACAAGTCTTATGTCTGAAAAACTCGCCTTCACACCGCAATAAGTGATGGATGCTCTGGGAGAATAAACATCTTAACAGTTAAAGTGACTGCAACAAAAACATGAGACACAAAAAACAAAAATAGGGCATAAATAAGGTATGACGTTGTTCTGTGGTGAGAAACGCCAGCTGCGTTTAGTTCTGTTTTACTACTTAGTATCACATCACACATTCTTAAATAACCATTACTTTTTCTCAGAATCAAGTTTAATTTTTGTTTCACACGTTCGGCAACAGGTGTAACCGATGTATGATTAACTGCTCGAGTCATTTCATTCACTAGTGATAGGGATTCGGGTGTCTGAAGATTTGGTGTTTTTAATTGTATTAGAAACATTTGGAAAGTTATTCTATATGAATTTTAGACCAACATTCAGTTCTTCTATTACCAGAATTTTTGCAATACCTCAAAGGTATTGTATTAATTTTAAATTTGTATTATTATGGCTGACTAACGAAAAGTTGTATACTGCTGCCTACTCAGGTACATACACAAACTCTATATCATAGGAGTAATTACATAGTATTCTACCCCATCGGCCCCGAAGATTACAAACTCATAAGATGTTCTAATTTAAATTAACCCTATATAATTGGTTCAGAGTTCTGAGTAAGAACCATTATCTAAACTGTTCACCCAAGAAAGGATATATCTTATCTTACTATAGTCACTGAAAGTTGTTATGGTTTAACCCGCAGAGCACATTAACAGAAATGCCATGTAGGTATCATCTTTGCAATGAAGATGACGTTATGATCATTCTGTGTGTGTGTCACGGTAGCCGTGTTTGGTTGGCAGATCCAGTAGCAATGTTTGGTCACCACTTGGCAATCAGTATTCATGTTGTGGAGCTGTACCTTCAGAAAGCGATTCCAATTATCGCACTAACGCACAGCAACCGCCCGCGGCAGAGGCACCGCGCTCGGCAGTAAACCATACACAATTAAGGTAATAGGGATACCAACATAGATGGACCAACTGGGATAAGAAACCGACCAATCATGTTTTCCAAGGGAAGAAGTTATAGCATTCTGTGATTTATTTGGACCTCCTTTTGTGCTGCCTAACAGTGGCACAAAGGGCTACCGAACAGTGAAAAAGAAATTGTTAATTTGCTGAAAGTTAACTTTAAACGGGTGAGGAGAGGGGTTCATAACGCAAGAAAGGGAGGTGACGTGTTCACAGCACCCCATTTAAATACAGTAATGAGAATAAGATATCGTTTTATATATTTTTTCTTCAGTAGTTCTATTGTTTAATGTTTTAGGTAATAATACTTCACAAAGTTTATTCCATTTTATATTAATAATATTTTGATTAACGAAACTCAAATGTTTAGGTACCTTCAGATATAATTACATTGCTTTAATTACATTAAAATGATAGAAAGACGCAAATCGATAAAGAGTAGACAAAACAATGGTATTAAATTTCAAAACTGGTAATTTTCTTCATTACGAAAGAGGATTCCGAATTTATATATTAACTACAAATACTTTATATGGTTTAGATATAAAGTATTTATCCTTGCAACAAAATATCTTGGTTTTTTTGTCAGCATTTCTTGAACAAATCGTAACATCTTGCCGATATGCGAATATCGCTTTGAACAGCCGGCTGCTTTCTGTGTACATTTTCATTTAAGATGTTGTACCACATTCTTGCATCGCATTAATGTCCGTAACTTAATGCCAAATTAGTAAGCTTGTTTGGAATACACTGGGATTTCATTGAACAAGGTAAATATTTCTCTTATTCCTTGTTTTACTAGATGGTTTATGTTGCCAAATCTCATTAACAATAAAAATCTGTCCAGTGACATTGTGAAGAAAAGAGGCGCCTTGTAAATGCATTTTAGGTTCTTGATAAAAACCGCAATAATAAGCAATCCAATGAAAAATTATATTCCTATATCATCTGTTTCTCGGCGTTTACTTTTATTCTTGTAGAAGGGTTCAAGACGTTAATATAAAGGTTCAATCAATTTGATGCAGAAATTCTGATATTTATTGGATATAGGTTTTTCATCCTGCCCAAGCATGAATGTTTCTGCAATGTTTAAAACAAAGCACTTATTTCTCCAAAGACTTAATCATATTGATCACTTGCAGTCATGTGATCACTCTCTTCATAATATTCTGTTTCATTGTCATTCCAATTTTCAAACCCAGATATGTTGCACAACAGTCATATTCGGGGCAATCTCTTCTAATAGTAGTAATAGTGATAGCAGTAGTATCCCCTTTTTTGCTATAAAATTCTATATACATATTAAAAATAGTTTTATGTATGATGTTCAACCATATGATACACAATTAGAAATAGGAATGGGAACAAATAATAAAATGTAAACTTTAGTAACAAATGAATAAATTATCAAAACTGGAGAAACGATATTTTACAGGATGAAAATAATTTAAATATTATTTATAATTACACTAGTTAATTGCTATCTAACCAGAAAACAATTTGTTTCTTGCTTCGCGCACTTGGCTAGGAAAATGCCCATAATCAAACAATTAGTGTAATCTGCAAACAGGTTCCAGCATACCAATCGACCTCTAATTGCCTTTAAAATGTTTTCAGGAGAGAGCGTTTTTCTTAAGTGTACACAGGGTACATTCTGCCAGAATATGGATTTATTTCTCATCCCCTCCAAAAAATAGGCAGATTCTCACACCAGAAATATCTATTAATTTTTTGAGCCTTCCAACCTTCCAATCTAAACCATGCCATTCCTGATCTTGCCTTTCTCCCTAGAACAAGCATTTTCCAGGTTAATTTAATCATTCGATAGACGCAAGAATTTTGCTTCCATTTTCTTCTTGCTCATATACTCGATTCTTGTTCTAACCTTCTTGCATTCATTTTTACTATTTTCATTAATTCATTGCCATATTGAACCCAGACCATTTATTTCATCCACTGCAGCTGTCCGAAATGTTGGTGTTGTATTTTATATCTGGTGTGTATAGCAATTAGCGCGAAGTGTGGACTGGTCTCCTTGCATTAGTCCAAGCCAATATTTTGTTCTTCCTGCTCCTCATATGATATCTTGATAAGAACTGCAAACTACAGATTTCACACCAGCAAGTAGATGTCAGTGCCACTGCACTTTGGGTGGCTTAAAATAAAAACTATAGTCTCTCAACAATTTGTACCTCTTTAAATTAAGGTAATAAGCCCCTTAGGATCGTAACTAGCATGCTTTCCTGAACACCAAGCGATTTTTACTGCTGGAGTGTTGTAACCCACGTTCTAAGTTAAAGGGTAACGATTTCTTTAGCGAAAATCTCTCCACTACTTACTGGAGTATTTTAAAGCTACATTTATTAGGCTGAATATATTTAGGAAACTAATATATATATATATCCCTCAACTGTATTAAAGCCTCTGATTGATTTATAGAAAAATATTTGGATATAGGTATAATTACACAGCAGCTATTTATAATATAGTTTAAAAGTAGAGAAATAGGCCTTGTTAGAAGAAAAATGGCATTAGATGAAAGCCACAATAGAAATAAATGTTAATTTGGTATCTGATGCTCTAATGAAAAAACTTTGATACTCAAAAGAGAACTTTCAAGTCATACAAAAATGATCAGTTGGAAATGGAAAGATAAAAGATAGCATTAAAGATATAACTTACCAAAAACCCGTACTTTCTATAAATCCCAATATTAAAATTAATGACTGAAGGTTTGAAATCAAATTCCGAGTTAGAAATCGCAAGGAGTAGGAGACATCTATCCCCTATAGAAGGCGTTTATCTCAATGGGATACTCTCATTATCTCAGAGATAATAGTATTTTAATGCATATATAATTTTGAGGCGTGAGAGAGTGCATTATAAGTGCATACATAGATAAATAGACATAAAATGCTAGATTACATTTGGTGACAATATTCCGAGCCATTCCAAATTTTGTATATCAGGAGACAGGAAATAGCAAATAAAGTCATCATTTATTTCTGTCTTGGAGACCCATCAGCTGATTTCGGGTTCTTTGGTGTGTATAAATCCAAACGTATTATTAAAGCTAAAACTGTATGTTCTAAACATGTCAAGTCACTTGTGGCCGGAAATAAAGGATGGTTGAGCACAGGTGAGAATTATTGAACAGCGTCATCAATGGCGCAAGAATGTGCCGCAATTGTAAGTAAGGACATATGAACTGCGGCTCCATAAGTTTCCTGTGTGACTACAATACTATGATCATTGTTGCGATGTTCATGCTCGCTGATTCTCCCACTTTTCAGAAAAGTAAACACAGAATTTCCTTTCCGACTACCCATTCTTTTGCTTGTAGAAACTCATTTAAATCAGACGTGTTGCATAACACAACGTGGCCCAAATACAGGTAAGTGGATTGATTTATTTACGGACGCTCTTCAACATCTCGGGTCATCAGCGTCCCATTCAACTCGGGGCGTGAAACGGCCGACAAATTTTGCTCAGAGGCCTCTCTTTCAGGCTTGAGGTTCTTTTTCGTGCCGTAAATGTATGACATGGGACCCACGGCTTTACTTCCCTTCCGAAGGAAGCCATACTTAGGATGTTTACGCCCGGAAAAATTCATCGGTCGTGACCGGATACAGGTCAGTGATTAAATGTTTTATTAAAGGAGATGGTTTTCACCATGTGGTATTAAACAACGCCTTGATGGTGTGTATTAGGAAACTTCCCCATATGTTTCATTAACTATGAAGGAGTGATCAAAATGATTTAGTTTGGGCAGGGAAGATGACCCACATGAGGCTAGGCCTATGAATGTATGTGGCATAAAAAAAAGAAAGAAAACCTCTTCCTTGTTCAGGAGGATGTCTGGGTAGCAGCTTTCTGAAGACAAAGGAATATCTGCAAGTTACGATTTTCTAAAACAATTGTGTTTTGCATCCTTCATCAACATTTGCACAAAGCCACTGCAAGAAGAGTGCCCCAAGTGATTTCAGAGCTTCAAGTTCAAGTGAGCGTGGAATGTCATCAGAAGTTTTGAATCTGTGCAATGGTAACAAGAGGGACGTTTTGAAGTCAATTGTCACATAAGATGAAACTGTGTTCCTCTACTATGACCCTCTATCAAAAATAGAATCAGCAGAGGGGAGGAATAAGGATGCAGCACCCTTAGAAAAACTATCGTCACACAGCTCACGAAGAAAATCAGGCAGCAATTTTTAGGACTGAAATTCTGATAATATATTTCAAAGGAAGGAACACAACGTTGACTGGAAAGTACATGCTGAGCTGCTGCATTAATTGCACCAAGGGAAAGAGGCATGGAACGCTGAGTCGAGCAGTTTGTTTGCTGCTCGTGGGACACGGCTGCTGTTGCCAAGGATTCTGTGAACACATGAAGCCTACAGGAGCTAGATCATCCAGTGCACAGTTTCTAGCGACCAGTATCAGTTTTTAAAACTGAAATCTGCTTTGAGGGCGGAGATTCAGGCAGAGATAATGAGTGAAGCATTTTGCAAACGATATTTCGTACCATTTATTTAGAGGGAGATTGGATTATTAATTCAGAAATTAGATAACAAATTGAAATTGACGGAGATTACGTAAAGAACTATATCTATTTTTGTATCCAACATAATCAGGCATGAGTCTTACGGAGTGCACCTCGTTGTTGCCCTAGAGATAAGAATTGGTGAGCATACAGATGAAAGTAGAAATTACGGTTTATTAGCATTCCTAATACTTGAGACTTCTCTCAAACTTGTTTCAATCTCCTTCTATATTTTTACTTATCTAATTTAAATCCACAGCATTTTATGTGTAAGTTTCTGTTTATAAATTACTTTCCTTATTTTTCAATCATCTCTTGTAGCTGGAAATGCTTTATATTAGTTTTTTGCTTGTTATTCAAATGTTTAGCCTTCGGATAAGCACGAAGGTCTGAAGGTAGGAGTTTTATTTTTAACATTTACATAAGCTTAAGGCCATGTCATCAGCCTTTTGTAGAGAATGCATTAGCTATCCTTTGTGTCATAAACGTTTTAATGGTTCAATGCACAAACATGCAATTAGCTTGTGTTGCCTGTATAAAAGAATGTGGTAGCCTTATCTTCAAAATATCACTAAAGTACAAATTGTATTTTACCCCCTTAAAAGAAGTTTTTGCAAATCTAATTTAGATGGCAGTTGTCGGTAACCTTCTCTCACATTTTATGTCTGGGACACGCTCACTCACATACTTAAATGTGTCTGGTTAGGGGTGTATTGTTTTATAGACTGTCCGGACGAGCAAAATGGATAGAAAGCTTAACTTTTTCTATCTCAGAACTCTCCAGGCACAACCAACAAGTATTACCAGGATGTTTTTTCCACATAAAGTAGAACTACCCCTATCTGAATGTTGTACTTAATACATCATTTTATGGAATGCCTAACGTCTTCAGCTTTGTTTAGCATTTATATATATATATATATATATATATATATATATATGGTAAAATATCTTGTCATAAATAATTTTTAAAATATATTACAGAAGTTTAACTGCGATTTTATTTGTATACAATCATGTTATATTTGCTCAATCGTAAACGTAACTTAATAACTACCTTGAGCAAATCATAGCAAATAGAAAACCATAAATATAAAACAGTCCATCATGTAAGAAAAATATAGTTCTCTTGGGTAAAATTCTGTACGTTGTAAAAAGTATAAAAATAATGTAGTTAAAAAAATAAATGCTTTAAATTACTTGGACTTTAATGTATCATACAGCCAAAAGATACAGCTTTTAAATCAAACCTATTTTTGGAATATGTGGAAACATTTGTGAGATATTAGAAGTAAAACATTAAAAAACGCTTAACTTAAATTCTACAAGATCATTAGTATATCAATGTTGAGAATTGCGTACAAGAGCTGGGTACTAAACAGAAAAGACTGAAGGAAATCAAGTAGAGGGCTGGAACTTAAGGAGAGTAGACCTTTCACCTTCTGCTCCGTAATGACCTTCTTTACACGGAAAAGTCAAGTTCAGAACAGTTTTACAAATGATAATAAAATTGTAATTTAACACTGAGAAATGTTCATATTTGCATAGAATACCTGGCCCTATTTCCTAGTTTTTATTTCATTGAGTAGGAATGGGAGAATTCCATTAGATAAATATGCAGCTACACTCTTTGTCCGGCCTAAGGATTATACAATAAGTACAGAATGATATTTATGCGGATGGCTCTACAGTGAGCCGTGACATATTGGTGGAGGCGCTGGGCAGATTGATTCGTTTCAGTGCGGATAAGATTTAATATTATTTTAAATGTCCTTATTATAATAGGAGAGATTTTGTGGTGGTAATTTCATGTTTAAAGCATGGAATTTGCCATGCATTTTACTGGCAACAAGTAACCAAACAAAATGTAAATTGAAAATCGTAAATGATTGAAATGCCCATTATAAATCAACGGCCGATCAAAGGGTCAAATGTGTTTTTGTGCGTTAAATTTAGGAGTGTTAACTCAATTTAACCTAGAATTTCGTCAAGTATGGTGTGCGTACTGCATCTAAGGCGACTGATTTAAACTTCACAGAAATCCGAGACATTGATGATCTGAAAAGAAAAATTACTGAAATTTCTCTGTGTAGTTACAATGATCATGGGTTCAATTGCATCAACGTTATGAGTTGTGCATCGGGGAAAAAGGTTCATGTAGCGTTTGGATAAATTTCCCATGTTTCAATGCTGTACACAACGTTTCAAAAAATAAAGTTTGGTAGTGAATGTTAAACAGTGGTTTTATTTTATCCATACACAAAAAGATCAACTTGTAAAAGCATCAGAAATGAATGCATTCCATAGCGGACTACGCACTCTTAGACAAAAAAGAAAAAAGTTAGATATGAGTTGAATGTCTTTAATTTTCAAGAGAAGAAAGTACAGTTAAAGAAAGATTGTAATCAAAATTTACAAAGAATAAACTAAGACAGGATTTTCGTAAAAGTATTAAAAGAATACAAAAATGTAGAGCACTCTTTTGCCAGGTAGAGCTATGAATTCTCTTGATGTGGACACAGTCTACAAACTTAAGTACATAAATGCAATTGCTAATAATGGTAATTTATCATTTTGTGTTATTTCATATTCATTTTCCGTCAGTTCTTCTGCAAATATAATCCAGGTATAATGAGTAAATGATAATTCTATAATTATTGTGATAGTGGCCTTTGGAGGACCATAAAAACCACAATTCATTAGTTTTCTTTCGGCCATTCATTAGTTAACATATGAATATTTAATACAGATGATCTGAATTTGTGGAAAAATTGTCGCAAGTAAAAATAACCATCTTAAGCTAGAATTAATATCTTTAACAATCTGAACGAAATGCTTTCAAGCCTTTAGTTCATATGAAGCAAGCTTATTTAGCGCTTAAATTGTTCTTGTTTTATGGTCACAGATGAGTGCTATGGCTGTCTTCTAAACTTCCTTCGGGATCTTTTGTTTCAGTGCCCCCAAGGTTTTATTTCAGTACAGCAGTAATATTATATAAATATGAAGCAGCTGAGTGTCTTTGTGCGCACTGCTGACAGATATACCAACTTGCTAGGCTAATCGTGTTAAAGTTTTCTAATCGATAGCCAATTTTATGAAGTTTCTTCTTAAAACTTTTTTTTAATCTTGGATTCTTGTCGGTGAAAACGTCTAGGGTTCGAACTTTGTTCACCAATCTGAAAATTGCACTTCCCGGTGGAAATGTTACTCCTGGAAATTTAGCACGGTATTCTCTCCTACAGTGTATGTACAATTACTTTTGCACAAAATAATTAATAAATGTTATTTGTTCCAGGGGTAGCCTCACTAGTTTGGTATCTTGGATCTTAATTTGATGCTCTAAGATATGAGTGCATCCCTATATTGGAGTGAGGATACCTGAAAATTCGTGAAAGGCGTGAAAAAGTTGATAAGATAGGTGAGGTGGAAGATGGGCAAAAGCTGCTCAGAATTACAGAAGCTGTTGTCTTATATTGTGATTTGCAGAGGTTAATGCAATTTGAATAAAAATGCCTCTTTCTCCATTTTGAGACCTCTAGGAATTGAATATTTCCTCATAAAAATAATTGCTTTTTCCTAAAGTTTTACAATATCTCTGAATTCTCTAAGTATATTTTCTATAGCTTTCCTCTGTTCTTATCTGTTCTTCCAGGTCCCATCTTCAATTAATTATTCGAATTATTACCTGTATTTCTCGTTTTCTTTTTCCTGTTAGAATTACCTTATACTCATTCTTCGCCAACATTCATCATTCATATATCTACATATTATCATTCTCTTTTTACAAATCCTAAGCGCGGCTACTTAATCGAAAGAGAAGCCGCCGCAACCGGAAAAAGTTCGTCATGCAGGAGCTGCGTAAACTAAGCAAGTTCCTCGCCAAGTCGAATAACTTTAAAAAAAAAGAATATAAAATTAAAATTATGGGCGTTTTAATTAATGAAATGAAATAGGTTATGGCATTACTGCGTGATATTAGGGGAACAAAATTAGAATTTTTTTCATTATATATTACAAAAGAGAAACCACATTTTAGAAGTATTATTATTATTATTATTATTATTATTATTATTATTGTATTATTATTATTTTTTATTATTATTATTATTATTATTAGTGTTGTAATACCGCCGGCCGAGATGCCACCAGGATGTTATTAAAAGAAATACAAGCTGTGATATCCTTCGACTGATTTACAACTTGGTGATGTTCTTCTGTTTAATGCTGTGCTATAATTTACCTATTCAATCTCGATGGCTAAGGCGAGAAGGGATGTTATATTGGGATAATAGGGTCACTTCGGGGAATGGAACTAGGTCGATTCCTCCAGGAAATACGAGGTGTTTCCAGACGAATGCTGAATAACTCAACCAACTCTGTTAAAAGTATAAGCATTTATTAAAGGGTTTTCTTATACAGTTGGACGTGGATTCTCCAAGCACCAAGGTTTCTCTCCTGTCTGTTAATAAATTCAGGGACCTTTTATTCAAGTATAATGCCCAAGGAGGGGTAATAATCACCTAGTCTAGACATTAGAGTTATTGTTAAACACTTCCCACCACCTTCAAGTCAACAGTCACCAGGTCCTGTCATCACAAGTTCTAAGAAGTTCATGGTTTGGGTTTGTTAAGCTTAAAAGTAAACAATAATTAATCAGTACAATAATTCTGTCTATCTATAACATGCACACGTAGACATAATATTTTAAGTGAGTGGAATAGAGGGTTGCTTTTGTTTATGCAAGTGTTTCTCTGAGGACACCTGCAGGCCATGTCACCTCTGGGTGGCAAGGCAAGTCAACCTTAATATTTATTACTTCTACGTTTTAACTATGTTTGGGTTTATACAGTATTTTTCACTAACTAGGATATTCTTATACAATATCATGTTCTTATTATACCTTGTCAACGTTACGATTTCTTACAATACCACGCTTTCGTTACAAAGCCGACTCCTCATTACATCATCATTATTATTATTACTATCATTATTATTTTTTTAATAATAAATCAGATTAAATCACAAAAATTAGTGGTATACTATTAATAAATGAAATATATGACCGCTGATAGACAAAGCTATACTGTTTGGGTATTTTTAAACATTTTAAATGTAATCATGTTTATGAATTGGGCCCTTGATATCATTTTACATTCACTAAAATATAGAAAAATAACAGATCGTTTCCATTTACATTGTGTATTTAAGGAGATGTTCATATGTTTGAATAAAACAAAAAAAAAAGTTTGCTATTCAGAAATAATTTCAAATGCACTAAGCAAATATACACAATCAACAATATACAATCAAATATAGTTCCGTTGGCTTTGAAATTTAATTTAAACTTTATTTAATTTAAAGTGTTATAACCTTCAGAAAACGCAAACTCCTAATGGTCCTACTTCCCTCATTTTCAGAAACTATTTTTATAATTTATTTAAATGATATATACCGAATTTTGTTTTGAAAAAACAAATATTGATGCAATAGAAATTTTGGGTTTAAGGTAAAATCTCCACTCCTAATGGCCCGATTTCACTGATTTTCAGAAACTATTTTTCTTAGTTAAACTTCAATGGCATATATCGAATTTCCTTTAAAAAAATAAAATTGCGGCCGTTAGGGTGATTTTTAATTTTTGCTTTAACCCCCAATCGGCTTTCATGTACACCTCCACTCCTAACGGCATGGTTGCCCTAATTTTCCCAAACATTTTTATTAATTTGTTTTAATGAAATATACCGAGTTTTGTTGAGAAAAAACAAAATTTGCGGCCACTGAAGCGATTTTTAACATTTTTTAAATTTTTCGCATAGGTTAAACACAGATCCCAATGGTCCAATGCTGGTTAACTCAACGAATCGTTTGTTAATTGCTGGATATATGCCGAGTTTTGTTGAGAAAAAACAAAAACTGCGACTGCTAGAGCGTTAACATGCATATCAATATATGTATATATATATATATATATTGTTATTGACATTTTCGCTCCCTAGTTGGTAGGGTCGATGGAGATTTGAAGAAATTTTTCAAAAACTGTTTCAACCGCAACCGCAATAGCTACATTCCTTTGGAATTCGCTAAAGTCGCCGCACATAAGTTTAGTATGTTTATTGTAGTACTTATATTTTTACTAAAAGCATAAAATTATATTGTATTTAAATGGATAATGATAAACACGAATCTATGTTATAAAAGATGTTCAAATTGATTCCCCTCAGCGGCAATACATTGCCGGAATCTACGTAGAATATCTCTATATTTAATCTAAATTTTTCTCCGTAAGAACACGGCGGTTTGGAACACGTTTCTTGTCATTAGACTCTGTCTTTCGTCACCTTTTATATAAATGGCAAACAGTTCTGTACCTGGAACAGATTGCCAGAATATTTTCTTGTGAATTGCCTTACACTTTCTCTGTAAGAATTGTTTCACATATGTATCGTATATTAAAGCTGATCTTCAGTAGTAAATTGATGCAGTGGTATAATTAACAAAGAACAATAAGCACACCTTTTACACATGATGAAGGCACCGAGTAACGCAAAACCACAACATTTCAAAGCCTTTCTTAAACTAACTACAATCTGCTACTTGCCTCTCATTATTATATAAGCTTACCCTCTTAATTTCTGTGCTTAAAAATGTTACAATAAATTCTTGTACTCTATTTTTATCTTTTCTTGGAAACTTGGCTGAGATAATTTTTTTGTTATAACATAACATGTCTTTGGTATTAAATTCCAATTTCTGAATCGTATGATTACTTTATCTCAAAACACCCTGATCTCACTTCCTTAACTCTATCATCTTAAATTCCATATTACATCTAAAAAGTTCACTGTAATAAAAACGAAGTTTAAAAACAATATAATAATTTAGAAATAAAAATATATTAAAATTATATAAATAAATTATGTTTAATTTTACTCTTTAACCTTAATTGTTTTCACAGAAATCTTTTCTGAGTTTATGGCCAGTTAGCATTCGTTAAGCTATACATTAATTCCAGGAAATATATTTGCCGCTTATTTAAAAACCAAAGTTTCTTATATGTTTGCTTAGGTTTTTTCTCTTTGCCGCCATTAATTTCACAGAACTCTGACGCAGCAGACATATTATTGCTGTCCTCTAGAATAAGTACGTACTTGAAGATTATTTTTAATTTAACAACGAATGGAAGTTCACTAGGTAGTATTCATATGGTAAGCGTGAGGTCAAAAGTCGCAGTAAATTTATAATTTATTACACTTGCCTTGAAATGCGACTAAGGTTCAATGTACTTATTTAATTACTTCTGCAATAATCCTGTCCTGAGATAAACAGAGACGTTAGTGTTTTATTTTGTTTTAAATTGTTATTTTGAAATGCCTAGAAATCTCGTATGTTAATTTATTTACTGTAATCCAGCAATCCTATTTCTTAATTCTCACATTATTAGTGGTTCGACTCCCTTCTTGCCCTATGTACGCTTTAAATATTTTACTTATTGGCCCCCTACTGTCCCAAAAGGATGACGTAGATTTGCTGCTTATTGTTGTTGAAAGAACAAAGAAATCATTGATTTTTACAGCACTTATGTATTATCGACTTTTTTCAGTAAGTAGGTTCGAAG
The DNA here is from genome assembly GCA_030762175.1 of Metallyticus violacea. NCBI lineage: Eukaryota > Metazoa > Arthropoda > Insecta > Mantodea > Metallyticidae > Metallyticus > Metallyticus violacea. The sequence continues at coordinate 54,105,224 of CM060843.1, read as the reverse complement.
CTCAGGAAGTTCACGCAGAGAAATGCAGGATTTATGTGTCTACTGTCTCATACTATTTCGATCAGTTTTTGCAAATTTATGAGTGGGAACAAGTAACATATTATTTATAATTATACTTTATTGCATTTTAGCCAGAAAATATATTGCTTCTGGCTTCGCGCACTTTTGTTAGGAAAATGTCCATATTCAACCAAATAGTATGATGTTTTCTGGAAACAGCGTTTATCTCAGGTGTTCCCATTGGGTAGATTCAGTCAGAATATGTGCTCATTCCTCATCCCCTCCAGATTCTCCTATCAGAACTATCCGTAATTTTTTTACCCTTCCAACCTCTCAGTCCAAATCAGGTCATTCCTGATCTTTCCTTTCTCCCTAGAACGAACATATATCCCCTTTATCCCAGGTTAATTTAATTTCAATCGATAGGCTCAAGTAGACTTTCGTGTTACATTATGCCTCGATTTCCTGCCTACTGATATCCTCCAGCCTTAATCTAACCTTCTTCTATACATTTTTATTATTTTCATTTACTCGTTGTCATGCTGAATCTAGGCCAATTCCTCTTGAGTCCTTTTTCCACCCCTGCAGCCCAAAACGTTGTATCTGATATCTACAGCATTTAGCTCGAAGTGTGGACTGGTCTCCCTGCATTAGTCCAAGTCAGTATTTCATCCTCTTTGTTTTACTATTAACCATATCTTTAGAGCAATCCCCTTCCTCATGACCCCACAGTTTGACGTTCATTTAGAGAGCCCGAGAACACTTTTCCAAAAATCGACTTAAACTGTATTTATATGTTCAGCTCTCTCCCATTCCCATATTTCACTTTCGTATAACAGAATAAAATTAATCATAGTATTGTATATCCTGTCTGGTGTATTTATTGGTAGGTATTTGGAACACGAATCAGAACACAAGCAATTCATTTAGTTGACCTCATGCTTTGTAATTAATAGCATGCAAGTGCTTATTCCATATTATATTAAAAATTACCCCAAAATAAGAAAACGTTTTAACATTTTGTGTTTTTTGTCCAATGTAATTTCATTTTTATCTCTAGCATACACGTGGCCATTTTTAAAAGTCTTTGGTTTGTTCTCATTTACAACCATACCCCATTTCAGGCAATACTCTTCTAGGATGTGAATGCCTGTCTACAATCCATCTTTTGTTATAGAATTCGAGCGTTAGCGTACAAAAGTACAGGAATATATGTGCCGTCTACTTCAGGGGCATTCGTTTCCTTCGCTAATAAGGTATCTGAGATATCATTTATAAATGTGTATTTTGTTCATGTATTACTAATTTACGTTGTTCTAAATTATTTTATATTTATATATTTTTATTGCTTATATTTGTTTGTTACTTGTAATTCTATTGCTGTACGCGTAAATAATAATAATAATGATAATAAAAATAATTTTAACTGTAAGTTTTGGCTTAAGACTGGTTATTGGTCTTAGCTCCTCCACTTCTTTCGCACTTGCCGAGGGTAGATTAGGCAGCCTGAAGGTCTCGTTTCACGCCTTAAGAGCGTGGAGTAACCTGGTGAGGCAGTAGACGCTGAATACACTTTTAGCATCTCTAGGTGGAGTGGGAGGAGATTAAGATCGGCGCTAATTCCTTCCGCCAACCATGCACTGAAACAATCCAATTCCTTGTCGAAGGGCGCCGCACCCTGGACGCCCACGTGTGGCTCAGCCCCATCTGCTCTTTTCAACAGGAAACCCACTAATAAAAATGTTAAATACACTTAGCGCTTGCATAAGAACACTTCTCTAACAGCCTATAGCAGAATTGGTTTGCTAACCAAACATTGTATCTCACAGACACGGTCTGTTTCCTACTTGCGTTACGCGAATGGACCCCGAAGAAAAAACATGATAGAGTTCCAGTTATGTGTTTTACTTACTCCGTCTTGTTGCACTGCAAAACATTATAAGTTAATTAATCTAAACATTTTTCTCATTAAAGAGAGACAAGTAAGTTTCAAGCTTTTAGGAACCATTATTGACAAATGGTTTTTTTTTCAGAATTAAGAATGGCTTCAGATGAAAAAAAGCATTTAGCACTAGGCGTAAATTAACTATGATTTTATTTGCTCATAATTATTTTATTTAATTATAAGAACAAAAACGTTTTTGTTCCTTTTTTAAGGAATACTTGTTGTTTATTCTTTTTAGTGTGTTATATAGAGCGTTCGTTATATTTTGAAAGTGTTTATATTAATATGGCTAAATAAACCGTTAATTTATCTTTGAAACAAAGCTTTGAAGGTGTTAACCGAAGTATCAGCATGATTCATGTTGATGTATTGTTCCAATGAACAGTTTGGAATATAAGAATATCCTGCTGCCAATCGCATCCTCCCGAAGTAGTTCATGAATCAAGGGTAGGCTTGTCATTTCTTACGCTTCCCAATGGATGAAGAAATTTTCATAAAATATATAATTACCAATTTCCACACTTGGCATACAAGAATTTACGCACAACACTCCAATTTTGGGAAAGACTCGTTGGCGACATCTCACATTACCCATGATTCTTCCTCAAGTTTAACTCTCCTACTCCTGTTAGAGCATATTCATTGATAATGTGGCTTTCATAAGATGGCGTAACGTCATAACTAAGTGTACTTCTTCCAGAAGAAGCTTGAATCCTCGAAATGGCAAGCAACTTAGTCCCCAAGAGCTGTAAATGTTTTTGCTTTTGCTTTTAAATTATTTATTTATTTGTTTGAATTTTACCCTGTTGCAAGCTATTGAATCTTTGAAAGAAATAAGTTTTAGTCCAGAGGGAGCAATACGAGGAAATACAGTGTGCATGTCCTTACCACAGTCAACGAGATGGAGGGAAATGTACATTTTATACAATTTATTTTAGGATTTTATAATTTTCGTGCTGATTTTATAAATAAATATTTCGTTTTTATCATTAATATAGATTGTGTTGTTTCCAGATAATACTTATATGTGAATATTACCGTTCTTCAATTTTGCAGACTATCAATTTATATTTTGAGTTTGTGATAATTTTTCTGTTTCCTAAGTATTTGCGAAAATTTATTTGAAATAATTTTATCAGCTTACATGATATTGTTATAATTTTATTCCAAATATGCACTTAATTTGGATAAAATTAATAAAGTTTCTTTTGAGCAGGATTTTTATAATAACAGAATAGAGCTTAGGTGCTTCAAGTTTCTGCATTTCAAGATTGTGCGAAATGAATTAGTAATTATCCAGCAATTAATAGTGAAAGGCATTAAAGTTTCCTTATAGCTTCTGATCTTAAGATTTAGGTACTCAAAGTAAAGCTGCTTAAATCTGTAACACAATACTCCTGGTGTTCACATTAGTCCAATACTACGCTAATTAAATAAGAATGAAATAACTAGTGGTTTATTGTTTTGGGGTTTGTTGGAGTGTGTACTAATAAACCTTGGCACTTGAGCAATACTCCTTCAATGCTAGCTTTGTACTTTCAGATCTAGAGCTTTGATAGGCTCTAGAATCTTTCTTACAAGCCTATGAATTTCATCTCCTATAGGAATGAGTCCTAATAATGATGTTCTTTGACTTTCCAGAACTTAACTCTAGTAAGATGTGTTTAGTCCCTCAGACTTTCATTTAGAGGGCATGTGAGATTTCCACTATAGAGTCATGCCGTTCGTAAATTTTTCTAGGTTTTATTGGCCAATGTTCAGTCCTCTTTCCAAATACTTTCCTTGTTTGTTTTCTGAAACAACTAGTAATTAATACTATCTCTTGTTAATTGCGAAAAGTAATGTAGGGAGGTAAAATTCTTGATGTAATATCTAAACTTCATACCATCTGCTTAAAGCCATTAATAGTACTATCAGTTCTGGAGACTGGAGAAGTGGGCAATATAGTTTGGCAAATAATGATGTAGTATATGGAAGGTCGGTTTCAAGTCACTTGAATATAACTTTAAAGTAATGTGATACCCTTAATATTATTTTTTTCCTTCGTAATAGTTATTCCCCTAAATTTTCCTTCGATGATAATTTAAAATAATTTAAAGTGCATAACATATCTCCAGACCAAATTTCTATTGAATTAATAGTTTCAAAAGCGCATATTTCATTAGAAAGCAGTACGACTGAAAATTTCCAAATTGTGTGCATTTGAAGCTTATTTATTTATTTATTTACCCTGGCAAGAGTTAACGCCATGGGGCTTTCTCTTCCACTCTACCATATGAAAAAATCAGCAAAAATACATAGTAAAATACACATATTTATAAAATATATAGAAAAACTAAATTAAAAAACGCGCTGCATGTAAATATGTGTTTTAATATAGTTAAAAGTTGATAAAGGTAGTGTTAGAATTCTACTTGTTCTCAAATATTTTTAAGTCGGTCCTAGTGGTGTAGTGATTACCGTACTTGCCTCCTAAACCCAAGATCGCGGCCAGGACCGATGGATTTTTTTCGGGCGTAAAAATCCTAAGTATGACTTCCTTCGGAAGGGAAGTAAAGCCGTGGGTCCCGTGTCGTACATTTACGGCACAAAAAGAACCTCAAGCCTGAAAGAGAGGCCTCTGAGCAAAATTTGTCTGCCGTTTCACGCCCTGAGTTGAATGGGGCGCTGATGACCTGAGATGTTAAAGAGCGTCCATAAATAAACCAATTAAAAATATATTTTTTCACGAATACAAGGGGGCGAGGAAGGAAAAGAAACTTGAGAATGACTGTTGTGATTCCTGAAGTTGATATAACAATTTAATCTGTGTTTAAATTGCTTTATTGTCCGACAATATCTGACTTGAGGAGAGAGTTTCAGATTCTGAGAATTGAAACCCTAAATAAGATTGTGGGATAGACAGCAAAGTGATATTCCGCGTTCGAGGCAAGGACAGGTATACGAAGTGAGAGGAGATATACTGACTGAGGAGGTATGGCCAATTTTTGAACAGGAACCTAAGGGAATGGAAATCGTACGTTCTTTTAGAGGTAGTCATGACGGTAGGAGTTGTCCTCTAAAAGTAATGCTCCTTTGAAGCAGCTTTTCATTAAAATTAATGCATTTTGGAAATATTTTGTATAAGAAAAGTTCTTCCAAAGCAATTGACCCACAAATTTAATCTTTTTGGAAACATCTGTTTAAAAAATAAATGTATTTTGAAGACAATGTAGATCGTCTGATGTATTTTTGCAGGAAATTTCCTCAAACAACTATAAAACTCTATCTGGTTCCATTTACGCACTTCAGAGCACCAAAGGAAACTTAGAATTTAAAGTGGTGTTCAAATGCAACATAAACAGTAAAAATGAGGGAACGGTCCCCTATTGCTGGAGAATGCAATGTTACTTTTATGAGTGCTAGTGTGAGTAAAGGCTTTCGAAAATTATAAATGTATTTATCTATTCTTAACTACAACGGACATTTCAAATATTTAGTGAATTTAAAAAATTCGAGGTTATAGATTCCGATATTCTAAGCACCCCATTATACCCTGAAAATCAGTCAATTCAAGCCAGGTGACTTAATTATTAGTGTTATGTAGTGTTATATGTGTTGAAGTCTGTTTAATTTATATGCCTAAAAGGTTAGTGTTACTGCATTTGCCATGTAAGGTGAAAAGCTAAAACCGTCCGCTCGTTTTATAAAAAGTTGTTCTTTATTTTCATGTATATAGAACAAGTTAACCGAGCAAGCCTCTTCTAGTTCATTAAGTTCAAGGACTCTTATAGTTTTCCTCCATTCAACGGCGAACTCCAGTGGGGTTCTCCTTTACTACAAACGTCAAAATAACTCATTAGTTTAAAAAGGAGATATAAACTGAATACTCCTAAATGGTGCAGGAAGATAACTACGCAGCACAGGCCATATATCAGTCAATATAAAACTAAAGAGTATATGAAAGGATTGGGCAGCTAAAGTCATGCATTAGCAGCTTATATACTAATACTGTTTTTAAGTTTCATGTTATCATTAACCAGCAGATGTCATATAAAAACGGGTGCAGTAAAAGCGAGACAAAAACAAAATGCATTTAACTAAATCTTTGTATCATACCAGAGTAATCATAAAGTTGAGGATAAAGAATTTCTTCTACTGCCTTAGTATAGCGGTTACTGTAACAATTCGTCAAACAGAGCTACAGAAGTATCCTATTGGACAGAAATAACATAATCAGGCCTCCCTTTCCGCAGAAACGTATAATATAAATGATTATACCTTAAATACCCTTTTCTTTCATAACCATAAAGCAGGTAATAGTTTTTAAATTTTGAAAGAACAATAATTATTTTGTTCCGGAAGGGCGAATATGAATATTTTCTATTTGTTCTGCTGAAATCACTTATTAAATATTTCAACCAGAAAACAGCGATCGCCCTTGTTCATTATGGTCAAGAAACTTGTTCATATATTTAAGTGATGGCCAACTCTCATGTTGAATAAGATTGGTTTGGTAGGGACGGATTTTTTTAATTTGGTTTATTTATGGATGCTTTTTAATATCTCAGGTCACCAGCGTCCCACTCAATTCATGGGTCAAATAGCCGACAAACTTTGCTCAGAGGCCTCTTCTTTCATGCTTGAAGTTCTTTTACCTGCCGTAAATGTACGACACGGGACTCACGGCTTTACTTCCCTTCCAAAGAAAGCCATATTTAGCATTTTTACGCCCCGAAAAAATCATCGACCCTGGCCGGGATTGAACCTACGATCTTGGGTTTACGAGGCAAGTATGGCTACCACTACACCACCAGGACCGATGGTAGGGAGGAGGACATTTCGTTACTTCAAGGACTGCTCAAGGACTGACCTTTAGTGACTACATCCTCAGTAGAGGGCACTTCTCGGAAAAATAGATGGGGCAAGGGAGAAAACGGAAGCCCAGCATCCAGGAGTGGTGAGATACAAACATAGACGGGATATATAATATTGTTTACAGATTAAAAAACCCATATTGATGATTTCCTGATCCAACAGGGAGCCCTGCTCCCTCAAAAGAACCGTTTCCATATCAGACGCAAGGCAGAAACTTTTTCAAAGCGCAATTCACCACCACGCCGCACATAGAACCAACCAAACTCGCCTGTCACTTTTGACTCTGTAACAGGACCGTTTGAAGAGATATAATGGGAAAGCGGAAAATTCATGGAAAGGTAAGACTCTCCCAGCATCACCTGAGTGACTAGGGGAAATTACAGAAAACGAAAGTTTGACTCCATCGGAATTGATTTCCCAAATTGCCCAAATGCGAGTTCCAAGCACTTCCTCCTTAGCCACTCCACTTGGCTACTCTCTAGCTTTACCACGTAGTTTATTCTTGTTTAGTTGAATTCTATTTTTGTAAGTTGAAAAGATGTCACTAAAAAAACTAATATAAACAAAAAAGCATTATAATTGACGGAATTTCTTGTGCAAAGACCGGTTATTAAAAATACGCTTATCTCTCGTTTGCTGATATGCATAATCTTTGCAAAGTATAAAAGGATTAATTAGAAAAGTATTGCAATTTCCACACCCACAATTGCTTTTTCTTTGCAATCTCATTATCTACAAAACTGCATTCTCTCTGCAGTCATTAATAATATAAATCAAATTCACTTTAGACCTGAAAAACCAATAGTTTGCAGTTTATTTACTCCGAGTACTACCATTTTTATATGTAGTTTAGCTGACTTTCAAAATTATGTAATAATTAGGCATTTTTGGGCTCTGATAGAATATTTATCATCGCTCGTTCTTTGTGCGGTTCTTATGAACTGAAAATCATTGTGATAAATTGTAAATTTTGGTGTCTTTCATGATTTTATAGTAGAACGAATGTTGGCACTCATATAAATCAATGTTTTTCACTGCTTTTTTTGTGATCAACTTATCCCTGTTATTTTATTACTCTAGAGCTGTATATGTGCTTTTAATAACCAAAATTCCAGAAAATATATTACCTCATTCAAATATAATTTGCAAACTACCTTCAGAGACCCTTAGATAGAAAGAAATATATTTGAACTGCAGTACAAAACTGGCATTATAAACCCTGCTATTAACACAAATATGATAAGGAATTCACATTTCTGCTACGAGTGCTGACTGTATATTTATTCTTATCTACAGATTCACTTTCTCGCTGCATTTTCCATTCCATTGGACTCTCGTACAGCTTGAATTATTAGCGCGCTTAGAACGAAAGAGAAAAATAAGACTAGTTCCACATTAGAGTAGATGCACTCGTGATATTTCTGGAATGCAAAGAACACTCTAAAATACTGAACACTTGCATTCATAATGGAATGCGTGGCGCACTCTAGCCTTTTTATTTTATTTATTTATTGTTTTTTTTTTTTTCGATTTAAGAGACGCAGCAGGAAGTCCAGAGTGCTTTGCTCTTTTGTTGAACTGTGTGAGCAGGTATTTTAAAAGGTAATAAACCTCAATTTCCTTGGAGGGAAAGCATAATAAAAATACTCATTCTTATTACTTATGGACATAGTATTTCACACACGATAGAAGCTGGGCTGAACAAAAACTACCTGTATCACTTAGAAGCAGCCCCGTCCTGTACACTCTAGGAATTAAATAATTCATTAGGTGGTCTGTATGTAAGGCCAGTATAACGAAGAAGTGTGTTTAAATGTCTTTAATCCTTTCATTAGAAATCCAACAATTGAGGTATTAGACATTCCCAATAATTTATGTGTTAATCTAAATGTGCTTTCATTCCACGAGACGTGGTCAACTGAAAACCATCCGGACAAGGCATAAAATAAATAAAAAACTAAAAACGAGCAGAGAAGCAATACTTAAAAAATAAAAATAAGCTATTGTCTTAGGAGCCAACTTGAGCATTCATATATACATGTCACCGCTTTCCCAAGCGTCAGATACCGTTCGGAAAGAAGGATCGGGGTTCCTGCACGAATCAGTTTTGCACCAGTGTTGACTTCATTACCGTTGTTCAAGAGTTTGCCCTTCAGAAATTTCTTGAGGGATGCGAACAAATGAATTCACAAGGCGATTTTCACGTAAAACATGCATGTCCAGTCCTTCGCTATTTGCTTAGTTACACATTTCTCATCATACACGGTATCCATGCAACAATGACTTTCAATCGGGTGACAGACCTGCGCTATCAAAAATTAAATTAAAGCAAGTTGATCTACTTTGGACGGGTTCGGAATCTCCGTCATGTTTGTTAAAACCCAACGAGACGCAAGCCAACTGCAACTCCTACCGGTGCATGATGTATATAGTTGCCTCTTTTCCCATCCCCCACTGTCGCTGATTGGCAAGCGCAGCTGAGTGAGTAATGGAGATCGTACGGATTTCGGTTAATCACGCGTCGTACATCAACATGAATGAATGAATTTAGATCCCATTTAGGTCTAGGGCCTCCGCAAGCGGGTGAAGTTCGATTCCTCAAATGGTTTATCAGGGCTACTTCATATGAACCATTTCCCTATAAATATGTTCAGTCTATAACGTTTCTTATTTTATAAGTCTAACAGAATTCAAGTTAGAATGTTCAAGTGCTGAGTTCTATTACGTTTAGTATATTTCACTATTGGCTTCGGGTGTTTTCTTTTTTCTGCCGCTCTGTTCCTAGGCTCTTCCAGGTACTGCGGTTCCGTGCTAGGCTTGTCCAGTGTGGCCCGGCTGTTTTTCTGAATAAATCTGCCCACTTCATTCTTGGTCTCTCTCTTCCTCTTGTACAGATGACCGCCACGGGCGGCCGAAGTCGTTAAGGTACGGACTCGTGCGCGGAAGGTCTGGGGTTCGAATCCCGCCAGGACCGTCCTCCCTGACTGAGGTTTTTTCCAGGTTTTCCTCAGTCCTCATAAATGGAAAATGCCGGGGAGGTACCTTAAACATGGAACGATTCCTTCCTTAAAATTAAATCCTTTCCCAATATATAATTTCATCTCATGTATCGTCAGTGTCCATCGAATGCACATAATAGTGTTGGGAACATGCATGTGTCCAACGCTTCTAACCTTAGTTTATGGCTCAAAGCATTGTCCAGCAGTGTGAATTTCAGTGACCAGAATGCTCTCCATGCCGAGGAAATTCCTCTTTTGATTTATTTACCCATATGATACTGTAATGTGTCTATTTGTCGGAAGTAGGCATATCCTTAAGTATTTCCATGCTGTTGGGTTGATTCTAAAGAGTATTAATTTACTGTTTGTCATGATCTGTGTTTTCTCCATGTTCATAGATCGGTAGTTTTGCTGTGTTTGTTGAAATCGTGTAGCTTTTTTTGAAGACCTGATTTGGTAATAGAACTCTGCCATTCATGAATGTCAGATTCGTTGGTTTATATTAATTTGTGTTAATTCTAAATCGTTTTTCCATTTTATTTTGCGTAATATTTCTTCTAACATACTTGAAAATGGTTCTAGGAAATTGGGTCATCTTACCTTACCCCTCTGCTTAATTTGAAGAGTTGCCCTTTCTTATCTGTTACTATCTTAGCATATGATTCATTGTTCAGTTTTGCCAGTCTACTTTTGTTCAACTCCTTGCTTCGACACTGCCTGGACCATACTTTGGTATTGTGCGAAGTCAAAGTTATAGATACAAATATTATTAATAAGTATATCACAATCAAAGCACTCTTCTCATTTTCCGACAGGGTCGTAAGTGGTATGAAAAATGACCTGTTTACTTAAATAACCTGTGGCTGGAAACAGCGCCCTTATACATAATTCGTTAATGATTAAAATATAAGGTTAGAGACAAGGGGTGCAAGATCGATGTTGTTAAACCTTTTCTAACATGTATCCCGAAAAAAATGTTCTTGCATTTTCTACTTGTAAACTATCATTATTAAGCAAGATGGTGACTGCTAAAAGGTTTCCGATTTTTTTCCTTAGATTGTTCAGAGAACATGTTTTATTGTTCATCTTTTCATTACCTTAAACCCTATTAAAAAAAGAACCTAGTTGTTAAAAAAGCAATTAACATTGGGCTAATATGATTCACCTTGTCTTAGTTTAGATCTAAAAAGTTTTCTTTTAGCAACTGAAACAGTCCTTACGACCTAGCCCCCACTAAAATATGAATATAATGTGTATATTGTAAACCTAATTATTACATTTTGTGTATTGCAATTAGTAATATAAATATATTGTACATGTGTATCATAAGGTTTAACTTCAATATGTGAGTTGTATGTTTACAAAAGAGAAAGTTCTCTGGTGTAGCTGTTTACGGGAGCCTGGAACGCCAAGGAGGCCATAAACGGCTATTCAAGGGGGGTATAAACCCAAAGGAACCAGTGTTATGCCACTTTTTAAAAGACCTACCATTGGCGAGTGTTAATAAAGCCAAGGCCTTTTAAATGCGTTAAGGAGAATGAAATTGCCATTTGTTGTACAGTTAACTTTAAACCACCCATATGAATATGTTTTAATCTTTTATATAGTAACGGGTGGCATGCGTCGGCAGGTGAATTTGAACCAGCCAATAATAGATGTATATTTTGAATTTTTAAAGCAAGGATCGAGACTTGCGCTTGCTTGTATGATCCCCTGTGGCTTGGTGAAGCCAACATTTAGTTAATTTGAATGGAACATATAAGAAGACGTTTGCTCCGCTGGGGCATCAGTAATGAGTTGAGTTCTCAGTTCGCATCAATTCAGATCATCAACGCAGTTAGACCAAGTAAGCTCTACAATCGATGCGGGCACTATAGGTTCTACTTTGGAAGCAGTTATCAGTTCGACAACTTGAAAGTCGGAGCAACTAAAGTTATACTCGACGTAATACAATTATAATTAATAGAATATAATTATCATACTCAGCAATTCAAAAGATCTGCGAATAATAAAGTACCACGCATATTCATTCTAATCATCCCGTGATTATTAACACAATTGATATCCCCTTTCCAGTCCTGTTGAGCACAAGTAAAAAAATTGCGAAACAAAGCCCTGAGATATTGTTGTCATAAGGCGTGGGCAACAACATCAAAGCGATCAATAGTCAATTAACGATACACTATTACAAATTATGCGGACCAGCAGCTAAACCGCTTCATAATTGGCGCCCAACGTGGGGCTGCTATACCGTTTCATATTGGTGAACTGAATATAATTTTTTCTGTAAATATAAACGAATGAATAGCTTCAGTGATTAAACTTAATCTTACTACAATGGCTCCGAAATATTTCCACTGATAATTACAAATAATTGCATTTAAAACGTTAACTTGGAAGGTAAGACAATTTTCGATGTTGCAAAGTAAGAAAAATCGTATGTTTATTTAAAACTGAACTAAGATTGCAACAATTTAAGAGTTGATTTAGTCACGGCTTGATGGATATAGCATAATTCAGTTAGTAGTTCACTGCTTTATTGACTGGTGCGTCATCACAAATACCTCTCATTTAGCATCGATTCTGCAACAGCTTATAAAAAATAACTATACACGTCCTTACCACATCTTAAGACGTTCAGACTGAAATTGCCGAACCTCATTCTTCAAATATGTTTTACTCCCACTAATGAAATTAAGCAGTGGCTGTTCTTTCAAAGATGGATGCTATCTCGCGATGCAAGGGTGCACGCTGTCTGAAAGGTCTTGGCCTTGATTGTGAATAGCCAAATCGTGTTCAAGACCGCCGCCAAGAGCTAAAACGATATAAAATTACTGTGATGCAAGAACTTCAGCCTGAATTATGACGGTGCTTACACTGCAGTACATGAAACGTTTGTGAGAACGCTAAAATAAGGTTTTAACGGGATTTTCCAATCGAAAGTAATATCGATCAGAAGTTGCTTCGTGAGCACGACCCCTTAGATTTGAGCCCGAGCGCCGTGCTGCGGTGAACTAGCGACGAATCACCCTATGGCGAAGTCGTAAGCGACATACGTGCTCCGGGTACATATATATTGAATCAACTAAGTATATTTACTTATATAATAAAACAGATACAAGAAAATTGTTAACATCACATTGAGCTGGAATGACTAAATAACTTGTTTTTAAAAATGAGATAAGAGTTACTGGTTTTTCTTACTCGGTGTTGCAAGTCAATAAAAGTATAACATATGCTTAAAGTTGTTTATTTTACTGTAGCAATAAACATTTACAATATCAATACCGGTAGCACAGGTTTTTATGTAACTGGAAATTTAAAATATCCTGTCATACAATGTTTAACATAATTATTTGGTAAGAGCCCACATTATGTACTTCAAGCAGTTAGCTTTGAACTATAGGTACGTGTTATTTAAAGAAGAGGCTAATGTTTGCTATCATAAACTGAAAATATTTCTTTATACTTAAACAACTTTCATGATAAAAGTTTCGTAAAATTTTGCAAAAAATTTAAGGTTCTGGTATTTTCTTTTTCCAAAATTTACTTCCAATAAATAAGCTGGTGCCATCAATAGGATCCAGAATACCTTGTACTGAAGCTTTATGAGTTCCAAAAGAAGAAGTGGTAATAGCGATAAAAGTGTTATATAAACTGTTTATACGTAAATATAAAGACGTGACCAAATAATTATAGTAAGCATATTTTAAAGCCTTAGAGTAGTTTATACAGATAAGATGTTACACATTATTTTCTCTAAGTTCAGTATTTAGGGTGCAATCCCTTAGCTTTGATTTGCAACTTGATTTGACTGGGCATGCTTTGTTTTACATTGATCTTTTATTTCATCATGACACCAGGTTTAAATAAATATTTTAACCTTGTCAGGCGTTGTTGTTATATTTATTTTTTAAATTATTTTCTTAACTGTTTACCATGCATTCTCTATAGGATTCATGTCAGGGCTGTTTTCACGCCAATCAACCAGCTTAACATTATTTTCTGTTAAGAATATCAAAATGGATGGATTTTTTGTGACATGGAGCTCCATCTTGCCTAAAGATAAGTTCACTTTACTTATACCATTCTTTCAATTGGGTAGCAACTGAGTTATTATCACATAATATTTCCTTCCAGACCATTAATGATGTAGATGTTTTACACAGTCTGGTTTGAAAGCTTCTCCTTCTCTTCTTCTGACATGTTGGCTGTTTCTTCTCCAGCAAAAAATACTGCAGTGATTCATCACTGCAGCAAAACCTAAAACGAAATTAAAGAACATAAAGATAAAGAACATAAAAATTAAAAATTACTTCACATATCTTTCAAAGAAAAAATCTGATATCATGCAAAACAAAAACTAGTATAATATTTTAGATTATTGCGCACGGCTTAATTTACCTTTTTCCAGTCATCCATTTTTTAATGTTCCTTTCCCCATTGAGTCTCTTTGCAGCCACAGCAGCCTTTACTTTCTTTAGAGGTCGCCTCGCCTTCAATACATCATTAATATATATCGTCTCACAGTTCTTGCTGATACAAGCGATCCATGCTCCTCCAATCTCTTGCTCAATTCTTTGCTAGTAGCCTTGCAATTTGTTTGTGAAAAATATTTCAGTTTTTGCTCCCCTCTTGGGAATAATTTCTTCTTTCTCCCACATTTTCCTGTTCGTTGCTTGGATTTAATTTTCCCAAATCTTCTCTTGTTTTATTCAACTATGAAACTATTCGGATATTTTCAATCTAGATGCTATTTATGATTGTGTGCAATGTTTTTCAGCTAGCAAACCTCTGACCATGCCAATCTTACTTAGTGAAAGATCTGATTTTCTACCCATAACTTTAAAAGACAACCGCTCATGGTATTTGCATTTACTGTATTCAACAATTACATTAAAAGCAAATATAATGCTTGGCAGTACCTACGTAGCAATCAATAACAACTATATGTAGCATTTTGGAGCAAACTGTGTCTCATATGCAAGGTAAAAGGTACGAAAATGAGCATAGAACTATAATTGAAAATTGGCTGAGCAATAAAATTACACTTTATCTTACACTGTTACCAACTATGAATTCAAAAATTATTCCTCAATATATAGCAACAATAAACTTCACTTGAACGTAATATCATATAGAGGTTTTTAATATTTTGCAATAAGGGCAATAAAGACTTTATATAGTGTTTGTTCTATAATTTAGCCACATCGTATTTATTGTTATATGCGGCTTTCATTTCAAAATTGGAATACCTGAATAACTATTTAAAATAAATGGTATTTAGAAAAAACTCGTCTAAAGCCATTTTTGATTATATTTTAAATTTCACTCCCTCACCCCAGTCATTCCGACTGTGAAATTCAAGTGATAACCTACATCGTAATAATTAACTATTAAAGAGGATTTAACAACTATCACATCTGTTATTTTATATCGCTCCCTCGTTTGAATAGAAAGAATAAATATACATTACTTAAATGTCAGTAGGATGAAAACAGTTTTAAGTAATATTGCAGTCATTAGAAAACTATTCTTTAAATTCACAACAATAACAGCTATGATTTTGAGGCAAAGATAGAAAACAAAATATAACTGACAATAATGAAATAAATCCTCTTTAAAATTGAAGTATCTTGGTAGGAGTGTCATTTAAAAGTTCAAAGGCCCATGGTGAGGGGTTGAAATCTAAAATGTTGGTAATCAGCAATGATTTAAATGTTCTCCTCAATATAAAAATGTACGTGTTTTTGTTTAAATCGTATTTACATAAGTGGTTATTCAGATATGCAAGTTTCCATTAATAAATATATTAACTAGAACAAAAGTTGTCAACTATTGACCTTCCTTTGCTCCAAATGCTTTAATACTATTTTCCTTTAGTAGACATGACATCTTTTGCATACAGTGGCAGCTAACAACAAAGCTACATCCAGGTTTGGTTAGGGATTGTTATAACAAGTCAGTAGGGAAATATCGGGTCGCAAAATCGACAGAGTCGGTCGACATAATGATGGCCGTCACTCAACAGGTGCACTGCTTAGCATACCTTAAAGAGCCAAGCAACGCACTAGAGTATATTTGGATAAGGAAATGTGCCGAGATATTTGGCAGATAAGCGAGATTCTAACTTGTATGCTAGAGGGTACACGCTGCACTAACTAAAAAGGAGTTCAATTGTCCAGTAGACACTGTTTCCGGTCGGGTATTTCCAGTTAGTTTTGTGCTGTAGTTCATCCCGTTAAAAATATAACCAGCACTTCAAAATGAACAATTCAGTTCGATATCATCAAAATTCAACTTCGCTTCAGCTTTCGGAAAAAGATGCTCTAAAGTTAATGTTTATATTTAGACACAAATATACAACAGACAATTTGCATTAATTGTAAACGCAGCCCTCAAGTGAGGCATATGTTCGAAATTTTTAAAAACAATTTTTGCATTTTTTCCTAAGCTAATTATGTTATTTTGAGTAATGAGATTCTAATAATTAGGTTCATAATTCTCCGTTCATCCTTACCCACTCACCTGACAAACCTAATTCTAATATCCTAAAAATTTTGTTCCATCAGTTAGTCCGTCCGTACATCCATCCATCCCAACCATTCAATCCTATCTATTTACTCCTCCATTTTCCGTTCGTCTATCAATCCGTCCATCTCTATATTCATCTACCCATTTATCCATACATTTATTACTCATCCAATTATCTATCCTTCAGCCGTTCACTTATCCATCCATCCATGCACCATCCATTTACCCGTTCATCCATATCAATGCATCTAACTACGTATTCATTCTAAATCATTCTCACCCATTCATCCCTTGATGCTTCCTTACATCCACTCAACCCTTGTAGATTTTGTTTATTTACGGACGCTCTTTAACATCGCAGGTTATCAGCATCCTATTCAATTCATAACGTAAAACGACCGATAAATTTTGCTCAGAGGCCTCTTCTTTCAGGCTTGAGGTTCTTTATGTGCCATACATGGAACCCTTCCTTCCGAAGGAAGCCATACTTAGGATTTTTACACCCTAAAACATCCATCGACTTTGGCCGGAAATGAAACCGTGATATCCGTCTATGAGGCAAGGATGATTACCACTGCAACATCAAGACCGACCCACTCAATCCTGCTATCCTTTCACCTACCCATCTATCAGTCCATGAACCCTTACTTCCACCCATTAATGTATCCATCTATCCTTCAATTTAACAGTAACCTCCGCCCGCCTAACAACTCGTAGGTCCTACTATCAACTTTGTCTTATATTCACCCATTAACACATTCATTCACACACCCATACATTTATCCACTGACTTACACACCCTCGAACTCATGCATCCATGCATTCCATTCTATTATTCGTTTATTCACCGATCAGTGTTCATTTTACCCAAATAAGCTGTAGGCCTTACATGCCAAGTACTATATATATATATTTTTTAAATAGGTATGTGTTCATAGTCCAACACTGTGATATCGCCATGAGTGGTAATTCTGGGGTTCGATTTCCGCCACCACTGAGTTTTTTTTTTTTCTTTCATGTTTTCCTCAGTCCTCATTAATGGCAAATGTCTGGAAGGTAACTTAAACTTAGGCCTGGAACGTTTCCTTTCTTAAAAAATATCCTTTGGCAATTTATCATTTCATTTTATGTTTCATCACTGCCCACTGTCTGTGGTGCCTTAACAGTGAAAACGAGCGTTAAACTTTATTAAAATACACTGTGATTATTGAGTGTTTTATTTCAATCTTGTACGATCCTGAGTTTCTTCTCAGGTTAAAAATGTAGATGTTTCTTACTCAATTCATTGGTCTAACAAAACAATAAGTTACTTAATAAACAATCAGCTTAAACATAGTGTCCAACCTAAGGAGTGTTATTTTTGTTCATACTATACATGTACCCAATATTGCTCGTTTTCTTTTTGCCTTAATAAACTATGTCCCATCTTTCATCTTGATTTATAATCTTTAGATGTTTTAATATGCTCCCATAATTTATGCCTGTTTTTAGTAAATTTATTTTATTTCTTATATTATAAAACATTAAAATTGCTAATTTCACAATCTTTCAAATGGTGAGTTTTTATTGTTTTATATCATTACGCTTTTATTTTCAAGCATCGGTTTTTAAAAATCAATTTTATTGCTGCAATTTTAGTGATTTGTATTAGGATGAGTATATTTCATTATTGCATAAAAATCTAACTGACATAACCAAAGGCGAATGGTAAACTAATAACATAAAGGATTTAGAATAAAAAATTGTATTCTTAAACACTATGATGTTTGCTGATGATCAAATAATTTTTGCTGAAACAGAAAATAGCTTACAGTATTTAGCCCACAATCTCCAGACTTATATGAAGAAACATAATCTGATTTATAGAAAAAAGGAAAAAACTATAACTATGGCATTTATAGGACCAGACCATGCTAAATACAATTGTAACCAAAGGACAAATTATAGATCAAGCGTCTTCTTTTAACTATTTGGGATATAACATCACCTATTTAAAATATCAAGATATTCATGTTACGTTAAATGAATTTCAGAATATGGTGGAACGATCATAAAAATATAAAAAGTAAAATATTATCCGAAACATTAAAATTTTAAAGTACTATATGTGCGGGAATCGGTTACTAAACCGAAAAATGAGGGAAAATTATAAAGCAATGAAATGAATTATCTCCGGAGTATTTCCAGCCTTACATTACTAGATAGACAAAAAAAAATGAAGACATATGCTACAAGCTACATATATTCAACTTCTGTGAATGCATACAACATCAAAAGCGAACAGAAAGAACTCATTTAGCACTTCCTAAAGTGTAGCTCAATTATAAACATGCTGGTAAAAGGAAAAGTTTTGAAACCAAGAGTCGTTTGGAAAGAGGATATAGCTTTTTGAGGCACTAACAGGCCAAAAGGTATAAATGTTGGTACTGAAGAAGGAGAAGAAAAAGTAGCGCTAAGTTTATCTTCAGTCATTTATCAGATCCTAGCTCTGACTCACAGAATAGGTTTTTAGTGGAAAAGCTCAATAACAGTTTTTGATTTATTTTGGGCTCAAATGAACCTAAAATATCTTGGCACATGAAATTACTTGGCTTCATTTTATAAGAAAAGAAAAAATGTTCATATGAAATTCGAAAAATTCCTGACTAATAAATTTCGTCGCTTAATTCACTTCACTCATTGCTTTATATGCCTATGACTTTCAGTGTAAAGATTTAAAGAGTCAAGATTGCATTGTTAATCTCTTGCAACACTTTTAAAGTTCTTTCTTTTGCTCGTTTTTCTTCATCATTAAGGATATTAACCTATGTAATTACGCGATATGACTTCATCGTTTAATTAATTTTCGTATTCCGATGCTGAAGCAATCTATAGGTAAATTGCGGAAGAGGGGAAAGTAAGCTACAAAAAGGAAGTAACGGCTACTGCACGACCGGGATTGCTTTTTCGTACATCAAGTTACGATTTCCGTAATCACGTAGTTTGCAGGCACCTTTCATTACGCACAGTATGGCAATGGACGGAAAATGACTTCATTACATCCAGGCTATTGGTCAGTTCATGCGCATAATGGCAAGCCCGCTTTGTAATTCATTATCCGTTATGCACGCTTTCGATCTTCGCCTCATCAACACAGAATCATGTAAATGGCACGTAAATTTCCCACAGTGGTCGCAGATACGTGCTGCACAAAAAACGAGTACGTTGCGATTTTTGCGGGAATACGCTGAAAGCCTGGCATTACATAACGCGTAGAACAGTGGCCTAATGGTGTGTATGCAAAATGAGCTCCACAGAAGCTGATTACAAATAGAAACAACAGTAAAATTCTTTCAAAACAAGTAGTGTTGGGTGCACGCTGTGACTGAATTTTGTTGAAAGTCATTTATTCCTATGCTGTAGCAGTATATCGCTCCCGAAAAAGGGAAATCCCCTAAAATATTTATAAAAAAATTGCACAAAAATACCATGGCAACTACAATTAAGAAACAGTAAATAGCTGCGATTTTTCTATTTAAGGAAAATGAAAGTCACGCTGATATCAATCGTAGACTGTAGAATGTATCTAAGAAAAATATTTCACGTATGTGACGTCATCTTTAAAATCACCAATGAAACGAAGCAGAATTTTAATTTTTAACAATCACAGCCGAATATCGCAGTGAAATTACCCAAAAAATTATCAAATCCGTTTTATAACGCGACATGCATTTGTCTTGTGGCCAGAGTAGCCCCCTCCGTTACATAATTCCTCAGCAAGCATCGCTGACCACATTTTCGTTTTTTCAGTAATTGTAAATTTAACTAATGTAATGTGTATTCACTCAAATAATTGCATTTGCGTATTCTGCGCACATATTCAACAGTTTCTAATTTTTTTTTTTTTTAATGATTTATTTATGGACGCTCTTTAACGGCTCAGGTCATCAGCGTCCCATTCAACTCAGGGCGTGAAACGGCCGACAAATTTTGCTCAGAGGCCTCTCTTTCAGGCTTGAGGTTCTTTTTCGTGCTGTAAATGTACGACACGGGACCCACGCTTTACTTCCCTTCCGAAGGAAGCCATACTTAGGATTTTTACGCCCCGAAAAAATCCATTGGTCCTGGCCGGGTTCGAACCCGCGATCTTGGGTTTAGAAGGCAGTTAGTTGGCAGTTTCTAAATAGGTAGGAATTCATAATTATATGTAATATTTTTTCAATTGTTAATAATCCGTGCACAAATGTCAAATATATTACTTTTATTCTTATTTCTATTCATGAAATAGTCCCAAACCCGTATTTGCCTCTTCTCTATTGGCAGTACTGACAATCGACCTCTTTCTGTTCCTAGATGGCTTGAAAAGTTTAAGTATCCATAATACAAATGCACAATTATTGGAATATTATATGCTACGGCAATTATATTTAAATTCTTATTTTATTCGTGGAATAGTCCTAATTAATGTCACTCGAGGGTATGAGGGTATGAGCTTCTTCACTCACTACGTTCGTGAATTTATGGACAATCTCAGACCCATTTTATGATAATGGTTCTCGATATTAAGCATTTGACTGGTGCGGTCACTTCCAAAAGGACCATATTGAACCACCTTCACTGCTAAAGTTTATTTCTTTAACACAACGTTCACCGCCCGCACCGTTTCACAAAAGCGATTGAGTCGCTTAAGGGCACCCGGCAGGCCAAAAATCTGGGGCAAAAAAAATATTTTTTTTATCATTCATTAAAATTCTGACCTTTATCTTGAAAATGGCTCATCGTTTATATCTTTATAACATTTATTTTTATTACAAATTCTTCTTTTCCTGAGTTTCTATTTAACCTAGAGCTTTAAAATTTTCAGGAATTATTCTTTTGGTACTTCTGAATCGTTTAGCATTGTCATTTACAAATAAAATAATTTCATAAAAATGTGGGTTTAATATATATGTGTGTGTGTGTGTGTGTAAAAAATAAATTTGGGTTTAAATGTGTGTGTGTGTGTTTTTTTTTTAAAAAAGTAAAAATTGGTTTATCAAAAAATCCATATTAATTGAAGTTAATGTATATGTCATACAAAACTAAATATCTGCTTCCCAATAGGTCCTAAGAAGAAAAAAACTAAATTTTAATAAGGTAACATTTCTAGATTAGATCATATCAGATCCCCTTAAAGCAAGTTTGAGCTGCATATGTTAAATATGTGTGTTTTGCTGCATATAAATGTTTATTCAGTTATTAACATTTTTAAAATTATTTTTAAGAATACCCAATAATCTCTTCACATAGATATTAAATATTTTGTCATGAAAATAATTAGAATATTTTAAGCTGATATAAATCACCCAGTTCTCACTGTCATCGTTACATTATCCTAAATATTTTCAAATAAAGGAATATTCTCGCTATTTGTCCCCTCTATTATATATTTTGGCATATAATTTGCAAGCGCTCCCCTAGTTAAAAATATGTTTACCCCAAGAATGTTCAATTTCTTTGCACATATTTACATTTCAAGACTGTTCAACCATCCCCTTCAAAATTTAAATATTTTGTAATTACTGCCCAGGACAGTACATGCCGGTAATATAAGCCTATAATGCAATGAAATTCTCACATTCAAATTGTGTAAGTGGTCAAAGACTACCATAAATGTTATTTATGGAGGTAAGAGTATAAACCAGATCATACAAGAGGTTGGTACACAGTGCTAAGACAAGAAGATACCTATAGTTCCTAATGAAGGCATAATTTTAATGTCATATTTAAATATACCCATATTTGTTTGGTTATTCACATACCTAAATCTATTGATCGGTTAAAATTTTAATTTTCTCTCCTTAGTATGGTATATACCGCGTAATTTTCCCCTCTTGAATTTCAAGGGGTAAAATATGTGAAAAGAGAGGGAATGTACAAATAAATACAGTATATATTCGTTGTGAAAGAAAAAGCTAAATACTTTTTGCTAATGAACGAATCCCGGGAAGCTCTATATTGCTCATAATTCAACCTAATAATGTTTTGTTATACTGTTGCATAATACACTTTGACTGCATGAAAAGCTGGAGATACACAATCAAAAGTTATTTAATGTTATAGCTTTGTCTTAACAGGAATTTACAACACGATAATGCCAGACCAATCCAATGCTAAACTTATATTAAGACCCTTCAACAAAATGAGCTATGAAGTCTTACTTCACTCTTTTATAGTTCGAAGTGACCGAAACTCTTCAAAAATATCTGGAAGAGCAGATGCCCCACAAAATACGAGTATATCCCTCAGTTGATTGGAGAGAATTGTAAAATTTCTGTTTAACCGCTGCAATCAATTAGATGCATGGCGCTAGTCTGAGAAATAAACTTTGGAGTTTTTTACACTTCTTCTATCAATATACACATTTAGCTGAAACCTATATACAATATATATATATATGGATTTCTTATTTGAGTATTTATCATCAAAAGAGATTCTAGCCCGTAGTTTCGAGTACGGAATAGGAATAGTAGGCGAAAACGTATATTCTCTTTAACTCAAGTCAAAAACAGTTTTAAAGAATGTGTTATATATTAGAAAAGCATTATTCTAAATTGTTACATAAAAACTTGGTGATATTGTTTTACTTAATGTAAAAATGTAATATTTTATAGATTATAATAATAATTTAAATATACTATTTTATTTATTTTATAAAAGTTACCTGTATATCCGTCTGACAAATATATTATGAGTCTTTACACTTCCTTAGAGGCATCGTAGGATATGCATTAAAAGTATTAATATACATAAAATTTAAGAAAAATATTTTATTACCTAAATGTATTATTTAAATTACTTTTTACATTAGTGGGAATGTATGTTTCTTTCGCACCCCACTATCGATCCATTCCCATTTTTTTCATTCACTATAGCAGTAGGTAATACTCTGCTCATCTCAAAGTAGGGGAACTGAAATGCTAACTCTTTTGCTAATGTATCGGATCATTCAGTTATCTAACGACCGACTTGGCAGCTAAGGCTACATTGGCCCGATAAGCTATGGCTTACGGTCAGTCATGCAACCCGAGAGTCGGGATTGGTATGTGCAGCAATAAAAGTTATATAATCGCCCATGTCTGACCAGGAGATGCTAAAAATTGCTTGCCTTTGTTTGCCACCTACATCTGGCATCTTCTTGTGAAATTACCCATTACTGTTCTTAATTCTCTTTCAGAAATTAAATCGATTTCTTAACGGACGCTGTCCTTTAGTTTATCTAATGTGTGTAAATACTACTAATTTACTAATCGCATTAAGTTTTGGAGATATCTCCTCAAACAATTTCTTGACAGTAGAAGCGGTAAGGAATATGAATAATAAATAAATTCTGGTTACGAAATAGAATAATAAGGCATAGTATTTACCAATTGGTGTTCTTAGCAGATTTTACTCTAGGATATGACATATGCTTTTATTTTTACTTTTATCCTCCCCCCCCCCCCCCCACCAGCTCAACCGACACTGTATGGCGTGTGAAACTCGAGGCCAACATAGCAATTTTGTAAACCCTTTCTGCCCCATTAGTCCCATTGTCTTTGAGCGATAGCTTAT
Organism: Metallyticus violacea; assembly: GCA_030762175.1. Classification (NCBI taxonomy): domain Eukaryota; kingdom Metazoa; phylum Arthropoda; class Insecta; order Mantodea; family Metallyticidae; genus Metallyticus; species Metallyticus violacea. The sequence goes on along the minus strand of CM060843.1, from coordinate 54,081,317 downwards.
CGGCTGATGCTGTCCCTTGCTGCTTAGGCCATTAGATAATTGAATGACACAATATTAGAAAAATGTGTTTTTTTATCTGTAATAAGACAGGATTTGACATTTAGAAATGTTTGAAACCAATGACATACGAAATTGTTAACCTACTGCTTTCGTTACTACAGGTTTTCATTTATTATACATTACATATAAATTAACTTTTATACATAATATTTGCACTTTCTTCTCTTCCACTTCGTTACCAGCACTTCAAATGCTTAGGATTATATCGTGAATAAATAAAACATCTATCTCTGCCAGAAGAGTAAAAAATTCAAATTAGTGTTATTAACCAACAATAAGCACGTCATTCATTGACCAATATGTTCATTTCGATTGTGAATGATCTTAACACTTAAATGAATCTCCGTTTCTTTCGTTTCAATGAAAATAAACAAAATTCTCTGTTGTAGGTAATTTAAATAACTAGCAATCCGTGTATTAAAGTTATGAGACAGTTTTAGCCAGGCCTAAATTTTAGGCTACATATTGTATATATCATCTAAATAAATTCAACACTAGAAAACGTTAGAATTTTCCGTATTTCTCACTAAGTTTTTTCAGTTTTAACCTTAATTTTAGCAAACAAATTAAAAATGATTATCTAGAGTTTAAAGTTGTATTTTAATAGCTTTAAAGCAAAGAAACAGAACTTATCCAGAGGAAGCGTACCACTATACTTTTTCTCTCTCTATGTCTGTTCCTCTCTCTCTTTCTCTCTCTTTCGTAGATACAAACCTCTCCCTTTTTCGAATCGTCAAATTTTTAATAATATTATATATAATATAATATAATATATAATATTATATTAAGTTTATTTTTACTGCAATTGTGCTCACTTCATTTACAAATAAAAATGCTAGATCTCTAGAATTTGAAATATTTTTGTTTATGTTTATTTCCCGTTAATCATGTTTTCTGTGTGCTGAATGCTGTGTTTGTATTAAACAGTAACAGAGAGTTAAGTTTTATAGTAAAATTATTAAAATAATTTTGTTTTGTTTCTTTTAATAGTTATTTTGAATTATATGTATATTAGATATAGTTTTGGGCGGCAATTATTTTTATTTTCATCGACATAAAAAACAAATTCCCTAATTTCCCCTTGAGGAAAGTGTTAAGGGTGTAATATGTTGTAGATATTTTTATAAGTGTGTGTATTTTATTTTAGATTTACATTTTACATTCCTACTGTGATTGTGTTCATTTGGTCTAGAAATGTACTCCTTTCTACTTGACATAAAGCGGACAAGAGATTCAAAACCACTTGGGTTATCTGTGTTATCTGTGAAACAGTTTGCGCTATATTTTTGTAGTTTTATAAAGTCATCTTAGAGGATTACAAAAACGATTTTCTAGTCTGAAAAATTGGTTTTATGTTGCACTTATACATATACATTTTGGAGATTAGTTAAAATTGTTCATAGAATGTTTACATTTCTCTGAAATTTTAGCAATATTTGAGTTGAGGCATATATTAGAATTGATTCTGAAGGTCTTAACAATTCGACGCAAGATTATATCCATTATATCTACAATACCATCGAGAAAATCCCGCACAATCATTATGCATTATGGCACTTGTGAACACACTGGATACGTCAAATGTGGTGGGAGTGGGAACAGCAGAGAAAGAAAAAGAAAAAGAAAATTAAAATCACTTGCATGATTTATTGATGGAGTCAAGCGAGACAAAAGACAGCTGCTACGCGCGGCGCATGCCTATCATCCCATCATCTTCAGCGGGAACAGCGCAAATCATAGAAACAAAAGACTGAAGTTACCGCGCTTGTTAAGGCTGCGGTTCAAGATATTCCTCTCTGCATGGTTTCAAAACCCTGTTATGTGAGCCTCGGCATAAACAGGAAGTGCCACCCGGGCCAGCACTCCTAACCTTTAGCCAAATTTGTGATTCTTTATTAACGCAGAACTGCCACTTCTAGGATATGCAACGTATGTGCTTAATATCTGCACCTTGGCATGAGGAAATTTTATCCTACCTGTACAGTGCCATCAAAGATTATCAGACGATTTTCTTGAATGTTTACTCATATTACCGAAAGCATTGTAAAAAAATGCATCATAATTCTATATTGTACTTTATATAATTTATTGTATTTCTAATTATGTGAGTCACTTTACTGACACTTTATTCTTGTATGATAATGCAGATCATCAACTGAGAAATTAATATTATGATTTAATATTTTAAAATAAAATATTTATCCTTCAAGTACCATTACGGTACTAAAATAAGTGCTTTATTTATCAATTTATTTCATTTTCTGCAGATACGATTACAAGTGCATAATATTGTACTATTTACATTCAACTCAGTTCATTAACAGATAAACCAAAACATTAATTATAATGATGGCATTTTACAGACATGTTTACAATTCCCAATTTAAATAAATTTAATTATTATATAGTTCTAACATTTAAGAGCAACTTATGTATGCTTGCAATTTTAGAATTACAAAAACTTTTTACTTTTTATTTCTATATAGTAAAAAGCAGGCATCTTATATTATTTGTATTAAAATACAATAAGGAAGTATATATGAAGCGATTTACCCATTTGAAATTTGAATACGTAATTAAAGGATATAAATTTTATAAATTATATAATATTATAAATGTCAAAATATTAGAACATTTAAATGTATTTAATAATGTACACTTGATTAGTCTAAGATACAATTCCAAAACGGATGTTAATACTTAAGACTCATCCTATTCTAATAGGGGATTTCAATGCACGGTTGCAAATGACATCTTTCTTAGTGAATTTTAATGACACATTTAAAAATAATTATTTAATAGTTACATATTTTGTTCATATATTGCATTAAGATAAAAGACTTATATTTCTTTACTAAAATATAGTATAAATACATGAAAAGAAATAAATGGACTTAATTTGCTATGAATAATCATATATAGTGGAAAACCTTAGCTACCATAAAAGTAAATTTAAGAGAAATTCCCTTGCATTTGAATAAAAGTTAGTTCTACCCACATACATACTTCGTTTTAAAAGTTAATAGAAAAATGTGTTAAGTACGATTGAATGAGTTGGTACTTATGAACGATAGTATAAAGAATGTTTTTTATAGAAAATAAAAATTAAAAATGGAAATGATATTTTAAAGAAAATATTGACTTTAATTATGATTATATTAAAAGTATCGGTGAAGATACTAGTGGTTGGATTAATAAATATTAATCAAGAACATACCCTTAAAAATCTCTTTGATATGTAAATATGTAAAAAGTTTAGTTAAAACTAAAACAGAAGACATCCCATATCAAAGACAACAAACGTAGATTAAGATGTTCTATATATATGGCATACTAAATCTTCTCAGCCTACTTCAAATGTTACTCCTTGCCTTCTCAAGTTTCGTTCTCCCTCCAAACTTGAACCTCCATCTTTACCTTCTAGCCATCCTTTAGAAATGTTTATTAACAGATTTTTAACTTCGATCAGTGATTCTAAATTTCTAGATAAGATCACTCCTAAAGACAACTTAACTTTACGTGAGAAATCAGCATTTAAAAGATTATCTAATAATCCTGATGTTATTATCCTTCCAGCTGATAAAAGGGTCCTCAGTAGTACTACAGGACATTTCGTCTTACAATGCTGAAGCTTACCGACAGCTTGAGAAGGTCACTTATTATGAACTATTGTCTTCCGACCCAACTGTCAAGTTTAATGAAGAAATAGCTTCTTTTATTACTTCTTCTGGTACAGCAGAAGATATCACTCTTCTTACTCCTCATGTCCCTCGTACTCCCACCATATATTTTCTCCCTAAAATTCACAAAGAGAACTGTCCAGGCCGCCCAATAGTAGCCAGCTTCGATTCCCCTACTGAACGTATTTCCGCTCTAGTAGATTGTTTGTTACAGCCTTTTGTTACTTCTAGGCCATCCTATATTAAAGATTCCTTCCATTTTTTGAGTTTGCTTAAGAAAGTTGACCTTACGGCACACTCTGATATACTTCTTGCCACTATCGATGTGACGTCACTCTACACTAACATCCCCCATCATGAAGGATTAGCTGCCGTTAAACATTTCTTGAACTCTCGAGCTCTCATATCCCATCCACAGATTTCATTTGCCATCTTGCTTATCTGGTCCTCACTCGCAATGCGTTTAGTTTTGATAATAAACATTATCTACAAATTAAAGGTACTGCGATGGGCACCAGAATGGCACCTTCTTATGCCAATCTTTTTATGGCTCGCTTAGAGGAGGAATTTCTTAAGTCAGAACCTTTGGCACCATTATTGTGGTTGAGATATATTGATGATATATTTGTGCTTTGGACTCATGGCTCAGAATCTCTCGAGCAGTTCCTTACTAATCTTAACTCCAAGTTTTCAGTTAAGTTCACTTCTTCTGTCTCTCCCAATGCTGCTACTTTCCTAGACATTGATATTTCTTTATGCAATGGCTCTTTCCTTACGTCTGTGCACATTAAGCCTACCAATTTACAACAATATATTCATTTTGATAGTTGTCATCCATTGCATATCAAAAGATCTATTCCTTTTTCTCTTTCAATCCGTGGTCATCGTCTTTGTAACAACTTTTCATCTCTTGACAAGTATATTAAAAACCTTACTCAAAAGTTCCAAAACCAAAATTATCCTTCCGCTCTTTTAAAATCCCGTATAATCCCATCACACAAAACTTTCCAATGCAAACCTAAAACCTCTAACAAGAACTTCATCAACCTTGTTACCACTTACGTGCCTGGTATTGAAAGCATCCGACCTATTTTGAAAGAATGTCACGATACGTTGTTAATGTATCCATCTTTAGATGATTTTTCTAAAATTGTACCCCGCCTTACTTTCAGAACACCCCCTAACCTTAAAAGTATATTTCGCCGTAACCTATCCTCTCCGAATTTACCACGTCCCTTTGCTGGCTCGTATCCTTGCCAACGTCCTAAATGTAAAACCTGTGCACTAATTATGCCGTGCAAATCATTCCATATCCCTAATTTATCCAAGGAATTCAACATTTCTTCATTTGCTACCTGTTCTTCCAAGAATTTCGTATATATGTTATCTTGTAAGCTTTGTAAAGCTTATTGGTTTAACTTCTACTGTTGTTTCGCTACGCATGAACAATCATAGACGTTCTGTTAAAACCAAGTCTCCCTTGCCGGTTGCCCAACATGCCTTATCTCACTGTAAGGATTTTGATGATGCTTTTAGTCTAACTCTTATTGATGCTTTACCTACACAATGCTGTGAAAGTTTACTCAGAGATAGAGAAATGGCTGCTATATTTTTACATAAAGCGCGTATACCACCTGGTTTAAATCTTACATATTAGTTTTTTTCTTCCCACACTCTCATATCTAGTTTCATCTGTTTCCATGCATAACGTTACCTTCGATACTCAATATTTACTTTTATCACCTTCACTTGTCTAGCTTCTTGCCATTGAAGAACTCGCAGTAGTTCGAAATATAGCAATTTCAAGTGTGACTCTTTCTCTGTGTTTTATCTTTATCTACTTTTATTATTAGTGTTAATTTATATATATATATATATATATATCTTGAAAGAAACATATTCAAACTTGTGAGCTTTCTACAGACTGAAAGGTGCCACCTCCTTACCTTCCATCACAAGTAACCTATATCCTTGATTCTTTGTAGCTGTTAATTCCAAGTCAACTGGATGCTTACAATTCTACTCATGTTGACTTAATGAGCCTGTTATTCGATTCTAATCATGCGGAGTAGAAAATTCAGTAATAAACAGCAAAGAAATTGTGTATATATATATATATATATATATATATATATATATATATATATATACACACACAATTTCTTTGCTGTATATATATACACATGTATATAATATAAAAGAAAAAGAAAAATAAAGTAACACTATTAACAATGTAACAAATTAACAGTAGTTATAACAGTAGAAAGGATAAAAACACTAAGATAAAGTCACACTTGAAATCCCTAAAGTGTGACTTTATCTTAGTGTTTTTATCCTTTCTACTGTTATAATTACTGTTAATTTATATATGAATATATATATATATATATATATATATATAAAACCACTTGTCGTCATGTATTGGTAGCATCTCTTTTTTGTAAGGAAAGAATATTTGTGTTCGACTGGAAATAGTGGATTGATCGTCGTAAATATAGTAGTAGCTATAATTCAAAATGAACTTCACAAAATTATTTCAATGGATTACTTTTGATTTTGCTGTTCCATCTGTTGCCTTATTCACGAATTCAACGTTTGAGATTCCAAGAAGCCTTCAGATGTTGATTTTAAGATGAAAATGAAAGGAGTGTTATTGTTTTGGTTATTTATATAAATTTCTTTTATTTTATTATTATTTTAATGTTTATGAGATATGCTCATGGTCACATTCGTCAAAAGATCTGAACGGAAGCCTCTGGACTCTGTATTAATGTCTATGACGCAGACAAAAGATTAAATCCTCGTTAGTGGTTTGTTTGTAGGGAATCTGTTGTCCGTCAAGAGCCTGTGCACACGCACATTCATCTTGAAATGGTAAAGGACTAAACCAGCTGTTAACATTAATGAACCTCAAAAGGCAGAAGATGGCGGCAACAAATTACATTATGCACGTTGAGGTCACAAATCAGCGTGCCATGTCACAGCTTTCCCGCCAATCAACAACGCCCACAAGTCTGGAGCCGTTAAGCACGTCATAGTGATTGGTTCTTATGGCGAAGATAACGACGGCTGTGTCTGGAATTGCACAATAAATAGTGTATAGCATTTGGGCACTTCGGTAACATAAGCACGACTCAGCGTGCATGTAAATCGTATGCAGAATTCACTTGCAGACGTGAAGATATGCAGGAGAGGTTATGAATGAAATGAACTAGTACAGCTCTGGTCAATGTTATGTTCGAGGTGAAGGCCACTATCGACTTTATCGAAACTCTACGCAATCCAACAATTGCAAGTATACAGCTAGGATTTTTAGATTACATTTACGAGAACTATTAAAATATTATAATAGTGCAAATTTTAAAGATTACAGGTTTATTTTCTAAGAGTATAAATGGCAATTGGATTTGAGTAAAGTTTTTAAGTTATTCGTGTTAAAAATAAAGTTTAATAAAGTAATATTGTTTCAACACTATACACTGCGCTTTTAGAATCTTATTTTTAAAATTTGAACCAGGGTTTTGCACTTTTCCAACACTTATAAATTCGTTTTTAAGCCTTTGTTAGAATAAACTCTCATTTTTGTATCTATATTATTAATTAATATATTTTACTTCTAAAAATAAGGTGTGTTTTTATTTCAAAGCTGGTGCCAAATTTCGCCAAAATATGTGCATTGAAATAGATTTAATGATTAAATAAAGACTACTTTTTCGGCTTTGATTATTAATGACGACTTAAGTGAATAAAAGAATAATACACTGTTGGAAACCAGTCAGATAGAAAAAAAAATCAGATCACGGCCTCTCCAATCACCGATCTTCCACTTACAGTACCAGCGCCTTTAACAGCTGAGCTAACGTAACCTTTCTGATCACAACTGCGAATCTCTCACATTTGAATCTATTCTGAAGACCTTTAAGATTACGTCGTTACTCTCGTAACCCTCAAGTACTAGTGAATCGGACTTCATGGTTAATCACTACAGTTAATATTTATTAAATGTGTTTTTTTCACACAATCTGTGTTTTTGGCTAAGGTCTGAAACTAGAATAAACTAAGTCGAATGTCCATAGTTTGAATCCCAACCATGACTTTAAGTTTTTCCTATCTAACTTTCGTTTCATACCTTAGCCTAATACATGGCGCATGTGAAAAAAGCACATTCATTTGAATTCATTTTTTATTGGACACCATGCTTTTTGCTACATAGCCTTCCCTAATAATTATACTTCGACCTATTCTATGTGCTATTAATACATATATTTATATATTAATTTTGCAGCGTAAACTTCAGATATTTATTACATTAGATTTGTTTAAGTACGCTCTTTAACATCTTTAGTCAATTCAGGGTGTGAAATGATCGATAAATTTTGCTCAGAAATCTCTTCTTTCAGGCTTAAGGTTCTTTTACGTGTCGTAAATCTAGGTCTATTATTACTATTATTATTGTTATTATTATTATATCATCATCATTATTAAGTATGAATATCAAACGCCGGCCTCGGTGGTCTAGGAATAACGTGTTCTTCGCTGGACCCAGGGTTCAAACAGGCCGAGATAGATATTTTGTTCGGTACAGTGCAAGTTTACCCTTTTCGTGCATTTGCGGCACGTAAAAGAACTCTATACTTGAAAAATAATAATTCCCAGGAAATAACACCGGCCGTTTCGCGTTTAAATAATACCGCAACATACCAATAGATGGTACTTGATGGTAACCTTCTTACATCTGTAGGTATTGAGGTTCTGTAGATGCTAAGGATCCCTAATTTCAAATGGTTCATATCTAGAAAGGAGCTTATATGTAGATGATGATGAATTACCCAGAATGAACCGAAAAGTCACTATCTTATGTTAAGATGGGCGAAAGCTCGGTTTACGACAAAGAAAATATTCATTGTGCCAACTTCATTAAAATTAGCAAATAAAGACTTGCAGTTTTTCTTGCACAGCAAATTTTCAGGTTCTGTTTTAACCTCTTATGAAGCGATAGGAAAGGCTCGTAGCAAATACTCAGTTTATTATGAACCTGAGCACCTAATGATTTAAAAATACAGAAAGGTAGCTATACTTCATATCCCACTAAAGGGCACAGAATGAATGCAATGTTTTTAGCGGTTTTAAGACTGTCGTATATTTGCTAAAACAAAAACAAACAAACAAACAACACCCGTAAAATATTTATAGATTCCTGAACATTGCGGTTTGACTGATATGAGCTACTGAGAGCACAATTAAGGTTACTCTGTTTCTGAACGCAATCCTTGTAGGGGGATTGGATAAAAATCTAAGGCGGTCTTACCAAACTCTATGAGATTAACCTGACAGTCTTTTTGCTTTCATCCCACTTAGAAATCACTTTCATATCGGACACTGTAGGTTTAGTCGCATGCATCTATCATGAGACAATTAATATATTGTAATGGGAGACTTAAAATTAGCCTGCTGTATTTGAAAGTTTTATGTTTTGTCCATCACTCTCTCAAAGACACTTAGAGACGATATGCACATGGTTAACAAAGCGTTACTTTTATTCAATCTAAGGATTTTAATTTGAGAATTTAGCTTTTATACATATCCACGACTTTATTTTTAAATTATATAAAATATACTTACTTAGCATAAAAACTATATCCAAATATAAAATTAACGCTAACAATGAGAAAACTAGAAACGTGGGTCGAAATAATTTAACGTGCGAGTCTTCTCTTAGAGTCAAATCATTATAAATAGACTATTTTTTAGGCATCCAGTGTATTAGGATATTACTCTTTTCAGCTAGCTTTATCCCTGAGCGTGGTATCGCTAGTGTAGTTGTTCATAAGAAAACAGTAATTACGGAAAGGAAGACGAGCGACAGAAAGTTACATATAGTCGCGCCATAATTAATAATATTACGGAAATACTCGTGAATCATTGGCACGAACAATATTACTATATAAAATTATAATACGTTATAAATTATGTATTGGTCAACTGTAATGAAGTGCTTTCTCCAGTGAGCTGATATTTTCGCAGTGACTGTACAATTCGACATACCTAGTTACTGAACTCACCATCGGTAGAATAAGTTGAAACAGATAATAGGACTTATGTAAGAGAATTTTGCAGGTAGCAAATACGCTTTGTATTTTTTTTTTTTTTTGATTGATTTATTTATGGTCGCTCTTTAACGTCTCAGGTCATCAGCGTCCCATTCAACTCAGGGCCTGAAACGGCCGACAAATTTTGCTCAGAGGACTCTCTTTCAGGCTTGAGGTTCTTTTTCGTGCCGTAAATGTACGACACGGGACCCACGGCTTTACTTCCCTTCCGAAGGAAACCATACTTAGGATTTTTACGCCCGAAAAAATCCATCGATCCTGGCTTGGGTGCTTGGGTGTAGGAGGCAAGTATAGTAACCACTACACCACCAGGACCGACATGCTTTGTAAAGAAAAGTGCATGAAAGTATTTGGATTAGTTTTTGTTGGACATGGAAAAAATGTATAATAAGGAATTCGTTGCTCACTCTATAAGATATAACAATTCTGAGAGCCTGTGTTTTCTATTTGCAGCCACTACAGCAAGTAAAGTAGAACAGATTTTTCAAAGATATATACGTACCAATCGCATGCCTTAACTTCAACACACTCAAGAAGTACGAGATTGTTATAAACGAAACATAAGTTAATCCATGCTAATATATAACACTTTAATCGCGCAGTTAAATATTCCCTTCCAATGTGTTTTTCCATAAGGTTTCACTGCCTCAGAATCAGCCTGTACTTGAGTACATCCGATGTGTTTTCTGATACAACTGCAAGGTTGACGATTCCACGTGATTCTCTATTGCCCAGGCTACTCAATGTAACGTTCTATTTACTAAAGTTCCTCTTTCTGGTGATGACCTTAGCAATGTTTTAATAATATTAATAATAATACCAATTATAATAAATAAATTATTTGTAACCTGCCTAATATTTCTACCTTGGTAAAATAAAGAGAAAAGAAGGGAATGAAATACCATTGTCTGGCAGAATACTCCTGAATCACTATTCAGAGAGAAAATTCGTATTTCCTAAAATAAAAAGAGAAATGGTTGTAGATAAAGAACAGGGGGGAAAAGTTAAAAGTGACGTCAGAAGCTAACAAACAACAGAAAATGACATCACTTTAAACCTTTCTTTGTATGAGTAACACAAAGAGCTCAAAAAAGTTAGATTTTTGCAAAGGGAATAAATAAGTTAGCTTATATTTTTATTAGTTTATAAACGTATTGTATAATAGCTTAACAACAGTTTTTGCATATAAATCATCAGTTTTATAAATAAAATAAATTGTAGCGATTGGCCATCAATAACCAAAGTGTTAATAATATGTCTTAGAAACTAACTACTTGTAAAATTAATAATTACAGTTATTTTATAATATAACGATCTCTATATTAATCACTTAAATGGCAAATTTTGTTCAAAATCTAAAATGTTTTATGTTAATTTGTAAATTAATAATTATATTGGAGCATTATATTAATTATACCAATTATACCAAAAAGGTGTAGTACTGTCCGTATTATAATCCTTAAAATGAAATAAATAGAAACATGCGTTTTAATGCTTTTAGAAGTTTAATCATGCCTAGAATAATGATTCGATATTCATATTCATTTTGGTTACAAACATATACTTAAAACCACAGTTGCATCCTTATTGCATATATTTAATGACTCTTTCAAATGTCTTTCTGCTAAAGAATGCATTCCTTCAGTCGTGTGTCACAGAGAACAAGCAATATTTCATGAGGCACGATGCGTCATTGTCATTGCATGATGGATGATAGAACAGTGATCCCCGTCGCTGCTACATGTCATTAGCTTGTGTCACGCATGTCTTTACACAATTGCAAAACCATGTTCCTTACGTAGCACATGTTTGTAATATCCGCACTGTCATTTCATAAAATTTCACTGCTAGCAAAACCAGCCAGAGTCAACAACAGCAAGAAGAATCTACTGTTGTTATTTCTTCATATATATCTATCTTAATGGAATCTAAAACACGTTATTTGTTCGAAGTAAATCAGTGAAGACTTGCATTTTCAAAATGGTTGTTCAAACGAAACTTGATATCTTAATTGTTTATAGCCTTAAACTCGAAAGTAGTTGGAAGCTTTTTATATAATTATCGAAAGAGAACATTAAAAACATTTAAACAGAATATATTTCAAGTATCCCTCTTTTGTTAAGAAAGTATTTAAGATTCTGTACATTTATTCCTATATACCTTCTTATGAAAGTGTCTTGAACAGCTGTATTTTAAAATAATTGCAGTAATTATCAAATTATGAGTACATTCATAACTTGATAGCGTTAATAAGGAACTTTGTTTTAATCCACGAACACTTTGCACTACTCTCGGATCTCTTTCTGATGGAAATGTATATGAACTCGGTTTCTCGCTAGTAGAGCGTCAATTTTTCCGGGCCTGTCCTTACAGATTTGCTGAAAGAATGTAGTTTCTGCAGTTAGAGTAATTCTCTTCTGTTCAGTATTGCAAATTCTTTTTTCCTTCTTCTTCCACAGGACTTCTACTTATGACCCACCCTCATGGAAATATAAATATAAAATAATATGTATGAAATGTGACGTTAATATGTTATTTGTATGTAGTCAAGAGTGAAAGTCTCTGGTGTTTTCTATTTACCATAGCTTGGAAAGCCAAAAAGGCCATAAAACTCAAAACAAAAGAGTGAGAGTAAACCCGAGGGTCGTAATGCTACTTTTAAAAGGACTGCCGTTACAGGGTTAATAAACCCAAGAACTTTTAAATTCGTTAGGGCTTTGAATCCGGCAGGCAGTTGTACAGTTAGCCTTTAAACTAGCCAATATCAACAAGAGTTTTAAACTTTCAAATAATAACGGATGACATGTGCTGGTAAGTGAATTTAAACCAGCCAATAGTAAATGTATATTCTGAAATTTTAATTCAATGCGCGGGACGTACGCTTGCCGGGTTACCCCCTTTGGCGTCGTCAAGTTAACTATTACTATATTTGAATGTAATATATAAGGAGGCGTTTGCTCAGCTGGGGCATCAAATACAAGTTCTACTTCAGTTCACGCAGATCAACATAGTTAGGGGCAGCGCAATTCAGTTTAAGTAACTCGTTTTAAGTTTCACATTCTGCGGGGACACTTATACTCCTCTGCAAGTTTTACACACTAGTTGTTAGAGTCTACACGCTGCGACGGAAGCATTTCGAAGCTCTACATGCGTCGAGATATATGCTGGGGCATTCATAGTAAATTTTATTACAGACGCAGTTTTCAAATTCAGTTCACATCCGAGGAAGTCAAGGCAGCTAAATTTATATTCGATGTAGGTAAATCCTATCGCAAGACACCAGAGGACGCTACGGAGCTAGAGATCTTGAGATAATAAATTACCTACTATATATATATATATATATAAAAGAAAAAGAAAAATAAAGTAACACTATTAACAATGTAACAAATTAACAGTAATAATAAAATAGTCGAATAATCCCCAGAGAAACTGTTAGTACCGAAGCGTAACAAACCACCGCATAAGTTGGCGCTCAACCTAGGACTAGACAACACTCGTCGCATTCTCTTGAGGAAAAATTATCTAGTTACTATTTTATGAATTACATCAGAGTTTGTTTTGCGCATTTCTACAATATCTCTTTGTGTCAATGAAATATGTCATATGAAGTTACAATAACCGATTGTTTTTTATGTCGAAATCATCTTCAAACACAGCGAATTTATGCTTACTCTGACAATTACTGTTTAAGTTTAAATATACATTTGGAACATTCTTAGTAAAATTGAGTCATAGCCACTATGAAGCAATCGTATAGTGTTAATTGTAAAGCTGATAAAATATGTAAGAAAAATACTCTACCAATTTTATAAAAATTTACTGTTTTTATAAGCATGCATTTGTCACTATTAGTACACTTAAATTTAAGTCCTATATAACCATTTTATATTATTCATATGCTTCTAGAAGTTGGTGGATCGTATAGTTGTTATTCGCTTATTTGACAAAATTTATCATAATGCAGAAAGTCCTTATGATGCAAGTGTTAAAAGTATAATTTTGAAATAATGTTTAATACATATAACATGTATTTTTGTCTTAGTTTCAAAAAAATAGTTCTCTAGAAAGAGAAAGGAAAAAAATTACTTAATCGCTGGATAGTAGTATTAATTAATAATTTTAAGTGTATTTGGGGGCATAAAATTAGAAATTTAAATTTGGTTTTTATTATTAAATGTTCTTTGATATATTGTGTCAAATCGCTGTTTAAAAATGCAATTTGCTTGCGCTGAAAAGATTTAACACCTCTTGGGCACGTGTAACGATAGGGTCAGCTGTAATTAACTTCCAGCCTGATATAGTTACAAATTTGTCAACATAGTTACTTGCGCAAATAATCATCGAAACAAATTTATACAATGTCAATAATTGTACTATGGACTAACTTCGAAACCGCCCCTGAGGAATGTAATGATTAAAATATGTAATACATTATAAAATATATAATTTAACCTCCTTAAATAGATTAATAATAAGCATTCTATTCCGTATTAAATCAAAGTTGGTAATGCTAGAGTGTTCAAAATTTCAATTTTTAATTTCAGTGCCTTATGCTAATAAAATTAGTATTCGTACAAGCTGTCCAGAAACTTAATTATAACGGATCATCACAAGTTCCTCCACACTCGGATGATTTGTAGTTGGTACTCCTACATTTCTGACATTCTTGCTTTCCTTTCTTCCTTCCTCCCTTCGAAATCGTTTTTTAGCAGGTAATCCGCCCACCGTTGTTGAGGTATGGATTTTGGAGTGTTTGTTTGCCTTGATGTTTAAGTGAACACAATAACTACGCTCGAAGCGCAGTAAGTGCTGCCACTGGAATTCGCTCCCATAGTGAAATTCGACTACACAATGGCTGCGGAGTGACTTCTTGATGACACTTTAGTTCTTAAATAATCGTAAAGTAAATATAATATTTTGATTAAGGTATCAAATAATAAAGATGACATTGTGAAAAATGTGCTACTTAAAATGAAATTTAAGTTTGCAAACCTAACTGAACTTTCCTTTTCCTATAGCATTACAAAAATCCTATACCTTAAGTAAACGTGTGTATATTGTATGACAAGCGGTTTATGTAATTCTGCAGATTGAGAGATAGAAAAATAATTTTTTACAGTGTTATATCAAATTTTGACACCCTTATTTATGTTTTCGTTCATTATACGTGTTCGTATTACCTGCAAATCTTTCTCCCAGCTGCAATAACGATTTCAATCAGAGTTGGTAACATTTAGAATAAAGGTACTAACTATATCATTTAAAATATAGCACAAATAATAAATAAATAAAAGAAAATTTTGTCTAAACGAGTATTTGAATACAAGATATTAAAAAAATATCGAAGCTTACTAGTTTACAGAAGAATAAAACTTAAATGGGCGTATGGTTGCCAATGGTACATACCTCATTCACATTAATAAATTGGAACATTGACCGATTCCGTTACAAAGCAAGTAAATACTGAAAAAATCGATAAGGTAAAACTGTATTACTATATAGAGTAGAGTTTATATTCAAACATAAATGCTACTATTTTCAATTATTCTAAAATGTAATATGCATTCTATGTATTCTGTCTTTTGAAGATCTCCAGAGATAAATATAAGATGAAATAAAATAGATTTATGAATGTTAATATCGCTGTATCCTAAACCACATTATAAGTTGTTATTAATTAAATAGGATCTGAATGCGCTGTATCTGAAAGCTGTTGAGAACTTATTTATATTCGTCTTATGCATAGCCTCCGTTACCACAAATTATAACCTGTTACTAAGGAATTAATGGACAGTACCATAAATTTGAGCAAGGTTGTGAACTATTAATTAATGATATTCATATATGAACATTTTGTTATTATATGCTCAATGTGAATGTTTTGTTTTATGTTCTTAATATTGTCATAGAGCAACAGTAGATGTCTCAATATATACAGGCTGATTGTAACGCTATTTGTTATTGAAAAACAGACGTTACCCGACGTACACTGATAGTGGCGACGCGGGGTTAACCTCTGCAGCAGAACATGGCAGTTGCAGTGGTAAGTAGTTCAGTTTTCGTCGTGTGAATGTCTCTTTTAGGTGTGATTCGATTCAAGCACATTAACTTAAAAATCACATGTCCCTTTCTTTCGTGTTTTGCTATCTATAGTAATAACGGAGTTGCATAATACAATATGGCCGCAAATACTGTATACCGATATTTGATTATATATTTAATACGTTAAACAAAGTTAAGCTTGTATAGTGTTGATATTATTTGTAGCTTCAATTGTTTCTGAGGAATAAATCGAATTTCAAATCTCGTTATGGCACTTGATGATAGAGAAAGGATATTTACATTAAATAAGTGAGCATAGAGATCCGGACAGAGTTTCATAGAGGCCACCATATAAACTGACAAATTTAAAGTAAATTCAGACGTATTGTCTTCATAAGAAAAGAAGTGAACAAAAAGTATTTGCCTTTTTTTGGTGTTAATATAGGAATTGTGTTTCATAAAAAATTAGATTCACCCCCGAAAAGTCAGAGACATACCACAAAGGAACTTGATATGTAAAGGTTTCCTGTACATAAAAATGGTACATAAATTAAGAGCCTTTTCAAACCTTGTTGCAATTGTATCCGGTATGAACCAGATTTTATTTCAGGCTCGGTCTTTGATTTCGACTAATTCCATATGAAATAGTTTCTCTTTCACTGATAGTCATAACGAGATGGTTAAATCCATGTCATCTCGAAAACAATTGAAGTAACAATAATATCAACAATAAAAATGGCCAGCTCCGCTTAACAAATTAAATATATAATAATATTTCGGTATATTATATTTGTGACCAAACTGTCTAATTTAATATAATTCAGCATAGTAATACTGTTGTTTTCTATATGAATATAGTTTTCAATCAAAATATTTTGTATAAATTCATTTTCTTCTTGTGATACTAATCAAATTGTTACGATTAATTGCAGTGAGATACTAACGGGTCATCGACAAGTTTCCCCGCACTCGGGTGATGTGCACCACACAGTAGAAAGTTCGTACTCTTAAATGTCTTCCATTGAAACAGGTTTTTAGCAGGTAATCCGCCCTCCGTTGCTAAGGTTTAACTTTGAAGTGTATGCTTGCTTTGGTGTCAAGTGAACACAATAACTATATGCTCGGGGCGCGTGCTGCCACCCAAATTCGTTTCCCTAGTGAAATTTGGACTACACAATGGCTACGGAACGACTTCTCCATGATAATTTATTTGTGTTCAACTGTAGGATGCGTCGTTCCAAGGGTTGGCAAGCCTATCTAACGGATTAACCTAACTTAATTTAATATTGTATCAATATAGTTAAGATAGCTTGGGTGGAAGAAAAGATCTTCCAGTTTCAACTCTGTGAAAGAGAAATCTACAAAATCATTATTACATGCCTTTCAACATTATTATTTACTTTACTTTTAACAAAGGTCGATTAACTCCAGTGCACAAGTACTACAAGCTTTTAGCTTATAGTACTTGTGCACTGGATTTATTATCATATAAGTGTACTTCGTTAAGGATATAAAACCGTCTGTGGTGCTCCAGTAATAAAAATGGGGTTAAACACTATTTGAAAAAAAAAAAAAAAAAAAAAAAGGATATAAGATCATTCCTGAGCATTTATTGTATTCTGCATTTAGTATCTATGAAGATGGAACATTAAAAAGATGGTTGAAATCTACTTTTTGAATATCCTTTTCAACTCGTAAATCTGCTCCTCTCTTTTGGGGTTGTACATAATTACTTTATACTGCATAGATATTTCTTATAACTTTATCTTCTTTACTCTGAGCATTTAGAATACTTTTTCAATCTAAAATATTTTTCATATATACTTAATCTTTTATTTTTTCTCGTCTTTTGCATTTATATTTCTCGAAATTTATTCACGCATAACAATCATTATCTATGAAAGAATTTTATGGAACGAGTGCTTGAATGAGACATCTGGCTTTGTCCACAACGCACTAGAGCACCAAGAAAGCTTTAATACTAATGCGTTGATAACAGAAGGTAAGCTTTATGTAAGAATAGTGGCAACATGCGAGAGGCTATTGTAAAGAGCGGCATATCTGGATCAAACAGTGTAACAAACATTATTTTCTACATATTTTTGTTGCCATTGAACTTCCTTTTTTTGGTAATAGAAATTGAAATCGGAAAGAATAGAATCGTCCCAATTCTTAGAGCTACATTTGTGGTATTTCATTCAGTCGTGTTCAGAATAACAGTTTAAATTAGCGCTTTACATGCCGAATATATTGAAATCGTTCTGTACATTGCTGTTCTTGGTTCCCACTTCCTTGTCTACAGAAACCTGCCACTGTTTGCGTTACTAGGAAGAGCCCCGCGGCTCAAGCTTAAGTCGTAAACTATCTCTCTTTCTCCGCCGTACAGTCTCTCCAATAAATAATTCACAGCGACTGCAATTTATTCATGCTGAGCGTGTTAGAATCAATCCCGGGGCTATCGCTGTCGTAGGAGCACAATTACAATCTCCCCCTTCGCACTCCGCCTCCCGCGAACTTTCGGAAAATTAAAATGTCGTTCATCACTGTAATTGAACAAATGCTGGCTTTGCTACGTGACCGAAGACTCCCGAACTACGTGCTGCCCGGTTTCCACCTAAATCAAGACGAAGATGATGGAGAACATGTACCAAGTATAAAAGAAATAATGGAGACCGCGATGATAGCGTAATGCCACATTTACAGGTTAAAATTAAAGGCAGATGTTGAGGTTTTAATTCACGCTGGCCTAAGAAGTCCTAAGGCGGACCCGTTAAGTTATGGACACTTCTGATGAAGTGCTCATTGTAGCCTTTTCATCGGCCTAACAAGGAAGAATACACAGAGGCTGTATTACGAAACGAGATACCGCAGAAATCATTACTTCTGTTGATTAGCCCTCCCTGCATAATAAATCAGCAGACAAGTGAGCAAGATACAGCCAAGCATTTAGATGCGTTCGTTTATAACATCAAAGGTGATATTTAAGTGCCTTTTGAGAGGGACCAAAATCTTAATTAACTTGTTTAGTGCAGAAAATATATATAAAAAATTTGATCTAGTAGACCGCTTATTATTATGTAAAATATTATATCAAACAGAATACCCTTAATAAATGTATAAAGCATGTAAAATAAAATATTTAAATTATGCATGAAATATAATCAAATTGTAGTCTTAAACAAGGATGCAGTCTTTCTTCATTAACTTTAATATATAGACTACACTCTTAAAGAATGAATTGCACATAAAGGAATAGATCAGCAAATATTTTGCTTTTTGCAGATGATATAGTATTAATTTTGACAAGGAAGACAGACTACAACGAGTAATATACCAATAAATAAAATAAATAAAGAGTACAATTAGACAATTTCAAAGAACAAAATAAAAGTAAGAACGAAAATTGTGACAGAAGAAAAAATAATAAACCCAGTAACTCACTTTCAATATTTAGATTGCACTGTCACATATGAAGAAGATCGAGTTAATATAAAAATACAAAATTCCAAGGTGTGTGTGAAACAATTAGAAATACTTTGAAAGGCAAAGTGAGAAAAGGCACACAATTAAGATTCTGAATAGCCATGATTTACCAGTTATTTTTATGGAAATGAGGCTTGAACTTAAAAAAAAAAGGAAGAGAATAAAATTCAAGTAGCAGGAATGCTCTTTCTACGATCTGACAAAGGTCGCACAAAAAGAAGAGCATATAATAAATAAGGATATGAGAAAAGAATTAAAAGTACTACCAATATTGTAACAATTAGAGAATTATAGACAAGAATGGATAAATCGTTTAAAAAGAACGACTGAAGAAAGAATACCAAAAAATATACTGATATATAACCCGAAAAAAAGATCAATTGGAAGACAGAAAAAATGAATAGAAACAAAAATGTGAGATCGGAACAGACAGTACCCAATCCATGATGGAAGAAGAGTTACTTTATTTTCCATGTACGATTTTCCATTTTCTTATATATATATTCATTAAAAAAAGAACTAGCAAAAAGGCAACTTAGTTAAGTGCTTTTAAGAGCTTTGCCAAGAAAAGGATTGTAATTTTCCAAATTCTTTCATTATGTCCATCAATTACTTTTGTTCAATTTTCCAAAAGTGTTTTATGATATTACTTAAATATAAATTATTACGGAATAATAAGAAAAACATTACACATAAATACAAAAACATTTTGCTCCTAATATCCAAATCATTTATATATATGAAAAAAAGGGGAAAAACTAGTAAGCCATATTTTACTAAGTTTACAAGAGAGAAAAATTTAAAGTTTAACACTCATTATAAATATCTTTTTGTTATTATTTTTCTCCTGCTTTAAAACACTGAAATACACACTTACGCAAGCAAATTATCCTTGTAGAAATTGAGGAGTCTGAAGTTTAAAAAAACAGATATCTGTACCTAGTGAATTTTAATAAACGTGACGACATGGAATAAAAATGAATTTAGCGAAATTTTGTTAGAAATCTCAAAACTTACCAACTTGATTTTAATCACCCCACAAGTGCTACATCCGAAAGAGCTTTTCTATTTTAAAAAGCATTAAAAACGTATGTATAAATACCATTTCATGATCGTCTGAACGGACTACCCTTAATTTATAACAAGAAATAATTCTTCGCTGTTCTGAATAAATAGTAATCCAAGTTTCATCACGCCATGATAGCCATCTTTGCAACCAAAAGTACACAATAATAGAACTTTATTAAATGTAATCTAAGGCTACAGTGTAGTGATTTAATTATCAATATTAGTTATTACTAATTGTTTTATTTTGTAGGGAGTTAATCCTGTTGCTTTGTAGCGAAGCATACCTTTCAGACGGCTCATAGTACTATACATGAGGCGTGCCTTTACTCTTCAATATCGACACAATACTATGTTACTTCGCTGCCTCAAGCATTAGTCATTATTTTCTAGACCTGAGGCGCGGAGTTTTTCCTATGAGTGAGCCCCTATTCGTTTGCCGCGCTGCGGAAGGGAGTTGCAAACCTGCTTGCTTACTTGTTGACCTTACTGATTATCGCAGTCATAGCACAGCTGTTCCCAAGTGTGGGTTGTGTTGTTCATTTCATAATTCGACTGTATGCACAATGTGTATTATGCCTTGTATGTTTCCAACGGTCTTTATGTACAATTCATATGTGTTAACTCAGCTCGTGAAGTTCAAAGAATGTTTCTAGCAAGATTACCGGGGTAGACGCTCCAGATCGTAAAACAGTTCGTAATGTGTATAATAAATTTCAAGGAAACCGGAAGTGATCAGTCCAAGAAACAAACAAAAAAAGAAAAGAGAGTAGGGTAGGGTAGGGTAAGGTTCTTACCGAAGAAATAGTACATGACATGGGAAATTGTTCAGAAAATTACTCCAGAAAATATCTTCTTCGTCTTGCACAACAAGTGGAAATTCCATGTGGGTCTTGCAAAAGGCTGCTAAGTTTAACAGCCTTCGATAATTATCTTTGGGGCAAATTAAAAATGCCATGTACTAAACGAACACATACAAGAACTCATAGATAATATTCGTCAGGAAAATGCCCGGGTTCCTCAAAATAAACTACATCCAGTGATGAATAATTTCCTAAACATATGCCGAAAATGTGTAGATAATGAAAGGCGGGATGTTTCAACACCCCATTTGATGATAATTTGATAACTAATGAGCCTTTAATTAGTTTGTTTACTGTTGTACGGTTGGTTTGACTTTGTTTTTTCCTCCCGCTGATTACCAAGACTCTGTCACCGATTAACCTGCTAAGGAGCAGCCTGCTCGCCCATAGGCAAAATACTCCGGGGAAAAACAAAAGTGATCACAAGGTATAATATACACGAATGCTTCTCTAAATGAGTTAATTTTAACATAATGAAAGGATAGAAATTTTACTTTTTTCCCCTTTACGTCCCTCGTTTCTTAAACAAAAATGCTTTCAGCACAAATTTATAAAAATACGTATATTTTTTAATTAGTGTTTAACGCCCGTTTTTACTATGAGACACCACGGGCGGTGGACACTGATGATACATGAGATGAAATGATATATTGGGAAAGGACTTTTTTTTAAGGAAGAAAACGTTCCAGGCCTAAGTTCAGAGTACCTCCCGTGCATTTGCCATTTATGAGGACTGAGGAAAACCTGGAACAAACCTCAGTCAGGGAGGACCGTCCTGGTGGGATTCGAACACGGACCTCCCGCTCACGAGTCCATGCCTTAACGACCTCGGCCACCCGTGGCGGTCATATATTTTAATGAGACAGTAATTACTGTTTTCATGAAAAATTGACCAAACAAACGAGAATGATCCCCAACATTTTTTTAGTAGAAGCATTTATCGATGTATTTCCATTAAATTTTTAGTATTCAGATGTAGCTGAGACCGAAAGAAAGCTTCATTTCTATAAATTGATAATATACTTATAATTAACATTAATCTTTTATAAATATGTTCTGATGTATGTATATGACTTGTATTGAACACAACATCTGCTTAGATCAACGTATTTATTCTATGTTTTCACATTGAACACTTGTGCAAGGATTCAGGGATTTGCCATTATATAATTTTATTAGGGTAAGCGACCAGATCCATGTTTATTGTATATGCCTGTATTTATAACAAGGGTTCCGCTAGCCTTAAGGACTAGTTATGTCCAGAAAACATACCATCATAAAAACAGGATACTCAAGTAATCGCTTTTGTGTGGAAGGATCGAAAGATTTCTTTGTTAAAGCAACGCAAACCTAAACTGACCTTTAATGCAAATTGAGATGGGGTGAAAAAGCATCTCTTAGATTTCTGCCGACGAGAAAAATTCTGTAAACAAAATAATTAGAATAATAGCTCGCGTCCAATAAGACGATGAGGGGATAATTAAACTTGAGCTTTAACCAATAGAAATTCTTGCATATGCTAGGGAAGACGATATCTATTCAAGGAAGTCCTAAGATAGGATAGTTTTATAACATCACGAGCGAGCGACTCTATAGCGATAAAAATTTACCAGATTATGATACCGGGCAAGGAGTTGTCAATCTGTTGTCATTCAGTAATCAGTCGTCATCAGAGAGGCAGTTGGTCAAATGACTACTCGTACTAAACAATAGGGAAGCAGTTAGTTCGATTGAGTTATCAGAGTAGTTCAATACTGTTATCAGCTACACAGTGTCAGTGCATAACGAACAGTTAGTGAACAATCGTCGGAGAACAAGCAGAGATAAATGGTGACCAGAAATATTGTGTTATGAAAAATATGTCTCGAGTTTAGTTCTATCGCTGTTAGCTTAGTTTAGACCGTGCAAGAGCGGACTAAAGAACTCTTAAAGTAGGTCAGAAGGCGCTGGATACTCAGACATATGAAAAGACATTGAAGACAAAATTAATAAATTGAGTCAATTATAATTCTGTGTAATGTGTTAGACACCTTGTCCTTCCCGTTGACCCAAACGAGTCATGAAACTCCATATTCCCTGAGATCAAACTGAGAACAATAACTGCAACAGACACGGCAAATCGAAGAGGACATCGGAAAGAAGAGGCGTAATATGAATACAATCAATTGCATTTAATTAATCCAATCAATTCAAATTCTTTCCCCGTCACCCACATAAAAAAACGGGTGCATAGCTGTCAATGCCGCGAAAAAAAAGTTCTTTCTTGTAGTTGGACACCGACATTATTGACGTCATTTCCCGAATTTAATTAATTGTCCGTAGCATTAATATGTGTATGAGACACTTAAAATTAGCACTTTGATTATGTCTTAACTGGTGCCACTGTTTACAGGATAAAAAGCTGCGTACAAATAGCGCATACAGAGAGCTCATAAAATTGCAGGAATTTGTATTTTCATATAAAATTAAATAATTACACCCATCTACTTTGCATTTTCCTAGTACTAATGGGTACATAAATAAATTGTAAAGAATACATTCCTGCAATAGACATTTTTGTAGTGATATCCGAAATATTGTAAACATTGAAAGTATTGTGGATGTACATATAGGGGGGGTGCCAAAAATGTATACACACTTTCGAGTAAATATCTATTTAATATATTTCAAAGTTCACTGAAAAGCAACAGTAATGTGTAGTATGATTGTCTGTAAACAAATGCGATTCACATACATTATTATAGCGTAGCTACGTGACAGATAAATCATCAATGAACAAATAAAACCAAGATTATCGTATGGTGTTCTGTAAACAGACATGACTCACATTATGCTATACTAGTGTTGCTACAACAAAATGGAGTCAAGATTATCGTTTGAACAGTGGAAAGCAATTTTGAAGTGGTATTGGAAAACCGAGAATGTTGAAGTTCAAAGACGTGTGTACAGAACAGAACCACGAACGGGAGTAACAATTGCACGCATTCGAGGCAAATTTGAGACTAATGGTACCGTATGATACAGAATGGTGCACCATTCATTACCATCGAGATGTACGTAGGTACCTTAATGACAATCTGCCAAGGCATGAATAGAACGAAGTGGTCCGATTGAGTTTCCACCGCGTTCTCCGAATCTAACTCCGTTGGACTTCTACCTATGGGGAACTCTTAAGTTCGGGAAGAAATTGAAACAGCATGTGCTGCAATCGCTGAGGATACTTTCGCAAACGATGCTAAATCAGTAGTTCAATGTACTCAGAAGTATATCGACGTCAATGGTGAGCATTTTGAGCAACTGTTGTAACTCGTATAAAAGTATAAGTGCTCATCATTTTCTGTTTGTGTGAATTCAGTTTTGTTATGTTAACACAGTTTTTTCTTTACTTGAAGTGTGTATACATTTTTGCCACCCTCTGCATTTTATCATGGATACTTATGTGGTTTCCTGTTTATGTTTATTCTTTGTTTTGGATTACTGTTAAGTCCCGTTGGATCTTACATTGCACCAAACGGGCATAAATTTGAACATAATTTATTATCTAGGCGCTTATCTCCCACTGGCTAGATATACATTTACTATATTAATAACTGTAATTATACTTTATCACTCTCGTATTTTCATCGTTATTCTGAGAAGCTTAAATAACTCTAAAAGCGATTAATTCAACATTAAAAGGTGATTAAATTTTGTTTTTCAGCTGAAGAGTTGAATGTACTTGTTTAGCATTCTCATCCTATCGCCAACCTTTCATGTGTCGTGTGAATGTTTGTCATTTAAACCTTAAAATTGATTTTGTAATGACGGTATATGTGTGCACTAAATTTGAAACTCCTATCTACCCTTTTTAGGAAACAGCGCATAAGTAGCCACTCCTTCAAGAAATATTCAGATTGCCAATGCGAGGTATCTCGCCCGTATGTAATAGAACGCTACATCAAATGCACCTTGACCAAGGCGTTACTGAGCTTTCAAATAAAGAATACACAACTAACTGAAAGTCCAAAGATTTTTTGTTTTTGTTATAGTTTATATTTTTATTAATTTATTTATGGAAAAATATATAGCAACGTGAATGCAGTAAAAAAGTGCTGTTTACATCGAATTGCGAATGAAACAAAAAGGCTGAAAATGCACTGCATACCTGATATACTAATTACGTGGTCTATATTTTCTTATGTAGATTCTAAAGATTATTAATGGACAATGTAACCTTTAACGCTATACATATTTATATTCATTATTATTTTTATTGCTGCTGTTGATTTTACTGTAAGATTTTGTTACACTTGAATACCCAAACATGGCAGCATCGCTTCGAATGCGTACAATGTTTCTGGTGTAGAGGCTCAGATGCCAGCAGAAGGTTGGCGTTTTCTATGCAATCAGGTTCGTTATCGCTGAACTCCTCAACTGTCAAGTGCTGTCTGTATTTATTACAGTGGTATGTGCTCTACTAAAAAGAAAGAATAGGTCGTAGCGATATAAATTAGGTTACATTATAATCTGAATCCGTCATAGAGTATGCTGAAAAAAGAAAATATATGATTTACGCAGAACTTTCTTTTTCTATGTTTTATAGGGGCCGCATTGCATGAACACTATCGTTGAAATGAATGTATAAGTACATTTATGAAAATATACAAAGCTATTGAACTGTATCGCAATTATTACAGAGATAGTAGAAGACCCGTTATGATCAAATTAGAAGTTAATTTTCTGAAGGGTCAGTACGCCACCTACTAAAGAAGCGTCCATTCAAAATATCACATAATAATTGGTGGAAGTGGAAAGCATCTCTCTTTGGCCTGATTATTATTTTTTTACTTTAAAACACACAAACATTTTATTATTTATTTATTTATTTATATATATATATATATATATATTTCACCATAAAATAAAAAATAAATAAATAATATGCTTCGCAGGACACGAACCTATTATCTTTGAAATGAATTTTCCCTTTATCCATTATGCCACACAATCAGATGGACAGCTCCCTCTATTAAGTTACATAACACGATAAATCGTTAATTATTGGTCGGTACTGCACTTGTCATATGATTAGTCGAAGATTTTAGACATTTTATGGCACTAATTCTTGAAAAAACTGATGATGAACTATTGAAAATAGACATTTTCTAGCTCGCAAGCCGAGTTGGAAAATAACTGTGCAACTTTTCCTCCCAGAACATTAATTCCTAATCTCGAATTGCTTGTTTAAGACTCCGCTACAGTCTCTGAAATAACTGCAATGCAGTTCATTAACATCCAGTAGCTACGAGAACTCTAAACTGTCATAATAAATCTGTCGACTATGCGAGAGCAAAGTAAAAATTGGAAATCATACGAATTAGGCAAAATGAGTTCATTGCTTTGAACAGTTTCGGATATAGTCTTAAAAATTTGTCCCAGTGTTTGTACTTTTGATTCTGGAAGCTAAGAGAGTGAAATGACAATTTTTACTATAGTCATATTTTCTTTTCATCCTGAGCTCACAGCATGACTCTTTTACTTAGAGAAAAGCTTTACAAGTCATCATTAACATTACCACAGTTTCACGGAGATATAAATCAATAATATCTAAAAATCTATACTAATGGAACAGAGATCGTGAATTTTGGAAGTAAATTTGCCTGTAAACCTTACGGGTTCAGCAAATTAAAAGCGTTTTATCTCGAGGGTGATGTAATAAGAGACTTTATAAATAGGAATAACAGTCATAAATTCTGTGGAAAATGTAGAGAAAGAAGAAAAGAGGGCAAACTGAAACAAAAATATATTTAAGTACATGAAAGAAAAATAATGAAAATTTTAAAAAGAATAACTAAAGTAAGCAGAACGTTCTGCAAAGAGGAATAACAAAAGGAAGCGAAGGAAGGAATGGAAAATAAATAAATAGGAGATGCTAAACAGGGAAGTTTTCGGTTCCCACCCGAGAATAACAAATTAATTTGCTAGTTTATTGATTACTATAATAATATAAATAAACTGAAATTTCAGATCCCAAAAAGATACCCAAGTAAACAGCACTTTCGTATTCTGAAACACTACTATGTTGCTCTTTGGCACTTGACAAAAATTTGAAGTAAAGATTTTTGGTGGATGGGATGGTTGTTATAGTTGGCCCCAAGTCGTTAGCGCCAATATGAAGCATGAATGTTGGGGGGGACTATAATTAAACTATATGGTAGCTGTGTGAATTAATTTAAGGCCGCCGTCGCAGATCAGCCACTTTTCTTCCGCGAGACTCTCTCTCTCTCTCCTCTTCTCTATCTCTAGGGCTTTCCGCTGATTTTTGGCAGCTGTAAGCCGGCCAGGGCTGGGGGAATGGGAATTTGATATTGAATGCGACGAAAAATAACGCCTCGTAATTTAGTTGTTAAGGTTGTTTGTTTTCCCTAAATTGATTAATCACATGAATTCACGTCTCACGCCGGACCACTGGTAAGGTAAACTTGGCAAACGGGTAAACTTGGTTGCGTTCACCCAAATGGTGCATAATATGAAGAAAGTACTATTTCAATGGCATTTCATGCAGTACAGTGGTGCTATATGTAGCTCGCGGTTGACTGATTGTCAAGCCTCGTTGATGCTGGATCTTGTACTTCGACGTTCTTCCTTTAACAGCCCGGGCGATGTAGCAACACTATCTTGGCCCGGAGAATTCTGAGACTGCCCCCTTTTGAGACAAAATCTATTTCTTATATACTGAAGAAAACTGACACTCTCCTCTAAAATCGACGCGAAATATTCCCGCCAGTTTTCTCCATGCTCAAATGTCAATACTTACTTCATTCATAGTTCTTCTTTCTATTCGCTACCTACTTTTGATGAAATTACAAGCTCCGCTATTTATCAATCAGCTCACTTCAAACAAATTTTACACGTTACTGTCATGCCTGCCAATGACCTGCGAATGCATACCTGTAGCTTACCCTAGCGAAAATAGCTGACTTTCATGCCTAAGGCATAGCCAACCCTTTCCTCACCGCCTTCCTGAAGCGATTAACTTGCATTGTCTGACTATTCCAACCCTTGCCTTGCATGTTCAGAGTGAGATTCAAGTCCATCTTTACCCTTTGCTATATTACGTATCATTTTTTTAAATATTACTAAAATTACACATTATAGACATTATGCTCAATCTTAATCACTATACAATTTCATTCTAAATACATGAATTTTATCATTGAGGTTTGTTATATACAGAAGGCACAACATACCTGTAAGATATCACAGAATCGTTTAAAATTACAAATATTAATTACCCTGTAATTAATGAGGAGCCAGGGACAACTTCAAATTGTAACATTCAGAATATACCTCCAGCAAACTGCATTCACTATTATCAGCAGTTGATCAGCATGGTTTCTGCCTAGTGTAAGATCATTAAGCTCTTACGCTGGCGTCAGTTTTTCTTAATTGATCCAAATCAAGTTGAATTGTGTGTATTCAGATATTCATCTGCATTATTTTCTCGACACTAAGTAGCCTAACATTTCATTATTGTAAATTAGATATAAATTTCCTTAGAAAAAGTGAACATTCTGTAACCCTCTTATTTTTGTGAGATTTCAAATGTACTATTATCTGTATCAGTCTTCAACCACGCTAAGGCGCGAACTCGTGAGCGGGAGGTCTAGGGTTCGAATTCCACCAGGACCGTCCTCCCTGACTAAGGTTTTTTTTTCAGGTTTCCTCAGTCTTCATAATTAGTAAATGCCGAGGAGGTACCCTAAACTTAGGTCTGTAACGTTTCCTTCCTTAAAAAAAACCTTTCCCAATTTATCATTTCATTTCATGTATCATCAGTATCCATCGCCTGTGGTGCCTCTGTAGCAAAAATGGGCGTTAAACACCATTCAAAAAAAAGTCTTCAACTCTTTATTAAATTAGCTATTAACATTTTGAATCCAAAAACTTTTCCTCTTATAATTTCTATCCACCCTGTATTTTTTAAAATGGAATAAAAGTCATAAGATAATCGTAAACTTAATTTTGTATTGCATAAAATATTATAATATTATATATAATTATATATTTAATAAAATGCTGCACATTAACATATATTTTAATAATCGAATATTTCACCATTTGAGATTTCAATTTCGACATTAAATTTATTTCCAAATAATTCCTCCCTGCATAATAAAAACATTTCGACCATTTCGACCATTCCAAAACAGAATAAAATCCAAAGGTGAATCGCTTGCTTCCGAAAATTAGAAGGCGGGTAAAATGGCAAATTTCAAAGTTCCACGTTCGCTAGCATTGTGTTTGTTTGGGAGCAACAGAAAGTTTAAATACAGCGAACAACAAATGCACTTTAAGCTGAGTAACTTAAGGTCGTTATTACATCTAAAGAACTAAGAATCATTCAATTTAACAGTTAAATTTTAAACGTATGCTAAAATGAATGCATGTATGTCTCATAAATAATGGGATTTTTAGCAAACATTTATTTACTGTTCGTAGTATTACCCAATATAGCTATGCTTCAAAGGAATTCTATGGTCGTAACCAATTCTTAGATTTTGAAGCAAAGAATCAGGGTACCAATTTCAACCTCTTCTATAATGTGAAAGCTTCTTCCCAGAGAAAGTGAGTTAGGATCAGAGCAGATAATAGTCCGAAGGAGCAGGATCAAGGCTATATGCTGAGTGTGGTAGGAGTTCGAGTTCATCCAGTTTGTGGATTGTATCTCTGGCTGTTTATGATGGGATATTGCATTGTCCTCTTGCAACAGAATTGGTATATTGTTACCAGCACTGGTCACTTATGACTTATTACTTGAAACAGCATAAACTCTTTCCATTTGTTCATAATAAAGGTAGACATCAATAACTCTTCCATTTAGTGCAACAGTCCTTCAAAATTCCACTAGACATACAACTTACTCTATTCTTAAGTGACTTCTTTTAATTGATTGGTCAGAGCCCTGTCATTGCTTTTGAATCAGAAATGTGACGATACATCCATTTTCAATTGCTCTTATAAACCTTTCATCCGTGAGATTATAATAAGCTAATGGCAAATGTGCTTTTGCTGTTGCAGCGGGAATTATTCAATTTTTACCAATTATGTGAGAGGGAAGTGTTGATAGTTGATTATAGGTCAATTGTCTCTCAAGAGTTATTTTTTGACTATGGTGTTTTTTTATGCTTCTCTCAATACCGCTACTTTCTCGTATCTCTTGTCCTCGGTTCTGGCTCAGGACGTTAGCTGAAGTTCTGTGACACATAAGTGTGTCAGACGGAAGGAGGCAAGGTATTCAAACATAGCAGTCGATAAAATTAACACCATTTATTCATTCTTTAGTGTATACTGTTTCTGGGTCGATCACGCTGAAGTCTGGAAAAGTTTCTGGGAGTCACTAATGACGCCCTTGTACTGACTGATTCGCAATCTATGTTCCTAATGCCTGATGCGTGATTTAGTACAATTGTTCACTATTTATAATTCAACACGAATATGTTCACTTTCACGTACTAACACTTCTGTTCCTATAAAGATGTGTATAACTTAAAAGACTCGCGTGATCACCGTTACTGTCACCGAATATCGCTTAAAGCTCACAAGACTGTTGCTTTGTTTCTCTTTCTCACTGTTCTGAATACTGTCTCTGAAGATTGCCTAATTTTTACTTGACGATTACTGGATATTACTGAGTCGCTACTCTTGTCATTGCCTATTACTGAGTACCGCGGCCTCGAAAACTGTAACTTTCATTAAATATTCCGTCCTTCGTCAGGACACCAAACACAATTTTGCAATAAAACTTTTTGAATACTACATGACTTTCTCCCGTTATTCATGTTTTCCCATTGGTTACGGCTTGTGTAAAGCTACTTCTCGTATTTCTTATTGGTTGTCATCTTAAAATTTTGATCCGCCCAAATAGCTCCGATTGGCTTCGATCTTCATTCTTAATGGCACTGTTTATATGTTTCCATTCCCGTTAGGATGACCTATATAAGCTATATGTTTTAGAAGAAATTGCATCCATACTTTTATGATTATGACTCCCTATTGCGTGGTTCTTCTCTGTAATGTGACAAAATAAAGATCCCCTTGACCTTGTCCACTAAAGAAATCCGTCTAATTATTTGTTCCCACTATAATTATTTCGAGACCCAAGCGGACCAAACCTTAGCATTAAACGAAGAAAGAAAATTTTGGGTTTCTCTTGGTCCAAGCGAATACAATAAGGCTTGTTTATTCTAAGCTTAGGGAACAGTTCTTCCTTCAAATATTCTGAAAATAAATTTGTTGGCCTACATACATACACTTTACGAAAACAATATAAAATATGCAGTTTACTTATATATGTTACATTGATAATATCTTATGATTACCTTATCAATCAGCGGGTCGGGGATTGAAGCTAGCAAACACTGCCTCACTGTTGAACTTGTTTAGCGTTTGGCTCAACAGCTTCTGTGTAATTTTCTTGGAGTATTTATGTGACTATGTGGCAAATGCACCAAGTTCTTCTGACATTTTGAATATGCAAGTTGATGGGTTTTTTTCAAGCTCTACATTCATTCTCAATATTCCTGACCCCTTCGC
Source organism: Metallyticus violacea (assembly GCA_030762175.1). Taxonomy (NCBI): domain Eukaryota; kingdom Metazoa; phylum Arthropoda; class Insecta; order Mantodea; family Metallyticidae; genus Metallyticus; species Metallyticus violacea. Next base: position 54,049,436 of record CM060843.1, on the reverse strand, counting down.
TTTTCTCTACACACAGTTTTCGAGTCCCACGTAGCTTTTTATCTGCTTTCAGTAGTGTCTCAACAGAATATCAAATGTGTAATCTGTGGTAGCCATTTAGTTTTCTCTAAACTGGTTGTTTATAAAATAATTTAGGTGTAAGGGTTATAGAACAGTAACAAGAAGGTGCAGAGAGAAGCGAAAAGGGAGAGCAATAGAGATAATACGAAAGCTGAAAAAGAGGAAGAAGAAGAGAAACGCAAAAGAAAGATAGGAGAACGATAGTTAGGGAAGAATGAATGAGAAAAGTCAAAGGATAAGATAAGATGATGTTGAGGTACTGTAAACTAAGGAAGCATGCTCAGCAAACTTTGCCACCAACTCCTTAAAACAGAATCACATATCGCACATTCATTGGGTAATCTTCTCTCCGACGCCAGAGAGAAAGTGAGGATTATCCTTCGTATAGGAGAAACAGAAATAAACAAAAATTATGGCTAATCAATTTCCTTTTCACATGGAAACAAACAGGCCCAGCAAGTTTAACAAGGCCCTCTCTGACCCTATTCATTCGCTAGTCACTTGGTTTCGTCAGCGTCTTGATAATATGGGAGGACAACGTTGCGTAAACATATCTCCAGTTCTTCATGCCCACATAAATTGCAGGTTTTGGGGACGATAAGAAAGTATAGGTCCTTCCAAAAGACGTGTATTACGTAAACGTGTTTTGAAACCCAAGTTAATCTTCTGGCTATAGAGATGCTCATTTGGCCTGTTATTTTTATTGTTTCCATTAAGCAGAGGAAAATTCAGCCGTCAAAGTAAGATTACTTGATTAAAACGCATAGCTGTTGTGGCACTTCCGTTAACTGAGATGTAAATAATATACAATGCAGTAATAACTTTTGTTTTTAGTCTATCAAATTCTATTACAGAGTTTAGAAAATTTAGACAAAACAGTGAACTGTATCAGAACACCTAAAAGACAGAGCATTATTAAAAGTTATTAAGGTGGGAGAAAATGCCATAAATTAAGGGCCGTAACCTGTAGGCTTTTATTTTATTTATTTCTTTGTATTAAATAGCAGAAGAATATAAATTAATGAAAGATATCAAGAGTGTTTGTAATCTATAAAATGTTTGTTCTTAAGAATAATTCATTATAGAGTTAATAAATGTTTTCTTTCACTCTATTCCTTAATTAGTTTACCATAGCCAAGTTCAGATTTCTGGCTTATGCAAGATGTCAGGTTGATTTATTGTCGAATAAAGCTGCACTCTTGGTATTTAGCTTTAATTACCAAGACATAAACCAGAAAATGTGGCTAGTTTAACCAAATGATGCCATTAATAAATACTGGTTAATAAGATGACGAAGTGGTTTTGGAAATAATAGCTTTTTTCTCTAACTTTTTCGTGGCAGTACTTCCTTTCCGCCATATTTTACCTGAGTAAGTGTGGACTCATCACTGACCCAAGTCAACGAGATTTATAGCCGTGCCTGCGGGTTAGCTGAACTTCTGCTTTATAATTTTGTACCATGTTATTTTCTATTTACCTTGTGGAAAGTCTACTATTTTTTTTCTCGGGGGGCTTGTGCAAAGTTTATCCCTCCGATTGGAAGTTTATCAACTTTTTGCAAGTTTTTTTCTAAACAAATATATAATAAAATAAATATATCAACAGAGGTTTGAATCAAAGATATTTTCTGGCATATTTATATTTACTCTGTTTTTTAAAAATCAAAAGAAACCAACTTTTCTAAAGAAGTTTTACAATAAGTACATAACGTTAGTAGTGTAAATTACCTTCTTTTTGCAAAAGTTCATTAACATCAAGCGATAGACAGAACTATCAACCGAATGTGACAGTTTTATTATACTTAGCTGAATGGTTAGTTGGTCGCATTCCATTTTATTTAAGGTCTGTTCACTTATTCATAAATATATTGAAAATTTAATTTATTTATGACTTGTGATCAAGCATTAAAATTGTAGAGTAGGACAGACAAAAGGGCACTTAAAATATGTAATATAGGCAGTGAAAAGAGAATTATACACTATTACTGGTAATAACAAATTAATTTAAACGCAATGATCATTAAATTTTGCAAAAGTAATTATTGAATGATTTAGTTACCTGAATTATTGAATGATTAGAATTTATTAATCATCTAAAACTGCATATATTGCCTATTTTGTATAACAAGTAAACAATTAAATAATGATTCTTGTATTTTTTTAAACAGCGATGTTATTTGTAAAGAAAAATCACAAAAATGCGACTAAAAACTGACTTTTTTTCTGAATGTTTTTTTAACAATGTGCCAAACAAAATTGACTTGTTAAGTCAAAGTATGCCGCTGAAAATTTCAAGGCAATAATGTTTTAAGTCGCCATCTCAATAAAAATTTACTATGTCGAATCAGATGTAGCAATCTCGTTTTCTTTACTAACGATGGACTTCTCATAATCGATGGATAAATTTTACTAATCGCGCCATTGTTGCTGTTTAAGTATTTGTAATGGAAACTGTAAAGTGTGATACACACATAGCAACATATTGCATGGAACTGATTCTTCAACCGTTGTGGCAACCGATCAATTTGTGTATAGCTGGTTGCATGTGATTGCAAGTGTTTCAGTGTGGGACAGGATACTTGGCAACTGCGACAGGGAGACGGCTGCAGGTTGCAGCATGTCTGCGTCTATAGCGAGGAACAATGTGTGTAGAAGACAATGGAAATGGAAATAAAATCTAAGCGTCCGTTTTGGAAGAAGTTTCTAAATCATTACCAAAGTTATAAATGTATTCCAGAGTTCAGCTTAGAAATAAACTTTGATTGCTTTTCGTAAGCGTCAATATCCAGAAGCGAATGAAAGAAGATATACAAAAGAAGATCCACAATTTTAAAACTCTTGTTTCAAACATTAAAGTATTCTGCATCATCTTGTGGTGGGATGTTATGGTCTGGGGACTTTGCCATTATATATTTTAAAATTGTACTATGTTGTTAACATAGTACACATATCAATATGCCTAGAAGAGCTCTTTATAATTGAAAGGTGACGCTGCGCATGCGTGAGAAGATGACCTATTAGCATCTTTTAAAAGTTAAGCACTTACCTTCGTTTCTCTCTTCCTTTGAGGGACTTGAAACTGAAACGGTTCGAGCCAGGTTCTCCTCAAGGTTGGTCAAATATATGAATCAGGTATTAATAAATTGCCCTAAACATGAAGGGAACATTTTAATTTGTTTCATAACAATTAATTAAAATTACTTCCTTAATGCCCCATTAGTTAATTATTTAGAACAATGATGTGTTAAATTTGAATGTATGGTACTTATAAGATCTACTTTTTTATGGGGGATTATTCGCTCGAAGTTTGCGGTGGTGTTATGGAAGAAAAATTTAAGTCTTCTTCATAGCTCCTGCCAGTTTTCAGGTATGTTAATGTCACCAGGGGTCTTTCCTCGCACTCTCAACGCTGATGACCTGAGATATTAAAGAGCGTCCGTAAATAAAAAAAAAAATCGACTCTTACATTCCCTGAAATGAGTGTTCTGTTTTTATATGTCAGAACAAATCAACTCAAGGTATGTATAAAGTGTGTGTGAATATCCATTCTTAAATACATGGAAAAAAGTCCTCTTGAGGGGTGGATCTCCAGCTCAATTAACCTCGAGTGCTTTTCCCTTTCACGCCGTCATTTTTAAACTAATACTTCGTTCGTTTGCTTTTTTCCTACAACTTTTTATTAAGAAAGTATCAAGAATCCCAAATTAAAATACTTTCTTTGAAGAGGTAAGATGTCATGTTATCACGGTAAGCAAGAAATTTTGATTTGGCTGCTAAATATGTACTGTGTGTGTAGATATCCTGGTACAGATATATGCTTACTTACATTACCAACTGTTGCGGAAACTTTTTCACACGATGGGTTGCTCTGCGTGTAGCATGTTTAACTGCTGCAATTATTTTGACAAACAGAGGACGGTCGTTCATAAACAAATACCGCAAGACCATAATGAAAACGAGAATACTATAGCGACCTAGTTTCCGGACTTACTTTTTTATGATCTTCCTAAGAGATATGAATATATTGTTGGCCGTAGAGCGTTTCGTTTATAAAATTAAATCCGCCTGAAAATATTCTTTACAACTGCATTAGAACAAACAATTACTTCTTAGTTCCGTTATAAAAAGGGCAGAAATAGGCAACAACGTACAGAAAACGCAAAAATAAACCTTTCCTTAATATTTTATAGCTCAGGAATATATTTTGTGAACCTTAACATTTTGCCAAAACTCTGGGTACCATTTAGACTTAGGCCATAACCAAAACTTTTATCGTTCTTTCGTTCTGTATTATTTTTCTCCCCACTTCTTTAAACTTTCGTACTTTTGCTTTGGGATTTTCGCTTAAGGCTAAAACCTATTTATTCTAAAAAAAAAAAAAAAAAAAATAGGAAAAATCACCTTTTTGATTACGAAATAAGGAAGCAGTTAGAATGTGACAAGATTTTTGTGTGGAGCCAGCAGAGTAAATTCCTGGATTATGGTTATTAAAGGCTTTTTCATATTTAATAATTTCGTATTTCTAAAACATTTTTTTAGTTTCTAACTTTAGAGGAAATGTGTATCAAGATTTTCTTTAGATTAAATATAATAAAGTTGTGCATTCTTCTGTTAGTTTGATTTTTAACCTTACAGTACATACTTGCACAAGTCGTTTACTGCAGAGTAATTTGGAAGTTTCTCACCAGCAGAGCTCTAAGCGAAATCAGTTGGAATCTGTAAAATCGCAGAATTACGCGTGACTGCTTTTGATTCAGTTGCACTTTGCAAGGCATCCTTAATGATAATAGTTCAACTCAAAGAGTCGACCGCATACCAGCCTTGAACTTCCAGCCTGGCCAGCGAGAACTCTTGCAGTTCCGTGGCATCTTACATTGAATGAGTGAAAAGGAGAATTGTATTAATACTTACGTATTCTCAAAACATTACTAAGAAACTAAGAGATGTGGCAAAACAGAATTGAGTCATAGATTTTAACTAATAAAAATGTATGAATTTGGATAGATAAGATAAATAGGTTCGTAGGTAAGAAAAAAGTCTTGAAAGAGAATGAAAATGGAAAAAGGCAAAGCAACAACAAAAAATGAGATAAAAGTTAGAATAAAAGGAGTTGATACATACAGAAGGGGCATTTGAAATTATGTAAGCCATTGCGACTTACATCAATAGAAAAAAGGATCAAATATTATTGTAAGAATATACCTTCACATGTACAAATTAATAATTTGCAATTTTATGCTTCATATTACAAATATACATGTGTAGCTCTACATGCCCAGACCTGTTTCATGAAGAGCTGCCTAAAACGTAATGAAATCCATTTAATTATAGTGGCTTTAACAATCCACCTCAAGTATCCGGACTAAAGCTTGAAACACATCTGATGGTTCTATAAGTTCATATCTCATGAAAAACGAGTAATGCAAATGAGCGCAAGAGCATGTACATACACTGTCGGTCCTGTTGCCTGCCACAGTATCTTCATGTCTTTGGTAGTTTGTTGCTGTGTCCCAGAAAAGATTTTGAGTACGTCACTATAGCCTCTAATTTGCACAACTTGTTGATTTGGTTTTATTTACGGACGCTCTTTAACATCTCAGGTCATCAGGGTCCCATTCAATTCTGGGCGCGAAACGGCCTATAAATTTTGCTCAAAGGCCTCTTTTTTTCAAACTTGAGGTTCTTTATCGTGCCGTAAATGTACGACAGGGATCCACGGCTTTACTTCCCTTCAGAAGGAACTCATACTTAGAATTTTACGCCCATTCATCGGTCATGACCGGGATCGAACCCAGGATTTTGGGTTTATAAGGCAAGTATGGTTACCACTACATTACCAGGACCGACTGCACAACTTTTAAGATGTTCTATAAGGATAATAGAGGACAAGAAATACAGGAAAAGCGTAATAAAATACTGAAGAATTTGTCTAGTTTGAAGAATGTAGGGGCAAATTCCAAACAGATTCACTTATTAGAATGCAACCAATGTAGAGGAAGGAAAATAAAATAATGTGGTAGTAAACACTAATGAAAAATAAGAGTAGAATAAAAAATATGAACAAAATAAAAAGAGATAAGCTAATAATAGTAAAATAAAATGGTAAAATTGTGCAAGAGACCATTATGGTAAATAGTCTTACCTCTTTTACCCTGACATTTCAGGCATTAGGAACATCTTCATAAATTTCCCTCGGTGAACAAAAAATTGCAGAAATTGCCTTTGTTTACATACATTAACCAGGTATAAAAACTTCTCACTCCGTGCGATTATCAACATACTAGGTTATGATTCTCCTGTGAAAATTGTTCTTTTTCTACTGAAATTATGGACAAGCTGCCATGTTTTACAGGAATGAAAAAGAACGCCGCTATGTAAATACTACATTAAACTTGAAAGGCTGTTATTACAATGGCAAACTTCCTGGTAGGAGGAAGTTACATTGTGTGGGAACTCTTCAGATAATAACAAACCTTATCCCTCCGTTTATCTTCCATCGAAAATTTCTTTATTTAGTCCCCTGTACCTAGGTCGGCACGACTATCAACTTAATTTCGTATGCGGTCTTTTCTCTCAAACGCGGCGAAAGGAAATTAGCACAGAACGTTTCTTTCTTTAAAGTATGCAAATCCATTTGGTATTTAACTATATTAACCAAAGCATTAATCTTCCTTAGTGAAAGAAATCGTTAAGGGAGGAATTAAATGATGAAGGCGGATTAAGGAATCCAGCTATTTGTAATGCAACTTTCTGACCACTATTAACATGTCAATTAACGCTATGTGACTTTTACATTTGCATAGTTTATATTTTCAGTCTCATGGAATAATAGTGTTTAAAATAAGCATTAAAAACATTTTAATTAATTCGGTTCACTAAAAATGGTATTTGTTATAGAAAATGAAGACTCGCTAATTTAGCTTTAAGTCGTATGAACTGGAAAGAAAGACAGCATTTTCAATATTTTCCTTGAGCTTTGTTAGCGGTCGAAAAAATTAAAACACATTTTAAGAAGCATTTAGGTGCGTATATGAGCGGCTTTTCATAAAACACTTCGTTAGGAACCAAATTTGGAAGAAAAATGCGTTAAATATATAGCTGGTTTCCTTCTTGATTAACTCATCATTCTATAATATCAAATTTTGCTAAAATTGATATTTACCATGTTCACAGAATAGTGAAATGAGCGAAACTGTTCAGCACAATGCTCCAACTTAAAGCAGAACATGATAAAGTGTTGGTGCAGGTTTACCCTGCACACAACGCATACTCCCAAATAAGAGCAAAACAAGTTAGAATATTTATGTAAGTCTTCCTCCTGTGTGCTCTGAAACAAAACACACCAGTATTAGTTTACAAGGTCTTCTCCAGATATGGAAGTTCAGAGGGGAAAAATGTAGAAGAGAACATATTGTTCCAGTTAAATAAAAGAGTAAAGAAGCCTCTATAAAGTATATTAATGGTCTTCAAAATTGTTCATATATCACGTAAACGAAAGAAAGTATTCAGAGTGACTGAATTCCTTACCTATCGAAAATTCTACCATACTACGTAACCATTCTGACAGGCAGGAAAGCTCTCGCCTTCCTTCCACACGGAGAGTCAGGTGAAGGTATCAGGCAAGAACGTCACAACTTGAATTACAGATTGATACAATAACTGCATCGTTTTACACACAGATTGTTCTCTTTTAGCATTATCTTTATAAAATTTTGAAATTTTGAAATTTTATATTCTACCCAGATGGCTATATTTTGGAATATTTCATCCATAGTGTCTCTAATTTCTCTTATTGTTGTAATTACATTTGTTTGCATTTTAACAGAAAAAAAGAATAATCACAGTCTACCAGAAGACACCTAAACTTTTTGGAATGTTATTTTATCCATAGAATCTCAAATTTATCTTATTTATTTTATATTCGTTTACATTTTATTAAACAAATCGTTAAATCTTAATTTTTTCAAAGGTGTTTTTCGGTTTTTACTTATATTGTTTGCTTGATTTTAAATTTATTTTTATTATTTATTTATGTGGTATTATTTTTGTTTGTTTTATAAAAAATTGAGTTAGTTTATGTTTAATGATTCATCAATGTAATATTAGACTTATGTCAAAATAAAAATAAATGTACCGTATCCCCAATACTCCAAAAAGTGCAATGTAAACTTAAAAATAAGACACAATAGAAATTTAAAGAAATGCCGCAATAAAAATAAAATACACGAAAAACTAAGCTTATTGAGAAAATTAAACTTTGTACTACCTACATGTTCTTTGTAAACTTTTTTTAAAAACAGTATATCTTATGTAAAATATAAAGAAAAATTATACTCTTTCGAGATGGTTTAATAGCGAGTTAAATCGTCGCAATTTAATATCTTTTGGTCAAAGATATGATTTGAAATATAAAGAGCTATATGAATGCTCTTACTGAATGAATAATCAGATATTTTAAATTCGACATAAAGATCACAATCGCTTGCAATGTTGGCGTATCGCATTAAAGCCGTAAGCGATTATAAGCTTTATGTCGAACTAGATATAACTGGTTTTGAATGCAACGTCTTCATATAGTAGAATAAAAAAAAAACGTTTCCTGTAATATTAAATGTTGTGCCTCTATTGAGGCTTGAAAAACGTTCAAGTTTGCTCATTATCTTATTTTAAATATATGACAGAAAAATAGAACATCAAGTACAGTGAGTTACTTTTTGGGGGGGAAAAGGCATCTATACTCTGGAATCTAGGAAATGAGTTTTTAATCAGCCTACTGGAAGAGTGAAATGTTAGTATTTCTAAAGTTATAGTCTGTTGCCATCTCTAGCATTTTGCGGTTGATTTAAACGATGACTACTGATGCATATGAATCGACTTCAGCACAGACTCGTGTAATTAGAAGACAGTTTCTAAAAGTTGTAATGTATATTGGATCTTATGCATAATCCTGACAAGAGAAGGCAATAGATGCTCCATACTGAAGTCCGTTGCCCCTCAGTTAGGCAAACTAATTTGGTAAGAAAATGGTACTCCATGCATGGTGACATTTCCAGTTTGTTCCAAACAGCTACTAACATAAATGACAATGTTTAAGTAAAATAAATAGAACTAATTTGAACATTAAATATATACACAATTACTAGATATTTCCATGAGTAGTTCCATAATTATACCGAGATGTTGTTGGAATACCCAGATACTGGGAAGATGGCTTTGAGGTGGAAGGGCCCCGAGTATTTCATTATTTGATGTCAATATTAAATCACCATTTCAGCAACTAGGTTAGTATTTTAAACAACAACATAACAATTTTAAGAAATATTAAAAAAATAAAAAGCTCGAGCGTGAAGGTTAGGATCGGGTCCTTAAAGGCAAGCATTTTGGTTACTAATGTCTCCCTTGTAAAATAAGAGAGGTTGGAGCATTACTTGGGCAAGTCTATGTCCAAAGGATTCTCGAGTGCCCCAGCATTTCATAACTCAACTATCGGCAGACGGAAATGTTCGGGACCTTACACTTTCTGTCAAATCATCGAAGCATTTATGAGCCTATGCCATTCCTGCAACCTCATTGGCAGTACGGTCGTTAATTATATCGTGTAGAAACTTTTCTCTCATTACTCTAGGGTCTGGAGGTCAGCTAAAAGGGTCAACGTAATAGACAGTAATGTACCCCGCTTTTCTTCCTGAAACCCGAGATGGGAGTTACCACGACGTCGCCGCTCAAGCCACTCCGCGATATATATATTTCAAACACATGAACAACTCTGTTCCGTGTGCTACAACTCAAACGCTTGCTGTACGAGACCCTCGGGGGTTAAACGCGTACATAAAGATAAATATGTCTGCAAGATTCAGCAAAGAAAGTAAAGCTGATCAATATGTAGCTGTAAGTAATAACGGGCAGCAGAGAAACTTCTGGGAACTAAAAAGGCGAGTTGCTACTGAAGATAGAAAACAGTACAAGTTTTATTGAGGAGAGTTTAAGATTCCAGTTAGTAGGAATTAGTTTTTATAACCTTTTATTTACATATAATTGACATATTTGCTTATATCTATGCATTTGATTATCTGTATATAAAGCAATTAAAATTCAAAGTTGCTGTTTTAGCTTAAAATGTTTAATTTATCAGAAAATTGCTAAGCTTAAAGACTTTGGTTCAATGTTGTTTTAAAATCTCTTTAGTTGCAAATGTTCATGACTTCAGAACGTATCTGTTTGTTAATCCTAACTACATATGCTCCCGTAATAAAGAAAGACGTTTGTTTATTTATTTTAATTATTGTTGAAGTATTTTTTAGAACTTTATACAAACACCATTCAGTTAGCTGCGCTCCTCTGGTAGTGAAAGTTTAGAAATTTTATTGTAACTTTTTCGAATGGGTCGAGAAAGCATTGAAGATGAAGAGCATGCAAGTCGGCCCTTGCCTGCCCTTCCTTCTCTTGTGGAAGGAGAAATTATGGAAGACCGGCGCCTCAAAGTTACAGGAATAGCAGCAAGGTTCGGCCTTTCTAAAACAACAGTCCTTCGAATTATTCTGACCATTTAAACATGAATAACGTTAGTGCAAGATGGATGTATAGACTTCTTTCCTCAGTTCAAAAGCAGCAACGAGTCATCTGTTGTCGGGCATTTTTGGAGCTCTGCCGTGGCAACGAGAGAGAAAATGTGCAAACCATTGTTACAGAAGATGAAACTATGGTCTGCTACTATGATCCCTTGTCCAAAAGAGAGTCCAAAGGAGTGACGTAAACCTGGCGAAGCACCGCCACTAAAGGCCAAGGTGATTCAGTCAACCAAGAAGATCATGACAACAATCTTTTCGGAATGTGAAGGAATATTTTTCATTGACTTCAAGGAGAGAAATACAACAGTAAATTGGGAATACTATGTTGGTATACTGCACAGATTACGAACTTCCATCAAAGAGGATAGGTGAATGAGTGGTGGTGTGCGCTTTCTCCACGACAATGCACATTCGCCTGTGCACACATCTCTTGTTGCAAAGGAAGCTGTGAAGAAATGTGACTTCAAGGAAATCGAACATCCAACCTACAGCCCAGATATAGCTCCCAGTGACTATTTCCTCTTCTCAAAACTCAAGATGGACCTTCGGGGAAGGAAATTTAAGTATGGCGAGGAAGTGGTGAATGCTGTTTATGCCTATTTTGCAGGCAAGACTTCTGACTATTTTGGGGGGAGATTGAAATGTTAATTCAAAGATATGAGAAGTGCGTCACAATAAAGGGTAACTATAATGAAAATTTAAATTTATTTTTTGTCTTTATCATACCTACAAAATAGTTAGGCAGGAAACTTATGGACCTACCCTCGTAGTTAAGGAAACTGTTATATGATTGTGTCAGCGATTAGGAAAACATGCAAGTTGGTTCATTTTAATGTCACTTGTTTATGCACAATGTAAGACCAATGTTGACAAGATACACAAGTTGTAATGATTTCTATAATTTTATTTTATACATTTTTTTCAATGTTTCGTTTAGTATGGTATATTTCACATCTACTATAGAAGTTTAATGCTTTACATTATTACGTTACTCATTATTGCTAACATTCAAAGCAAAATTACAGGAGTTTGTTGTCGTCAACAAGAATTCGTTTCAGATATTATTTTCTGTTGTTCTTAAAACGCATCAGAATATGAAACATTCAGTTGTTAACCATGGCACCAATCGTATCTTCACCATCGTCCAAACTGAAAACATGAATTATATTAACAGTGCTTTTATAAGTGACTGTTATCAGCAAACAAGAACACTAATGTTTTAAGATTTCAGTCCTTTTTTTTTCTAAAGGACTGAAATGCTTATTTTTGCATCATAGCTCCATAAGATATTGTCATGTTCTACGACATCTAAGAATAAAGAACGAGCCTTAAGAGGTTTAACTACTCTAAGAGTAACCACATTATCACGCTCCCTTAGCTAGGAAGATGAGAGAAATTTTAAGAAATTAGACGGTTATAAATCGTTAAATCACATTATAAATGTATTACATTATCACAGGATACCAAGGAGGGTTACAACTACTACTTAATGACTTACATATTCTTGAGCTGGTTCCTCCGAATGGAAGAAGATGTAGCACCATTAGGTTCGATTTACTTGCGAATCTGTCTCGAACTGTTTTAATTACTGGCGTTCCCCAGCTTCCTTGTCGTTTTCAAATGATATTTTTCTCTCCCGCCCTCTCCCAATAATACCAATCAGTAATCAAACTCATACTTCAACAATGAATAATACACAAGTCACAATATTTCGTCTTTAGGGCGTTTCCGTGGCGCGTAAGTCTGAAACCCCCATCTACTCGTATTTTATTTCTGTCCCTTTCACTTCATAGTCCTATTGAAAGCATTGTCATTTCCACTGCAGAAATTGAACGTCTTTTATATATTTTCACTTGACATTGTATTACTTTTCCCATTATATTTTCAAAAGTGTCCACAAACTGTTGGTTAAATATCTGAATTCAGTTTGTATATAAATTACGTTTAATTCTAGTGTCTAATATATTTAAAATATTAATTTTAGTAATAGGTTTCATCACTTATATGTATGTGTGTATATATATGCAAATATATATCGGATTAGTTTTCAACACCATACATTCACGTACCTTTTCGTACAACTCCTACATATTTACTGATACTAGCACAACCAAGACCTTAAAATGTCATAAGTAGCTAGCTGTGCTATGCCGCCCCGAGTCATCTTCATTATTTCAACAATTATCTCTAAAGTGATTACCATACAATTTAGGACATCCTAATTGATCATACTACAAAGTTTAATTTAACTCGATCTGGTCTATCGAAACGGTTCCATTGTAAACCTGTATACTGCGATGAGTTAAATAAGTAACTGCCCCGTTCATTGAAACAATAGGTTTCTACCTGATAATGATAATCTTGTAACTTCGAAGTTGCCCATTTGTAAATAACGTTCTGCAACTTAAAGTTTACACATCGAAAGGTCCAACACCAATGAAACACCACATTTTGCATGGAACTCTCCCTAACTTTTAGCTACCTATAACCATGAAAATAAAAAGTATTTTACAAAATATGAGTTTCCTGTTTCAACACAAAATTTGGCAACACTCTATGCGATTATGATCTTTGTTGTGTTTAAACATTCTTTGAGTTTTATAGAAGAGAAATAAGTTAAGCTGAACTGTTAAAATGCCCTATGCTTCATTTCAAGCATACTTGCTCTTTTTTCTTTTCACTTCTTTATCTTGTTATGATAATGAAGTTTGTCTCAGTGCGTTAATTACTTCATTTGCGGTTTTATATTTATTAACTTGTTTCTATGCACCTGGCTTCCTATTTCGATTTAAAATTCACGCTGAGTTTCTACAATTTATTGTATTTTCATAATTTACGCTACACAGAAATCGCGTTGCTATTACAAAATTAGTGATACCAAATGTTATATTGCACATTTATTAATATACAATATCGTTTCAATAAATATAAACCGAAGGAGCTCTCCAATTAAGTTCAAGCTACTTGAGCTGCTCATTGCACGAACTGCTCATTTTGAAAAAATCGTCAAGAAATTTCTTTTCTAATTCAGGTAAGAAATATTTTGGCATTTTGTATATACGAGAGCTCTTCAATAAAGAATAATTATATTTTTACAGGCATAATTTCTGTGCTAAAATTTAGCTTTACAATATTTTGATAGATTAATGCGTAATGTACACGTGTTACCAGTTTCATTGTCACTTTCGCCTACAGCAAACTGGAGGTGACACGAGACGAACAATATGCTGCTCTGAAAATCTGAAATTGTCCCAACATATCTTCAGCTGAGACCCATGCAAAGTTATAGAAGGTCTGAATAGTTTGTTCTTCTTTATGACAGAGCTAAAATACCGAGGATATCAAAAAAGGTATACACAATATATAGTTATTTAATATATTTCAAAGTTGGTCCCAAAAACAACAGTAATGTATAGTGTGATATTCTGTAAATAGCGTTGCTACGTGACAGATAAATCAATAATGAACAAATGAAGCTAATATTATCGTATGATGTTCTGTAAACAGATGAGACCCACATTACGTTATTAGCGTTGTTACAACAAAATGGAGTCAAGATTATCGTTTGAATAGCGGAAAGCAATTTTGAAGTGGTATTGGAAAACAGAGAATGTTTTTGAAGTTCAAAGGCAATAGAGACGGGTGTACAGAACGGAACCGCCAACGCGAGTAACAATTGTACGCATTCCTGACAAATTTGAGATTCATGGTACCGTATACGATGTTCACAAGGGCAGATCTGGGACACCAACAGAATGTACACCACACATTACCACCGAGATTTACGTGCGTACCTTGATGACAATCTTCCAAGGCACTGGATAGGACGAAGAGGTCCGATTGAGTTTCCACCGCGTTCTCCGGATCTAACTCCGTTGAACTTCTACCTATGGGAAACTCTTAAGGATGTTGTATACCGTAGAAAAGCAGCTACACTGGCAGCACTTCGGGAAGAAATTGAAACGGCATGTGCTGCAATCGCAGAGGACACTTTCGCAAACGTTGCTCAATCAGTAGTTCAACGTACTCAGAAGTTTATCGACGCTGATGGTGGGCATTTTGAGCAACTGTTGTAACTGCAAAAATTTAAGATGATTAATGCTCATCATTTTCTGCTTGCGTGAATTTATTTTATTACAGTTTTTTTTCTTTACTTGAAGTGCGTATACATTTTTGGCACCCTCTGTATGTTTAAAAGTTGCAAAAAAGGAAGGCATTCAATTTCAAAACAAGGTTCTTTGCAACACTTCGCTTTGTGCTCAAACTAACACTACTGCTGTCATGTGAGAGAGGATCGTTGAAAAACATTAGGAATTCTGAAAATGTCATAGGATGTCACACACAGATTGGTACCTGAAAAGTTGCACATGAAACGTGTTTGTGCATTGTAAGTTCCAACACAGTTGAATTCTCGAACAAAAGAACGCTCCCGGGAAGGTTTGCTTGCAGTTAGAGATGTGGAGTTTCTTTCAAAGGCAATCATTTTTTCGATATTCAAGGGATTATTTGCCAGCATATTGTACCTGCAACATAGCTGTAATTAGGCAATACTACAGAGGTGTCCTGAAAACTCTGAAAGGCTATATCACACGCAAAAGAGCACTTTTCCGTGCAACAATTTGGATGTTGCACTACAGCCGCACATCGCACATTTTGTTGCTTAATATCTCACAAAAATTCATGTAAAGCGAGTTCCTCATTCTCCCTATAGTCCAGATTTCGCCCCATAGGACTTCTTCCTATTCCCGAAATTAAAGAAACACCTTCGTCTTTTCCAACATCAGAAGCAATAGTGAATGTTGTGGAGGCGATTCTGAAGGAACTGTCAAATAGGTTTACAGCCATGTCTTGTAATAAAACACTGAAACAGATGCTTTTCAAAATATCATCAAAATTATGTGGATGAGTTAATTTATGATTTCAAAAAATGACAATTCTTTATTGAATATCTCTCGTAGTACAGATTTGTCGACCTGTGTCTTTCACAGTTCTAGGAAGATGAAGAGGCCCCTTTGAGGTTGCAAATATTGTTCGGATGAAAAGGTGCAGGGTACTGTTCGGGAATATTTCTGCTAGTGACTTTATCCAGAGGAATGGAACTCTGGTGTGACAATTGTAATGCGTAGTGAGCTGTAGGTGTTAGTTTTAAAGTTGGTTAACTTGTCTTCATAATAAATGCTTGAGTGTTTTTCATTTGAACATGGGATAGCACGCAGTAGTACTTGCGAATGAAAAATTAGAGAGATGCAAGACTTTACCACGTTACTCCAAGACCACATTATAGCTGTGACAGGACATCTACATTCGCGTGCATCATTCCTGTGACTACAAACGAACACCAACCTGTTCCTACAATTCTCTGGAGGGTGACAGATGTACGACGATGCAAAGAACGCCCAGTGAACAGGACACAGTGGCGCAGAAAGGCGTTGCAATCCATGTAAAGTGTAGGACACTTGTCGTGTTCCCAACACCGCCCACGTATTTTCACTTTGCCTCTAATGAGAAAAGAAGAGGGTCAGAGGGCGCAAGAGACACAGCGACACTAGCGCCGCCATCAACTTTAATGTCACTCGCTTTTCAAGCCGACTTTGTTTAGGAATGCTGTTCTCTTGAACAATACTGCATGTTGCCTCATAGTTACTTAACCAGAAGCCCATATATCAAACGGGGATTTCAAAATCACAGTTAGAAACAATTACTGTGCGTTTTAATATAATATATTCGCCGATATATGATAAAATTATGCTAATCAACTATAAAGTTGATTTCTAGCAAAAGTTTAGGATACTAAACGTTTTCCTAAAAGTGTGCTGAATTTCTGAGCAGGCCTAACCTAAAATAAGTACATTTACATAAATAACCTAAAATAACAAAATATTTCCGTCATTATTATTATTATTATTATTATTATTATTATTATTATTATTATTATTATTATTATTATTATTATTATATCAGCAGCATCGTGAATTTAGCTTGAAGAAATTGATTTTATCTACTGTAGTATAACTACAATTAATGTTTTAAAATATTTATTAGCAAATAATTTAATTTAAGGCTTTAATAAGCCACATTATCAATAACACAATTTACATATGCAAATATCCCACTCAATTGAAAAAGCGCTTAATTTTCATCATTGGAATATATTTTGTGGTTTTGAAATATTTTATTTGTCGACTAATTCTTTATTGAAGTTCTAAATCGGTTCTGGGTATCTAGTTTGTTTCGATTAGAAGTAAGTTAATTATTTTAAAGGAAAATGTTTCTAGATATTTTGTTTTAATTGTTTTAAAAGAAAAAAATTAAATTAAATTATTTTTAAATCCCATAGGTCCCATAACCAGGACATCGGAGCAAAAATACTACGTGATGTATATACAGGATGATTCGTTTGTCCTAAGGATTATGAAGTTATGCGATCCTGTAGTTTAAACATTGCTGCATTGCATCATTCCGAGTTTGATCATGCCTTTCAGAATTTTGTTCTGCCAGTTTCTTCTCCAAGCATAACTAATAGCACGCTGACCTTATATACTGGAGGTGAAATCTCCTCCTGAGAAGTTAATTACTGATATTTATTCATGACATTGTCTAAAGCTTTTCTTGTCCTTGAAGCGACAACCTTTATATGACATAACACAAATTAATTATAATGCAAAGTATAGGTAAATGATGTTGTGTCATTGCAGTATTTACCAAATTTCTTATAGTATTTATTGCCCATAATAATATGTCACATATATGTTTATGCATGTATGTGACATATATATACATAGAAATACATGCCGTATTTCTATGTATATATCTTTTTATGCATATTCATTTCCTTTTAATTTTGGTAGCCTCCTGTATTCGCTAGTTTTAACAGGTTTTTGTATGCATCGATATTTGTTTATTTTGCTTTACTTTCTTTTGTAAATGAAACCACCACAAATATCTTATTCTAAGTGTTTACATTTATAACAACCGTTAATTGAAACAATGTGGCAGGAGAAGCGTGCAATTAATCGCTCAAGTATGAAAACAAGTGCTAACCAAACAGCTGAGTCACCCGGTAAAATTGCAGCTAGCAATTTTATTTAAAACATATTTAGATATTTCTATTATTATTCTAATGTGTCTAATTACTGTTCTTGTTACATTATTTGCATTTAATTGCATTGACAATGAACGAGATGGTTGATATTCAATAAAGCAATGAAAATTAAATTACACTGATGGTAAATAGCATAATGCTAAAAAACAAATAAGTAATAGTTTTTTTCTCCTCTTTGTTTTATTAATATCATCTCTGCTTCGATTCGATTACTGAAGAAGTAAAATGAAACTCGTGTAATTTTCTGTCTATTTTTGGCGATTACTATACAAATACAAAGCAATATTGGCAAGTTTGGCACAGTAAATATTTAAAAGATAAATGGGGCTGTTGAAGAAAGCCCGTGGTTTGAATTAAATGTTTATAATTAAATACGATATTAAGCAAATAAGAAACGATGAGATATAGATTTATCAATTATTTGAACTATTATACTACAGGACTGTACATACAATATGAGGAAAGCAATAGAAAATTGTAAAAATATGGAATGTAATATTTAATTGGGGGACAGAAAAAGCGTAGGAATGTATAGATAAGATTTATAGAGCAGTATGTAAAATAATATTGGAATTACCTAGAGCAGCACCCTGATGAAACTAGGAAGGGTTAAAAGGAAAGGTCTACTAATAAAACATATTATGCAATATTAGTAGAGGATACAATCATTGGAGAAAGGGAATATTGTCAAAGATTGTTTGGGGGCATAAAAAAGCTAAATGGGAAGGAAGCTGGTTATTCAATTAAAGAAAATTGTAAGAAAATGTGGATTGGTAAGCTAGTTAATGTAGTCATCAAATGGGCAGAGCATATGAAAGAAAGTGAAAGCAAGGATTGACGATATAGAAAAACAAGAAAATATTTGGTAGCCTAAGAGATAAGAGCACTCTGATATATTATAGGATTTTTAAGAGAGTGAGGCAGAGAAAAATTTATTGATGTTTGAAACAAAATCGAAAGGGAGGGTATGGCATGGGCAATAGCAGGAACAATGATATTAGAGAGGGTAAAAGTTGACAAAGAATTGTGCCCATTGTGTGGCAAGATAGACAAAAACTTGCACTGTTTACTAGGATGTGTAGAAACCGAAGGATGGTGAAAAGAAATTGAAACAAGAAGTGGGATAATTTGCAGACAGAAATTTTGGCATTAAAATTTTTGGTAGTAGCAGAAAGGAATTTTTAAATCAGTTTGGAACTTATGTACGGAAAGTAACAGAAAAATGGTGTAGGAAAGTGATCAAGGCAAAGGAAGAAGGTAATAAATAAAATAAAGAAACAACGATGGAAGATGATCCCCTTTAGGGAATTATTTGCAAAGTCCGCTTTATAATATTTAATGATGTAGGATCCATGTATACAATGTTAGTTGTATAGAATCCTGAATGAACAAGCGTTTCAGGATCAAGAAAATATTATAAAATTGTAATTTTAAATGAACATAAATAATATTAAACATTCTTTCAAATAGTTAAGCTAGTACAAGAAAAGATATGCAATGATTATAATAGAAAAATTAAGAGAATTCACAATAAATTGTCATAACTTCAAATGTTCAGTGTTTTTATTTCAAGAGAGCTTTCATTTCTGTCACCTTTGATTGCATTATTTTTCTCAAACTTATTAATATGACTCCAAATATTTAATTATTATATTCGAAAGAAGTATATTAACCTCAAATGTTAGCTGTGTATAATAACATTAAAGACAGCATCGGTCTTTTGGAACTATCTTCCCGAATAGAGTTTGTAATAAAACACTTAGCACCAGTAGATTTCACAAATATAACTATGGTTGTCACTCTGATACCACTATAATTAATTCAATTTCTTCATTAAAAGTGTTCTTATAAAATGGTTTATTAAATTCCTTTTTGAGACAAGGCCGTTAAAATGTGGGTAATAAATTTCTGATTTTAATAATGCACATTTTTCATTTTGTAGTACATAAAATTTGATCCATTTATTTGATATAAACATATAGATAAATGCTGTTAATATTCTATAATTTTAAATCAGGTCAAAATACTGGCCTCAATTCACACAACAATAACCAAATATTATGAACGTTATTACCTAAAGTATCTGCTATACAAACGTCTTTAATATATAAAATCAGAAATTAATTGTATATATATTTTTTCTTTTCCCATTATTGTTATCTAAAATAAGAAAAAATGATTCACAAAAACAAGAAGCTCCTAGCTTCTGTAAACACTAACCATTTTTGATAGTTTCTTATGTTCGTGATTAATACATTCTTCACTTTCCATTCTAAAGATTTGGGTTCAAAAATGCATTCTAAAAACTATGTACACCACAAATAAATCAGTAAGTTAATCACTTAGCTTGCAACAAATTTGGAACGAAAAATTTGAACTTCAATTTCAGCTACTTGCTTCCATAGAGAGTTGAAATTTCATTCATTATTTCAGAAAAGGTTGTAATATATCAATAATTATACAATATAGTTATTCAGCATTCCGTATTCAAATTACATATTGGGTCATTTATTTTACACTTTTATATTTTATTTCTTGTGCCTCTTTGCTTCTGACCACACTATATGTTTATTTTTTTATTTAATAGCTGATAATTTACCATTCTTTCTGAAAATGTTATACATCAGTAATCTTCAGGCATATGATTCTAAGTCTACTGTGTTCCTTATTTCATTTTATCACACTGTTCGTAGTTACATTTACTATACATGAATTATCAGCATGGCTTACTTTTGAAATAACAGTAATAATTAGCACATTTGGATTTCTAAGCTAAACTCTTGGTTGTGCAAAAGAGGTAAATTGTAAGCCTAATAATAATTTGAACTTCATATACTTTGTAGTACATAAAAGTATATCTGTGATAATTTTTGTTTATGTCCTTTATTTTTTTAATGAGGTGTTTTGTTAATGAGTTTTATGTCCTTTACAAAAGGGAAAGGACGGATGTTGAAAAGTAGAAATACTGAGGCATATAATAAACGGAGGTATTGGAAATAGCTACTTGTATTTTGAAGCCGTATATTAAAGTGCTACCTTTAACAGTTTCTTGTTACACAAGAGAGCTATAGCAAAGATCTCTTAAATCGTGATATCCCTCATGACATTCCTCATGATTAATGTAAAAATTAGAGTGGAGAACATATTCATATTAAAAAATTAGTTAAACTAAGGGTACAGACAGTATGAGTATCTCATTGGTGATTCTGATAACTTGGGAAACCTGTATTAATCGACATTCCAGTTGTAACAAAGTATACCAACTTAAAAGATGTCTTTGGAAAGTTTAATTAGGTAAATAATGTATAATTCCGTTGTTCGGTTTTTGGGGTAATACTAAAAGCTAATTTGTGGTTTCTAATACTGTACTTTTATATGTCTTATCTGGTTTTTCACAATTTATGTATATACTAGGTGAGTCTTTTCATCCTAAGCATTGGTAACTAGGATACCTGCACTTTACATTCGATGGGAAATGCAGGTGCTCTCAAGTGACCCGCCGCATTCACCAGACCGTCCTATAAGGGAGTTTACCTTTATCTACCGTCTACATATTGCTCCAGAACTACTCCTAATTTCTGTCTTTTTTTAATGTTTGAATATCTACAAAGAAAAGAAATAGCATGCAATGCCTTATATTTGTCATCTTACATTACGTAAAGTTATTCCCATTTACTTATGTTCAATAAAGTAGATTCTTATGATTTAATTGAAATTTACGTAAATAGGGCTTTTACATGAATAAATATCACAGAATGAGTATTATTCCTCTCTTCCGTGCCAGAAAACAAAACCACGGGCCATTATTTGAACCCCGGATCTTCGCTGCTAAGTCCCAGCGCGTGCAGAATGCAACTAGAATTAAAACATGACGAAAGGCGCATAGCAGTAAATTCGGTCGATATTGATGCGACGCAGGGAACAGTGTTTATAGAATAATATATATAACGCCGGGGTTGTATAACTTCCCATTCCGCAGGATTCACTGCGCACGCACACACACACACGCACACACATAGATACCAGATATACTTTATTGAAAGTCTGGATAGCAAAACTTAGAGGAAGTATCACTAAATGTTTAGATAGTAAAGAAATAAACTATTAATTCCATTTTCCTTTAGAGATTGCGTTAATTGTAAACCTGGTCTGGCTGTCATAACTTCAGGTGTTAATGAGTTTCCAAATGTTTGTTATTACAGTTTCAATGCAATTTTCTTGTTAATTTCAAAGGAATAAGGTGTGATTAATCTGTAATTCCCAAGTCTGCAATTCTGTTAATTGCTGAAAGTTTTAGCAGTTATCAAACGAGCGAAAAAGGTAACAAGGAAACATATTCTTGAGCAACAAAAATTAACCAGACTCTGGCACTAAAATGAGGTAATGAGAGAGAGAAGATGAACATTTTGAGAAGCGGAGACAGCAATATTAATCGCTGCTTTTTTCCTGATATAAATTATGTGGTGTATATGACGCGACTGAGAATCTCGACCGGTCGGCCTTTCCACGTAGCGTTAATTATCTTCCATTAACAGCTGTCACTTGCTTTGAGTGACCTGGTCTAGCGAGAATGTGGTCTCGAGAGGGGGTTGCCGATCCAAGTAACAGCATCACTTTTGTGTAGTGGCTTCTATACCACCATTTTAGAAACTACGAGTTAGGATATGGACCTGTTTAATCTTTTTAAGTTTCGACATTAAAACATATCCCACTCTGTCATATCCTGACTATTATCAGTGATAACAAAGAAAGCGCCAATTACCTGAACTTATTTTCATAATTATATGCGTATGAAGAATCAATGCAAGCCGTGACTAACAAGTTAGAATTTGGTTATTGGCTAAGCCAACACTGATGTGAAATTATTTGTTTAAAACAAGCGATGTTTCTTTGTTTCTTCTGTGATCTGTTCACCTTTCTCATCCCTTCTGATTATCTCCAACGCTACAAAGTTGTTTGTCCTAAATATTCTGTTTATTTGTTTCCACAAAATTAGGGATTCGGCTTGAATAACGGCGTGGATTAAAATTAATAACCATAAGAAGATGCACTTCGAAATATACGACGTTAATTCATAATTGAATTGCAGCTGAATCAATTTAGATATTAAAATTACAATTTTCATTTTAAATGTGACTTTTTACACACAATGTTAGGCTAAGGTTTGGAATCAGAGTCACAGAGGAAAGATTCGAGGTCAAGGCCGAACTGGAACCACTAACCTTCGACTTACGATGCTGTGCAAAGCCCTTGTACTCGTATAAGCCTAACAAGAGACTTATCTGAAAAAATACATTTCACTTAAAATAACCGTACTAGGTTAGCATTGAAACCTGGGTCACAACTGTTCGAAGAATTCAAGTCTCCTCTTAGGAATAAAATGTGTAACAGAGGTCTACATCTTATGTAGAAACAGATGGGAGAGATTCGTGGCTAAGGACAAGCGGACAAGGTAGCTCAGATATTAAGAGCATCGACACAGTAAAGTCGATAATCCGTTATTCAAATTCCAGACAAGAATTGATTTTTCCTATCTGATTCTGACTTTAAAGGTTGTTTTATATTTAAAACAAAGACGACATTGAAAAGATGAAGACGAATTCAACTACTTCTGAAACCATTTGTATATGAATATCGAAGGCGGTGAAGTTTGTGGAGATGATGAAAATCAACAGAAAAGAACGAAAATGATCATCTGTGTCGGTCGACCTTCCGAAGTTTGAATTTAGCTATCTCGTAGATCAGTACTGTGCGAAGTACGAGGTGCATCCGGTTTTTTTTTTTTTTTTTTTTTTTCCGGACGGGAAACGGATAGAAGCATGCAGTTCGTTTTAAAATACGCAGTCACTTGTTATCAATGCTGACAAATATGGCGGCAGCAGCGAGAGCGAGGACTGTTTATGATACTACAAAATGGCGGCGTTTTAATTACAAGAACAATCGTTTTCTCCATTTGTGTGGTTTGACACCGACTGAAATTCATCGCCAGTTGAGTGAGACATGTAGTGATGGTGTCATGGATGTGTCTAATGTGCGTTCATGGGTGCGACAGTTCAAGGAAGACAGATCGCCGTGTGACAACAAACCAAGGCAATCTCGGCCTCGCACAAGTCGGTCTGGCGATATGATCGAGCGAGTGGAAAAAGTTGTTTTGGAGGATCGCCGAATGAGGGTGAAACACATCGCCTCCAAAGTTGGCATATTCGTAGGATTGTAAACACATCCTGCATGAAGACCTGAAAATGTGAAAAGTGTCCTCCAGGTGGATGCCACGAATGCTAACGGATGAAACAAGGCTGCGCGCCTGGCATTTTGCCAGGCAATGTTGACGCGTGATGATGGCATGAATGAGACGTTTTTTCATCGAGTGTGACAATTTGGCTGTTTACAACGATGAAAGACACTTCTGTGGTCGAAAATTCACTGCCGCTATTACATCAACGATTTTTCAGTGGTCAAAGCAGACTCCTACAGAAGCGTTCGCAGCGGCCATGGAATCATGGCGTCGACGTTGTAAAAAATGTGTACGGTTGCAGGGACTTTACGTCGAGAAGTGACATAAGTTTCACAGTTATCGTGCGATGAGAAAAAAATCGGAGTTATAACTTGAATGCCCCTCGTAAGTTGTTTAGAACCGCTTACTGACCTTCTTTCCATTTATTTAAATGCATTATGATTCTCATATTGCTGAATCTCATTTAGACTATTTTAGCGAGAAAAATATTCAGCAGAATTGATAAATTTCGAATAATACCTCATTGGTTTTAACAAAATGAAAAAAAATCAAGTTTTACATTTTATACCACAGATTGTTGAAAAAGCGTATTTTTATACGGTGCCTTCTGAGCAGTTTTTCTTTCATATTTAAAAATTTAAAAAATGGAATTTTACGTTCACTTCTTTCTTGAAATCTTTGAATTTGTTGTTTATGTTGATCAGTTCTCTACTCAAAATTTTCAATGTCGAAAAGAATTGGTTTGTGGAGAACTATGCTTTTAATTTCATTTGGTATAATGCATCACAATGCCATCATATTATCAAATGTGAGAAGCCAAAATACTTAAAAATATAAAACAGCTGTTCAATAAAAATGTATGCAATTAACCTGTTTTACGCAGCGTTAAACAATTCTAAGTAGCTGTTCTATTATTGTTGTCACTATTTCCATGATTGTGCTAAAGCTCATGACTTGTACCTACAGCCTGTGGTGCCTCATTCGTAAAAACTGCCGTTAAACACCATTCAAAAAAATCTCTTGTACCTAATACCGTTCAATGGGTATTGAAGAGAAGCTTCTTTGCACTTTAGATGTACGAGGAGTAATTTTTAAATTTCTTTCATATATTTACGACTTTAATATAAGATGTCTTAGGACGGAAGTTTGTTCATTGTGTCTCAAAAAAGGTTTTATTGCATCTGCAGTGTTTTTTGATGCGTTTCATTATTATTGAAAATGTTTTTCTTTTAGAATACAGATGTTGGTTAACACGTGAAAAACCTTTGGGAAATTAGTAGAATTAATAGTTCATATTAATATCTGTCAATTTTGCTTATTTTTGTAGTTAATGAATTTTTGTTGTACATAATAATAATAATAATAATAATAATAATAATAATAATAATAATAATAATAATAATAATAATAATAACGCTACTTCACACGTTGGTACTGTGTTATGGACTACTGTAAAAGTCATCTGCCAACTTTTCACACTTGTCATAGAATTCCATGGAATCGAATGCTGAGCTTTCATAATATTCATGCTGACTAAAATCCCCATAAACATTTGTAAACAAAACACCAACAACAATTTACCATTAATGTACGTGCTTTATTTTACTTTAAACGTTGTCAAAAGTTGTGTTACTTTTACATTTTAGTGAATAATTTAAATGTTTAAGTTCCGCTAAACTTAATACACAATATATGCTACATGCATGATGGAGCACAGCCTCATTTTCTCATGCTGCTATGCCAGTGATTCTGAAATAAATGGCTAGATTCTGAGGGACCACCATCCTATCCTGCTCATTCTCCTGACCTCAATCCTTTGGATTTTTACATATGTTATCATTTAAAGGCCACTGTATAATCCATATCTATTGTTAAAATAGAAATACATCGTCAGCGCATTGATGTCGGATGTCCGCAGATAGGAAAACAAATGGTAAATGGCACAAAATAAATATAATGATAGCACGCTTGGAAATCAATATTAGAGCTCATGGTAGCTACTGACCACTTTAATTATAGATAAGTTAAAATAGTGACTAACTAAAAATAAACATGAATATATGAGCCATTTTGTTTGGAGTTCAGTCTTCCATCAAATTCCTAGAGAGTAAGTATATACTAAATAACATGCTGAGAAAGTTAGCCGTGTTACTTTAAACATCCAATTCCTTCTTTTGAAAGCTGCTGTTTAGTGCCCTGGATTTAATTCACTATAAGCGGACATTAACTGGATAGAGGTATTTAACTTTTTTCGTAAAAGGTTGATACTTACAGCTCATACGATCTGAATAATGTTCTGCAATAGGTTAATATCCTTAATGTGTGGGTCCTGGTGGTCTAGTGTTAACCGTACTTGCCTCATAGACCCAAAATCGTCGGTTCAATCCCGGTCAGAGTCGATGGATTTTTTCGGACGTAAAACGCTTAAGTATGGATGACTTCCTTCGGAAGGGAAGTAAAGCCGTGCGTCCCGTGCTGTAGATTTAAGGCATGTAAAAGAACCTCAAGCCTGAAAGAAGAGGCATCTGAGCAAAACTGATATGCCGTTTCACACCATGAATTGAATGGGACACTGATGACCTGAGATGTTAAAGAGCGTCCGTAAATAAACTAATTCAACAAAAATCCTTTATGCGCATTATTTGCATTGGATGTAAAGCTTTTAAGATACCTGTATACTGTAAGTAATTCTGCTAAATGTTTAGTTTTTTGTTGAATTGCCTTTCAGAATTCTCATCTTCATGTCTTTAGTTTTTTTCACTGGAGAGAGTATTCGTCACTTAGAGTTTAGTTTTACTGATTTACTACTTAAAAGTATACTTTAACATATATTCTTTAAGCCTTTGTTTGGTTGAATAGGATTTTTTTAAATCAGGTGAAAGCACTTTTATAATGGACGTTTTCCTGGAATCTAATCCCTCTGAAATACTTCTATGCGTATTAAGAACAAAGTTTTGCAATATTTCCTAGATTTTTCTCTGCAAGAGAGTCGTCGTATAATTTAGAACTTAAAGATATTCGAAATGTCGAAATTTAACAATCCTCTATGAGCAATCATGAATTCCTCTCAAAAGTTCTGAAGTACAGAAGTAGTGGTCGATAAATTTCTATACCAATAAAATTAATTATTTCATTATTATTCATGATATTATATTAAAAATTTAATACATGGAGACTATTCACTGGGAATTATTTATTGAAAGCTGAGAGTTTTGGGACAATTGCATTGGATAGCATTATCTATGAACAAATTTAAATCCCACACTGAGAATAATATGGTCACCATTAAAGACATTTCATTTTGAGTTTATTGTGGTTTTCTATTGGTCTATATGAGTTTTATTAGGCGTAAGAAGACCACTTATATTTCCGTTAATTTTCATCAGAGAGCACTAAGAAAATAATAATTTCTTGAAACTTTAAAACACTCTCTCATAAAATGTTGCTTTTTTGTGTGGGGCCATATTATTTTCAGGGTACGAAATCATTGATGAAATTTGAGATGAAATTATAAATAGGGAAAGGTTTTTTTTTAATAAAGGAAACGTTTCAGACCTAAATTTAGGGTACCTCCACGGCATTTTGCATTTATGAGGACTGAGGAAAACCTGAAAAAAACCCATTCTGGAAGGACCTGGCGGGAATCGAACCCCAGACCACCCGTATACGAGTCCCCCTTATGGACCTCGGCCACCCGTGGGGGTATATTCATCTAAACACCGAAAATGATATAGACAATTTTATCAAAATAATCTACAAACATCTACAATTTATATAGGTATAACTATTAATGTACTTCATGTAAATTTATTATTAAAGTCTAACAATTACATTCTAGGCGACATTTTCACACATAATGGTTAGTTGAATCTTAAAATTAGCAAATGTAAAAAATAATACAAAATCGATATTAGGGAGCTAAATTTACCAAAATTTGGGAAACTTTCATTATAGATATGTTGTCCTAAACTGATGACACGGGCACAAGAAACCAATCTGGCTCCACGTTTTTCTTTCAGTGACAGTAAGAATTTTGGCTTTATTTCCATGCTATATAAGTGATGTGCTGTTTTCAGTTCTTGTGAATAGGAACTAAAGAGTTGATCAGCAAATCTCTTGTTGACTTGCACTTCGACCCAGTGTAAGTCAACCCTCAGGCCTTCATATTGACCCTGAGAGCCGTTAACGGTGGCTGTAAGCTAATAATGCAACACACATCTCTTTGTGTCAAGGAATCACGATGATGCAGCCAGCTTTGTGCTTCAGAAATACGAGGAAGTGTAATTTCAGGTGTCAAGGAACACGCCTCTGCAAAAATAAACTCTTGCCCAGAGAACAAAGACAGTCAAACATTAGAACTTATGTAATGGAAAGATTTTTTTTTAATGTTGCCCGCGTCGGCATATATTACCTCGCAGAAGAACGGCTGTGTACATAAAACATCCATCCTTCTTCATCTTACTGACGATGGCAGATGCCGCTGGCAAGAATGGTGAGATCTACGGCAATTTCTGAGCACTTTTATGAGTTCCAGTCTTGTATATTAATGCTTCTGTTATTGGTAAACGTTTTGTATACACACATCAGCAAAATTTGTTTAAGGTTCTAATAGTAAAACCATAATATATGCAAGTATTATACATTTTGGTGTTTTGTTAAGTTTAAGTTTTATACACACTAGTTATGGTTGTGGCTGTGATTTATATCTATCCATAGATGGATATTGTTTTAGGGCTTCATTTTCTGACAAACTTCTTTTTCATGATTTTAGCATATAAACAACTCTGTGCAATGCAGTTTTCCACCAAAAGTTCTCATATGTTCATCTAGTATCTGTAAACATGTCTTTATTCTTATACAAAGAAGCCTGTAAGTAGGCAATAAACATTATTATTTGCGATAAGGCAAAGGATAAAATTATTAACTGATCTATCTATTAACTTATATTCATCACAGAGAGCAGTATAAAGATTCCCAATATTTATCATAATTTAAAAATCACCAATATTTCCGCTTAATATAATTAAAAATTATTTTTCTGCTTGTAGCAATAGAAACAAGTTATAATACAATGAGTGTTTTTATGTTTGTAACATGATTTGGATGGTCTCCCCCGCGCTATCACATGCTTATCTCCGATGCTCATAGTCCAGTGTCCGGTGGCAGTAGCTCATTTGCAGTTGCCCGGTCTCTCACGTGGCTTTGCATGATATACCGGTTTCTCATTTTGCTATGCAATCGGAAATTGATTTTCTGGACGGGAGGTTAATGCGTAATGGCTTCGCCATCTGCCCGAGGGAAATCCTGTCGCTTGGTTGGAACTCATAGCGGGCATTTTACTTTCTCTCGTTATTTATTAGTGGTAAATAGTAATTCATGTTGTAAGATATGCCTTAATCCTTTAGAAAACTTATTGAGATACCTTTCCGAATATTTTGTTTTCCAAAGGTTTTATTTAAAATAAAACAGTACTTTTATGTGGAGGTGCAGCAGCTGAATAGCTTTATACGCACTGTCGACAGATACCCAGCTTGCTATGCTAATCGTGTTAAAGGCTTTTGAGGAGAAGTTTCTAATCTATAAGCAGTTTCATCAATCTTCTGTTTTAAACCCCGTTTCTTGGTCTCGACTTCTTGCTAATAAAAACCCTTGGATTTGAAATTTGTTCACTAATCTGAAAAGCGCAAACCCGGGTGGAAATTTAATTCCTGGAATTTTAACACGCAATTCTCTCCTAGAGTACTTGTACGATTGCTTTTGCACATAAACATAAATAACTATTCTTTGTTCTAGCGTGTATCTCACTCTCGGCACTGAAATACAGTAATATTTTAACACGTACTTCCTCCAGAAATGTAACTGAAACAGTTAGCCTGCGTCAGCGGAACTTCTAACACTAGTCATACGGGAATCGCGCGTCCACTAAAGGTCAACCGGTTTCCACTAGTGCATACTCCGATTGCATAACGGAATGAGGGCACGGCGCTATGTTTGTTGATTTGACGCTCATTTAATATCTCAGGTTATCACCGTCCCATTCAATTCAGCGCGTGAAACGGCCGATAAATTTTGCTCTGAGGCATCTTCTTTTAGGCCTGAGATTCTTTAACTTGTCCCAAATCTACAATACGGTGCCCACGGCTTTACTACCCTTCCGAAAGCAGTCACACTTAGCATTTTTAGGCCCGAAAAAAACCATCGATCCTGGTCGGGATTGAGCCTGCGATCTTGGGATCTACTAGGCAAGCATGGTTACCATTAGACCACTGCTACATTATTCATGTTAGTTTCCACATTCAAAACTGTTTTTTTCTCTTAACTGTTAGGGAAGATATTTTAGGATGAGATTCCACGACATAGTAAAAAAAAACTGGCTTTACGAACTTCAAAGCTACCGTATTGTGAATGGCCAAAGTGTTAAAAGAAGGTGTAGTTTTACATACCTTTTGAGTTTACCGTTTTGCATGAATAAAGTGAACAGATCGATGTATGAGCAGGAAGACCATCGGATAATCTGATGATTGGTTATCAAGGTTCTGCTGTTGTTATATCTAAGAAACTTATGTACTGGGTTTAAATGTATCTTAATAAATAAATAAACAAGATTTAACTTTTATATAAACATAGTGCTATACGATTATTATTTGATTTTAAACAATCAACCAACTATTATAGAATATTATAAACCAATGATTAGTGAAATTGCTGTCTTTATCAAACTCCGTCCTTTCGTTGTTATCGTCGTTCTTGTTGCTTTATATCTCTTGTGTTGAGTGAATCAGATATTTCACGTTACCATTTGTAAAACTTATAATTATTACTTATATAAAAGTGATTATCTTCAGTAAGAGAGCCGGTTTTTTATGAGTAATACATTGTTTAATTCAAATCATCACAGGTATTTATGGTAAAACGCTCACAAACATTAAATTCTACATGCCAAAAGGATTTTTCAGGAAAACATAGCGCCAATATACAAGCTATGATGTCATCAACAAGTCCAAATGGCATTTCATTTCCTCTTTTTTATGTAATCTGAAATAGTTATTTATAAACGTTAAAAGTGACATTTTATTTTGTAAGTAGGATGTATGCGAAATGAGTATGTGTTTATTATAAGTCATTAATTAGTATTTATAAAAAATAATACTTATTAATTAAATTTATTCTAGTAATTCCAAAACGTCCCTTGCTGCAAAGAAATGTTTCTTCTATTGCTCGTTAGAAACATGAAAGAAACGCTACTTAAATATTTCGATAGAGCTACAAACATTACAGCAGTGTTAATTGCTTGTTTTTTTTTAACTGTTGTTATATTTTGCTATTAATTTGTGATTTTTCCTTCGCGGAACCGCTTCGCGCGTAATAGCCGGTCAGTCGGCTCAAGCTGGTACCGCGGTGAACAGGAGTCGGAACGTCCGCAGTTATGATTGTCGTGTAAGTTATTACTAACACCTAAACACTTAAAAGACACATTTGCTCGCAATTAACAAACAAGATGATGCTGGAACTGTCTCCCTTCATTTTCCATACATTTCTGGCATCGGCTTATGAAATTACCTTTTGCAGTTCCCTCTGAGCATTGGAAGAAGTTTCTCCACTAATTATATTTTTCACTTCTTCTAATGTGCGTGGATTTGACTTGTACACTTTTTCCTTTAATGCCCCCCAGAGATAAAAATCGCAGAATCTTAAATCGGGGACCGAGGACCATGTGTTGTTAGTGATGACATTCTCGTCGAATATTTCATGAAATGCACGGGGTGAATGTGTCGTTACAATGTCCTGTTGAAAAGTCGCAAACCTATGCCCCCTCACATTTAATTCATGGAGAAAGGGATCATCAAGGGTGGTAGGTCTCGTGAGCGAGAAGTCTGGGATTTGATTCCCACCAGGACCATCCTCCCAGACTGAGTATTTTTTTTTTTTTTTTTTTTCCCAGATTTTCCTCATTCCTCATAAATTGCAAATTCTAAACTTAGACTTGGAACACTTCCTAGCTTTAAAAAAATCCTTTTCCAGGTTATCATTTCATCTCATGTATCAGCAGTGTCCGCTGCTTGTGATGCCTCATTAGTTAAATTAGGGCTTAATATTCTCTCGCCGCTAATTCCACACCCCACTTCCACATTTTCATCATGCAACGGTTTCTCGTGAAGCAGGTTAGGTTTTTCTGAACACCAGTGTCGGTCCTGGTGGTGTAGGGGTAACCATACTTGCCTCCTAAACCCAAGGTCGCGGGTTCAAACCCGGCCAGGATCGATAGATATTTTCGGCTGTAAAAATCTCAAGTATGGCTTCCTTCGGAAGGGAAGTAAAGCCGTAGGTCCCGCATGGGTCGTACATTTACGGCACGAAAAAGAACCTCAAGCCTGAAATAGAGGCCTCTGAGCAAAATTTGTCGGTCGTTTCACGCCCGGAATTGAATGGGACTCTGATGACCTGAGATGTTAAAGAGCGTCCATAAATAAAAAAAAAAAATGAACACCAGTATGGCTTATGTGTGAAATAATATACCAGCAATTCTTGTGTAAAGAAAATTACATTAGGCTCAATTTCTCGTCATGCATACTATTTAAAATCCACTCACAAATCTACTCCTGGATGCAAAGTCACCCGGTTTAAGTTCTTATGGTATAGTAATTTAATCAGGTTTTAAATTCAGTAGCATTGTAGCCGTTCGAATAAAGGAAGTCCCACTGACTGAGAAAGACGCCGAAAGTGGTTTTAAGGGAGACTTCCAGAGCATATCCAAAGCTATCCACCATTTTTTCTGTGAGTACTGCACGTGGCTTTATACGCTGTTTTATTAAGTAATCTTCCCATTTCACGAAAATGATTTACCAATTTGTGAATGGAATATCAGGGAATCTCCCTTGAAACATTCTCCGTACATCACAAGAGGTTTTATATAGAATCTACGAACCGTAACTAAATACTATTTGGGGAATAAAATGTCTAAATTGAGCCATATTATCGTAATTAACACACTGTACTTTTTATGCAGCCTAATGAATAACTAATACATTGTCATACAACATTCAAGAACACATTCTGCTTTACGAGAATTAACTTGTACTGATCTCCTTCCCCTCCCCCCGGCTCCTCAGCGGGCTTACAAGTTCGGGCACGAGACGAGAACTGCACAGCTCGGTCAACTGCGCCTAACTGCACATGGAGCGGTCCCATGTGAAAAATCACCCAGTTTATTGCACTACGTTTCTGTAGAAACATGTACACTTTTCGTTCTGAAAAAAACAAACTATAGTATACACTTGGGCATGTGCAAAGATAGGATCAGCTGCTATTGATTTTCTTCCTCCCTGACACATTTTCAGATTTGCCAACATGGTTAATTGTTCAATAATTGCAATCTATATTAATTCAAAGTTGGTAACTCTGGAGCATTGTAAAATTTTATAGTCCTGAACTTTACAAAATGCAGTTTCTAGTTTAAGTGCCCTATGTTAAAAAAAAACTACTTTACTGGGATCTGTCTAAAAATATTTCCCTGTATCACTATGACGTACTTTGTTTTATAAAAGCATTATAAAAATGTTCCACAGAAAGTACTTAATTAAAATAAATCAACATCATTCCACATACAAATGAAAACTGCCATTGTATGGTTATGTAAAAGGGTCTAAGGTTTTACACAAGAGTTTAATATGCATATCTCTGTGAAGTTCCCATTATCTACCTTTATATTCTTTTTTAATTACACCTTTCTTTTGTAGAGGATTTTTGACAGTAAACATTAGGTGAACAGCGGGAGGTTCTTCCCAAAACAAAGTAGTTTACTGGTGGGCCCCGCTGCTCCAGCTATGTCATGCTTCACCCCCCAGCTACCTCCTGGAGGGTTACGCTACTGGGTCCAACCGTCTGGGAATGTAGAGTAGACTCTCTTCACTTCAAAGACATTCCATCACAACAGAGGAGCAGTGCACCTTATAGGGTAGATCTACACATACATAAGACAATAATTATAACACTAGTGAACGAAAGATTATTATATTACGATCTTAAATTCCATAAATAGCTGTCTTTTCCTTTTGTGTTTACAGCTCTTTGCTTCTATTTTTAAATTTAAAATAGAAACAAAAATGAAGTGTTATATCATTTGAACAGCTTGTTAATATCAGTAAAATAAATTATTCCTTACCTAGTTTATCTATTCGTGTGACTGTATTCAGAACAGCGATGGTTGAATAATTTCTTTTTAAAAAACTAAAATTAAATTAATATTTCATGCTGTGTCATTTTAAGAGTTTGTGTGTGTATGCGCCCGTGCGTGCGTGTGTGTGTGGGTTTTTTTTTTCATATGGTATGATATCAAACAACACCGTTTCAAAATGTTCTTTTTATCGAGATGCAAAAATAATTTTAGTCATCGTTTGTCATTCTAACCTCTTCAATAGAATAATTAAACCAGTTAGAAAACACCTGACTTCTTATAGGCATTTACTTTTAGATTTATTATGAAAATAGTTTATTATTATATATATTACCAGAACAATGAATTTTATAATCACAAATTAGTAGGTAGTTTTATGATGGAAAATGTCCAGTTCAGAAACTTAAAACTGGCAGATAAGGCAGTGGCCTGTCTTCCAGGATTGGACCAAGAACTTGCCATATAAACTTCTCTAATCTCAGCAGTCACACATAATTTATTTTGGCAAGACCCATGAGTGCTAAACTTTTCCCACAAGAAGCTGTAGACATTCGATAGCTGCCTAGCCTACCCCTTCAGCCAGACTCCAAATCTATAAAACTCTGCCCAGGGTGTTAACGCATCGAATACAGAAAATTACGGTAATAATTTGCATGAAATACCAAGAGAAATTTAAATGAACGTGCTGAGTGGGAAACCCTGTTGCTTGTTGATGAACAGATATCTTTTGAATTACTATAATATCTCTTCTTCCTGCGTCTGCAGCTTATCAGATCGTCTCGCCTCATCCGTACTTCTTCCTAGTTCAACCAAAACTGGAAATGGAAAATACACACAAACTTTGCTGGCTTTATCAGAGATTTGCTTTACCTTTCAACTGTTATAAGTAATAATGGCAGTAAAGAAACAGTTGATTCACAATAAAATCGCGTAAAACAAACCTGTTATACATTCCGAAATACTTCGTAGAAATAAGAGGAGAGAGGAAAAAGAATGAAATGAAAAATAGAGTGAAAATTTCAGCCAAAGAATTAGCAAAGGCGCCTAATTTTAGGCACTAAATTGCCCCAGACTTATCGTATGCATCGTTACTCAATTTACGATCCCGGAAAGTTTTATTATGTTGTTATATCTTGGGTTATCCATTATCTGATGATTGACGCGGGACGGGAAATGCATTGGTCGATAAACCGTCTTTCTAAGCCAACCAGAGTACAGTAGTCTGTGTAGTAGGCCAGCATAGTACTTCCCATTTACTGTGGTGTTCCTCTCCTTGAAGTCAATGAAGAGTATTCCTTCACAGTCTCAAAAGATTGTGGCCATGATTCTCTTAATTGACTGAGTGACCTTGGCCTTTAGAAGCGGTGCTTCGCCAGGTTTACGCCACTCCATTGATTCTCTTTGGACAAGGACCATAGTTTCATCTCCTGTAACAATGGTTTGCAGAACTTCTGTCTCGTTGCCACGGCAGAGATCCAAAAATGCCTGGCAATAGATGACTCGTTGCTGCTTTTGGACTGTGAAAAGAAGTTCAGGCACCCATCTTGCACTAACCGTATTCATGAATAATCCGAAGGACTGTTGTTTTAGTAAGGCCCAAATTTGCTGCTATCTCTGTAACTTTGAGTCGCCTGTGTTGCATAAATTCTCTTTCCACAAGAGCGATGTTTTCAGGAGTGAGTACTTCCAAGGGCCGACCTACACGCTCTTCGTCTTCAGTGCTTTCTCGACCCATTCGAAAAAGTTTGACCTATCCTTTTAGGGTAGAATATGAAGGGGAGGCTTCCCCATATACAGCGTCCAATCGCTGTTTAATTTCAATTCGAGTAAGTCCTTCTTTACTGAAGAACTTACAGGTCGACATTCCATTTTGAACATGTCACAATCTTCTACACATAACCTTCTTTATGCAACTATGTCTGAACAACTGAACACAGCGGAGCGGAGGTTACAGCTACAATTATTCTTTAAGAGATAAGGTAAGGGTTTTATGAAGAAGATAATCCTTATGGGCGAGCCCAGAAACTTATGGAACTACCTTTGTACTTCCTATTCAAAATAAAAACGGACATCATACTCAAATGTTTGAGTTATAAATTATAAAAAAGTATAAGCTAATATAAGGCTTGAATCACACACTGACCTTTGACTTTGCCTAATGCTTTATAGAACTTTAACTTTTAATACTACCTTTAGCGTTCCCAGCAACAGGGGAAGCTTTTAAATCTAAAATGATTTCGTCTGAATGGAGTATTTTTGACATTATGGTAATATTTAGCGACATTTGAGAGGTTTAATTAACTGCATCAAGCAATTGGAATCTCGCATACTTAACACTGTTCCCATATTTATTGCTTACTGAAAAGTAATAATAATTACATTAGAAAATTAGTTTAATTAAGATACTCAGTTCAACATTCTTACTGCTCTAGAAAAGCCAAGAATCTGTAATACTTTTACAAATCAACGAATTTCTGCAGTTAATATTCTCGAAATTAAAACTGAATGTTGTATGGATGCTGGAATTTAGTTTTTCAATGTATCGTTTACAGCCCCAACAACTAACATTTCAAGGATGTAAGTTTTGGGATCATAGAGGAAAATTAACCATACAGTCTTCGCTTCTCCTTAGCGTCGTCTTGCATAAAAAGTGAAATGTATACTGAACCCGAAATTCCAAGGAAAAACTTGACATTAGCTGAGCAAAAGAAGTATATAATGCTCAGTAATGTAGACCAGTATGACTACTGAGTAATTTAATGCTAAACAAATCTTAAAATATGTCAAAGAAATGTTTCATTCCAACTAATTAAGGTCTTAAAGGTAAAAGCAGAAACAGCATGTACAGAAGAATTTTGTGGTCTCTCAGACCCATAAAGCCCGTAAATGTATAAACTGTTTGTTAAAGTTAACAAGATACCTACTAAATATTTCCAGTGCTACATCACAATCATAATTTTCGAACTAAATGTTCATTTTTACCTGTAATATTGACTATATAATAAGTAATACACTTATATTTTTATAGATATTTGTAAAAGATCCTCTATTTTCCACTTATCTCATATTCTCGCGTTTTCGAATTTATTATTACGATATTTATAAAAATAAAATAAACCA
Source organism: Metallyticus violacea (assembly GCA_030762175.1). Taxonomy (NCBI): domain Eukaryota; kingdom Metazoa; phylum Arthropoda; class Insecta; order Mantodea; family Metallyticidae; genus Metallyticus; species Metallyticus violacea. The sequence continues at coordinate 54,012,178 of CM060843.1, read as the reverse complement.
AAATATTGCTAAATTCGAACAAATGACCAGTGAAGACTTTACCTTATGCTAAGTGTCTTGAAAGAAAAACGCTTTGGAGTTACCTTTGTTTATACACGAGGCGTGATCAACTGAAACCTGTCCTGGTCATTTATTTATGCAAACCAATACACTGAATTACACGCTCAACGCAAGCAGAAATTAAAGCATGCAAATGAGGTACTGCTTTGGGAAAAGAAGTGTTCAAAAATGCATCCCACTGTCAACGAAGCACCGGTTACGGTCCGAAATGAAGCATAGTTGCGTGAACCAGTTCAGCACCCGAGCCTTCACTTCATTATATTTATGAAAACATTGGCCCTTCAACAATTTCTTGAGGTCCAAACAAATGAAAGTCGCATGTTAGAGCTATAAAGCCAGTATGAGCAGGTTGGAAGTCATCACGATATTTCTCATATCGGCAGACACAAACCATGCGCATCCCAATTCGCGGAGCGATTATGATCAGAAGTTTCATTACACTTTCTTCTTTACAGGGTTGAAAAGGCGACCGTTTTCTGACGTCCTGTTCGAAACTGCATGCCTAATCTTTCACTGTTCTCTACGATACACATTTCTCACCATATACAGTATTCACTCCGCTGCCAAAAATTTAATCACAACATGTTGATCTACTTTTAACGGTTTCAGAATTGTCGCCATATTTGCTCAGTGCCCGGACAGCCGGACGACGCAAACCAATTGCATCCTATACCAGCGTATGATGATCTATATAGTTTCCTGTTTCTCCACCCCTATCGCCGCTTATTGGTACGCGCAGCTGAACAAGCAATGGGAACCGGGTAGTTTTCTGTTGATCACGCGCGCGCTCTTTTGTTTTGATGTAGTCTTTGTGCTCAATTACAAAATTATTAAACAGTGTAATATTGCTCATTTTCATTTCATGCTTAAAGAAAGCGCTATTTCAAAATTTTGCGGAATGAAGTTAATTTTTAAAGCTTTTATCCACAGTTTTCCTCAGCGCAGAAAATAGGACTTAAAAGTTTTATTGTATTTCTAATTTCGGGACTCATAGCATCAAAAGAAAAGGTCATTGGCTCAGCAACCTCCTGAGTATATAGTATCGGCATTGGATCGTGTAAATAAATAACCAAATAATCTACCAAAACCGATAGACTACCCATAATGTTTACATGACGAAAAGTTTATCATTTGTATGGCATTCCGAAGTTCGCAATCTGTTCTCCGGTTAACACAGTTTCTTGCAGCTGCATTTTGTTTTTTCTTTCTATCTTTCTGCCACTATTCATCTTTTGTCGGTAAGAGGAATTGCCTAAGACAAGGAGCCCAGAAAACAATCTAATTGCAAATGTGTCAATCCTATAAATTGAGAGCAGTTCAGTTTCCAAGAAGAATTCCAACCCGCCGCTACTGAAAAACATAATACAGCTGAAGTCTGCAGGGCGAGACCAGTCGGTCGATGTCTGCTCTGTTCATTTGCAATTTATTGCCTTCTTTGATTTACTACTAAAAGAGGTTTTTGGGTTATGAGCATGGCGAATGTTAAAAAAAAATTGACTTGTCATTTCCTTTGAAGTATGTCTTACAAAAACTGTAACAGGGGTTGTGAGATTAGTTCTTTTTTATTTACATATTTTAAATATTTTTCTTGTTTTTATATGAAACTGTAAGGATGCACTCGTTTGCATTTTTAACAATGATGTTGGGTGTTGAGAAAAAATCTTCCAAATGACTAATAATTTGGCAAATTTATGTATTGGCTTAGAATAATTATCAAACATCTAAGAAAGTTGATGTTTAATTTAAATCCTTGTTTATATTCTATACAGATAAAACATTCTTATTCTAAGACACTCTAAAATGTAATTAAATATGTAAAATATATACTTAAAATATTTTTCTATAGTTTTCTCCATTTACTGAAATAATGTTTAATAGTTTGAAAACTCATTTCATTTCTGAGCTAAATCAATACCTTTGAAATGATTGCCTGACGCTGAGCAGATTTCATAAGCAGAATGTTCTTATAAGTAGGTACGCAGTGTATAAATTGATTTTTGACCCAAACTACGTTGAGGTTATTCGAGCTACAAATGCTGCTTAACTGTAGCCGCCGCTACAACCGAAAAAAAGAGACAGTCGCCTCGTGTAAAGTTCTGCTTCTTGTTTTAGTACTTATATTTTACTGAAAGTATAATACAATCTTACATTTAAAACTGATGAAAACAAGAGCTAATCTGTGTAAAAAGAGGTGTTGAAAATGATGCCCTTCAGCTGCAATACATTGCCTGCATCTGCATAGGAAATTTCTATATTTCATCAAACTTTTCTTCCGTAAGAACATGGCGGTTCCGAACACGTTTCTTGTTATTGAGAAATTCCGTCTCTCGTAACTTTTAAGCAAGTTATCGAACAGTTTCTCTGTCTGAAATGCGATTGCCAGAATATTTTCTTGCGAATTGCTTTATCACTTCTCTGCAAGAATATATATAATGGCATAACTAACGAACATAAACAGGGTGCGATTTACACACAATAAAAGCAGCAAGTATCACACGAACGCACAATCATTCCCTGACAAGCCTTCTTCAAACTAACTACAAGCTGCTACCTGCTCACACATTATAGGCGTTGACGACTGACTTCTTTCAATAAACACCCGTGCTTTATCGGTGCGTAGATCAAATGCCTTTCTGTTCACTCTTATCCACCGTTCATGTTAGATATCTAAGTATAACTTTCGAATTTTTTTGAAAAATATCTCTACTTAGATACGAGCATCTTCAAATGCATTTTTTCTTAGAATTTTTATTCAAAATCGTCTCCAAACGTATAAAAAATACAGAAATACATTTAAGTAAATTGTATTTATATTGCTTTCGATTAATTTGTTGACCATCATATGACGTTTTATGAAAATGGTGGCAACAGCAACGGAGAAGGCATTTTGTGTGCTGTAAATCCACGTGACTAAACTCACAATCTAGTTCAACGTCGCTTTAGAGTAGAATACGTGAAGGATTCAGCGACAAATAAATATATCCATGTATGATATGCGCAATTTAATGATTCTGGTCGACTTTTCAAGAGGAAATAAACCGTGCGCCCATGTACATTCGCAGTGTGCGACATTGTTATCAATCCGCATCTTTGAAATAAATTTAAAAACTCTTCAGAAATACGACGAGTGCTAATAATTTTTCGGTAATTTATTTGAGGTTAACGAATGTTTGTTGTCATGATAATTATTTCGCGACAAGCATGACAACAAGCATGAGTTTCAAAGCTCAATTAAATTATCTAAGAAAAAGTATAAGCAAGATGGTAATTCGGTAAGATAATTGCAATGCGAGAACAATGCCATTTTTGTACTTTTGGTGTAATCATTGAAATAATTTGACTTCCTGTTTAATCTTTCTGAAAGCGTACACTAATTTTATTAGTTTTTGTTTCAAGCATAACCACCTGAGACCTAAATAAAGTACTACTGAACACTATTGTAATAATTACCATTTGCTACTATTTTTGTGTCAATTATGTCATATTTCGTGTTGTGAAGAGAACTTCTCAAGAACAAAGAACATTCAAGGTTATAATAGCAGTTCATAGTACATAAATCTATTTATTTAACAGTAAGTTGCCTGTTAAATTACAATTTATTCTTTTTATTTATTTATTATTTTATTTAAATCGTGTTATTTAATGCATGGGAATAGACTTTCTAGATCCCTAGTCGTATGGAAGCAGAGATTACTGGAATAAAAAATGAACATAGGAGAAAAAATAGTTAATAGTTTTTAAGCACCATGCTTTAAAACTATCGATTAAGTTCCATTCTGTTTGGTGAATAAGGTATCAAAGAGACCGTAACTTAAAGACGCTCGCATGCAATTACCACACTTTTTGCATTTGTTGATGCTTACTTTGCAATGATGGTTTCATGCGGTCACGTTATAAAACCCCGGAAATGCTTTTGATTAATTGTATACCTATAGCATAATATTCGAGCGGAGTAGCACAAGCGATATGCTTGGAACTAGCATTTGAAAGGTCCCGGGTTTAAATCCTTTGTGGCCTGCCATCATGGTCTCCCCTGGTCGCTTAAGGTGAATGCTGGGATGGACTTTACCTTTCCACGACTTTTCCGCTCTCCCATTTCATATTTCATTCAGGTAGTTCTGTTATAGGGTGCGATGTTACGGTGGCTTGCGCTAGGAGCCAAGATTTCTGCCTTACCGTCTGGCATGAAAGCAGCCCTCTGATGGGTTGGAATTCCTTGGAGGGGCCCCGTCTACCTCCGTGTCTCACCGCCCATGGATCCTGACCCCTCGGTGTCCCATTATCCCTTCTTCCTGTGGACGTAGGCACAAACGGCCAGCTATTGAGCAAGACTGAAATACCGAAATATACTCTTTCGACCCTAACAATCCAATCCAATCGGTAGGATAATATATTGTGTATTGTATATGTTATGAAATGTAACAACTTAATTGTGAATGAGCTTAAATTTAATTAAACCCATGTTATGCTAAGTTGGGACTATTTCCAAAATATTAATTTTGTTTTATAAGTTTTTTCCGTAAACCAGTTCTTGAGGTTCCCAAAAATACAACTTTGTACATAGAACTTCGAGCATTTTTAATAGTTAATACGTAAACACACTGCGTAATGCAAAGATAAAAAATAATAATTTTAATTTACATTAACTTACTTTTTTTCTTTATAGTTCTGGGTCTCAAAAGGAATGTCACTAGTAATAAGAAACCTAAATATTGTTAATTATGAACCCAAATCGAACTATATTCACTGCTTAAGAGCCCAGCAAATGTCTCAGCATATAACTAAGGAGGTGACCTCCTAAAGACTAATTCAAAAACATTTTGTTAGAGCCCCATAATTCCTGGCGACGTAAACTCCAATGATAATAACCCTCTTCCCAAAGAGCTGCGAGCGAGCCTGCCTGCCTTCCCACAATATACAGACCCAGTAACATATTAAGTAACTCATCTTCCATTGTTAGGCTGTGACGTGGTTTTTATTCACGCAGCAAAGTAACTCTAGCTGCAGGTGGTTCCCGGAATGTTGTGATTTTTAATGTTGCTCACCGCGACGTATATTTCTCCACTCGCGTTGTCATGTTGTGGCAATAAACATGACCTCTAGGTAGCCCCCCGTCCAAACATACACGTACTGAATGTGACAACTAGATATAGTGCAAAACCCCGCCGTGGACAAACGGCCTAAGTCCATATCTCAATTCTTAGAGATTGTCATAGTGTCTGCCACTATTTTCTACTTTCTCCTCCTCATATTTCTTATCAATTACCGAAAGAGAGATATACATTACAAAAATTAGCAGATTTTGTTAATTTCTCATGAACTCCCTCTCATCTTAGAACACTGGATCAAAGAGTAACTTAAAATGTTTATCTTTACATATTGCCCTTTTGAGGTGATTTGTACCTTTTAGGCAATAATCACATTAGAAGAAGAAAATACGAGTAATTTCCCTTTGCCATAAAAATATTGAATGTATTTATTTATTTTGGACAGACAAAATTCACTGGATTTTTCCCCTCATCATTTTCAAACTCTGGCATCTGAAGTGCTTCTTGAGTTCGATCGAAATTACTCAGGACGAGATCAGGAAAATAAGATAAATGTAGAAAATTCTCGTTTGAATTTCCGAAGTACTTTTGTGGCCGAGCGTTGTCTTGCAGTAGCAAAACTATGAGTCAAAAGTTCGAGCTTTTCCATTTGATGTTGCTTCAGAACCTCACAATATCTTTCAGCATCCATTGTGGTTCTGTGAGGCAAAGAATGCATCAGAACACCGTCACTGAAACCTGTCTTCTGCTGCACACTTTTTCACGTCCTTCATGAGCTATCCACGCCAACGTCGAACCACAAATTCTTCTCTTTGAAGAAAAGTTAATTCACAATAGATATTTGCAGCAGTTTTATTTTTTGCAAAAAAATGACTCCGTGCAATTTACTACTGGACAAAATGTATTGGCATCTTAGGATTGTTGGCTAACTACCACCAAAGTAAAGCGCTTTATTTAATGAAACTGCTTGAGGACTGCCAACATATCCTAATGAAATTTTCTGTCCAAAAACCTTCATTGTCCAGATTCATGTATAAAAGCATAGGAAGACTTGCGTATTGGATGACCTTCTTAACAAATGTGCAGCGAAGATATTTGAGTTACCGGCCGCCTGAGTGCAACTGCTTTACTGGGGAAGTACAACCGCCGCAATCTACGACACGAGACCCACGGCTTTACTTCACTTCCGAAGTAAACGCCCCGAAACATCAATTGACCGTGGCCGGGATTGTGTCTACGAGGCAATTATGGTTACTGCTAGACCACCATGACCAACGCAAATATACACTAGGTACTATCAAAAAGTTCCAAGACTGGGGCTATAAACAACAAAGTACATGCCTGATTTCAATTTCCTACCATCCCCTTCATAATAATCATCATGTGCAGCTATACACCGCTACCAGCGCCTTTTTCACTTCTAGAAGAGATCTCAAAGCGTGTCAAGCACCTGTGACTAGCAATGGATATTGTTCACAAAGTCAAAAAGGCAACTCCCCAACTTCTGCATCTTCTGGAAGTAGGGCCCAAGTCTGGCGAGTAGGGAGGGTGAGTAGGTTTGACCAAGCTGTTGCAGTCGAGAAACTCATTCGTTAATAACTCTTTGTGAGTGATTGCGTCCAGTTTCCTCGCGCCACCTTTCAAGTTTCTCTGTTCTGTATGACACATTACTTTAATCTTTTTTCACATTTTCGTGAACGGTCACTCTTTGACTCATGCTTTATTGCCAATTATTTCAAAGGAGTACGTTCCAGATTTACCGAGTCTTACGCAAAATTTGACATTATCTCTTTGCTTTATTTTGTTGTCCATAAGTTTGGCCGTACACTTGGGAAACTTGTCCCCAAGTTCGCGTGCGTACTGACTAATGAAGGTCACAGCTCACGAACGATGCGCGCGCAACTCTGTGCTCAACTCTGGCTTTTTGCTGTAGACCTAGTTTTGAAACTCTGTGATAGTGCCTCATATAGCATGTAGTTAGATATCCCTTGGCTCTGTCAAACCATTAGATGAACTTTCAATTCAAATAAACAAAGCAGGTGCAAGACTTCTCAAGACTTCTAGTCTAGTTTGCAGACAAACATCTGCAAAATGACAGTAAATATAACGATGGCTATATTTATGATCAAAGGTCTGCTTGCCATATTGATAGTTTTTACTGGTTATGATGAACATGTTACAAAATTTTAAATTCACAGCTTCCGCCATTCTTTATAGTTCTTTATGGTCATTAAAACGTTGCCTTGACAGCTTGCAGCTCATAGTTGCAACTCTTTTTGGAAGTGTGCAATCCTCATGAGGACATTAGCATGACCTCCAGTAAATTGCCCCATGTAGCAAGTAAGACAGCAGCTTTCAATGAGAGCCTATAAGCTAATTTGGAAATGTCAGACATTTTATTCATGAGCGATGCATTGTCAACTCTTGTAAATAAACGCACCATATTTTGTTTGTCCCCCAAATCATGCAACTGTGATCTACGGTCCTGCACCTTTGCACGTCGCAAAAGGTTTTCGACCTCTGATGTCAGTTGTGCAAGGTCGATGTTAGACAACAATGGGGAGGGAATGTCCTATTGTTAATTTGATTGCAGGATGCTAGTTAGGAATAAATTAGTGGCGAGAAACAATATCTGTGCAAGGGTACCCAGTAAACCTGTCTCGTACCCACCAAGGTTCCAGAGTCTGGTGCCTGACTGCGACAATGCTACTTGCCCTTTCCAACAAATAACCAAGTGGGATGTTCTTCAGAGGTGGACTGGCTGCATGTGCACGTGAATATATAAAAGTTGCTACTTCCTGCCTCTCCATGTGACATTTGAGCCTTATTCAGTGTACTTTTAATCCTCTTCTTTCTATTCCAAAAAGTGTTCTTCATGGTACTCATCTTTAGGAAAGTGTTTTATTATTATTATTATTATTATTATTATTATTATTATTATTATTATTATTATTATTATTATTTTGTTCATTTATTATAAAATTTATTTGTTCTCTTATATTTACACAATGTTCTTTAAGGATTTTCCATAACCACTTAAGATACATATTTTAAATCTGCTGAATATGATTAATTTTTTCTTCTTCCAATTCCCTTGATTTACGTTCATAGTCAATGCATGCGTTCCTCTACCTTTCAAAGCAAAGGTGGTGATTATTGTTGTATGCATATGTTAAAATAAATGCCAGCGTCATAGACAACGTTCATATCGTACCTTTTAATTAAAGTTAATTAATTAAATCTTGCATAAAATATTCACATAGCATAGTGTAACACTCTTCATTAAGCATTTGTTATCACTGATTTATAAAAACATACCGGCTACGTTATTTACCACTTAAAATGTATTTCATTCATACTGTTCTAATTTTAGAAGAATGTTTGATCAATTATATATAGTTATGTTTTCTGTTAATTACCAAGTTTGTTTGTACTTCATGTGTTTTATATTCCTATTATTTTGAAATAAAATATACAGTAAAATATCTCTTGGACTCTCCAATATCCTGACATTTGCTTATGATGGACATTTAATGGTGAACTAGACATATACTTCAATTTTAAGATTATTTTGTATCTTCGGCAGCACTCTTTACTTCATTCCTTGTAACTTTGACATCACTTACAGCGCTTTTACCGGATTTAGACTGAATTCTATTAAATTTGGTACTTTATACAATGGATTATTAATTAACATTTCTAAGAATGAATTGGGAGATACCCTTTGCTTACTTTTGTTTCTATTCTGTATGACGGTTATCAGTTACTGACGAAGAGTGTATTGAAAAAGTGGAATGAACTATTGAAAAGGAAAAAGAAGTTGTTGATAAATTTTCTGACTATGTGATGTGAACTATATTCAAAATACAGAGAATTCTGGGATTTCTAAATAACATAAATACCATCAAAACTTAAACTTAATTATAAATGCATGGGAGCAGAACTACAGTGAAGAAAGAAAGAATTTGCAAAACACTTAATAAGCTAAATGATACTTTTTGAATATTTCCAATTTGTCGGAGCAAAATTTGATACACAGTTTGTCGTAATCACGTTTGCAGCCAGCATTGATTGGTCCCGAAAGCGACCATTTCCTTCCATCTTGGACACCTCGTTAGGTTGGACACTTATGAAATGTCACATAGCTTGTATGATATGTTCACTGTTAGTAAATTTGGAAATAGTTTTCTTCACTTTGCGTTAGCAAAAATTATGTGCTTATTGTTTTGTATTTTATTTGTGTATTTTATGGGAAAACTACATTCAAAAGTTAAAAGATCATAGTATTTCGTTTATGAACAAGCAGACGACAGAGATAAAAAGCATTGATAATTTTTGGGAACTACCTATGCCAACATTAGATTAAGGAATTAGGCGAAAGAAATATTTATAATTAATAAAGTTTATCCTGAGAATATCTTATATTCATTAAGAAATGTCCTAATATAGCAACAATAATAAAAATATAGCAGTTAATATCATTATTATTAGTTTGTGATTCTGCATGAAGAAAGGGTGCGAATGAAGAACATGTAAATAGCTTAGATTTGCTCTCTAGCTTAAAGCACAAAGCTACTGGTAGCAAAATTGCCTGCTTTCTGAAAAACTTGTACGTTATATACAGTTTCTAGTTGCGTAAGTACTGAATGAGAGAGCAGAACATTATGTATGTTATTAAAAGTATTTTAAAACTAGTATACACTTGCTCTATTCGTACATTGTCTAGCTACTGGAAGAATATTATATCTATTAATCATGTATCGGAATTGAGATAAATATTTTTTTTAGAATCGATCTTGCTTTGTTTGGTGGGGTTGGTAAATCAAACATCTTATAAATATAATTCATTAAATACAATTAATGTAAAATATTTTAATCTTAATATAGGAGCTTTAACCTACACGCTGAAGTTTACTGATGGGCCGCATTAATTTGACTGTGCGAAGATAGCGTAACCATAGATAAAATAAGTACACAAATAATTATAACTGTCGAATGCACCTTACGGTCATACAGGCCAATACCATCCGTTCAACAACCAGACTTTGTACTCAAGAGCAGCAATATTTGCTTAATTATCTTCCTCTCTATACAAACAAACGTACGTACACACACCAATCTACATACATTACACATTTACTGTGAATAGTGTCATATTCACACACATATGCAGAACACTTGTCTCTGAGCCCCGTTCCCTCCCTAAGCAATTCCCCTCGGTTCTCTGTAGCCATTAGCCTTTTTTGTCAGATCTTCACTAGAAATATTTCAGATTTAAGTATTTATCTCTCATGCAGCAACACCTGCAGTAGGCGTCCGGACTTCTGTTGGAATTCAGAAAGTGTGATGAAAATGCTCTTATCTTAAAAAGATCTGTTTCTCTGTATTCTCCAGAATATGCTTCCAGGTATCCCTTTCTCCGCACAGAGGGCAAATTCTTTCCCCGAAAACATGAATTATTTTATATCTTTTCCAAGCTCCTACCTGAGCAATAGGAGACCTTTATTTTCTTCTCTTCCATGGATGTCTAGGTAATCCCCCTCCCTAACCTAATCTATTTGAGCCTACAGATTAAGAGAGGCCTTTTCTGTGCATTGTGTCTCAGTGCTTTGTCTATCTATATCCCTTAAGAGAGCGTTCACTATCTTCCAGCTATTACTCGTATGTTCTGTCTCCTTCACCAAATATACTACAGGCAATTTCTTCTAAGCCTTTCCGCGCAAGTCTTTCCTAAGCCCAACACATACCGCACCCTTTCTTTATTTGCTCTTCCTGACACACTGCTCGAAGAAGTGCTTGATACTCCTGTATTTGGTTTATCAATACTTATTTATTCTTATTTTAAAGTTACAGTTTTGTTACAACTTTTTAAGAACCCCGTAATTTGAAATACTCCTCCCTACTTGTAGCACTCGTTTCAGAAACCATGTATTACCTAATTCAGTTCCTCTGTGTCTCCCCCAATTTAGATTCTGCACGCCATAGTTCATCTAATAACCGCCCTGTGTACCATCTCCAGTGTTCTCAGAGGTGTCTCCGGTACTTTGACCAAAAACTTTCATGCCTCTATGTTTTTATTATGCACTTGCAATTGTCTATGTGCTTTGCCCAGCTCCCGTTCATAGCTAAAGTTATCCCCCAAAAATGTGAATTTCTTCCCCTTTCCCCATGCCTGTCCTGCATACTCTCACCTCTCTTTCCTGCTATAGACCGCATTGCTCTTATACGTTAGTGTTTGAGCTCTTTCCTCACTCACTGCCACCCCCATATTTTGAGAGCCTATTGCGGTTGGCAATTTTTTTACTCGATTGCGTTTTCTCCTCTATATTGCTCTATTAGGTCTCGAGGGTCTTAGAATTTACACCAGAAGAATGAAGAACCATTGATTAAATCCAAGGATTAGAATGAGGAAGTTTTTTTTTTTGATTGATTTATTTATGGATGCTCTTTAACATCTCAGATCATCAGCGTCCCATTCAACTCAGGGCGTGAAACGGCCGACAAATTTTGCTCAGTGGCCTCTCTTTCAGGCTTAAGGTTCTTTTTCGTGTCGTAAATGTACGACACGGGACCCACGGCTTTACTTCCCTTCCGAAGGAAGCCATACTTAGGATTTTTACGCCCGAAAAAATGAGGAAGTAGACTCTATTGTCTTTGCGTTTTAATGCTTATATTAAACAGGCCATCAAAGATTAACAAAATAATTTAAAGAGATCCTTCCTCAGAGATATACTATAGAGATTATATAGAGGTTTTCAAAAGTCACTTCAAGTTTAAACATTAATAAACATTTTAATAACTGAAATAGGAAAAAAAATTACTGTGGGGTTTAATTTCTAAAAAACATTTGGAATATCTCCAGTGTTACGTTGTTCAACATACACTATTCTTTCTGGTACACTATGAGTAGCATTTTTCATATATTGTCCTGGAAATTTTCAAATATCTTGCAATACAGCATCTTTTGGTTGCTGTAGAGTTGTTGGTTGTGATATGAAAACTCGTTCTTTAAGATTACCTCAAAACCAAATGTTGACTGGTTAAATATTTGAAGATAGCAGAGATATTGTTAGAAAATGCCTACTGATAACATGATCGCCAAAGATTCATGAATTAAATCTTTGTAGATTGTAGAGTTAAAGGTGAACTATTTTGCATGAAGATTATGTTGGTCGTGATTCTTAAGATTTAAGCTGCGTCTAAACGGTAACAATGGAAATTAAAAAGGAACAAATGAAAAACTAGCCCCTACTTTTTGTCCAACACATTGCGGTTTTCTTAACTTCAAGTATATTATTATAATGTTTACAAAGTTTTAAAATTTGAAGTAGCTTTTGAAAGTCCCTACACATTTTTCTGTTTAATGATGATAAAATATTTTAGCCCATCATAAAATAGTAAATGCTTCAAGTAATATTTTAAAAATGTTCGATTTAAAAATCCCACTTAAGAAAAGGAAAGCATTGGCGGTCGAGGATAATAGCTTGTTAGCTCTAAAATAATAAATAAATGTAAATTAGCTAATAAAACAAGTAAATATAAATACCTTCTTTGCTTACCTGTATTTTATACACGAATACATATATAAATGAGAAAATAAAGTTATCGTTTTTTGGTACTTTAAAATACTAGGAAATAGGAACTGAATAGAAAGGCATTAACCTTAACATGTTTATATTTTCAAATAAAGCTGCGAAATAATTATGTAGGAGAATAAACAAATTGATTGGTAGACGCATCTGCCAGTGCACCACTGGAGTCTCGAGCGCGAGTCGCATGTGAGCTACCGATACGCCATGTTAACACATGAGTTAATGGCCATTCGGAAGTCCCGGGGTCGTAACCCTGCTAACCATTACATACACTCCTCTTGATGTGACGCTAAACTTGGATTTCACTTTAATTCTGCAGATATTTTGGACCAGTGAAAAGGAAAGCTAGATCCTCTTAGCAAGGTACGCGACGCTTTCTACAGCTCTAGAATTTCACATGTAGGTGTAATAACAACTGACAACGGCGCTGTTATTGTTTACAGGTATGCAGTAACGTTTTCTCGCTCTTAAAGTACTTACATGTCTAAGAGAAAATTACAGTAATGATAATCCCTTTTACAACATTTTTATTGTTCGCTAATATTTAAATTCACATTCAAATAAAACTGCAATTAAAAAGATTACAAGTATTTTGCATCAGCTATACAGCATGTTACACGAACGACTTAAAAAGTAATAATTCTGCGAAAAATTTTCAACCGCAATAAAGATAAAGACAATTAATTCAACATCTATTAAATGTGATCTTAAAGTGGCTGATTTTGTTTTCTAATTGTTCATTTATTATTGGATATATTTTTGTTAATTTTGGTTTTTTTCGAACATACACACGAGAAATACATGTAATTTTTCAGATCTTTTGGAAATAAAAAGAATGGAAGAATTTTAGTTTATTTTCTTTATTGTTAGTGGCATAATTAATCAAATCAAATCCTTCTAGAGAATGCGTTACTAAATCTATTCGTTAAAGTAATTGTTTATTTTAGTTAGAAAAAATTTAAGAAAAGACCATGAATTTACCTGTGCTTGTCAGTAATACTCTGACGTTTTAGAACACTGTCGATGTTGTGGGTAAAAATATTATACGGGAATTTCGCAACTATATATTACAACAAAGCGTTTATATAGGCTGAAAAACTCTAATTCAGAACTCCGAAGGCAACAAAATCCTAGCCCTCGGAGTATTTATATTACAATTATGTAGCGTCCCAATACCGGCGAAGACGCTGGTAGCGGCTGAGCCGGCAAAGACCTAGCTGTAGCTAAAGGAAGTTGAGAGAGCCGAGCGATAAGCCTAAGGGTACGAGAATAGGCTGGTCACTTTGAATTGAAATACAACATCGTCGTATTTACAGAAGAGTAATAATGAAAATTAGAAAATAGGTAATGAGGCAATTGAGATATCCTCTGAAAGTTTTTAAGTCCCCAGGAGAGGTATATCACGATGAGATATTTTAAGTATCAAAGTAACAAGGAATGAGGATGCTCCATATTTAGACACGCATGAACGTAACCTAGACGCTTCAAGCAGGCGAGTGCCCCGAGATAGTGATTCTAGGGGTTTAAATAGTCAGCATCTTCAAGCCAGATGCTCGTAAATTCTACACTGAGTTTTTCTAGTCCCTCAGAAGGTCCGCTTCCATTCCAGACGCCAGACTAGAAACTTTCCAAAGTGCAAGCCACCATCACAACGGGCCAGCTCACCTCTCCCGCCTTTAAAAAAGTTACGGATAGCCGACTCGACGGGAATTGAACCCAAGACGTCACAAATGTGAGCCCTGAGCATTACCGCCAAAGCCATTCCCTCTGGATAATGTTACCAATATAGCAGCGATGGTAATTAATGATTTTAAATGCATTTTGGCGAATTAAAATTATAAACTAAAATATTATAATATTTTCTTAATAAATGTTTACTAAATTGTTGTTTAAAAACCTAATATTCTCAAGTTTGAAGAAATAAATAGTATGTACTTAAGTATGCGCAATGTTGGATCAAATGTAATTGATTTTATTCCAGCCTGACAGGGTTCCAGAGTTGCTAACTTATGCAAACAAATCTTAGTTGTGTAATATTTCTAATTGCACCAAAGTCTGATTTCGAAACATTGCAAACTTTTTAGAAATGAGTGCTACAGAATGCAGCTTCTAATTTGTGTGTATTAAAAGAACTACTTTTAATATGAGCTGTCCAAAAAAGTGGTTTAATAGGTGCTCAATTACCATATAGCTTCTGAAATTGGTAGTAGTAATGGTATGTATTTTAAATTGCTGGTGAAAATGTTAATAGTTTGAGTATTCCAAATTGTCTGGAAACATAAACTGATTACTTGTTTTCCTGAAGCATGCTACTGGTTTAGTTCTGTGTAATTGTTTGTTGCAGTCTTTATTAACGCTCTCATACACTTATACAGCTCAATGTATTCTGGGTTTATATCAGCCCCCTATTTCGCTTAAGTTTTATTAATCTCAGTCGCTTCATTTTCTTGTTATTGACTTACAAATCCATGTCGATTCTCAGAATGTAACGAAAACAATTATTATACAGCCAGAAGCGGTTGGCAAGCCTGAATCGTGTTGCGTCCTGCTGTGTTTACTAGCTTGTTGGTCTGCGCATGCTCGGAACCTACATTATTACGCTATTGCGCCATTAAATTAGTTGTTTTATGGCTAAATGTAGCTAGTTTTCTAAGCAGCTCGCAGTCTAGTTTAACTTTAGACCTCCTGTTTGTCTGAATGTCTGTTAAAGTACACACCACCTGATGTATTTTGTTAGAAGATGTTATTGCTGGCTTTACGGCTCTCATTGTCTGTTTTATTTAACTTCAGTTGCAGTTTATACTATTTAAGTGCTTCGTTCCTGTGCCTCTTCTTTCGATGTTATTGTTATCAACGTGGCTGCTAGTGACAATTGTTCATTCTGACAAACGCCTTCATTGATTGTACTTTGTTAAATAAAATATGAGAAATCTAAAGATTCCGGTATGGTTGTAAAAAGATTGATAGCTTAACAAATGCTGGAAACCATTTTCTGATAGGTCCATCAGAATTACCTTCTCAGTCTTCGCCACTTTTGTCAAAACAATAACACTAGGCGGTAATTTGATATTGTTAATGGGGAAAATAGTAGTAATTAAGAATTCATTCAACAGGCGAAATAAAAATAAGTTACTACAGTTAACTACTACTACTATAAACCCAAAGCAAAATTGAATAGTGGGCCAAGAAAAAAAATTATTAATGATGATAGACCATTACGAAATTTAAAACATTTTCCATTTTTTGTTTTAGCGCATTCCACAGAAATGTAGCTGGGGGAGGGTTGCCCTAGAGCAAAAGTTTATAAAAAAAATAATAAAATCGCTCTAACTACGGCAATTTTTGTTTTTTCTCAACGAAACTCTATTACCGTTGAAACAAAATAGCAAAAATATTTTCTGAAAATCAGGGAAATCAGGCCATTAGAAGTGGAATTTTACTTGAAACCCAAATTTAAAAATCGCTCTACCGGCACCAATATTTGTTCACAACAAAAGTCGGCATGCACCATCCATATAAATTAAAAAAAAATAGTTTCCGAAAATTAGGCAAATTGGACCATTAGAAGAACGGATGGATATACTTCAAAATTGAAATTTAAAAAGCGCTCGTGTGTTTAATTTTCTCTTTATTGTTTTAAAATAAAAAGGCAAATTAATTCAGCATAAAAACTGTCTTTATAACGATGTATATGTTTTCTATTTAACAAAAACATCCTCGTAAAGATAGTAAATGTGAAATATTAATCTAATATGTGTGTGAGAATTACTTTGGATGTAAGAGCGCCCTGTAATATCCTTCAGGAAAACGTCTCGTTACATATTTTTACTCACTAAAATTTAAATTAAATTTCAAAGAAAACAAAAATCGATGAAAATTTCGATTGTTTATTGATGCATCATTTACTTAGTTCATTATAATTGTTTTTAAATAGTAATATGCTTTTGTTTTATTGAAACATATGAACATATATTTTTAAATAACTCGAAACTTTCTGTTATTTTTCTCTATTTTAGTGAAAGTAAATATCAAGAACTCAATTCATAATCATAGTTATATTTAATCATGTATAAAATGCCCACAGGGAGTAGCTTTGTCTATCAGTGATCATATATTTAATTTCATTTATAGTATACCATTCATTTTTGTGGTTTAATCTCAATAATGATAATAATTATTGCCTATTTCGTTCTCGGATTTATGAATTATTTCCATTAAGCCAAGTTCTTATCAGGAAAAATAAATTTAGAATAGTAAAGTTTTGGCCCGTAACCAGTATGGCGAATTTCTGATACGCATTAAGTGTGGTGAGTTCAATTGGATGCCATTTTTATTTCATATTTGGAAGCACAGTTTAACTTAATAGCTTCTTATCTTTCAAGGAGTACGAAGTATGTTCAATAAAGAGCTTATCATAATATTTTCGACAATTTTCCTTTACTCATTCTCAAAATGCAATGTGAGGCCGTGCATTATCATGATTCAGCAGCCAGCTTGTTGCACGGTTATGTGCCTTTTTGCCGGTGATACGCCTTTGCAGTTTTCAGGACATCTCTGTAGTGTTACTTAGTTACAGTTGAGTGTATGCAGGCACACCATTTCTTGTATATCGAAAAATTAGATAACCATAATTTTCCAAGCAGGGAAACCACATTTACTTTTTTTTGTGGGGGGTGTTGGTGAAGATGGAAATTCCTCCTATTTGCTCTCAGGATCGAAATGATGTAGCAAGTTTCTTAGCAGTGATTACCTTTGAAAGATACTCGCATCTTCAACTGCATGAAAATCTGCACGCGAACTTTGTTCGGGAATCAATAATCTGGGGACTAACGGTCCACAATGAAGCGTTTGGTCGTGAGATGCTGTTGCAGTCGTTTCTATTAACTCCACGTTGGTGAGTAAAATTATGAAGCTGTTTGGTATTGCAGTCATATTGGGAGTCAACATTTGAGATGGTTTGGTATGGTTCGGGCTATATGCCCCAAGTTGGGCACCAAACTTGAAGCGATCTGTTCTTAACGTCGATTGGCCTCACGTTGTGATATCAATTTTGAAGTGGTTTCGTATATTGATTAATCGCTTGTCTCAGGGTATTCTGCTAATTTGTTGACTCACATTCAACAGGATTGGTAGAGAGTTTCTATAGTCTAAATAAGCACCCAATGCAACGTACTACATCCGTATATTGGTACTTTATTAAGCCCAAATTCTTTCGTGTCCTCTGTAGCGTTTTGCGTATTTTAGACTTGGCTACGTTGAATGTACATTTAGTTGCCGCTTGTGAAACTTACAGATGAGTGCCGCGGCGCGTGAAACTGGAAACTGCTTAACTGATGACTGCCTATGTCAAGCGAGAACTTATCTACGTCGGAGCTGATTCTGTGAACGGTGAGTCCCTGCAACGTCGAACTTATAATGAGTGCTACTACCTATTTCTGCGAATGGAGGGTATCTCCGCGTGTAAAACTGACAACTGAGGAATGAGTCTCCCGGCATGTAGTAATTAGAACAGTTTTTTTGTGAATTGCTCAGCTGTGTCGAACTAAAAACTGGCTGCTCCAGCTGACCAGCTATCCCTTATATATTAAGTTCAAATAAATTATCATAAGCTTTAACGATGACACCAATTTCATATTCTCTCCAAAACCAAGAATAGAGGGATATCTTCCTTAATTTGGATGGTAGGAATTTATTTAGAATTTCTTTTTCCTTCTCTTTAATATCCCTACATAGCAAGGTCCTTCTTACTCAGTTCTCGTACAAGTTCCGTGAAACGGAACTTGTACTAGACGTATATTGCCAAATAATTAAGCTTTAATTGATTCACTTGAACCCCGTTGAAGAAAAAAAAAATATTTAACAAGAAAACTTATCTTTAACACAACCTCATCTCCCCACGGCACCCGAAGGGTAGAGAGACAAAGGTGCATGCATCATACTGTGGAAAATATTCCAATTTCAACAAAAATAAATTCACTACGGTTAGTTTGACTTCCAACATATTAGTTGCAGATTAAAAAAGAAGCGGCATGTTAAGTGTCATAGAAAAAAATCGTATATACACGTGATTCATGTTCAAACATGTCATTTTAATACAGTGAGGTTATTTGAGTTAAGGGCCAGCAGAGCTCGGCTATATACTAGAGGAAGCCAGTCGTCAAAACCGTATAATACATGTACAGGTAGCTTCTTGTAATTGGTTTGATGGAGGGTTTTTTAGCGAGTCATTGTGCTTCGTGCTTTCTTTGTATGTAATTTTGCGCTAATTGTTTTTCATTAGTTATGTCACTACTTAACAGGTTATATTTCCGATACATAAGTGAAAAGGGATTCTTGCAGAGAAGTGGTAAGATGATTCACAAGAAAATATCTTGGAAATCGTGTTTCAGGTAGAGAAAACTTGTTAAAAACTTGTTAAAAAGTACGAAAGACAGGATCTCTCAGTGACTTCAAACCACCGTGTTCTTGCGGAGCAAAATTTCAATGAAATCTTCCTAGGTGCATGCAAATATTTGTAACAGCTCTTATAATTCTTAGTGTTTACTATTATCAATTTTAAATACAGTATCATTTTATGCTTTTATTAAAAATATGAATTTTATAATAAAAATAATAATTTTAAGAGCGGCGACTCTATCTCCCTTTTTCGGGTTGCGGTGGTTACACTTCCCAATCTCAGGTGGCCCATAACTCTAATAACCTCACTGTGTAAGGTTCAGAAACTAAATATTAAATTGGTACATTTTGTGTTAAAACGCAGAATCATTGTTAGCAGAGCTCAATTTTATGGGTGTTAATTGAATTGTTTACTGTCATTCACTTTCATCTAACAAAATTACCCCTTTCGTCTATTCCAACATAACGAGAAAACATTATAAAGTATTTCTTGGATCTTCCTCGTGGTTGAAAAGTTATTTGTTGTCTTTCTCTATTTCAACGATCTCATTTAAATATTGCACTAAAAGAGTAAAGAAAAAATTAATTATTTATTAGAAAAATGTTAGCTTCAATAGCATGAATGTTGCTCTGGGTTCCTATTATTGCTGACTTAGGTTTGATGGAATGAAAAGTTACGTTATTTAAGGTTTTTTCTCCGTTTCTCCGACTTCAGTGTTTCACTTTACGAGCATTCTTAACTTTAATATAAATGCATTCAAAACCTTTCAAATTTCGACCATAGGTTCGTTTCCATATGACTAATTGGCCTTCATGTAGCCCAGCTGTTTTTTTTTTTTTTTTTTGTCATTACTAAAACTTAGTAGAATCTTTGGGTTAAGAGAAAATATTTAAATTGCGAGGTGCGGGCAGGGAATGGAACATTGCT
Organism: Metallyticus violacea; assembly: GCA_030762175.1. NCBI lineage: Eukaryota > Metazoa > Arthropoda > Insecta > Mantodea > Metallyticidae > Metallyticus > Metallyticus violacea. The sequence goes on along the minus strand of CM060843.1, from coordinate 53,992,154 downwards.
CTGGATTTCCCAGGTCATGGAGGGATTAGAACTGTTGGCTGTTGGGCAATGCTACTTCACATTAGCGCAAATGACCTCAGAGATTACAGTACTTGGAAGTTTTCCTATTTTGTCTCAGTCTCAAAAATACGAAACACTTACGTGAAAACAAATATGTAAAAAATATTTTAATCTTTATGTAATTATTAAAAGTAGTTTTTAATCTTAAAATTAATAATTAGATGATACGTTGCAAATTACCTGGACGAAACATCGAGGCATATTATACTCTGTCTTAAGAAGTATATTGATTTCGTTTCTGCACGTGTGTCATATAAAATATCAGCAATATATTAATAAACGTCATTTTCTAATGTATTATTTGTAATAAAATAGAATTTACATTTTTTCAAGGAAGTATTTAAGAGAATATTTTCAATTTTCATGCATATATAAAATATAAAGAAAAATAAAGTAACATTATTAACAATGTAACAAATTAACAATATTATCAAAGTAGAAAAGGATAAAACACTTAGATAAAGTCACACTTGAAATTGTTATATTTCGAACTACTGGAGTTCTTCAATGGCAAGAAGCTAGACAAGATAATATAAGATGTATATATATATACATCTTATATATATATACATATATATGTGTATATGTATATTTATATATACATCTTATATATACATCTACTTATATATATATATATATATATATATATATAAAGTAGATAAGGGTAAAACACTGAGAAAAAGTCAAACTTGAAATTGCTATATTTCGAACTACTGTGAGTTCTTCAATGGCAAGAAGTCTAGCTTTTAATATATATATATATATATAATAGACATGCATCCTTTCAAAAAAGCATATCGCAATTAAATCCACGTTCTAACGAACTCAACTTTTTGGTACTGTCAAGATTAATCACTGCATCGCTCTGCATAAATGGCTGACATTTTGACTCGTTGTTTCGAGATGCATATTGTACATTTCATTGGAGACATCGGACTATCAGCACTTTCTCTTTTTTCTGCTTCCTATCAAAGTACTGGTAGCCCTGTGGAACTTCACACTTCTTTTTAATGGGAATCGTAAAATTTAGATTTCAAAGCGTAAGTATCAACTAGCCATTTCAGAGTACACTTATTGCTCAAGGTAGTGCGCCGCACGCGTCAGTTGTGTTGGGCAATATTTTGTTCTGCAATAATTGCACGAGAAGGACTGTAAATGCAAATAGAGGTCACGAGAAAGAGATTTGCGGTAAAATGCTTGATCATGGAAAGACTGCCGCTCGGAAATCTCGTTACCGACATAATAAAGTAATTTTAACATTTTAGCTGTATACGTGACTGCATGTCTCAATTTCTTGTTGCACGAGTCTCAGGTACCTGGAGGCTCAGAACGATTGTACTTCCTAAGATTAATGTAGATTTTGACTCAATATCTCGTTGAGATTTTTACGGAATTTCCCTCCCATTAAAGTATTATTGTTATATTTTTAGCACTGTTAAAGATTTACATCCCAGCTGGCTACTGCACTAGGATTGCGCTGTTGCAATAGGACGAAATCTCTTGAGGCGAGCATAAAGGTGACGAGAGAAATTAAAGGGTAGACCTCAACGAGTTGAATACATTTTAATAAAAATGAATATAACATCCAAATTAAGCCTTATTAATTAATGCAATGAAATAAGTTATGACATTACTGTGTGGTTTTGAGGGAGCAAAATTATAATTCTTCCAATCTATAATTATCACAAAAGAGAAACCACATTTTTATAATTATTATTATTACAATTGGGATTAAACCACAAGAATTAATAGTATTCCATTAATAAAATGAAATATATAACCACCGATAGACAAAGTTATACTGTGTCAATATTTTTAAAATTTTAAATTTAACTATGTTTATGATATTACGTGTTGATATCTTCACATTCACTACAATAGAGAAAAATAACAGAATATTTCGAGTTAAAACTGTGTATTTAAGAAGAAGATGTTCATGTGTTTCAATAAAACAAAAATATGTTACTATTTAAAACAATATCCGTGTACTAAGCAAATACACATCAACTAATAACAATCGAAAGTTTCATCGATTTTTATTGATTTTGACATTAATTTAAATGTTAATGTATTAAAAACATGTAACACAAATGTTTTCTGAACGTTATTACACAGCGCTCTTACATACAAATATAATTCTTAAGCGTGTATTAAATTAATATTTCACATTTGCTATCTCCACGACGATGCTTTGTCGGTCCTGGTGGTGTAGTGGTTACCATACTTGCCTTCTAAACCCAAGATCGCGAGTTCGAACCCGGCCAGGACCGATGAACTTTTTCGGGGCGTAAAAATCTTAAGTATAGCTTCCTTCGGAAGGGAAGTAAAGCCGTGAATCCCATGTCGTACATTTACGGCACGAAAAAGAACCTCAAGCCTTAAAGAGAGGCCTCTGAGCAAAATTTGTCGGCCGTTTCACGCCCTGAGTTGAATGGGACGCTGATGACCTGAGCTGTTAAAGAGCGTCCATAAATAAATCATTTAAAAAAAACGACGATGCTTTTGTTAAATATAAAACATATGCAACGTTATAAATATAGTTTATATCTAAATTAAATTTTCATTTTAATTTAATACAATATAAAGTAAATTAAAGGCAACAACACTTTTTAAATTTCGGTTTTCAAGTATACCTTTTCCTAATAGTCCAATTTCCCTAATTTTCAGGAACTAGTTTTCTTGTTTATTTATACGGACTATGCCGACTTTTGTTGTGAAAAAGAGAAAAAATTATATTGCAGCTGTTAGATCTATTTTTAAAGTTTGAGTTTCAGGTAATCGTCCTCTCTCCTAATGACCCGATTTCCTGATTTTCAGAAACCATTTTTCTTATCCTAGTTAAATGGCATATACGGAGTTTCGTTCGGTAAAAAACATATGTTAATGCCACTATAGCGAGTTTTAAATTTTGGGGTGCAGGCAAACCTCCCCCTCCTAATAGTCAGATTTCACTGACCTTCAGTAGCTTGTTTTATTATTTATTTAAATAGTATATATGGAGCTTCGTTGCGAAACAAATATTAATGCCGACAGAGCGATTTTTTAATGCAGGCCAACCCTCTTCCTCCCAGCTAATAGTCCGATTTCGCTCATTTTTGGAACTGTTTTTTTTTCTTATTTTATATATATACCCCCAGGTTCGTTATGTTCATTAATGCCACTATAGCGATTTTTAAATGTTGGATAATCACCCCCGTGATTTTCAGAAACTATTTTTCGTGGTTTATTTCAATGACATATACCTAGTTTTCTTTTAAAAAAAAAGTGTTTAATTACAGCCGTTACAGCGATTTTTAAATTTCACTTTAGTCCCCAAAAGTTTTTCAGGTATACTCCTACTCGCCAAGTTTTTCAGGTATACTCCTACTCGCCAATTGCCACGATGTTATCAATTTATTTTAATGAACTTTACTGAGTTTCTTGAGATAAAGAAAAAATTGCGGCCGCTAGAGTGATTTTTCATTTTTTTTTTCAATTATTCGCTATACGTTATCCCCCCCCCCCCCCGATAGTTCAATTTTGCCGGTTATCGAACTCGTTTGTGAATTGTGGTTATATGTCGAGTTTCATTAGAAAAGACAAAGATTGCGGCTGCTGCAACGTTGACCGACAGAGGTTTTTAGGGTACGGCTGCAAGAGCTTCTTTCTTCGGAATTTGCTAATAATAATAATAATAATAATAATAATAATAATAATAATAATAATAATAATAATAATATACACAAATAAAGAAACGAATTACATTTGGTCTCATTCTTGGACTTTGAAACGTCCCTTCTGCTAAGATGAATCGATGTCTCAGGTAGTAGTGGCGATAGTAAGAAACCTGTTTCCTTCGGGCACCGCAACCTACCCGCTATACTAATGCTTCACATACATAATAAGGGCTCCCTGAGTGGAGACCAATCCTAGATCACATTTGCCTTGATGACATCACAAACACAGAAGACATAGACACAAACAGATAGATGGTCGGTCCTGGTGGTATAGTGGTAACCATACTTGCCTCCTAAACCCAGGATCGATGGATTTTTCCGATCGTAAAAATCTTAAGCATGGCTTCCTTCGGAAGGGAAGTAAAGCCGTGAGTCCCGTGCCATACATTTACGGCACGAAAAAGTACCTCAAGCCTGAAAGAGCAAAATTTGTCGGCCGTTTAAAGCCCTGAATTGAATGGGACGCTGATGACCTGAAATGTTAAAGAGCGTCCGTAAATAAACAAAAAAAAAATAGATGAATTGAAGATGAATGATGGAATGAAAGTTTAATACAAACCTAGAATTTACCTTTCTTAAAATGGACTTAGGGAAACCTCAGTTCCGTTAGTCAACAACAGAATTTAAACCTAGGGCCTTCCAATTGTTAGTGCCTGAGTCAATCCTTTCGGTATAAAAGTTTACTCATAAATAAGATATATGGTTCCTAGTATTTTAACGACTGTATATTTAAGGATATTTTCACGAATATTAGTGTTACTCTCGTTGATGCATTTAAATTTATAAGTTTATTATTCTTTTATAATTTAAACAATCTTCTTTCTAATCTCTGTATACTTTCTTAACATATAATTAAAATATTTATTTACATTCGTCATATGTTTTGAGTTATTCCTTCAACATTACAAATGTGTACTATATTTCCACCTCGTTACCTTTCTGGTATATGAATTGAGAGAGGTCTCCGTAATGCTATGGACGTGATTAAGAAACGCTCAACGGTGGGAAAAGATTCTCTCTACGAGTGGAACCTTTAACAGTGTGCCATGTTGTATAACACTATTCCCTCATTTTAACAAGTCACGTATAATGAAATCGTCTCTCGCAAAAACGCCGCCAAGTTCTATGTCCTGTATGCAGAGTCTCTTGTCATTCTTTCGGTACAGAGGTTGCACTGTAATCACCGTTCATTACGCCTGGCGTCTGCTTGCTCGTGGATGTGAAGAGGTCGGGTCCTTCCTGAAAGGCACGTTCACTATGCACATTCTGTTATTATATCGTTTTTTTTTAAACTGTTTTTCCAACTGTAAATGTTTCATTTCGCTTTCAACCATTTTCCCCAGTTTAATGAACTACCTAACGAATAGTCATATAGAGAAATATATCCTTAAATTATCTGATGAAAGTTACATTTAAGTTGCAAATGTAAAGCAGTCTCATCAACATATTTTCTTATCAGATATTTTGCCAAAATGTCAAACTGAAACCAGTAATGCTCAGATTCATAGGGGTATTATAACTTAACATCTGGACCAAAGAAAATGTACTTTACTATAGTATAAGGTAACCCGTACCTCGAGGAAATTTTTTGCAAAATCAAACATACATAAAGGGGGGGTAAAAAAAGGTATATCACGCACTCCGCCCTTTTTTGTTTATTATAAAAATGACACGATAAGGAACACGTCAAAATATGACTGTTTTATGCTTAATTAATGTTGTTTTTCTTTAATATAACGACATCTACAGTAGTATTCTCTTAGTTTTTGTGTAAGAAGTAAAAAATAAAATCATATAATTCTATGACTTTAATTCAATCTATAGCTTAAAAGATAACATTTTGTATAAAATTCTTTTAACTTAGGTTAAATTGTATTTATGATTTATAATACTATAGTATTGCACATTTATGCATGGCATCTGTCTAATATTACAAGTTTAAGAAATTGTTTAAGACATCATTAGACAAATATTACAATGTTAATGTATATTAGGTATATATCGTATTACTTCTAGCCATACAAACTTTTGCCACGTTGCCTATACTTCAGGTTGTTAGCAAAAGGGCTCAACATCTGATATTAGAAAATACCCTTCTAAAATCTTCTCAATAATTATTTTCGATTCAAAACTGTATGTATTCCTCATCAAGACTATAACATGTCGGGATGCTGCTACAAAAACAATCCGTGATTTTTAGGTAGTCAGCCTTTCAGTCTAAAGCCAGCCATTGCTTTCTCTTTCTACCTAAAAAGTAAAACTGGCTCAGTTTGATTCCACAAAGAAAAGTGGCAAATGTTCGTTGTGTAGAACTATGTTGCTATTATTTAATTGCAGTTAGCAAGTCAAAGAAAATACATGATTTACAAGTTCACAGCATTGTAACACTTGAGGCGTACATTTCCAAAACTCACCTTATACATTTTAAGAGATTTTCGAGAAAATGAGTATCACTTATACAAATGAAACAGCGTTTATTTTATCATACCAATGTCCTCTTTAGAAATACAATTTTGATAGATTGAAAAATTTGTCTCTTTATATTTTCAAGATAATTTGACCTTAAAACTTGGATAAAGTAAGTTCTAGAACAAAACAATGTAAATTTTAGGAACAACACGTAACAGAAAAGGTGATTTTAGGAACTACATAAATTTATTCAAAATGATGGTTATTGTTGTGGAAAGCATGGTTGCAACTAATACCCTACTGAAAACATAAGCATTACAAGTTTTTGAAGTATAGAAATAAAGTTTAAAAAAAGAATAAAATTCTTCCATTACACTAACAAATCTGATTCATTCTCTTCATCACAATCTGCTTCTTTCTAATATTTTCTTCCAGTTTCTTTCTAATATTTTAAATCATCTTGTAATCCTGAAGTGCTTTTTGAGCATTGTTTATACCTCAAGTTTGTTATGATTTAAAGTTATCCCTCCTTTTATCTCCAGAGGGCTAATCTGCAAAAGTCCTTAACCTTTCTTTCATATTCCCTTGAATTGCGATAGGTCCGGTCTGACCTACTTGCTTCACCTCTGAACGGCAATATGAGGACGAATCAAATATATACATGATTTTTTTTGTAATTAATTGAAATCAATTTGATTTAAATTAATACATCTTGTTTTTCTACACAATTTTCCTATTTACAAAAGCATTTTTTCCATCGCAAAGGAAGCTTCTTAATTACATTATCGAAGAAAGAGTGGATTAGGTTTCCAGCTAGTTGCGCAAGAATTCTCCTGTCGCTGTGGAATGTTGCCCTCCCAATGCTTCTTTTAAATGTTAAAACATATGTAATCGCAGATGTTTATAATAAAAGCTGCTAACTTATTATTCAAGTGATTAAAATCATTTACATCTTAATTTATATAGTTTATTAAAACATTACATTTTCATTGTAAAGATAAATATTATTTTATAAGTTAGTTATATTCAAAGATAAATCTAAGGCGATAAGATTGAATTATGGTGCAGATGTTCCTATGCAGTCCACTGGATGTCCTATAGTTTTTCCCTTGTCAAACCAGCTGTATGCGGAAGGACGTTGACATCTTTTTCCCAATAAGATTATTTTGCCTCAATTGAAAGCTAGCAGTAATAGCAGCATTGGCTGTTTGACATTAATGAACAAAATCAATAAATAAAATACCTTGGGGGTCCTAGAAACCGTCAAGAGAACTTTCCCAGCTGCCAGGCAATATTTTGCTTTGACAGCAGCGTCTTTTTTTTTTTTTTTTTTTTTTTTGATTTTTTTCTGCCTGCCCAAATACTGTAATAATCAGAGGTGAGAAGTAGGAATTTTAACAATTGTCTTGGTTTTTGAAGTAAACAATATTAAATATTTACATTATTTATTTTATCATCGCCATTCAGTATTGACATAATGGGAACATTAAAACTAAATTTGCCGCTTCAACTGTCATCAATATGACCAGTTTTTGGAAAGATATGATAGAGCTACATACAAAACTGTTAATATTCCTAAAGACTACTCGACGCAGTTAGAAAAAAACAAAGAGTTTCGGGACAACACAGCATTTAAATCAATTATTTAAATTGGGAAATTTTGTGAATTAAATGTGTAAGAATCAATGCGATTTGAAAGGAGAAGTCAACTATATGACTAACATTTTTATATAAAAAATAGGTAAGGCAAGCTATGGGACTAAATGCCTCTCTTGCGCATAGTTAACATAAAAAGGATATAATATTTTTAATAAAGTAACATTGAAACATAAATTATCCATTAACTGTAGAAAAATACAAACAAGGGAACTGTTTTGCCGTAATACATTGCAGAATAATACATGATAATGCTCCCGTGGCATACATATCTTCTTTTTACTATTAAGGTATTATTTTCTGAAAGTATATTGTAAATACTGACTGGCTAGATTCAAGATAAAAAGTTAATCAACTTGGTTAATTTTTGTTCAATTTCCATAGTTGGTCCTCTTTCTTGGAAAAACATTTTCTCCTCTGTAAATCACAGAAACGCTCAAATATACTATTAATGAATTTTCATCGTCCTATAGAGGGTAGGAAAATATATCTTAAAGATTATACTCCTATTATTGTATAAATTATCTGAAACATCCTCTCTGAGTATGTGCCATGAAAAAGAGAGATAAACGATGATGAGTATATCAGAACAGCCTTTGTTTTCAGCTCAGTGCTTGGAATAAATATAATACATACTTGCCAATCATGGCTCGAACAGGTAACAACTAAATCTAGTTTCTGAATACCCACTCTTTCTTTCTTTAACAAAGAGATTTTTATATTATGGTGAGAATTTTACCGAAAGCAAAGAATCGTGTTATCTATTTTATTCTTTAGCAGTAGGATTGCTAGTAGTTTATATAGCGAAACGTTGGTATGCCATATGTAATACAGAGATGAGAGTTGGTACCACATCGTAATGACAATATATGACGTGATAATTGGTAAGAATGCGAATTACCTTTCGATTTGAGTTAAATCTTCGTGAACAACTGCGTTGTCTTCTTGGTTCCCGGTAGATTCTGTTGTTATTTTGTTAGCTGGATATTTTCAAATTTATTACCTGGAGCGAAAGGGTTTAAGAATGTAACTAATTAAAAATCAAAACTGGTTGCTGAATAATATGTGAGGTTTATGGTTGTCCTCGATAAGTACAATTCTTGGAATGAAAGATTATTGTAATGTTATAATATGTAGAGCGAATTGTGAGACAGACATGATTGTGTGTATATATATATATATATATATATATATATATATATATATACACCTGTTATATATCTGTTCTAGCAAATTAATAATAACGAAGATGTTTCTAAGTATGTTGAAAAGTGTAACAATATTTAATTTTAGTTTAACTTTATGATTCTCGCGAATTTAATCCTTAATACATTCACGCAGTTACTAGAAGTGTTATAGTTCCATTTAACTATACTTGCATTCTAATTCAAATGAAGTAGTTATACATGCGAACTAGGCTCTCCTATTGCTTACGCGAACTGCTTTCCACGAAGAGATTTGACTGAGTGTTAAATTCGCTAATCTTGCATTGCACGTATGCCGGTCTCGCGTTTCGTTCCAGATAGCATTCATTATTGACGTTATTAGGCGCTTGCTATTTGTCATTTTTTTAAGCTATATGTTGTTTCTATCTATCTGTGATTGCTCTATTCATAATTCTTAGGGTTGTGTATGTGTCCTGAAAAAAATCGCTACGTTTATATGTGCGTGTATGTAAATACAGGCCAATAAATAAGTTTTAAGTACACATTGTAGGAGTGCGTATGATTTACAAACATACATGAAAATAAATCTATGAATCCAATACAATTAAAATAAACCTTAATAATGGGCTCCTGGGGTTTGAATCGTAGATTTTTCCTTTCAAATTTCTCAATAGAGAGAAATTGACTGCTGTGATAAAGTTTGAAAAAGTTGGAGATACAGGTGTATAAAGAAGGAATGGTTACTAACTGGTAGCTGTGTAACTCCATAGTACTTAAGGTCTACATATATTTTAGACGGTTCTTATACCGAATAGCGCTTCGTTCCATAATAACACTTCTTATCCCTAGACCTATTTTATATGCAAAAAAAATGCCGAAAAAGACGTTTTAAGAATAAATTCAAAACATATTTGCCTGCCCATCTGGTACTTCATCTCCAGACCAAACAAATATAATTAAATTGAGTGAATATTTATCACTTCTAGCAGTAATCCATATAAATGGAATGTTGTCTGTTTTGTTTACCTATTGTTAAATATGAAATAAAGGAGTCATAATTCTCTATATTAGTAGAAAGAGATAATATTAATTTATTCATCCGTTTATAATGATACCAATAGACAAGCATTTTCAAGATAAGTTTTATTTGATATCCGGTGTAAAATAGTATACATGTTGTTATGCTATTGTGTGAAGAAAAGACTAAAGAATGTTATCATCATTTTAAGTGTTAAGGTGGCGTTATTTGGGAGGTTTATTTTAAATAACAATTGTGCTTTAGAAATAAATTAATAAGACGTTAAAAACGGTACATTACGGTAGGTTTTGCTGTATTTGATGGTTTAAGAGATAGAATATGTATCATTTTATATCCGAACAATAATGATGATGTATGTGCTAGGAAAATATTCGGAAATTTCTCAAGTTGCATTTGGATTACTTAAAATAAACTCTATACTTTAGATAATACTCCTATAACAGGCAAGAAATGGGAAAACTACTTCTGCAAAACTTCTTAACGAACATCTAGCTGCATACAGCGCTGCAAGTTAGAGATTATCTACGTATAAGTTGGTTTAATGTCCTAATATTTAACCAAGCGAGTGGATCAGTAGGTAGCGCTTTGGAATTACATTCAAGAAGTTCTGGGTTCAAATACCTAACCGACCGTTCTGAATTTTTGGCTTTTCCTGGTTTCTCCTGGCGAATGCCGTGATGAATCTTTCACTTTCACGAATTTTTCACTCTCTCACTTCAAATCACTTCATTCCGTTGGTTCTATTACAAAGTCAAAAGTGCCAGGGCGAGGTGGGTTGGTGCGGTGTAACGTCGGCTTGCACTTTCGAAAGGTTTATACTCCGATATCTGGTTGAAAGTGGCATTTCTGAGAGGCTTGAACTTTTTGGTGAGGGGGCATCGCCGGTATTGGGTTTTCTATCTGGAAACATGTTAGGGACCCGGTCCACATCTGTACCTCAAAGCCCGTGAATCCTGGCACTCCCACACATTAACCCTTTCTCCCAGAGGTGCTCCCATTGGGGGTGTAGGCACAGAAGGCTAGCCGTTGAGCTAGGCTCCTCCTTCGTCCCTGACAATCCAATCCAATATATCATTTATGGGCAAGATTTATAAATAAAATGTGTTTCATATAAGAAAAGTGCCGCTCTTTGTCTTTAAGATTATTTTATGGACCGTGAATGTAAGTTTTAAATTAAAGGTTCCATCAAATGCCTGATTTAAAAATGGAACATGTTGCGTCACGGATAAGGGAGAGTTCTTATTATAGCTTTGGAGTAAAATTTAGTATACAAATTGTTAGTACGCCGTTGTATAAAGTTTTCTAAAAGCAATTGACATCAAATGTGGAACCAAAACAGTTAAACCGCCACCCGATTTGGTTACGTAGTGTCTGAACCACCCTGTAACGGAAGCTAACCAGAGGGTGCAAAAGGGCGGGACAGATGCACAGCCAAATGAAAACTCGGTTAAATCTCTGCAAGCTCCCTCCCCATCCAACCCTGATGGTTGTCTCCCATTTGTCGGTATGACTGGCGAAAACAAGCCAGCCTCACACAGCCGCCATTCTTCATTCCGACTCTCCCTTGTTCTGGCACCAGGGAGAATACCATAAATACAGGAACACGAAGCAGTAAATCGCTTTACCGGAGGCAAGAGGGCACCCACAGGGGTCCCCACCGAGCAGTCACGTCTCGCAAGTTATCGCCTGAGACCCAAAGTGGTAACCTTCAGTAATTAGATGTGACCAAGCAACGATTTAATAGAACCCCAACAACGACATTTTTGTCTGCGCTGCGGGAAATTGGTTTATGAACGATGTAGTTCGGTTCCTGATCAGTTTTAAGAATGAATAGCCCGAGAAGTTACGATAGACCTTACAAACGGGTAAATGGTATGCGAATTTAGTATCTTTAAAGTTACCAACACTGTTTATTAGTGTTTCACAGGTATACCTTAACTGGCATTCAAACTTCGTGTATCTACTTCTTATTGGTGACTGCTTTATGAATCTTTATTACGAAACTAAATTAGTATTCTTCAAGAATTCTCATTAGAAATAATTTATACGAATAGCTTGTTGGAATGCGTATAAATAAACACATATACCGTAAGATTGAGTTATATTCCCGCCGCAGAAGCATCGGCGAACGTTCTTTACTTGTGTTATAAACGATGTTGAAATGCCCCTCAGGGGCAATACATTGCCAGGAGCTACGACTGAAATTCCTGTATATCATTTCACTTTTCTTCCGTAAAAACATGGTGATTCGGAACGTGTATCTTTTCATTAAGATATTCTCTCTATATCAATTTTTTAACAAATTGCCGAACAGTTCCTCTATTTGGAAAACTATTGCTAGGATATTACCTTCAGAATCGCCTTGCCACTTCTCTGCAAGAATTGTTTCTCCCTATACGTTCCGCGCTCTGCCGGCCCTAACACGTATAACCTCTCTGTATGTTTATAACTAAAGAGATTGGTTTGTTTTATTTATAGACGCTCTTTAACATCTCAGGACATATGCGTCCCATTCAATTCGGGGCGTGAAACGGCCGGTAAATTTTGCTCAGAGACCTCTTCTTCAGGCTTGAGGTTCTTTTTCGTGCCGTAAATCTGCGATACGGGACCCACGGCTTTACTGCTCTTCCAAAGGAAACCATATTTAGCATTTTTACGCCCGAAAAAATCCATCGAACCTAGCCGGGATTGATCATGCAATCTTGGGTTTACGAGCCAAATATGGTTACCACTAGACCACCAGGGCCGACACAACTAAACGGGTATCGTATCGCGGGATTTTTTCATGTTCTTTCTGCTGCTAAATTATTCACAACGATAGTTATTTATTGAAATGCTCTATAAAACTGTTAAAATTACAGGTAAGATATAAAACTATCATAAGTAATTTCACGAGTGCGGTTGTCGGTCCTCAAGACTGAAAGAAGAGGCCTCTGAGTAAAATTTGGCGGCCGTTTCACGCCCTGAATAGAATGGGATGCTGATGACCTGAGATGTTAAAGTGCGTCCGTAAATAAACAAATAAAAAAAAAGAGTGTGGAGGACAATATTACCCACATAAGATGAATCGGTGATTTGCATTTACTATGACTGTTTGTCAAATAAAATATTTAATAAACAGTATTAATAAGATTAAAATATATACTGCATTATTATTTCATTTCACGTCTTTCTTCATTTTTGTTTAAAATATGATATGTTAATTCCTTATCAATACTTTGTGTAAGCCTATAAACCAGGACTATTGTAAATCAACTATGATAATTTGCAGACAGTTAAAGTTCGAGAATATTGCAATTACAATCGATCGTGACTGGCTGAAATTGCATAAGCTATGAATTGGATTGATCAACATTCAAGTAGATAAATAGTTAGGAAAATATATTATGTTTCAAAAATATGCAGCTCCATGTTTTAAGGGAATGAAAGAGCAGGGGCTGCAGAGGAAGGTTTTTTTGAGATTTTTCACCTAAATGAAGAAAAACAAAAGCATTAGGAAGGCTTTTTTTTAATAATAGTGTTTAACGCCCGTTTTAGTGCTAAGACATCATAGACGATAGACATTGATGATGCATACCGCCACTGATGGCCGAGGGCGGTAAGAGGCGAACTCGTGAGCCGGAGGTCTGGGGTTCGATTCCCAATGAGGATCGTTCTCCCTGACTGAGGATTTTTGCAGATTATCCTCAGTCCTTATAAATGGAAAAGGCCGGAGAGGTACCCTAAAGTTAGGCCTGAAACGCTTCCATCCTTAAAAATAAAAATCCTTTCCCATTTTATCATTTCATCTCATTATCAACAGTGCCCACCGCATGTGGTATCAGTAGTAAAAACGGGCCTTAAACACTATTAAAAATGATGATGATGACGATGATGATGATGATACTTACGGTACGTGGATACCTTAAGTGGATACCTAGGTACCAAGTACTCCACATGTAAATAGTTAGTTAGGTTGGTGAAGAATTGAAATTTCCTATTCAATTCTTCACCCCTACCACAAAATTCTTGTGAGTACTCATTTTTGTGATTTAAAAAAAATAGAAGCGGAACAAAGTTGTGTTCTAAAATCTTTAGGCACACATAGTATATTATACATTACAAATTTAATTATAAATAAACATATATCTCATTATCCACATTAATGTTACATAGTATATAATAAAAAGTATTTGCTTTTTAATTGCTTTGCAGAAATGTACGTAAAATACTTTTTTTATTACGAACCGTACTATTTCAAATATTTTTGACATTTTGTAAAGATAACATATTATCAAAAACAGTATGATAAAATAAAGTATTGCCAATTTGAGTACCTCTTGTATTCACATCTCAATATTTTTATTCTTTTTTTTTTTTTCAACAGCATCCTTGTAAATATTCTTCCTGAAAGGATGCATATATAATTTTAGTTTAAACGCACCACCAGATGCAGCTATGCACATTCATAACAACCATGAGTATAACGTATGCGCTTTATAAAATACTCTTCGATAAGAACAGAGATTGCATCTTTTAAGTGGATATAAATAGGGATTTGCATGACAAAGTATTGCCTTCACTTGCTTGCTATTGCTCCGGGCTTCTCATTACAGCTTCTGTTTTCCACCACCTTCGGCTGTGGCGCTGCAGGAGATCGTGTTGGGCGGAAAAGTCCATATCCACCTTGGCGTGATATAAATCTAAATGAAATGTAGGTTTCTTGTTATATGTTTTCCTTCCGCGGGAGCTATACATGAGACTTTTGCTTACACTCTTACCCCTGACAATTTATTCCAAAGCTATCCTATTTTACCAGTGTTTCATGAAGATAATATATTCCACATTATTTGCAACATTGGTCTTGACAAGTTACAGTTATTGCCTAGGTCAATCTACAGAGAGTCATACATGTTGAAACGTTCCTTACTGCCCACCCCAGTGAAATATAAATATCATTTAATATGCAAGTATGTTGCAAATTTAATTATCATAATATTTCATGTATTGTAATTAGTAATGTATATATCGTATAAGTGTAACACGACATAATGTTAATATGTGGCTTGTATGTCAAGAAAAGAGAAAGTCTCTTGTGTTTTTCGGTTATGGTAGCTTGGAAAGTCAAAAAGATCATAAAATATAATAGGAAGGAGCCCGAGGGTTCAGTGTGAAATCCCGTTTTTAAAAGGACTGTCATTGTAAGGTTAATAAACTGAAGGACTTTTAAATCCGTTTAGTGCTTTGACCCCGATAGAAATTGTACTTGAAATTGAATTGTAATTAAACTGGCCAATGCTAACAAAATGTTTTAAACTTTCAAACATAGCGTATGGTAGGTGAACTTAAACCAACCAATGGAAAATGTATGATAGGCGCGAAACCTGCGTGTGCCTTTGTGACCCCTTTTGCCGTCACTAAGCCAACAATTGCTTCATATGAATTTGATATACAAGGAAGCGTTTTGTCGACTGGCGCAATCATTGTTCAATGTGCAGTTCTAAGATCTACACGCCGCGCGCACGTCTAAGTTCCAACGTTGCAGGATACAAGCAGTTCTCGGTTCTCAGAGCAGTTATAAGATCTACAAGAGGCAAGATCTTCTACTTTGGACGCGGGCATATATCAGTTGGGCAGTATTTAAATTGACACTCAACTGATTTGATTTATTTATGGACGCTCTTTAACATCTCAGGTCATCAGCGTGTCACTCAACTGAAAAGCGTTTTATCAGTTATATATCAGTTAGGAGTTTTAAGTTGATACTCAGCTGAGAGGCATTCATCTATTTGTTTTATTTAAGAACCCTCTTTAACATATTAGGTCATCAGCTTTCCATTGAATTCAAGGCTTGAAGCGACTGGTAAATTTTGCTCAGAGGCCTCTTCTTTCAGTCTTGAGATTCTTTTTCGTGTCGTAAATGCACGACACATTGCCCACGGCTTTACTTCCTTTTCGAAGAAAGTCATATTTAGGATTTTTACACCCAAAAAATCCATCGACCCTGGCTGGGATTGAACCCGCGATCCTGGGTTTACAAGGCAAGTATAATTAACACTAGACAACCTGGACCGACAAGTAGTTATCAGTTACGTAGTTCAGATAAACAGTTACCAGTTTAAACAGTTTTTAGTTTTATACGCCGCGGCACTCACTTGTATGTAAGTAAATAAGTTTCACACACTGCAGCTAAGTTTCTATTCGTAGTAACTGAGCCCATCGCAAACACCAGAGAACGCGAAAGATTTTTAGCCTAAAAATCACGTGTGTGTGTGTGTGTGTGTGTGTGTGTGTCGCATCGCGTGCTTATTTATACTATTGAACTCCTCTCCCAGTCCTGCTGAATACGAATCAACATTGAAGCGATCAATAATCAATCTACCAAACCTCTCCAAAATTGACATCACAACGTGAGATCACTCGATGTCGACAATAAATTGGTATCCAACCTGGGGCACTTAGCCGGAGCCTATAAACCGCTTCACAAATTGGCGCCCAGCGAGGGGTTATAAGCAAACAGTCTCATAATGTGGCTCTAATTGTTGGGTCCAATAACTAAACCTCTTGCACTGACAATTCATACTGACTTTTCATATGAGGTGAATGCCCCGCCATTTACGAACTGGGAATATTATTCAGTGTCAGTGATGCAATGAAATATAAAATGTTTTCTAAGCAATCTATGAACTGAAAATCGCTCTAATACAAGGTCTCCAAAAATGAAAGCTGGAGTTTCATGAGATTACTATGAAGCATTTGGATAATACGCTTGAAAACACATTTAATTAGTTTAGTAACTCAAATTGATTTATTGTGTTTTACTTTCTGTTATTGCTGTCGTCATAATAAATTAATTATTGAAACTGAATATCGAATTAACTTAATTGAAACATTAAGTAATGTTCATACGGGAATCAATAAATAAGCATAGAGTCAGGATAAAAGATTTCTGTATGTTTACCGTAAAAGGAAAAGCTACATGTTTTATGGCTGGCGAAACAAATCGGCAATTCTGTTACAACATCGATTCAGACGATAGTAAGAATCCGCCAAATGAAAACAATATTAGGCTCTGGTACAGTTCCAGAAAATCGGTAGTGTACAAAAAGGAAAAACATGAAATCCTAGAACGTCTCAAGAAAATTTTGAAAGGATCCAACAGTTCTGTATTAGGAGTTCTCGGAAGTCCTAGTCTACGATAAGGTCTTTCCACGTCATGCAGTAGAGATTGAAGTAACATCCCTATAATAATCAACTCTTGCATGCAACAAACCACAGGACTAGGTACATAGGGTTGAATTTGCTATTAACATGCTAAGATGATTGGTGGGGAATAGAATGTCTATAAAATATCCTCTTCTGAGATGAGGGCATATTTGAAGCAGGAAATGTTGACCCAAAATTTCCTTTTTAAGTATAATTACTTCTGACAACTATAATAATAATTGTATCTTATTTCAGATAATCAAGGGTATTAATATTGTAATTGAAAGGAGGACCCCAATATTATATGTATTAATGTATGTATGTATAGATATGTCTTGTTACTAGTAAGCAATATTCAAGTTATTTTTCTATAATACCGATGATTGACAATGCCTATGTGACTTTGTTATGTTTATAAAGGGAAAGGAAATGCTATACTTTGTCGGAAGAAAAAGTCAAGACGTTTACCTGGGAAAATATTCTTTTGTTAAGCATTACCCTTTTAAACCCTCGGACACTTGCCGGTCCCAGGCACCAGATGTACGGTAAAAGGCCAGAACTGTGTATAACTGTATACTTGCCGCCAAAAGGGATTTACCCCTTACAGAAACACGAGTTTTCGTAGAAACCAAACTATCTGTAACTAAGGAAGGAAAAAATCATTACTTTGGAAATCAAACATGTAGGAAAAGTGCCGAAATTTATGATAGGCCATTTTGGAAAACTCAAGCGTGGGAAGACATTGTAGATCAGAAGGGAGAGAATAATTTTAGCAATGGGCATCGAATAAAATTCAACGAATAAGGAGAATTTAGCGATACAATAAATATCTTAAGGTAGCCAATGGCGAACATATAACTAAGGAATAGAATAAGAATCAAGGGAATTTAATTTAGCGAGAGGCATGGCGATGTTATAGAAAACTGGAATACAGGGATCAGAAGAGGGTCATTTTGGTCATTTGGAAAGCAGGCAGTCTATGTCATTTCTAGTTCAGTCGAGGCAGTCTAGGGAATTCTTCATCCTAAAGCAGTAAGAGTCAGTCAGGTAGTGCTATATAATAACAATAATAATCACCATCATGTTCAAGTGAATAAATACGCGAGTGAATACCGCGAACTATAATCTGCCTACGAACAACATGTTCCACAACCTTCCAAGTTCTAAAATAAATTAAATGTTCAACCAGTGCCAAACATCATTATTTCAGTGAACAATCTCCTTCCCTCCCTAATGACATTACGTCATTAAAAACAGTCCAAAATCGCCCATTCATTTCCCCAAAATAGAAACCACAATAATACCCATTTCATGTTTCATGTGAGTAAATCTATACAATTGTCGAATTTGGGACTAGGGATATCTTGTGTGACACACGAACACATTGAAAGTCTCCAAAGGTCAATGTATGGTGTAGTCTAAGGCACATCAAGATTTTTGGTCGATTATTATATCTTGAAATCAGTATCAATTCCTTTGACATATTACATAACTTTCTTTTTTCACAAAAACAAATTGAAATGGAAGAATATGAGTTACAGATCATCTTTCACTGCACAAATCGTGTGCAAGAGCAGCTAAATCATCTATTTTCAAATCGGTGGATGTCAGAGATGGATCTATCCCATAGCCAGCACAAAAATCTTATCTTACTCCGTTAGAGTGCTTCTTGAGGGACTGTCAGGAATGAATATTACAGTGAAAGAGTTGAGAACCTTATTCCCCTCGAGTAAAGAATCAGGGAAAAAACTAAAAAAGTTAGTACAATCCAGAGTGTGGACTACATTTCGTTTTGACGTCTTATCATGCTATTAATGGTGTGCATATTGAAGCTTACTAATGTTATTCAGAGTCCAAGTTGCTAAATTGATTAAAAACGGTTTCATTTCATTACATATAATATGCACTTCACAGTAATCTCATGAAATCCCTTCATTTATTTTCATAGAACCTATATGAATATATACATATATATATATATATATATATATATATATATATATATATATATATATCCATAGAATCATAATAAAACTTCGTTTAATGTAAAGAAAATGCCAAAGAGATTTTGTTTGTGAGCTTTTGAACGATGACTAATATAACCTAACTTTTCCTCAGTAAGAATCCTTAGTCGTATTCATCGCTTTTTATCTTGAAAACGTACAATTTTCCGAAATTCGTGAACTGCATTATAGATCATTTAACTTTAACAATAAGAGTTTTGCTTTCAATTTGTACCCATAGTTGACAAGTGACTTAATGATGGTTTCCATGGCAGTCACCTGCCGACTAATAATTGCATAACCTCGCTTGCGATCATACAAGTGCCGCGTCAGAGGTCGATGCTTGTACTATTGCTTATAAAACGTCCAGTACTACTACTACTACTACCACTACTACCACTACTACCACTACTACCACTACTACCACTACCACTACTACTACTACCACTACCACTACCACTACTACTACTACTACTACTACTACTACTACTACTACTACTACTGCTACTGCTACTGCTACTGCTACTGCTACTGCTACTGCTACTGCTACTATTCACGGAAGCAATTGGATCGTTTTGTTTCATTCTCTCAACTCCAAACGGAATAGTATCGTGAAACCTTATTGCTTTTAACCCTCATTTAATACCGAAATTGTTTATTATTCGTGACCATTTATCTATCGTTCTAGTGTACAACGATTAAAAATATTGACACCAGTCCAGTTGGCTCAGGGTTAACGTCTTAAATTCAGTACGCTTTTTTTTAACCAACCAATTTTACTAAGTTTTGTTTCTTTCTTTTCCGCAGTTTCCTCAGTTTGAAGGCCCCTTTTGTGTTGAGTAAATCACACCAGAACCTCCAAAAAACATTTTCTGCCAAAAAGCTATGAATGTATATAGGATAACATAGTAAGAAAGATGCGCAATAACTTCAAATGTCTGACAGAAAATAAATTCGCATGTCTTTTAACTGATGCCGCAATAAGTCTAATAAGCCAAGGATAAAATAAATAATCAGTAATACGAAATATGTAATCTTGGTTCGCTGTGATATCTTTTTTCCAACTATAACACTTTGAGCCTCTTAACAGGAACTTGGGCTCTTTGTGGCATTTTTAAAGTCTTTAGCAGGAAATCTGCTGATAAATACAATGAATAACTGAAGACTTGATGTGAGTATTTACTATATTCTTATCTTAAAATCATCTTTTCATTTATTTTTTAGATCGAAGGGGGCAGACTGCGACCTCGGCAACTGACAGCAAAGAAATCAAATCCGGGCCTACAAGAGTTTACACAGATCCATCCAGTCATACTTGTAAGTATATTCATACCTTCCCCTTCTTCTAAAATATTTTTAAAAAAGTCTAAAGGTTATTTGAATGCCTCCAAAAGAGAAAAATGTTACTTTACCCTTTATAACACAAAATTTTTAAAAAAAATTTTTTAATGTAACAATTTATCCTTCCGAATACGCACACGCATACACACATGAGCATGTATATATGCAATAGCTACATTTTTTTTTATTTATGGACGCTCTTTAACAGTTCAGGTCATCAGCGTCCCATTCAACTCAGGGCGTGAAACGACCGACAAATTTTGCTCAGAGGCCACAATAGCTACAGTTATATATTTTCATTGCAGTGTGTTGGGGGAGAGGGGTTGAAACAATGACTTCCATCTGTTTAACTCAATGCTTGGCTTAAAGTTGGTTTTTTAAAACACCCGTTTTTTTCTAGAGAATTGAATATACATATACATATATGATAGTTTTTATGATATTTTGTGTATTAGCACAGTAAGAAAACCATTACTTTGAATGAAACGAGTAGCTCATGTAACACAAATAACTTATTTCTTTGCTTCTTTTGGGACACTTTTTATTGCTAAAATAAGCACAAATTCTGCTTGTACACTTTTCTGGTAAATGGGTTTCTACATGCGTTAGAATTATCTGAGAACCAGGTGTTTGGACATTTTTGTACATAAATTTAGATATTGTTATAGTGACTTTTGAGGTACTTTGTGATTCAGGTTTCTTATAAATAAAAGTTGCTATTAATTCATTAGCCAGGATGTTTCTCAGATGAGACGCGGTTGACCTTTGTGAAACTGTGACGTATTAGCAGTCTCTGGATAAATAATAAATCAATTAACTACTGCTGCATCAAAAAACAATAAAAGAGCTTTATCCACTACTTCTTAGATTTCCAAAATAAAGTATAACCAAATAATAATTTATCAAATATATTTATAGTGTTATAGTAAGAAATAGAGTGGAACACTGAAATGATACTCTTCTACCTGACTTGTCTTTCCTTGACACATAATATATTTGAATAGGGTTGTTTATGTTACTTGCAACACCAACAAATTTTGTCTACAGAATGTTTATATCCGTAGAAAAGTCAGATTGTACAAATTCCATCTGCTAACCAGAATGAACTATGGATTTAGAAAAAAATGTTCTATTTTGGAGCATGTTACCACTACCAAATATTTCTTTGGACAATAATTGTGACAATGGCGATTGATTAGTAAAATATATATAATAAAAACTAAAATAATGCTGAAAACTAAAATATAAAATAACATTTTCTCCTAATGTAACGTTCTCTTTTAATTCAGTATATAACCTGTAACAAACAGTACAGGCTGCAACCCAGACTTTAAATACTATTTTTGAGGGTTTCATTGGCATGTATTGCTTCAAGGAACTCCTTTGAAAGCTATCATGCTCTCATTGATATAAATGGATCTACTAGGACTAAAGTTTTTCGAGAACACACTGTTAAGAAGAGAAAGGAAAAGATTAACTTCATACATCTTATCATTATCCATTTCACATTTTTTTTTTTCGTGTTACCCATTTAGGGTTCATTAATCTTTAAAAAGCTTCCAATTGACATTAGTGAAGAGTCGGTCCTGTGATGTAGTGGTATCCATACTTGCTTCCTAAACCCAAGATCGCGAGTTCAATCGCGGCCAGGATCGATGGATTTTTTCGACCGTAAAAATACTAAGTTGGCTTCCTTCAGAAGCAAAGTAAAGTCAGGGGTCCCGTGTCGTACATTTGCGGCACGAAAAAGAATCTCAAGCCTGAAAAAGAGGCCTCTGAGCAAAAGTTATCCTCCGTTTTACGCCCTGAATTGAATGAGACGCTGATGACCCGAGATGTTAAAGAGCATCCGTAAATAAAACAAATCATCAACAGCATTAGTGAATATATTCTGTTGGCACATTAACTAGAATAAGTGACTAGTAATGGCTTATGCTTGGAAGTTGATTAAATCCTATAATCACAAGTATATCAAAGAAAGCTTTCAATACTGCCAAGTTCAAATTTAAATTTTAAATAATTATCCTTCTTAGCAGCATACAGATTAGATTGCAGAACAATGCTAGTTAGAGAAAAAACAAATATACAACAGACAATGGGGACTTTAAATTAATTTGATCCAAAACATAAAATTTTGAAGTATGAAACAAATTTGGGTCCTTAAAAGCTTAGAGAGTGTAATTTATAGAACATGTAGGTCTAGCTGTAACATCATCATCATCATCATCATCATCATCATCATCATCATCATCTATTTCCAAATCTTCTCCATTCATCTTCGTGCTTTCTGGTATTTATGTACCTACGTTTAGGTGATGGAGGTACAATGTTATAACTATTGTCATAAGCAAGCTCTTCCTATGAAGAATTAGAGAAATGGTATTTGGTAGCATATCATCAGCATCTGAAGCTACCTCACTCTCAGTATCAACAGCCTGGTCATCATTTGCTGGGTCCATCAGGTTGTAAAATTCTTTATGTGTCATTTTCTTAATCTCCCTGAATGAAAATCTTTCGCCATTCTTCGAATTCAAAAAAAAAAAAAAAAAAAACGAAACCTTGGTGTAGGATATGCACAAAATGTTTATAATTTTAAAATCAGAAGTTCATTTGTCAAATAATGTGAAATATAGGCATAGGGCGATAGTTCATATGTATTTGTATTTTTACAACATAACGAATGCCGTTTCATTTTTTCTTGCATATCAGTAGTTAAATTTGTAAGATTATATGTATTTACATCTATAATTAATTATAATTTGCTTCATATGTCAAAAATGAATCAAACTAAACATATTATATACTTCACAAAATATACCTTTTTAGCACTTTGATTCATAATCACTTAAATAAAATTGTGCCAAAAACATGTTTGAAGTGGATGGTAGTTTATTATTGTACCCACATGTATAGAAGTATGTCCTGTCAACGTAAAAGGCAAACAGGGCTCTTTCACCATTTAGGGACATTTAATTCATCGATAAAGGCCATATTTTGGCATTAACAGCGTATTATTTCACCTTTATGATATGTTCCATATATGAACTACTATCTTATAAAGGGAATCAGTTATTTTAGGGGAAAGGTTTTACAGTCATCTCCTTAGTACATGCAAAAAATGATAAAATATAAATTTAATTTCGATTAAAAATGTCAACGCTAATTTTTCTCAATTATGTATTGAAACAGTCCTTACAGCCCAACCCCAATGAAATATAATTATAAAGTATATTTATGTAAACCCAGTCGTCATATTTGGCAATGCAATTAGAAATATAAATATTCTGTATATATATATATATATATATATATATATATATATATATATGTGTGTTTCATAAGCTCTAACTTCGACGTAAGAATTGTACAAAAGATAAAGTCTGTTATTTTTCCGTTGCAGTAGCTTAGAAAGTCAACAGGGTAATAAAACTATACTATGGAAGAGAATCGCTGTGTGAAGCCCCTTTCCTTTGTTTAAATGGACAGCTACTGCAAGGTAAATAAACTGAAGGATTTGGGTCTTTGACCCCTACCGGTTGTTACTATTAGCCCTTTAAAAATAGTCAATACAAGCCAATGCTGAAAAATATTTTAAAACTTTATGAAAATAGCGAATGGCAGGTGTAGTACATGAACTTAAATCAGCCAATGGAGAATGTATGTTTGAACTTTTAAAGATAGGCGCGAAGTTTACGCGTGCCTGTGTAACCCCACGACAATCGTTAAAATCAATAATTTTTTTTATTTGAATTCAATATACAAGGGAGATTTACTCGGCTGAGGCACTCAGTTTGAAGATCTACATGCGGCAAGATACATGCAGTTCACTCGAGTCAGTTCAGAACAGATCAGTTCGGCTCATTCATCAGTTCTCGATACGCGGAAAACTCACGCAGTTCGCAGTACTCATTATAATTACGAATTTCAGTTTCACGCGCTACGGCACTCATATGCAAGTTTTACACGCGGCAACTGAGTTTATATTCAACATAGCCAAGTTTTTCATACGCAAAACACCAGAGAACGCGAAAATTTTGGACTTAATAAAATACCAATATATATTATGTCGCATTGCATATTTACACTATTGATTCCCAATCAACAAAATAACATATTTTACTCCATTTAAGCGTAGGCACTTCAAAATTTGGCTTCCCAAAATGTCACTCGACGTCAACAACAGATCGCTTCAAGATTGGTGCCAAACCTGGGGCACGTAGCCGGAGTCTTACCAAACCGCTTCATAATTTGACTCACCAGCGTGTGGGCCAACAACAACGACGAACACCACAACCCCCACCACAAAACCACTTCAATATAAATAGTCATAAATAGATATACAATATAAGTATATAATTGAAAGTTGTTCAGAGTACTAATATGTCAAATGGAGTGAACAAAAATATGAATATTGTTTTAATTTATAATTAATTTTAAATTTTTATATGCTGAATTATGCTTATATCACTTAATATTTTACACATGATACATAAAAGTTATGTGTTCAGGTATAAGGATGTGCCAAAAATGTCTAAATGGCAACCTATACTTGTTTTTACACTTTTGAACTTTTCTCTCAGAGGTGAACGATGCAAACAGCTCGTGCGGGCATGGATTCCCCTCGGCGTACATATCCCTCTTGTAAGGTCAGTTTGTTGTTTTTCTGATTATATCACAGCTGTTTCAAAAAAAAATTAACGATCATGTTATGGCATTCTGGTTGCTCTTATCATTACAACAAATGTTCGAAGTGAGCACCATTTACTACCAAACGCTGTCACACAGCATTTTTTTCTAAAGTCTCTTGTAAAGAAAGGGCATGCACGAATCAAATGCATCTCCATTCTGATTCTCTATTTAAATTCTAAAAAATTGTTGGGTATTAAGTAGCTCCCACAGACAGTAATCTAGATTATTGAGATCTGGGATCTATGTGGTCATTCAGTGCGTCTTTTAGTTCGTTTTTCTGGAAATGCTGAATTGAAAACGGTCTCTCACATCTCTTTCAAAGTTTTCTGGGGCAGCATTCTAGTTGATGCACGATTCTTACACCAACAAATAAATTGATATGTTAGAATTATACGTTCTAAAATAGGTACAGATACAATACCAGTTGTTAGATTTCCTTCAACGGAAAGGTATCCCTATTACAATTAAAACTACCAATGCATTTACTCTCTGTGGATATTGCGCGTACTGTTGCGCTAACCAATGCGGATTTTTCGGTAATCTTTGTCGTTATTTACGCCAATTAGCTATACCATTTAGACAAAAAGAGGCATTATCTGAAAATGTTATGTCTTATGAACTCCAGATTTCGGTTTGTCAGCTGCATTAATATTTCATAAAATTACTGAATTCATCTTCACTTAATTTCTGTAAAATTTGTAATTTGTATGGATGTCATTTAGCAGATTTCATTAAACTACAAACAGATGCTCACTAACACTGTAACTCCTACCTAATTGTCTTCTGTGGATTTTCTTGGGCAGACAGTAAAATATTAAGGGCATTTGCGTTATTCGTAGCAGATTTTGGCATTTACGCTTCTTCTTGCACTGTTCCTTTTATTGGACTACTTTATATTTTTGACAATGTGGTATATCTCTATTTGTATGCATCTGATTAACAAAAATTACACCCTTACCTATTCTCATTCAATCACAATATCCAACAATCATTAAGATTTGTATTCCTTCACTTTCAGTAATTCTAGTCACACCAAGCAATATTCTACACTAAGGATGACTAGTTTTCTATTTTAAAGCACTATTTATGACCTCCTGTAATCTCTCAAACAATGTAATGCTGAATTTAAATAAATTTATCTTCTTATCAGGTATATATCTGATTATGTCCTATAGCATGCTCGCATTTCGTTTTTATTGCCACTGACATCTCCCTTAAAAGCCTAGAGGTTCCGGAGAATATGTTATTTGTTATTTGTTAAAAGAAAATAAGGATCTAGTGATATTGCAAAGATTTATTAAACAATTAATAATCAAAAACGAGAATTCAAACGAAACAAAATATAAGGACTATTTCAATAAAACTTTTAAAATCTTTAAACATTTTAAAATGTATCTGTATTCAAAGTTCACATGTCGAGAAACTGCAACAGAATGAGAGACAAAATACCTATCTAACTGGGCTTGCGAACTTACACTCGCTTTGTAACAGGAAAAATTGCGTAATACAAGATTAAACAAATAACATGCAAGTTCAATAATATTTAAATAGCTGTATAATACAATAATTTGTTACATTAAGCCCAGTAACTACCCAAATAACATATTATAAAAGTTCTAAAAAATTTAAAATAAGACCTAAGTAGAATTTACATTTTAAATAAATAAAATTAACTTAAGACATTGCAGCAAACCTGGGATCATGATAGGCAAAAAATGTCTAAGAGAAACCGAAAAGCCCCATTCCCCTGGGAACTTCTTATCTACGTCCTATCACAACAACAGCTCAGGAGTGAAGACGTAGCACTGTCCATTACCCGAGTTGATAAGCTCCAGAGTTAAGTCTAAAGCTACGTCACCACCATTAGAGTACCTAGAAAGTGAACAAGCTAATATCGTTGGTGAAAAATTTCTTGCGACAACAGATAATGCAAACTATTGATTGATATTCCTTTAATAAATGCAGCTTTTAACATTTTAAGAAACTTGCATATTATTAACTTAAACTTTTTGTTTACTCTGTATAATTGAGATAAGTTCTAGAATTTTGCAAAATAATTGCTAAAGAAATAGATCATAGAATTTACAGTGAGCCAAAAGAAATTGGAATGCTTAATAAAGTTATTTTGCTTATAAAACATCTATTGTTTAAATTTTTATTTTATATAGAGCAGATTCCTGGACTACAAATGAATAATCAACAATCAAGCTAATTCATTTCAAAATGGGCTTTTGCAGATATGTAAGGAAAACAATCTAAGTTTAAATTTTTAAAGTCAACAATAAGGGAAATAAAGAATTTTTTTTTTAAGTTATAGCAAAAAGAAATAAAATTATGCTAGTATAGATTGTCAGGTGTGTGATACATTTCAGAATAGTCGCCAAAAACCATTCAATTGTGATGTTGGAGGAAAAATTAAGCAAAGGAAAACCTTAAGAAAACTGAATCAATGGAGCACATCATAGGGTGGTTGCTCATGACATGGAGGAAACAAATTGGTTTTAGAAAGGAAAATCCTTGTAAACTTGAAAAATTTATACTGATAGTGGTGATGATAATAGTTATAAACGGGGGTGTGTATACTATACACAATCAAATTGAAAAGAATGTGCACCAATTATGAATTTTGTTTGCACATTGTCCACATCAGAGAAAGAGCTCCAGCTCATAAGTTTGTACATCAAGTCACAGGTTCCCTACAGAAAATGCAGACTTTATGTTTTTCTGAGCTTGTGCAGTGCAAATAGTGCATCATGGAGACCACAAAGACCCCCTGCAATTTAATAACTCACTACGTCACATTATCGCACGAGTATTGTTACGGGAATACGAAATGGCGTCATATATAAATTTAGTTTTAAAGAGATCATAAAACAAAACAACACTAAAAGCCTGAGAAACAGCACCATAGGTGTGCAGTGAAAGACAAAGAGAGAGACTGTTATAACTGGGTTCCTCCATGCTTATGAATAATTTTAATTGCATATGTCTCTGGTATATAAATCACCTTTTAAGGGGAGGGAGGGAAAAGCTGAAAATGTCGGATGCTGATACCCTTGTGAGAAAAGAAACTGATAAAAGGTATGCTCATCAGACTTCAAATAGAATTTGGGAATTAAACGGCAGTGATAAAATGAAATAAACGAATTTCAGGAAACTTGATTATCTGTTTGCATGACCTCCGTGTCCTCTTTTGAGATGACACAGGCTCAAACATGGCTTTCGTTTCTATTTCGATATCTGCTAATTATTGAAATAGATATTTCCACAGACAGTTTTCCATTTCCATTTTAATATGTTTATGAGAAAATGTAAATGTTGTTACAGGAATACAACTTCTAAATAGAGATATAGGTAACAAGTAATAAAAAGGAATATAATGTTAAAACAAATGTTAAATTTTGAATCGTTGAATGTCTAATAATGCAGTTTTGGTATTTTAGAAGTGTAAAAATTGGTAAACGAATTTTGTTAGCAAATGTGAAAGTTTAGAAATATATAGTTCAAAAAGTTAGAAATGTTAAACAGTTCAATTATAGAACTCGATGAGAAAGTTATGTAAATACACCGTGAAGTTGTTCGAGTTATGGGCCAACTGAGAGAATCAGTCGTCAAGGTCCTATGATGCACGTGCAGATAGAATTTTTAGTTAGTTTGAGGGAGGTCTTGTCAGTGAGTGGTTTTGCGTTCGTGTGTTGCTTTGTACTTTCTTGTGTATAAATTGTGTACTAATCGTTCATTGTTAGTTATGCCACTCACAAACACAGTCTTGTAGAACGGGTTTTTATGCATGATACATGTGTGAAAACTGATTCTTACAAGGAAGTTGTATCGCGAATTGCAAGAAAATATCCTGACAATCATGTTCCAGTAAGAGAAATGTTCACCAACTTGTTAAAAAGCCACAAGAGACAGGATCTCTCAGTGACACAAAAAAATTTGTTCTTACGAAAGAACAGTTGTGAGGAGCGTTGTAAAAGTTCTTTGCCTGACCGAAAAAACACAAGATTAAATATTTTTTTTTCAAAATAGTCACTTTGTAAATCAGTTTAGTCCAACAACTTTCCAACTTTGTAATGCTCTCAGTAAAATAAGATTTGTCCAACTGTGAAAAATAAGCGTCTATCAGCTTCAACCTCTTCATTTCATGTGAATCTTCGTCCACTCAATCATTTGTTCAGATTTGAGAACAAAAAGTTATCCCTGGGAGTCAAATCCGGCGAATATGGCGGATGTAGAAGCACTTCCAAGCGAAGGTCGTGCGTTTTGCAGCAACATTCTAGACTTGTGTGAAGGCGCATTGTTGTGATAAAAGAGAATTTTCTTTATCGCAAGGTGTCTACGTTTAGCCTGAGTAGCATCCTTCAGTTAGTCCAGTATTGAAGCATAATACTCCCCGATTATAGTTCTGCCCCTCTAGGGGTAGTCTACGAGCACTCCCAGTGAGAATTCCAGAAAAACCGTAAATTGCTTTATTGGAATAAAGTGACCCTTAAATTTGTATAAACATGTTAATACATTTAAAGATTATTACGGTTTAATGTTGTGATTCACTCTTCGATTGAGGCCACTGTGACACAGCGAGTCTTTGTATCACACAGTATTTAAACATATTTCTTTACAAAGTAAAGATTACTGGGAAAGCCTTTTTGGGATCAGAAGTTTTTGAATACTGAAACGTACCGGAATATTAAAATATCCTTTACGATCAGTTGTTTGAACGTTTCTATTTCCCTATTTAATTCTTTTATTAAACGTCACCTCTTATTTTGGGTCGTGTCCAGTATATTGCATATTTTTCCATTGCAGATACTCTTGAACTGTTTTCCACTGAACATATACTTTTTTCACATCATGTTTTCTAGAAGCTGGCAGAAGAAGATATCTACTCATATCCTGGGCTTACAGCATTTACAACACAGTAATCTCGAAAGTTTTGCAACAGAATAAACATTGGAGGACTTGCCCTTTCCTGGGAGAAACAATATATTATGGTCTGTCTCATTTATGTTCTATAATTCAGACATAAATTACAACTAGCCCGTGAGACCTCAGGAAGAGTAAGGCCGTATTGCCTAGCAAGAAACTTGTGCGTTGCACTCCGGGAAAGCTCAAACTAATTTCTTGGATTCTTCTTTATGAGCAATCTCCATACTGTTGCTGTAGACAGAAAGTACCGAAAAGTAAGCTTTAAATATTTCATCCATTTTCTGTAATTCCTACCCAATTTCTCTGGTTAATCTTTTAATCATATCCTTTGGCTTGGCAAATCCTTTGGTTGGAGTTCATCCCCATCAAATGCCCTACCTAAGTTCATTTCTGTCAGCTGGCTCTATTGGGAGCTTCCTTACAGAATTATATTATTATTATTATTATTATTATTATTATTATTATTATTAAATTGTGTTTAACCCGATTCTAACTACGGAGGCATCACAGGCGGTGGACATTGAAGATACATGAAATGATTTTTTTTTTAAGGAAGGAAGCATTCCAGGCCTAAGTTTAGGGTACCTACTCGGCCTTTGTCGTTTATGAGGACTGAGAAAAACCTGTAAAACACCTTAGTCACGAAGGAAGGTCCTGGAGGGAACAGAACTCCAGACCTCCTGCTCACGAGTCCGCGCCTTAACGACCTCAGCCACCGCCACGGTTTCCTTAAAGAAGAAATGAACGAACACTGAAGTTCATTATTTCTCTTTTGCTTTTGACGATATATCTTAGAAGCATTATTTAGAGAGCTTCACATATATGATTATTTTTACCTGCATTCAGTTGGTTTGTTGTATAGGTTTGACGATTATTTTTGTGGCAACGATAAAATAGATCATGTTTGACGAAGTGGGGTGATCACAGGTATAGAGAGGGTACGGTATGATAATTATTCGTATTGTCATACAACCTAGCGTGAGGAAAACATTGTTTCCAGAATATTTTTGTGGCAATTAGAGGTTGATTGGCATGCTGGGACCTGTATAAGCATCACAGAAATTGGCTGAAATTGGGAAGTTTTTTAACCAAAGTGCGAGAAACTAGAAGCAATTTATTTTTCTGTTAGAATGTAAAACTATCGTAACATAACTGTATATGTATATAATATGTTTTCGCTGATATATCTGTAAATACATTTTTTCCTATCTTTAATATTTATTTTTTTCTCTCTCTCTCTCTTTAGTATCATCGACCTATAACATAACCCATGCATTTATGTATTTCAAATACATAGAGTTTAGTCGACCCTGGTGGTGTAGTGGTTACCATACTTGCCTCCTACACCCAAGATCGCGGGTTCGAACCCGGCCAGGACCGATGGATTTTTTCGGGCGTAAAAATCCTAAGTATGCCTTCCTTCGGAAGGGAAGTAAAGCCGTGGGTCCCGTGTCGTACATTTACGGCACGAAAAAGAATCTCAAGCCTGAAAAAGAGGCCTCTGAGCAAAATTTGTCGGCCGTTTCACGCCCTCAGTTGAATGGGACGCTGATGACCTGAGCTGTTAAAGAGCGTCCATAAATAAATCAATCAAAAAAATACATATAGTTTTATAACAATAAAGATATAGGAAGAGGAAATAAGGCATACCATTTTGTTTTCGGGTGCTAGTATCAAAGTATCTAGGAAAACCCTTATAAAATACTACACAATGTGTAGCCATATCAAGATTTTAAAGAGTCTATGGTATATAAATTTCGAATATTACTAAAAATGTACAAAATGCATCTTTTTTTAAAAGAAACTGCATATTCACTATTTTCAAAAGCGGTGTATAAATATGTAATCCTGTTGAAAGCTCAGTTCAGTTAAACCTATTTATTAAAATGATGAATGGAAACTTTTTTTTTCTTTGTATCTAACAAGGAATAAAATTAAGCACACAAATCTACTGCCTTTCTTCGTTTTCAGAAGTGTGTATTCTCCACTCGTACGTTTAACATAAGAGCTAGATCATATTTCCTGAAATGCATCCTATCCAGTGCCTCTTCATTGAAGTCTTCCTGCCTTCTCACTTAAAATGATGCGATTTTTTTCTCTCTCCTTAACTAAAATGGCATGGTCTACAAGTGTCTTCTTGTTAGCGTAAAGGAGTTGTTCTCCATTGTAAGAGAGCATGGCAAAGTTATTCTTCAATTCCCTGGAGGGTGAATACTAATATTCCATATTAGTGACATTGCAACCTACGAAATTCTAGCTTTAAAACATGCGGAAACGCGTATGAAAGACATATATTTGTACATAAATGACGATGATGCCTGAAACGCGTACTATAGCATGAAGTGCGATTTACTTCGATAAAATTAATAAGCAATATATTACACTGTAATATTTATTTACCCTCAAACATTCTTGACTCTTCAAAAAGATGAAATCACTTCAGAGTGTATAGTATAACTTTCACTACCAAAAGAAGCCACGGGTGGCCGAGGTCGTTAAGTCTTGGACTCGTGAGCGGGAGGTCTGGTTTCGAATACCGCCAGGACCGTCCTCCCTGACTGAGGTTTTTTTCAGCTTTTCCTCAGTCCTCATAAATGGCAAATGCCGGGGAGGTACCCTAAACTTAGGCCTGGAACGATTCCTTACATAAAATCCTTTCCCAATATATCATTTCATCTCATGTATCATCAGTGTCCATCGCCTGTGGTGCCTCTGTAGCAAAAACGGGCGTTAAACACCCACCATTCATTCATTACTACCAAAAGAGCGGCTTGTTATGTCCGGGATTCCTGATTATCATCATCTTCCTCATTTGCAGCATCTACAAGACCATAAATGTTGACATTCCATATTAGCACTTCTATTTCCATCGCCATGGGTGGCCGAGGTCGTTAAGGCGCGGACTCGAGAGTGGGAAGTCTGGGGTTCGAATCCTGCCATGACCGTTCTCCCTGATTGAGATTTTTCCAGAGTTTTCTTAGTCCTCATAAATGGCAAATGCCGGGGAGGTACTTAGGCCTGGAACGTTTTCTTCCTTAAAAAATCCTTTCGCAATACATAATTTCATCTCATATATCACCAGTATCCGCCGCCTGTGGTGCCTCAGAAGAAAAAACCGGGCGTTAAACACCATTAAAAAAAAAGTTCCTGTTTCATGTATGTCCCCTTTCCTCTTCATCTGAGCGCCTCTTTCGTCTAGTGATTATAGTTGCTGATTGCTAGCTGGGAGGTCTGGGTTCGAGGTCTAGAACGGGGTCCATTCAGTCTCTTGAGGAAAATCGGGGAGCTGCCTGATAGAGATGTTGTATTTCGATCTTCAGAATCGCGTAAATGGCAGCCGTCGGGATACCGGCATGCTGAGCATATGCTTCCTTGCAGTACTGCCCTCTAGCAGTGATGTCGCAAGAAGGAATTAGAGGACACAGCTGTTGCTGCGGCATGCAAAGGATCGTCCAGGCGACGTTGCCAAGAAATGTATTCTTTGCTGAGCGCGTAATTTTACCGCAAAGTGTGCAATGGTTCGCGTTTTATGATTCCATTTGCTTAAGAGCGAACCAATAAGTAAATGAGTCTGAAATTTTAAAAGTTTCGCGGAAATTTGAATAAACCTTGTGCACCCCGTAAATAACGTAGGGCGTTAAAGTCGAATCGGTCAATGTTTTCTTTTGCTTTCTTTTTCACTGAAGTTTACTGCGCCTGGTATGCTTCCCTGTTTTTGAATTACGCACTAAAGTAAAATACTCTAGTAAAAAATAAATCGCGATTACGTGCTACGGAACAGCGTATTTTCTTTAACAGATCGCCATTCATAGCGACCCCTCAGAGTTTATCACACAAGCAACTGAAATACACACCCACACTGAAGCGATAACTGCTTTACAGTTGACATTCAAGGATCGTCTCAGCTTATATCCCTGTTTGCCGAAGAATTACTTTTATGTTATTATACTGGAAGATTGTTTTTCTTAGGTATGTGTGTTCGTGAATGTATTCTAATATTTATTGTTTACTACTAGTCTTGTTGGAATGATTTATCTTAATTTTATTTTTCTAGTATTCAATGCGAGACTGAGATTATACTATACTTGTAGATTTCATTCATTCATTTATTTTTTTTATTTATTTATTTATTTTTTTTTCTCGTACGAGGTGGTATCCACAATATTCGGGACTGGTGCTGTCATCTCGACAGTAGTTGCAGTAGAGTTTTGTACCGCTAGGTGGCAACACTAGCACATCTGATGAGTGAGTGTTTAAAGTTTCATGCAGCTGGGAGATGTGTTGAGATTCTATAGTACTTTTCATGATATCTGTGCAGTGTGTGGCGATTTTACGATGGATCAAAGATTAGAACAGAGAGTGTGCATCAAATTCTGGAAAAATGCTACGGAGACCCTCGCAATGATTCAACAAGTATTTGGGGGACAAAGCATGAACCGTACATGTGTGTTTGAGTGGCATGCTCGGTTCAGGACCGACCGTTCAGCTGTTGAAGACGGTGCTCACACCTATAGGTCCGTCAGCTGCACAACACCTGACATTGTTGACAAAATTCAACACCTCGTTCGTAAGAATCGACGTCGAACCATTGAAGGCCTTGTTCATGAAGTGGGAATTGGTTATGGTACATGCCAACGAACTTTAACTTATGAATTGGGCATGCATCGTGTCGCGGCACAATTTGTGCCCAGGATCCTGACTGCTGATTAGAAGGCGGGTGCAGCGCGTTGAAGTTTGCACGGATCTTCGTCAGGCCGAATCCGATAACCCAACCTTCTTGTCCAGGGTCATCACCGGCGACGAGCGACGAGAGCTGGATATATGCTTATGACCCTGAGACAAAACAACAATCCTCCCAGTGGAAGAGCCCGAACTTACCAAAACCAAAAAAGCGAGACAAGTCAAGAGCAAAGTCAAGAGCATACTCCTTGTTTTCTTTGACAGTATTCAAGAAGAAACGCTGTCTGTGCTAAACACTCTCAAAGAACATGATTTCCAAGATGCACTTGGAAAATGGCAGAATCGCTGGGACTCGTGTGTACGTGTGGAAGGGTGCTAATTCGAGGGGGACGACGGTCATTAGTCTCTACGTTTTTGACCAGATGGCAGCACCAGTCCCGAATATTCTGGATACCATCTCGCATATGTGAATACTGTAGGAGTCTGTAGTTATGAATGGAATGGGATGAAATGAATAATGCCGCAAATGAGTTTGAGTTCTTGGCGCCTTAAACTCTCTAGCATTCACCTTCTCAGGGTAAGGAAAAACTTCGATGTAAATCTAACCCGACAGCTTAGCCTGACCGGATTCGAAGCCAGGACCTCCGGATTAGTAATTGCAAACGCTACCATTATACCACGGATTCGGTCCCCAAAGTTTTTCTTATGTTGCTACGGTAGCAAAAGCATCTGCAAACCATAGGTTGCATATCTTTTTTTTATAACACTCTCATCTTTTAATGGTTTCTTCAAGGATACTTTCGAAAGATTTTGGTGATATAGAATCTTTTTCTCTCGTTCCTCTAACAATTTTACACTTTTGTCCTTCCCTTTCTAATCTCCCTTTGCTTTTGTTTCTGTATATGGGTATATTAGCTAACAGTAGCACTATTGTCAGAGAAACGTGTTTGATAGTGTCAATATCTTGGTTAAATCAATTAATACTATGAATTATTTTATTTAAAGGTTTTGTTTTTCCATAATCTGAAACAATGGTAGTAAATTTATTTTTGTCAGGTAGCCTGCCCTAAATTTTGGTTATTCTCCCCAGATATTAGTTATTTTTTATGATGTTGCATAAGACTTGAAAATATATATATATAGGTCAACACTAGTTCGAACAGTCTTTTGGACTGTTTGTTTTTGCTAAATTATGCTGAAGCCTTGCCAATATTTTACTTGTTTCATTCAATTTTATGTTTAATATTTTTCATAAGGAATCTCTCTTCGAAATCTTCTGTCTTTCTTACAATATTTTTAAGATATTTTTTCATTTGACCTTACCGACGTGTTTGGTATGTCACATAAGTTGACTGTAACACAAATAAATGGATGTGGCATAAGTATTTTAAAAAATAGAGCTGTTGCAGGCTGGAACCGAATATGTTATTCACTTCTATGGAAGTTGATCGTGTGGGAAACTCTCAAGAAGTAGACATAAATCGTCATTATTTTACTCACTAGTACAAAACAAGAGTTGTTTCTTATTTGTCATCACTTTCTTTTTTTTGTGCATATGCCGTGCACGTTTTCGTACTTTCTTTTAATCTCTTCCACTTCCTCGAAAGACAATCAGTTGCCCATGCTCTTTTACTTTCCTATTGACATCTGCGTACGTAATTAATGCATCAATGTCTAAATAATGAATTTATTATTTTGAAAGATGCAAACCAAACTTTAAATATAATAATAATAATAATAATAATAATAATAATAATAATAATAATAATAATAATAATAAAAATAATAATAATAATAATAATGCATATATTAATATTAATGGATAGAAATATACGAACGTAACCTTAAAAGAGTAATAATTTAACCTCTTATTTCCTTTCAATATATACAGTGATATGAAAATGTATGAAAGTATGTATAAATAATTATTTAAATTACAATTGTCCCTAAAGCCCTACATCGTATGCGTTTATGAACTGTACACCAGAATATTGAAAATAGAAAACTTTTTGTTTGTTTTTGTGCACTTTAGCAACCTCATTACGAGCTAATGTTATTTCTTTGCATATCTATAGTTTTATTTTCTAAAGTTATGATAACACGAGTCGTGGTAATGATGAAATATAAGTCATATTTCATTTGTCTGTTTAATCGTCTGTTATGACTGAAAAAAACATGATATAACGCTTTATTGTAGATTTGGTTATTTAAGGATGCTGTTTAGCATCTCAGGTCTATAGCGCCCCATTCAATTCAGGGCGTGAAACCGCCGATAGATTTTGCTCAGAGGCCTCTTCTTTCAGGTGCATGCCGTAAATGTACGACACGGTACACACGACTTTACAAGCCATACTTAGGATTTTACGACCGAAAAAATTCATCGGCCCTTGCATGGGTTGAACTCGCGACCTTGGGTCTACGAGGCAAGCACGGTTACCATGGACCACCAGAACAGACATAATATTATAATGAATGGTTCAAGCCTCAATAATAAATGCATTTAGTCTGCCGTTTCGCTTCTTAATCGGTTTCGAAACTTTGTTACCCTACCGTTCTGGAGTATTATCCTACCTGGAGCTTCTTTCTTTTTATTTTTATAATTATTATTTACCGGCGTGGATCCTCAGCTCAGCTAACAATTAAAACTGGTCGTTATGGTATTTAAAAAAATAGTTGGAGGGAGGGAGTGGCCTAGACAGCTGCGTGATTTGCCGGTCGAGTTCCCTCAAAGGACAAGGCTGGGAACTAAGAGATTTCGACATGGTGTCGCGAATCGCAGCTACTACTGTATAAGCACTCCCGGGAGAGCCGGATGCACGCTAATGGTACAGAAAAGCATTCCAGAAGATTCGAAACACAGGAGTATACCGCGGTCGTAAAATGCGTTTTAGAGAGGCGATTCAAAGCAGCATTTGTTCCTGCATTTCAGGGAGTGCCCTGCTCAGTTCGGTCAAGGCTTTTGGGTGTGGCCCCAGTGTTTCTGGGTTCGTTTCTTACAGTGAGCTTTTCTTCGCACGGGTGTGAAACATACGCCAAAGCCCAAACGTTTATGTTAGTATGCTACAATTCGAATTATTAATTCAATATTTAGCCCAGCCTCAGAACTCAAAATTCCCCCTCTACGTCTTGAACTCAATGCAGTAGTAAAATATTCTTTCTATTTTTATACTTCATCCTATTTAGTGTTCTAATTGTTAAAAATGAATTTTCTTACGCGCGAATCTAAGGAAATATATTTACAAAAGAGGATTGGAGTAACGGATAGAGTTCCAAGAAGAATCTTTGGTGTTTCACGTAAAAGTATTCTCCATTACACTCCACTCCGTCTCATATTATGTCGGTCCTGGTGGTGTAGTGGTAACTATACTTGTCTCCTAAACCCAAGATCGCGGGTTCATTACCGACCAGGTCGATGGATATTTTCAAACGTAAAAATCCTAAGTATGGCTTACTATGGAAGGGAAGTAAAGCCGTGGGTCCCATTCCTAGATTTACGGCATGCAAAAGAACCTCAAGTCTGAAAGAGGAGGCCTCTGAGAAAAGTTTATCGGCTGTTTCACGCCCTGAATGGTACAATGATAACCTGTGATGTTAAAGAGCGTCCAATAATAAATCAAATCAAACTCTCTTATTAGTAATTCCAAACTAACACTTCTGTAACCTGTCAACTACGAGAAATATAGACTAAGTATAATACAATATTGTGTGTACTTTTATTACATTTTTGGCTGTGTTTTTTCTGGGAAAATATTGGTTTGATTGATTGATTGATTTATTTAAGGACGCTCTTTAACAGCTCAGGTCATCAGCGTCCCATTCAACTCAGGGCGTGAAACGGCCGACAAATTTTGCTCAGAGGCCTCTCTTTCAGGCTTGAGGTTCTTTATCGTGCCGTAAATGTACGACACGGGACCCACGGCTTTACTTCCCTTCCGAAGGAAGCCATACTTACGATTTTTACGCCCGAAAAAATCCATCGGTCCTGGCCGGGTTCGAACCCGCGTTTTGGGTATAGGAGGCAAGTATGGTAACCACTACACCACCAGGACCGACGGGAAAATATTGGGAAAAGTTTAACCATTAAAAGTAGAATTTTCCTTTTTGGATATAACTAATGTAGCTTATGAATATTCTACGTACAAATTTTCAAAAATATGCATGAATATGTTTTTAAATTTATAAATTTGTAAAAAATATTCAATGTAACTGCATTTATAAGATTACGCATTCTCATTAAAAGTTATATGTCCTTATGCATTAAGTTTTTAAATTAATTAGTGCACATAACAATAAAAGTTACGAAAAACTGCCTCATAGCTAAAGAAAATATATTTAAAATTTATATTTGAAGTCTGAGAGAAAAATTAAAAGGTTTAAATGAAACAACCTATTGAAATTGAAGAAGTGCATATAGGTACATAAATGAGTACCTCAGATCTTTCGAAATGCTTATCCTTACAAAAGAGATTCTTAGCACCTTGCAGAACTATATTTCCTTCTATTCTTTGACATTCACTTTTATTTAAAAAATAAATATGTATCGAAACTTAGGAGTAGCAGAAATTATGTAAAGTCGGAAAGTGTACATAAGTACCAGGGCCCATATAAATGCGCCTAGAAAAAAATAATTACATTCACAACCAAAAATATTAATAACTTACTACAAGATATAAGAATAAGTCTTTGAAAGTAAAGCAATAAATCAAACACAGTTTAATAATGTTTGGGGTGATATGTGTTTTCTTTCTTAATTATTCGCGACTGAATACGATGCTCAATTGATTATTTTAAAGCACTTGAATTACAATGTATGCAGAAGGTATTTAGAGGACGAATTTAAAGAGAACAGGCATTAATAATTGGCAACCAAAACCGTTATTAGCTGTAGTTAAAGAGTATTTAACGTTCAAGTCAGTTTATATAAGCTTCATGGTATTTTAAGAGTGAAAAAGTATATAAAAATGGCATTGTTCTTACACATAAATTGAACATATAACTAGAACACGTCAAACATGAGTTTATCTTTTCGTGCTACTTAAGAGATTCCGGAGCTATGTGAATTTAACTATATACTTTGTCTAAGCAGTTATTTAATGCATTTACATTAAATTTAACTACATAATCAGCTATTTGTTTACATTATTTAAACAAATTTATTCAAAGTACTCAAGAAATAAATATTTTATTGCAATAAAATACTGCAATGAAAAGAAACATTGCAAAATAGTATACACATTTCGCGAATGTTTCCTACTTATAAGAATCACGTACTTAAATATTATAATTCATTTTTGTCTACTGAGGAAAAAAGTATTGAATATTGCTGCTTTTAGTGTATGCGAAATTTAGTATAAAGTTTCACTGTTATTAAACATTTATATTACGTACTTTCATTAGCGTATCACTAGCCTACATCTAATTGTGTGTACATTATATCTTAATTATTTGTTTTGTCACGTGGAAATTACTATTGCTATTACTACTCGAATATACTGATTTTTGAAAAAATTTAAACATCATAAAAAGCAATTATGTCAGCAACTTTTGTGGAGTTTTTTAAATCTTGTATTAAACCACTTTAGAATTATCTTTTACAGTTTCTTTATTCATCCTACTTGTTTCTTAAGAACAATATTTAAAATTTTGTCTCTGTATATTCGTTTCCCGGAAATAGTAGCAAGATTTAAGGAATAAATTATAATCTAAGGAGATTTACTCTAAGGTATCCGGGAAAGCAGGTGTGTTTTGCAATTCGTTCTTTTCCTGAAAAATTTTTTTTAAAAGTCTTTTATGAAATAAGCATTGAACACTTTGCTTTTGTGATTCGCTGTGGAAATTATAAAGTATAAAATAAAAGTGTTTTTCTACTTATTTTCGCACCTAGTTCATTAGATACTGTTCGATATATGAAGGACAAAGATTCAAACTTAGCTAAATCGAGTATTAATACTAATACACTTATTTCAAAACAGGGTTGTTATTAATAATTAATTCAAGACTTTACACTCTTGTATCGTAAAATTAGTTGCAATTTTCTTATGAAATTATAAAACACAAATTTGATCTTAAAGCTTAAAACTAATGCCCATGAAATTGTGACTATTTCACTTATGTGACGTCATCTTAAAATCGACCAATTAAACGAAACAAAAATTTGAATTTTTTCATTTTATCACGCGATGTGCATTTGTCTTGATGTCAGTGTAGCCAACTCCATACCTCCACTATATAATTCCTGAGCACGCATCACTGATCGCTTTTCTGTGTATTCAGTAATTATAAATTTAAACTAACTTAATGTGTATACTCAAGCAATTATTTTTGTGTATTCAGCCAAACAGTCCGAAATCATTTTATAAATTATGTAACAATACCTGCCTAAGCAACCATAAAACGTAATAAACACGTTGATCAGAACGGTAAAATGTTTTCCCTGTTTTATTTTTCTCACTTGGCTTTAGTAAATCAAACAGTAGCAACTGTAATAGTTGACTTTCGTCTATTTCATTCTTACGGTTTCTGGATAAGTTGGTATTTATGAGTATAACATTTTATGTATTTGTTAATAACCCATGTGCGAATTTCACACACACACAAAGTAATATATATATATACTTATGATTTTTACGCCCGAAAAAATCCATCCATCCTAGCCGGCTTTGAACCTGCGGTCTGGGTTTAGGAGGCAAGTATGGTTATCAATAACCATCAGGACCGACTATTTAAGCTTAAGAAGCACAAGAACGTAAGGAACTCACTCTGGAATCTATAAATATGTTACAGTCTATAAAAAGTTCAGCTGATCTATGAGAAGTGATATTAATAAGCAGAATAACGATACTATCTGTTTCTTTATACATTTCTAATGTTCCACAATTTAAAACATCACAGAGGTACATAGTACATACTGTTCTAAAGTTGTTATAGCACATTGCGATATACTCGATAAATGAAATAATAATATAAGATGCAAATTAAATAGAAACAGTCTTAATAAATCTTTATTTTAACATAAAAAATTATTTATTAAACAAAACCTCTTATTTTCTATATATATTTAGCACAATGGTCATGAAATAGTTCTAAGTATTTTGAAAATTATTATAATAAAAACTATTGCTAACCAACTCCCATTGCTCTTAAAACTAATAGAAATAATTCTAATATTAAATGTGCGTTCCTTATAAGCTTCCAATATAATGTTCTTGTCATAAAAAACAACATACCTATAGAAATGTTGCTTGATCACAAGTTTCAACAGATATTTAAATAGATAAAAATGTCAGAAACATTTCAATATACATTTACTGTAAATAAAATAATATTTCTTCAGTCGAGCTGAATATAATATTACCCAGACAGAAGACAGCTCTGTTATAACAATTAACTATTGATATTTTAAGAAGTAAAAAATAACACCAGTTGTTTAATTCCTATTGTTTTAAAGCTATAGCCCTAGTATATGTTTGAAAAACATGTTTACTTATTTTGACCGCTTCTTTGATTTAGTGGTTAGCGTTGCAAGCTGCTAGTGAGGTTCGATTTTCCAAATGTGCTTATAACATGCACTCCGCCGCAATACTGCACTCTGTCCATGATGTCGCAAGACAGAAGGCAGCATTCGTGTGGTAAACCTTGACTCTCTGGAGCTGTTAGGCTTGAGTTAATTTTTTTTTTTTTCGTTATTTTTGGATACTGTATGACAACAATAATAATAATAATAATAATAATAATAATAATTACTATTATTAACTTTTTATTATTATTATTATTATTATTATTATTATTATTCAGATCTTATATTACATGTTTTAAAAACCCCTACTTGTATCTTTGCACTTTTAATGGTGTTATTATAAAAGAGCCTTTTAGAAAAAAGATCTTGGAATATCAGTTGCGTTGTAGACAACTGGTGCATGTAACTTTTTCATTACACGAGAGTTTCTCGTAATCACTTTATTTGAACTTGAGACGGATAGATTTGTCAGAGTATTTTCATTTTAAATGATAGTCACTGATGATTTACTTATGTTATTATATTACATAATGCTGAAAATAGATCTCTGATAATAAATTTGTTATTCCATTATTTAATTAACACCGTTTCTTATATTTCCTTAATTCTAATTTAAGAAAATAAATATCTGTTTTCTTAGTACTTTCATGCTGATTGTTTTCTTCTTCAGTTGAACATTTTTTATGTTATTTGTATTTATTTGAGTCACTTTAATGAATATTCTAGCCATAAACAATTTCAAATGATTAAGCCTAATAT
Organism: Metallyticus violacea; assembly: GCA_030762175.1. Classification (NCBI taxonomy): domain Eukaryota; kingdom Metazoa; phylum Arthropoda; class Insecta; order Mantodea; family Metallyticidae; genus Metallyticus; species Metallyticus violacea. The sequence goes on along the minus strand of CM060843.1, from coordinate 53,949,006 downwards.
TCTGTACAAAAGTATTAAATATATAAACTAAATCTCATATTGCATGCTTGAAATGCACTTTTTATACTTCAAATTTGAATTTAGCTCCCCTTGAACGCGCTTTGGAATAGAAATGGGAAGTAGGCTATGTACTACATTCAGAGATTCCGAGAGTTATAATTTCAGAAGGTCCGGCTGTTCTTAAGAAATCGCTTGTCCCGCCTTTATTCTCCCCAAACTGCTGTCGAACATAAGTTTGCCGGGCCGGTCTCCGCAGTCAAGTGTTTATGAACACGAGAGTTTGAACAGCAATTTCAATAGCTAGGCAAACAGCGGCGAGTTGGCCAACAGAGGGTCCGCCGCCATCTTCCCATGGTCTCGACAGAGAGTCTTTACACTCGCAAGAAATGTCTTGGCGATCCAACACGATCGCCCACTGTTTGTCGGAGCCGACTCTCACTAATAAAATGTTTCCTGAGCATTGTCGCATCCCGTTCAAGCATGTATTCTCCATGCAAGCTTGATATGAGCAACGTTATAATATGCATGTTATGTTCTACAAAAACCTCAAGTTTGCAACCATCCGCACAATTTTAATGTTTTCAGTACATCCTTCAAAGAGGTAGTTACAAATTTGGTTATAATACTGTTCACTGCTTCAAACAGCTCTCTAAACTATCTAAAATAAGAGAACATCGTTGTAAATTATAACCTTGATTCGATTCATGTGTTAACTATAGATAAAATTCAATTTTTTTCAGAAAAGTTTTTAAGAAAAATTTCTTAAAAAAAGTTGATTATAATAAATGAAATAAACTATTTTTATAAAAGCATTACGCATGAGACCGTTTGAAGCTATTTACTCTCTCTGCCACAGATTAAGCCTTCCGTTTTAGTTTCATCCATTAGATTCATTATATTTGACGTTGTTAATAAAAAGGGAGAGAAATATATTAGTAGCTGTGATAAGCAAAAAAGGTAAGCATTTTCATGGATGCATACTAACATGTTATTTCCGAAAGGGTTTAAGAATAATACATTAAGTGTGTGTTATTTGTGGGGAAGCGGAAGATAGATACTAATAATTATATTTGTTGATATAAGTACAATAGAATATGGTACGAAACGATGGTCTGATGGTCTGAACTGTGATAAATATAATATTGAATGTTGGAATGTAATATTCTAACATTCAGTAAAAATAACGCATGCAACATTAGGTCAGTTTTCTCTTTCCTGAACCCTGATACTTTTCCATCTCAATCACTGTACTCATATTCGTGATATAAGATCAAAATCGATAAGAAGTAGTCCATAAGAAGTAGAATGATCTAATACTCTTATTTCAAAAAAAAAAACTATATTTAACCATTCATTCATCAAAAATGTATGTGTATTGATAAAATATTTCTGATTTTTATTTACGAGGGTGAATCAAATATAAACCGGGATTTTTATTTTACTGCTTGTGAGTATTACGGAGCAAGTCATGTCTTTGAGATATTACGTGTTGGGGTTTCAGGAGTAGGGAGAAATCGGTTCGTTTGGCATTAGCATCAAGTCCGAGCAAGAAGTACAATCGTCTATTATGCAACGCATCATTAGTAATTTTTTGGCGCTGGAGGGCAATGGCCTGGCCAAAATTTTGCACACATTAAGGGAGACAGTCTGGAAATAAGATGTTTCTAAGACATAAGTGTATAAATAAAACAAGCGCTTTATTAGAAGGACGAGAAATCGGAAATGAAAGTCACCAACGTCGACCTTGGACGATATTGGTAATAAATATTAGTACTTTTGGGAATCTTATGCACTATGACCGACCTATGATATTTCTTAAATGTTTTTTGAGATGGAAATAAGATGTAGAAGTGTTCAATTCAAATTCATATGGCATAGGTTACCGGAAAGTCTCGGTATGGTAGGTTCCTCAAAATTCTCATAGAGGATCAAAATGCTGCACTTGTAGGAATGTGTCAGAGACTTTTGGTTCAATAACGAGATCAAGGGGAAATACTTGTGGATCGAACCGTAACCTGCGATGAACATGGGTACATAACTATACTCCTGAGCCAAAGCTAACATGGAATGGAGGAAGATCAAGAATTACCGCTCCTAAACTCGCCTGTCAAATGACAAGATTCTCTCTTGACAATTTTCTGGGACTCTCAAGGCATGTTCTTCATCGATATCCTTCATGACTGACAAAAATTCAATGCAGCTAATTACTGCCAACTTGGGGTTGAGCCAACCCGTGCTCATTAGCGAAAAAGATGTCAACAACCGGTTCGAGAAGTTCCTCTCCGGCAAGACAAAACCCATTCTCATACAGCTCTTGACAAGGGAACAACTAGAGAAATATCTTTGGGTAGCATTGGAACACCCTCACTAAGTTCAGGCTTATCGCCTTGCGATTACCATATGTTTTGATTGTTGAAAGAAGCATAGGGAGGTCAGCAATTCAACAGTGACGAAGGTGTGGAAGAATTCGTGCGCAGCTAGCTGGAAACCCAATTCCACCCTTTCTTCAGTAATGGAATGAAAAAACTTCCTAGCCGCTGAGAATAAGGCTTATATAAATTATATAAAAGTATATGTATCTCATTATTATTATTATATGTAGTTGCAATATATTTTAAAAAGCTGTGTGTGATTCATCCTTATTTTGTCGGTACGCTTAAATCGGCTTCTGACAGGTTTGTTACTAGATTTTCTTGTGTAGTGTTCAGGCCAGATAAATAATTTTCATTGAATTTTACTTGCAAGCAGGAGGGAAATTTTCATAACTTTGCTTCTAAGTGAAGAATATATTTTAATTTTACCTTGTTTCAAAGCTAAAGCTAAAAAAAAAAAAGAATTTATGCACTTGATGTTAATATAGATATAATTTAAAGGTAAGTAAACTCTACAGAGTTCTAGGTCTTTGCCATTAATCAGCACAATCCAAAACGATGAAACTGATAATAAAAAGCCCAAATTTATATGTTGCAAATATTAATCTAACACCAGGCGAACAAAGTGAATTCAAATGACACCTTTCTAACAATGAGCATCTATTAACACTCAATCAAATTGTTAAAGTTGGCTTAGATTGCATGTAAAATTCAAATCTATCTATTACTCTGTGGAGAAGAAATATTTTATGTTAACACTTGAGGGTGTCGGGATACACTCCAAGAGTTTTCACTCCATAATCATTTATCAGTCAACAATCACGCAATTGGACAGTGCTCTTTTCACAATTAATATCATAAGAGAGTCTGAGATTGCCGATAAATTCACGAACGTGGTGATCTGGAGTTCAGATCCTCGAGTGTTATTTGTTAGGACTGTTTCAAGAATAAAATAAGAATTTAAATATAATTCCCGTAAACTTGGCTTATAATAACCGTACATTTGTATTATGAATACTTCATCTTTTCAAGCCATCTAGCAATAGACGAATATCGATTGTTAGTAATGCAATAGAGAAGAATCAAATATGGGTTTGGGACTATTTCATGAATAGAATAAGAATAAAAGTAATGTGTATTTTAAATTCGTGCACAGATTGTTAACAATTGTATAAAATGTTATACTTGTGAATACGCACCTATTCAGAAACCGTGAGACTGAAATAGACGAAAGTCAACAGTCGCTACCGTTCGATTTACTAATACCAAGTAAGAAAAACAAAACAGAGAAAACATTTCACAGTTCTGAACAACATGTTTGTTAAGACGTGTGGGTACTTTGACAGATTACGTTACATAATTTATAAAATGATTTCAGACTGTTTGACTGAATACACATTAAGTTGGTTAAATTTGCAATTACTGAAAACGCAGAAAAGTGGTTCAGTGATGCGTGCTCAGGAATTATATAATGGCGGTATAGAGTTGGCTACACTGACCACAAGACAAATGCATGGCTTGATAAAGCGGATTTCATAAAACTTTTCTATAATGTCACTGCGATATCGGGCTGTGATTGGTCAAAACTCAAAATTTTGTTTCGTCTCATTGTCTATTTATGATGACGTCACATTAGTGTAATAGATTACAAACTGCTGTAAACTGGTCTCCCCCAAAGCATTGTGCTAAGTTGCAGTTTATTCAATGTTTATATAAATAACCTCATTGGAAGCATATACGTAGTGCATATATGCAGATGTCTTTGAGTTCTGGACTGAGGTAGGAGAAGGAAGAGCAAACACTTAATGAAGCAATACCCAAGCTTGGTGTGGTAACAACAGCATGTTTAAAAATATAGGTATAATAAAGACAGCTCATTAAACCTTTTCTCACCCCCCATCTCTCTCTAATAAATCCATAGAGACAACTATATTCCAACTTAAACGGGGATGCTCCTGATCAACACGTAATAATACTACATACAAGGAATATGTTCTTCCCACAGTAATCAGTTGCTTTAAAACCTTATAAAGTGCACCTAACAACTTGCACTTAATAAAAAGAGTTCAAAACTAAGCCCTTAGATTGATTACTGCCGCAGTAAAACTATCTTCATAAAAGTAATGTTCTACAATTCAAACAACAGGCATAATAATTATCTAACTTAAGAGTAAACAATTGTTCTACTTTAAAAACTAATACGATTACAAATAATACCCTGAATCCAGTAAAATTTTCCAGTATTCACTGGAAAATTTACAAAGACAAAGGACGAAGTTTGAAAACATAGAAAAAGCTCGCACATAAGACATTGAACTTGAAAGAAAGTCTTGGAATCATAAACAAATCTAACGGATTCTCCAGATACAGAGCTTTTTGAACAATATGTACTTATCTTGAACAGGTGGTTTCTCAAAGAATACAAATTGCTTACAGCCTAAGAATTTAGCATTAGAAACCATTAACGCAAATAATCACAGAAAGCCTGGTGGAGAATGTGCAATGCATGCACGGTAGTCTGCTGTGAGCTTTTCTCCTCTTACTCACCAGTCAAACGGCCTTTGGTGGAGCCTGATGCTCCCTTTCAGAAAACCGAAATAGTCTGTGACTAAAAAACCAGTACTAGCTGCCGACACTCCAAAACACCTGCGCTTTTGGAATACAACACATTCCTCAACCAAATCCAAGAAAACAACAAATTGGGTTCTTCAACGTAGCCCAGGTCACTGTAAACTACAAGTAAATTACTATCTCGCTATGAAGAATGCAATGGTTCTTTAAAAGTTTTGAAAGGACGGACGTGCCAACTTACTCTTCGAAATCTTTTCTGAAAAAGAACCAAAAGAAAAATAGCACAAAGACCTATCAGCAAAGTAAATTAGAAATCCTGGAGTGAGCACTTCTCCTGACAAGTTCATAAGAAAAGCAGCGCACTCTTCCGCCTGAGACGTCTGTCTAGCCAAAAGTCTTCAAGCTCAGAACCATAGGCTCTGCTGTCAGAATCAGAAGATCGTTAATGACAAGCAAGAGGTCGTATTGGACAATGAAGTATCGATTTCATGTCTCATTTGATATATCTAATATTTTTAACAGATGTTTAAACTATTGATATTTCAATTTTCATTTCAATTTCATTTTAAATGGCAGTGAAAACAAGAGAATTTAAATCATGAAGTTGGCGTTCATGGTGCATATGACATTCACATGAATAGATATGCTGACATGCCTAAAGTAAATTAAATTAGTGTGAGATAAATAAAATATGTAACGTGGAAAGTACTACTGGCATATAATCTGAGGATTCTAATTTATTTTCGATTATTCAACAAATGTTAGCACATTTTAACCCCTATTTAAAAGTTTGAGTTTGAGTGAATTTTTGAAGCCATACTTATAGAATGATGTGTTCATCAGCATCTGTGTGAATGCACAATTACATATTGTTAACGTTTTAATCCTAGAAAAATGATGAATCATAAAATGTTTATATGTATATTCATATTACTAGGACAGTCAGTAGGACCGCCACGGGTGGCCGAGGTCGTTAAGGCATAGACTCGTGAGCGGGAGGTCTGCGGTTCGAATTCCGCCAGAACCGTCCTCCCTGACTGCGGTTTTTTCCAGGTTTTCCTCAGTCTTCATAACTGGCAAATGCCGGGGCGGTACCTAAACTTAGGCCTGGAACGCTTCCTTCCTTAAAAAAAAATCCTTTCCCAATATATCATTTCATTTCATGTATCATCATTGTCCACCGCCTGTGGTGCCTCAGTAGTAAAAACGGGCGTTAAACACTACTCAAAAAAAAAAAAACAGTCAGTAGAGCACCTGCCTTTTGCGCTTAGGGTCCCAGGTCTGATTGATGCTGGACACAATTTTTTTTTTTTTATTAAGAAGATTTCTAGTCATGTCCAATTTCTGGTATAATGAGTGTGAAGTGTGCTTATGTGTCTGTATCGGTTATTCACTAACCAGTTTGCCGATTTTTCGGACAACCATAGGCAGATAACTGGGATACAAGTATCCATCATGTGAGATTCTATCAAAATGTTCCCGGACTAATTTTCTTACACATAAAATACTGCATTTACCTAATTTTTTACGCCATCTCCTTTGAAATAGTTTCCTTGGGCAGCAATGCACATGTTCCAGCGTTTCTGCACTTTTGGAATTCGGTCTCAGAGCTGGTATTCGTAAGTGACTGTAGAATCTTTTGCAATTCACGCTGTATTCAATGGTATTGAAAGGGCATCCTTTACCTGCATTGACCCAAACAACACGCCAACCATGTTAGCAATGTCCTTGATTATTCTCTTACGATCCTGATGAACAATTTCCCGGACTTTTGCAACATTTTCGTGGATAACATTGGTCGTCTTGCAGAGAGGTTCTTCCTTTTTTGAAGCGCCGGTACCACTCGAAACATTGCATCACTGTTCTAAGCTTTGCTGAAGTATGTTTAATGTCTCTGTGGACCATTTCCCAAGTTTAATGCACAATTTTACGTCAGATTTTTGTTCCAACTTGCTCTCCACGAAGAAACCGCAGGCTAATACACGCATGTGATGACAAAAATACCGATTACTATTGTTTAACCTTTTGATACTTCGTATTTAATTAACATTAGAAAAATGAGCAGAACTACGTAGAACCCATAAGTGTAGCAACTATTATTTAACTATAATATACGTATATTATTTTTGCAATATTAGAAATGAAAGTTTTACACTCATACGTTTATTACACACTGAGGAAAGGGTACCACAATAAAAAGTGTGCATACATTCTATCACATCGGAAAACAAAAATGCTAATACTTAATCACACAACTTTTATATACAAAGCTTTTTTTCCCCGAAAATGTTGATAGGCTATGAAAATTGAATGTAGTACAACAACCAACTGATTACTAGAGAAACACGTTGTTCAGAAGCATAATAACACTAGAACAGCAATTAAAATAAACTGTACACATTTTATTTATTTATTTATTTGAAGTGAAATGTGCAATTAACATAACTATTAAAGGATATTGTTGAAACAACAGCTTGTGAAGTACAAGGAGTGTCATTATTGTAATATTAATTATTTTTTAAACTATTTAAACAGTAATAGTATATAAAGTGTATTAAAACATTTACTTTCTCTAATAATTTTGGCAAAAAGTATTGCTTGAAACATATAGTACAGTATGGACGCAAATATAACATACCGAAATCTAATTCCATATTTAACACATTAAATTAATTTGATTATGTTCATTATTTACATTATCTGCAATTGCAATTTATTTTAAGAAATAATATGGATTTAATACTGTCGCCACTCCACCCTACAAGGCACAAACTAACGTTCCATATTAATTTCACTAACTGGGGAGCAACTAGGGGCATAACTCCTAACGCTAATCTAATGCAATTCTAAACATCATGAATTAAACTTGAATGAGAACAAGAGGATAATGGCCCAAGGTATGCTAAACAACTATAAACATTTCTCTGATTTAATTCATACCTTTATTGTCGTGTGTAAAGTTGTTGTGAACTCGACGGGTCCATCGTAAAGGTGACAATCTCGGTACCGAAGGTGCAACGTCCGCTCTTTTCAAGCTTCCGCCCTTGTCTCTCTCAGAAAGCCGTTAAAAACGTTTTCCCTGGTCACGCATGCGCAGAGAGTAATTTTCTTCACATGCAATCTTCCAGAGTCTCATTTCTACATCTTAACAAACTTAATCTTACAATGCATTTCCCCACATTGTCAGTCTCCTATATGCCACATTATCTCGTTATGGTTCTCAGTAATAGAGAAAGGATATTTATACCATAGGGAACCGATCGAAATGAAGGACCGGTTTCCGGACAGAGCTTCATAGAGACCCAACATCTAAGCGAACAATTTTAAAGCATATTCAAACATACAAGGATCGTTCAGTGTCTCTGTAAGGGAAGAAGTGGGCGAAAACGATCTGCCACAATGTTAATATGGGAATTGTGTTTCAAAAGATTTTAGGTCCACTCCTGAAAAGCTAGAGACGCTTGCTATGAAAAAAAATGTCTGTTATGAGTTATGAGTTTTTCATACCATTCTAGCAGTTCTTGTTGTACGTCTGTACGATATGAACGCGATTTGGTTTCAGACTCAGTCCTTCATTTCGACCAATTACGTTTGAGCGTAAATACTGATCCACAATATCCCGTCTCTATTACTTAGAAGCAGAACGAGATGATTAAATCCCTATTCTTTCTCGGGAACAATCGGAGATATAAACAATATCAATGACAAACACATTTAACTTTGTTTAAAGTATTACATGTGTAACCAAACTTCGGCATAGCATATTTGTGGTCATACTGTATGGCGAAGCATTAACGAACTTTGTTTTTACTTAGTAAATTATTGATCTAAAATTAAATAAATTCAAAACCCTTAAAAATTTACTTAGGCATTTAATGTAAAAAATGTTGTAAAAATGCAGTAATACAACAATGCATGCAACTACAGATCACTGGTACGCATATCTTTTACTTAAGAATTTTAAGACTACTTAGCGTTAATAGAAGGTTTGCCTGGTTTCGGTAACTTTGAAACATGACGTTTTGCGCTGTTAAACCTGTGATCTTCCTGTAATTTCTCTGCAGTCTTTGACTTCTGAATGTCACTTTTTCAGTAAAAAGTAAAAATAATTCCACATATATGTATTGGTATTGGTGGATTATCCTATTACATGGGTTTTGGCACAAACCACGAGCCCTGATCACTTAGCTATTTATAAATACAGTACATATATCATTGTCTTCTTCTTGTAGACTCTTGTATAAATAGGGGCAGCACTAAATAATGATTTCTCTCTCTCTTTTCTCTCTTTCTTACACACACGCACACGCACTCGCACACGCTATTGATATTTCCTTCCGCACTGATAATCTCTCACTAGCACACAGCTTTATTTTTTAATCTTGAAACTGAAGTTTCTGTAGTCTGCAGTGTTTATGATCATGGTATAACTTGATGTAATAAGGGAATCTTGTACAGTGTTAGACGCCTAAATAGTTTATTCATGATAAGGGGTGTTGAGATAAAAATCAAAAAAGTACTGTTAAGTGACAGATCGATATGATTTATTTATAGGATATGTCTAAATATGAAATGCTAAACATTTGATGCACTAAGTACAAAAAATGGAATGAAAATTGGATAGTTTAACAATGATTAATTAGTTTTATGTTTTCCCATTTTTCATTGTCTTGGTTCCATCACGAAAGATATGAAAAATAAGCATCTCAGGCATATTTTATTTACTCCTCAGCTGATAATCTCCTTCCTCCCTAGTAAGGAGATTTATTTCCACTGCTCAAAACTTTTAAATCGTTGTTCTCAGTCATATCAGTAGCTCTGGTGTACTGGGGTACATTATCTTGGTGAAAAATTCTTTTCTGACCTCTTTTGTAGGATATTTTGGTGCAACCGTTCCAGATAGTAAGCGTAATATTTATCGTTTTATAGCTTGCCCTTTTGGAAGATAATCAATCCTCCGGGTTCTTTATTATCACAGAAAACTGATTCCATGACTTTTCCAGCTGACTTTACTGTCATCGCTTTTTTTGAGCTGTGTTACCGCATTCCGTTCACTATTTCAGCTACCTTTGTCTCTGGGATGTAGTAATGAACTCAGGTTTCATGATAAAAATTGACGTAAATGATCAGTTGGAAGCTCTAGGTAAGGTTGCATATATATATATATATATATTTCCCAGCCATGTCACCGTCTTGTTGAAAGCTTTTCATACCTAGTTCTTCAGTTAAAATATTGTGCACCCGTTACTTTGAGACCATGGATTTTCGTGATAACTCCTTCTATAGTGACATTTCTTGGGCGTTCAGAGCGATATTCATCTTGTGTTCGTTTGATTCAATCACCTAATTTTTACAGTCCCAATATTCATTTTTAAACATGTGGGATTATGTTTCATTTAACATTAACTTAAATAAACTAGTTAAAAAGACTTGTTGAATTTTCATTAATTATCATTCCGCCCATATTTCAGTAAAAATGGCATTCGCAGTAAATATTTTTCAATACCGGACACTCATCAAAGAAATGTATTTCCTGGAAAATCATAGATTTTACAATAGCTTAAAATTTTTCAACGTCGCTCCAAAAAATTAAACTTTTAAATTCATTGATTTCGCTAACAACATTTTAGATAAATATAATGAATTAATAAGAAAACACTAAGCAATTAATTATCAATATAACACTAATTTAGGATAATCTGGTCGAAGTGAGTATTCTCTTGCTCAGTGCATATAGGTGTACTATTCTTTGTATAAAATACGTGGTATCGATTTCTCGCCAGAGTATTATCATTTTATATATTTTATTTTCCACGCAAATATCTATTACACTATTAACAGTTTTGAGCATACAAACAGTGAAGTACTTTAATATTTAAAGAATAATATTTGATTTAAAAATAATCATACTAAATGTAAACCAATTTTATCTTATACCAAAATATAGAAAAGTAAGATCATTTTAGCTTGATAATTTTAGTTTTTTTTTTTTTTTTTTTTTGAAATAATGTTTTAACACCTGTTTTTATTGTAGTGCTATTACAGGTGGTGGACGCTGAGAGTGCATGTAATAAGTTATAAAATAATGGTTTGGGGGGAAGGAAACATTTCAAGCTTAAGTTTAGGGTACCTCCACAGTTCACGAGTTCGTGCCTTAGCATCCTCGGCCATCCGTGTTGGTTATTAGAAATCAATAACATTTTTTACCATGGGCACGAATTTGGCTTAGCATTTACCATACAGTGTAGCTGACCTTGACTCTGCCTAGCGTTTTCATGTAAACAACAGCAGGTTTCTGCATTGCAGTCGCAAACTCTAACCCCCTCCCTCTGACATCATGTAGCCCAGACTGCGCCAGGCTGATATGTTGCTTCCTAAGGAATTGTTCCATTTCTAATTATGAGTTGTGTCTCCATAAAAGGTGTACATTTAGCTCCATGCTTGCTCTATCCATCTGTCCACTTTATCATTTTTAGCATTAGTGTTGAAGTTCAGAAACTTTTATACAATAAAGTCTCTTAAAAATCCCTGCTCATGATGTCTGACAACTTGAGTTTGAAACAGTTACAACACAAGTATAATCTGGCACTGATGATTGTTCTATTGTTTATTTAATATTGTTCAGTTTTTATTTTGTACTCAATGTAGTCTTAGTAAGTCTATTTGATTGCACATTTCTGATAGTTTTTTTTTAATAACCTGCCACATATATGAATAACAATAAATTCAATGTTAATTGAAATAGATTAAATAAAAAGAAACTGTCCATTAGCTTGATCTGACATAGATATTTATTGTTTATTATCTGCAGAAAATATTAACAAGCCGGATGAGAGAGTTAGCGAGTAGACAAATGCTGGTCCAGCACATCACACAGAAACTGCTAAGGAAAGCTTCCCGACTAGTATCTCCATATTGTACAATTGGACTGTAATTTCTTAGAAATTATAATTAAATCATATTGTTTCCTAGGCTATATTGAGAGCACTACCTTATTATTATTATTATTATTATTATTATTATTATTGTTGTTGTTGTTGTTGTTGTTGTTGCTGTTATAGAAAAAGTTATAAAAGTTATAAGTTATGTATAAAAGTATGAATGGCAAGAAAAACTCTCCAAGTTTGCATCAGTACTTGTCGTGCATGTCAGAGAATATAAAAATAAAAAATGTACTACATTATGATATACGTAATTTGTATTCGCTTATATAGATTATTAATTGTCACATTTCATATTAAACCAAAGTTGGTAACTCTGGAATGTTATCAAAATAAACAGCATTGAATGCCATGATAAAATAAATAATTTTAGTAAGCGCTATTTAAGAAAATACTTTTAAGCTATTAATAAAAGTATTGCCCTTATTGTTAAAACACTTAAATCAATACGAGTGTTTAAATACTGCCTACTGGTTAGCAGGTCTACCCACATTTAATGCATGCTGGTATTTTAAGTAAACAGTGACGGAACCCTGACAACCTTCAATCCAAATGCCCCAAGCGAGTTGTGCCAGTTGCAACTGTAAAGAAGTGAAGCTTGTTTTGCTGGGAGTAACATTTTTTCCTTACCACCCATTTAGCGAATGATGCAATTGCCTAGCGTAACTTTACTATTTGTGGAGGTCGTGCCCCCTCAGAGGAGGGGGGAAGAATCTTCCTGCTGCGTCATGCGCTCAGAACAATACAGGTGTCGATTATCATATTCCAACCATTACATCCATTAATTTGAATCTAACCGCTGCTGCATCGAACCTTGAAGCGTTTGCGGTGAACTCGGTCTGGGATTTCTGTCAGTGTGAATGTGTGTGCACAGATAAATGATTCGCCAAGCTGGGGATTTGGTTATGCTTTCTCTCACGGTTTGGGATTCCTTCACGGATCTGCCAATAGCGCTTCATTTGAGCTCACAACCCCATTTTCATCAAGCACCTGCATATGGCCGTATACCTAATTTTCATTCAGTAAGCCTGTCAGTTTAAATGTGATTGTTGTAAAATGGTCTGAACAATAAAATCTTCCTTTGTTGCCTAATTCCCTTCTCCTTCTTTTGTATATCCCAACTAGATTTTAAAAAAGCAAATAAAAGGCATGTTGTTCGCATTATTAGAGAGATTTTTCGTCCGAGGTACACAGGTGCAGGTTAATAGCAATATCACTAAGATATTTGCTGGAAACTATGAGCCCAGCAAATTAATTTAAGGCAAAGGCAAAGGCCGTACATATCACTTGTATATTCTCTTGTAGGATATGTGGTATAATCTCGAGTTTCTTATTATTTTCTCCAGAGCGCTAATGCCACATTTTGGAATATAATGGAATATTTAGGGACTAGACAATTTAACACTTGGAATTTTCTCAGCAAACCTGCTTCGCACTTGCAATAATTGCCGAGCGTGCATTGCCCATAAATTTGCTATTCAAGCAGTAAGCATCCATTTCAATCATGCAACACGATGCGCGTAAGAATTGTATAAGTGTTATGCATGCACTTATCGCTGCCAATTACAACAGCTTGCATGCCATTAATGTCACGCGATCACTACAGAAATTAATTAGACACACTGTGCATATTTATTTTCTACCATTCAGTTAGCTAACTAAAAGGAGCATTGAATATATTAAATGGTATCCTATGGAGTCAAGAAATGCATTAAAAATCACTGTTAGCTTCATTTCCTGTCGTAAATTCAGCTTTACACATGCCATGGATAAGCAGTCACTTCTTTCTTGCCTTATGTTCTGCATTCTCCCCTATGTTTAGTGAAGTAAGTGACTGTATTTTATATATTATTTAATTTAATTATCGAATATGTTTAAAATATATCCCTTTTTTAATAATTCACTTCTTCTAAACGCGCACAATCTTCCGTAATCATTTTATGATATTGTGTTAGATGTTTGTAGATAAAGTCAAAATAACAGTTGTAAGAACAAATATCTCACCTATGGAAGACAGATAGATCACTGTAGTTTTAGAAATGCACAGGAAATCCGAATTCTTGTGGCAGTAACCGGTGTCCTACACGTGGGAGGTGTTTAACCAAAAAGAAATGATATTTTTTAAAACTTATTCTTATGGTATTGTTTCTAGTGTATTATAAAACAGGTACATTTGGACCCGTGCGCCTGTCGAATCTGTATTGTATTATATTGTATTGGTATCACTTTAATAAACACACTCGGATATAATGCAAATAGGACTGTTCCTTAGGGTTTACAAAGAAGACGGATTTTAATAAAGTCTAAGCACAAAGTAGCGGTCTCCAAGCACAAGCCTGTTGATAATCAGGCGTCCAATAGCTAATTTTTGTTTATATTAGGAGTGTCAATCCAAGTATGTATATGGCTATTGTTCCGTTGTTAGCTGTTAGGTGCAGACCAGGTAGGGTAATTTGTAATTGGGTTTAGGTCTTTAGGAATTAAGTATGTAAGGTTCAAGAGATAGCGTTATTAATTTTATCCAAATGCAGCCTGATGCTAAGTAAATCAATCCTATAAACACTGTGCAACTTGGAAACAAACATAATATCTCATTTATGTCATTATTTGAAAATACCTCGTCGACTAAAGATTCCTGGTATAATAAAAGCAAATAAATAGAAAATAAGCTGCTTCTCAGCAATTTATGAAATGAAATAATTTAAATTGTTATAAGTTCACAATTAAATCTCGTTTGTTGCATAAAATCGAAAAAGAATAAAATTTGAGATAGAATCCTTGATTAGTTATTTATTTTAATGGTGTTTAACGCCAGTTTTTACTACTCAGGCACTACAGGCGGTGGACGCTAATAATAGATACGTGAGATGAAATGATAATTTTTTAAAAGGAAGGAGACGTTTCAGGTACCTCCCCCCGGTATTTACCATTTATGAAGACTGAGGAAAACCTGGAAAAAACCTCAGTCATAAAGGACAGTCCTGGCAGGAATCGAACCCCAGACCTCTTGCTCACTAGTTCACGCCTTAAAGAGCTCGGCCACTCGGGGTGGTTTTAAGCTTCACGATATTATAAATATGTGGTATTCATTGCCAACTTTTTGTACTGAGCTTGCACTTGCTACGACAAATGCACGTTCCAATTAGACCGCCACGAATGGCCGAGGTCGTTAAGGCACGGACTCGTGAGCGGGAGGTCTACGGTTCGAATCCCGCCAGGACCGTCCTCCCTGACTGGGGTTTTTTCCAGGTTTTCCTCAGTCTTCATAACTGGCAAATGCCGGGGAGGTACCTACACTTAGGCCTGGAACGCTTCCTTCCTTAAAAAAAAAAAAATATCCTTTCCCAGTTTATCATTTCATCTCATGTATCATCAGTGTTCACCGCCTGTGGTGCCTCGGTAGTAAAAACGGGCGTTAAACATTACTCAAAAAAAAAAAAACGTTCCAATTATAACTTAATATGCAATTATAGTGTAGGATTGTAGGCAGTAGGATGTTCCAATCTTGTTCCGGATACACCTTTCATGATGTTCCTTCTAACCTCTAGACAATTTCAAGTCTGGGAACTTGCTCATCTAGTTATATTTTACTGTTTGTCAAAACGGAATAATCAATAGCATTAACAAGCAAGCAGATTACTTGTGGAGATAGAATAGAAACGCTGCCTCTGATATGCTCTATTCTTGACTACATGGGTAGAAATAATTCGCCCAATTGCCACTGCCTTGAAACAGACGAGGAGCAACTTAAAGAAATGTCCGCCACGCAGGAGCGCATAAATTAAGCGAATTCCTTAGCAATAGTGATGCCATTAAATTAAAACTTTCAATTTCAAAATTGAAAACTACTTTTTGATATATAAAAATATTTCTTTATAATTTTTAATTTCAAGTTTTTTCGACACAACCGCCGCTAGAGCACTTTTTAAATTTCGGTGTTCGGCATACTTCCTCTCCAAACAGTACGATTTACATGGTTTTCATAAATTATTTAAATGATATATACCAAGTTTTTTTCCGAAAAAAAAAACAAATGTTGGTGCCGCTATATTTTAAATTGTCGGTTTCTGGTAAACCCATTCCTAGTCTGATTTTGCTGGTTTTCAGATACTATTTTTCTTTTTTTATTTATTTCAATGGTGTACTCAGTTTCGTTTAGCAAAAACAAAAATGCGACCACTAGAGTGATTTTTAAATTTTCGTTTTAGGTTAATCCCCACTCCTAATGGATCAATTTTGCTGGTTTAAAAATCTCGATTTATCGTTCGTTAATTGGTCGTTTTATGCCGATTTTCGATGGCTAGGGCGATAACAGACACATACGGATTTATTTATATATATCATAGTCATTTTGGTGCCTAGAAAGTAGCATCAATAGAGATTTGAAGAAAATTTTCAAAAATGTTTCATGGGTGCAATCTCAATTCCTTCGGAATTCGCTTAAAAGATGTATAAACTTAAATAGTTACGCGTTGCTGGATATCCTACCACCTTAGTGCACTCAATTGCTCTTGAGTGCAGGCAAATATTACCGAACTGAGTCCAAATCAATAGGGCGACACTCCATAGAGAGGTGCTAGAATGTTCGGTTCCCTAAGGTGCTTCGAGGATTGGGAATTTACACAAACTTATTGTTTTCAGAATATTCCGTAACACTGACCCCTGCGTCATATCGAGTTCGGCCGAATTGGCTGATATGTGCCTGTAGACATGTTCTGACTCATGTGCGCGCGCTATACTTCAGCTGTGAAGGTTCGGGGTTCAAATACTGGCCCATAAGTGTATACCGTTTCTGTTTTGTTTTCTGGCACGAAAGAGAGAAATAATACTTATCTGTAATATTTATATTACGTAATGTAAAATCGAAATATGTAAATTTCGTTTAAATCAAAAATTATTATAAAAATTTGTTTATTGATCATAATAAATAAATGCGAATAGCTTTACGTTAATGTGAAATGATAATCATAAGGCATTGAGTGATATTTTATTCTTGGTAGATAACCTTACATACAAAAGAAGGACAAAAAATAAGAGTTAGTTCTTGAGCTTGTTGATTTTGTTCATTTGGTTTATTTATGGACCCTCTTAAACATCTCAGGTCATCAGCGTCCCATTCAATTGAGAGCATGAAACGGCCGACAAAGTTGGCTCAAACTCCTCTTCTTTCAGAGAACCTGCATTTCCCTTTGACTGTAAAATGCAGGTTTGCCTATTTACCAATGCGGAAGGATGAGAAAACTCGCTCTGTATATTATACTATGTGAGTCATGGTTCAATAAAAGTTCATTGTTCACCATAGTATGTGTATGCATTTTTTTCCAAAGAAATTATTGCATACGCAGCAATTGCAGTGTACAACAATAACTTGTCTTGGTCTTTTTCATATAAATGTAGTGAGTAAAAGAAATGCAATTAAATATATACATATGTGAAAAAATGTGTCATACAAGTTCCAGGTATTTATGAAAAAAAAAACTTATGAATCTGTGTAATGCGAAAACGCTTCTTTAGTACATAAGATGCAGTGTAGGCAAAACATTTTCCTTAGGTACTTACTTTCCTTAGGTACTTTAGAATTACCATAATTTCTTCGCTAGAGACCTTAGTTAAATTTTTTCATCGCTGCTCGAACTTGGTTTCCGTATACTAGAGTTATCTAAGTGAGAGTTCCTTAGAATTTTCCTTTTATCTGAATTGATTGCTCTCGACAATTTGCATGAAATGCTTTAAATAAAATAGCATTGGAAAATAAATTTTCAAAGTTTTTTAATAAAAATAATATGGTCGGTTTACTTTTTTCCTATCGCGCATAGTTTATTTGCAACACGAAAATGTTTTTCTTTAAAACTGAATAACATAAATGAGAAACGTTTTATTTAGATTGAGAAGCGTCGTCTTGAGAGTCCAGTAGTTGTTAGCTAACATGTTTGGGCTCTCTTTAACTTTGTAACGAATGTCTATGCTAGATATTTCTTGATAGAAGTGTTCTCCATGTTCGTCACGTACAGTGTTAAGATAAAAGGTTAAAATGTCAGTTCAAGAAATTAATTTTTCAGAGGCATATTGTAGCCTAACTTTCCGTGGTTCTGAAGAAGCTCAGTAATAAGTTCCTTATATTTTTGAAAGAATCATCATGTAACTGATTCGTGTTCATTCAGGGCTTCTTCAAAATAAGCATCGTTCATAAGTTGCTATATTTACAGACCAACATTGGACCTCATTGGTCTTGCCTTAATATTCTAGGGAACTTGTCTGTGAGCTACCGAAAACCTTAATTAAGATCAACATTCTCAGAGGTCGATTTACCCTGTTTTTCTTTCCAACGGTGAGAGTTTCTCTCTTTGGCATCTAAGTATCCTCTATTCCTTGCTGTCTCGCTCACAGAGAAAGTCATATTGTATCTCTTTTGCAGTCAAAGAAGTTATTTTCTTAATTTATTCATTATTAGACAACCATATATTGCAATATACTTCATTATTTACAACAATGTACAATAAGATAAAATACAACATTAGATAAAATATTGTCAAGACCTACTTTAGAGCTACTCACCTATTCGTCATTCTTTGCTCGTTTCATCATCATTAGGCCGGACAAAAGGCTAACTAAATTCAGTTAAATGACAAATATCCCTACTCAAAATCAAGCAAAAACAAGGCAAACTCTAAAATAAAACAATTTTAAATTAAATTCATTAAATATAATTTTATTAAGATAAGCAGTGATTTTCTAACCTCGAGTTGTCCGTCGTAAATGTCCATCTGGGAGCAGATAGTGCTCTCTTCGACCTTGCAAGCTCGACTCCCTGAGAAATCGTTAAAGCACTAATATTTCCCCTCGTTCATATCTTCAACTATCACTTCGAACAACAACCGTCCGTATGCTACCATACCCCATATGCCACACAATATAAAAATATGCAATATTAGATCAAATATAAATGAAATAATATGGTAAAATGTAGAAAGTATTGCAACAACTCTTTATATTCTCAAAACGCATATAAAATCAACACATATAACAGCAGATATTATTCAATTATAAGATTGAGCATTCCATGTTGTTACAATTTCTTCAAATGCATTAATATTATGAAGTCTTGTTAGCAATTTGAGTTTTAAGGTAATTTCTAAAATGATACATTTCTAGGTTTCTGATTACCAATGGCCGCGTATTAAATAGCTTAATTCAATATGTTTAGAGTTATTTAATGTCAGAGCGAATCTGGCTTAAGGAAAATCAAGTTTATTTATATATCTAGTACTATGAGCATGTATCACGTTGTATATAGAAAAGATAGTAGATTTTTCTTTTGTATATACTCGCAGCAATCAGTGATAAAGTGTATAATGCAGGTAAAGTCATAATTTTATGATCTACAAATGAAATTCTGTGTGTTTGCCAAGCGAACAGCCCCATAATACACCGAATAGTTTTCTTCTTATTAACTCCTAAACTGTTAACACATGTAAGATGCTATAAAAAGATAGATGTGAAAAAATGCAGAATAAGCTGTTATAGTTTACTTTTCACTTACAGCTCTTTTAAGTTTCCTAAGGAAAAAAGTACTCTTTGCAAAACTTCTCTTTGTGTATTGCACTATAATTTATATCCACATGTGTTCCTAATAATTTATCATACATTTTGGTGTTAACTTCTAAGGAAAGGTGTTTAAGATAAAAAAAAAAGTAATAGCCTTGAGATTACTACAAATACACCATCCGTGTTATAATTAATGCTTCTTAACAGAAACTTCGTGTTTTCTTTCATGAATGCATCATGAGCAATCGGTATGGATGGGCACTTTATTTCAGATAGCTACTTTTAAATTGGCATTTGACGAATCTATAAAACGTGGTCATACCTTTAGATTTTGCTGCTTTCCGAAGTTCCTGGACCCATTGGCTGGCATTTTTTGATCTATGAGTATATGAAATACAGTGGATGTTGAGAAATTGTTAATAAACAATACAGAGAACTTGTTTTACAATACAAAATAGCGAATTATTTCGTGCTGTATACCCGGAAACTACCACAATTGAAAACACCAAAAAAATAAAATACGAATGCACATGGATATTTCCATACAATCCAGATATTTTTATGGAGGGGAAAGTTGTTCCTGCTGATGCTGTAACTCTCTTACATAGTGACAATAATTATAAAGGTACTAAGTCTCAAAATTCTGAAACTGAAGCAGTGGTACAAATAACATGGAAAAGAATTGAAAACCAATTTAATTGCAAACAGCATAAGTAAAGTAAGTAAATAGCAGAAAATTTTCAATCAAATCAAATCACTTCCAAGCTGTAACAAGAAGTAGGAAAAGACGAGATCAAATCTCTCAGTTGTAAGTAAAGCTACAACTTTTCCACAGCCTTCCATCTGTAGGATGAATTAGATGAAGGAGGACAACGAAATGTGTAGAGAGTCAAAAGTTCACAATTGGTACAATGTGGCAAAGGTCGTATGAACCATAAAGTTCAGGACTATAAATTTGCAGAAATTACAATCGGTTACAAATGAAAACTTTTTTTATGCGGTACGATTAAAAGATAGATGACTTTTACTAATTTTTGGGCGCAGAATTCAAAAAGGTCTTCCGTTTTTCCGCAGCACATCTCGTTTTGGCAATATGATAATGTTCAAGGAAAATATAATTGTAAAAGTAGCAAAAATATTACACACTCATGTGCAACTTTTAAAGAAATAAAGAAGAATGAAAACGTGCCTGAATTTGAGAATGTATGTTATGTATTCCTTTTTCTTTTCCTATGGAAATGTAGTGTACGTGATTTTCTCGAGTGTTCTCTAGTAGGTTCGTCCCGTGCAAGACACCAGCAGTAATCGGTCATCATATGTACCTCCCAATGTCCCTGATAAGGTGTTCAACATCTTTCAAGTCCTGGTGAAATCTTTCACCTTGCTCTTCACCGACAGCTGCTAAATCGACGGGAAGTAGTCAGGATGTGACTTGAGGAAATGAAGCTTTAAACTAAGCCGAGCAGTCTGTAACTTCCCAGCATATTGCTGACAATTTCTTTGAATTTCTTTCAGAGTCTTTCACATTGCCCAGAAATTTCTTAACAACCTCTGTGAATCCATTCCATGCATTTTTTCAATTTCATTCACAGAGCTGGTAAATTTAACATCTTTCATCAATTCCTTATCTGTGGTCCATTAATAATTATTAGTCCTCTCAGTCACCTGTGTATCTAAGTACGCATTTGCAGTTAATTGAAAAGTAATATAATTTTTTTCAAATAAAATTTGATTATTTTATTTGTGTTAATGTTACACAGAAAGAGCACTGAAACGTGTGTCATATAATTTCCCAATTAAGTAATAAAATAACTTTATAATGAGGAAACAGTGTTAAACGAATATTCTTGTTCCCCTCTAACCTATGTCTCTATCATTCAAAATGTTTCAAATTAATGAGATTGTAAAGTTGTAACATCTGAAATGAATAAATGAATAAATTTAATGATATAGATAAAACTCGTGAAGTTCTTAACAAAAGAAAGTACTTTAATTCTGAAAATTTGTATACATAGTTTCTTAAAGTTGTATTCAAACTTGTGTAATGTTACAGACAGCATATCTTTGTAATAAATATATATATTACGAAGATTATATATAAAGATTAACCTCTAAATGTTGCCGATGTATGTACTGGAATATCAGAAGTTTGCTGCAAGAGCTCTATCACGCAATTTCATGGGACTGTAAATCCATTAGAACCGGCACAACTTGCAATAATAATGTAGCACGGAAGCTTTGATGTGACCAATAGTGACATAAACCGAGTTTACTCTATGTACACACTGGCGGGATGGTTTATGTACCAAGCTTTCCACTGCCGAGTACACGTGCTACAAACTTCGCGAAGAACTGGTTGAGCAAACACAAGTTATTTTCTGTTACTCTGGGCTTAACTTGATTTTATTCATTAGAACAGCATTAAAGACTACCGCCGCAAAGGGCCTGCCTCTTCTTGATTCCAAAAGCGTATTGCAGTTTCATTAGCTTATGGCATTTGTTGGACAAGCAGCATACTTGTGGACGCTACGGATGACTGGACATTTTGACATAGTATAAAGGAAGACACGTCCGCTCTTCGCCGCTTAAGACTGTGCTAAAGAGTGGTAAAACCGATTTCGATTGAAATGTGCGGAGGGAAGATTTCTTGGAAAACTCCTGCCTCAGGCGTCTTTGTTATTGCACAATTATTAAATATTACTGCCATAAAGTTTATGTCTAAATTTTATTTAATAAGCCACGATAAAATAGGCCGTTTCCTGTTTTAATATTTCTAATGCACGTTTCTTAGTCAACTACATAGTTTTCCAGTAAGACTAAAATGCATTATGAAGTTAAAAGTGTTATATTACTCGCAAAATTCGTAGTCAAAACTGGAAATCCATTTGCCGTGCAGACTGCCTTGTCTCCATTGACATAGCCCGAACACGCTCTACTACCACCTAATTCTTGCATTGGAAGTCTTGTATTTCATCTTTCATGTTAAAATGGTTAATTATAGTGTTGTTTAAATATATGAAATTACACCTCACCACTTAAAACAACCGCGACGGTTGACCAAGGTCATTAATGCGCGGACTCGTGAGAGGTCTGGGGTACGATTCCCGCCAGGACCATCCTCCCGGACTGAGGTTTTTTCCAGGCTTTTCTCAGTCCTCATAAATGGCAAGTGCCGGGGAGGTACCCTAAAATGCCTGGAACGTTTCCTTCCTTAAAAAAATCCTTTCCCAATATATCATTTCATTTCATGTATCATCAGTGTCTACCGCCTATGGTGCCTCAGTAGTAAAACTGGGCCTTAAATACCATTAAAAATACTTAATAGTTTAAACTACAGCGTTTACGGCAGATGAAGTATCTCGGTTGAGAAAAATATTTTTCCACGCTCAACTGTATTGTGAATGCTATTAAGTCCTGTTAAATAGAAGTGCATCTTGAAATTTACTCGTGATTGCATTTACTCAACTAATGAAACCAATAAATAAAAAGTATCAAATGTGGTAAGTGAACATTAAAAGTAGTGCTGGAATGCTTATTGAAAACCTTTCTTTAAAACCGATTTAAGTGCACATGTTTTTTGATGAAGAGGAAAGTTAACATTTCCACTCTATGACTAAATTGTATTAGAACAAAGCTAAAGTATCCCCGAAGAGAAAAATGAGTGCTATATGGCATGAAGTAACATAATTTCTTGGTCAATGCTTTCCTCCTGGCCGAACACGATGACGTAAGCTACAGAATACGGGCCGGACAACAATCTACATTTACAATTGACTGATTCGTACTTTGTTTTGATTCATTCTATCAAAATTCAGAAGGCATAAGTTACAGTCTTGTTTTTCAAATGTTTGAGGGTAAACCAAAATGGACTGCCTGGTAGGCAATTATAGGCTTATATCTGAAGAAGCTTCATTCCGCCTTTCATTGTGGGCAGAGCAACTTACAAAACTACTAATAATGCGAAAGCCTACAAGCCATTTCATAGTCAATTCCTTCACGGTTATTTTGCCATTTACAGAATCCACGATTGGTAACCAAATCGCTTAGCATGACGAAAATGCATGTAGCATCATAGTTCAAGCGAGCAAAGCTTAAAAATCGCTGCAGAAATAATGCGCTATTTGCTATTGCATTTTAACCATTTTGCTTTCACTGTGTAGATTATTGTCTGCAGCTTATTGCTTAGAACACTAGCTTACTTATATATTGGATAGCCAAATTTGATCCAAATATTAATTCTATGTATCTAGCCTAACCTAAATTATCATTTTCTAAAGAGAGTGTTTACGGATGCAAGCTATATATATACACGAGGGTAGATGCATAAGTTTCCGGCCTCGCGAATAATGATTTATCGCCTTCACAAAATTCTTGTCTGGTACCATAACTTATCTGTAAAGTAAATAATTGCAGCTGTCGCTTCCGCTCCGCTGTGTTAAGTTGTTCAGGTATAGTTGCATAAAGAAGGCTATGTGTAGAAGATTGTGACATGTTCAAAATGGAGTATCGAACTCTTATTAAGTTCTACACTAAAGAAGGACTTACTCCAAATGAATTTAAAAACAGCGATTGGACGGTGTATATGGGGGAGCATCCCCCTCATATTCTACCATAAAAGAATGTGGGCCAAACTTCACTTTCGAATGGGTCAAGAAAGCATTGAAGACGAAGATCGTGCAAGTCAGCCCTTGGAGCTGCTCACTCCTGAAAACATCGCTCTTGTGGAAGGAGAAATTATGGAAGACCGGCGGCTCAAAATTACAGAAGTAGCAGCAAGGTTAGTCCTTTCTAAACAATGTCCTTCAAATTATTCATTTATATTTAAATATGAATAGATTATTGCAAGATGGGTGCCTAGACTTCTTTCCTCAGTCCAAAACCAGCAACAAGTCATCTGTTGTCAGGAATTTTTGGAGCTCTGCCGTGGCAACGAGAAAGAAGTTCTGCAAACCATTGTTACAGGAGATAAAACTATGATCTCTAATATGATCGCTTGTCCAAAAGAGAATCAATGGAATGCGTTAACTGGCGAATTACCCCCTCTAAAGGCCAAGGCCACTCAGTCAACCAAGAAGATAATGGACACTATCTTTTGTGAAGGAATGAATACTCTTCATTGGCATTCAAGGAGAGGAACACCACAGTAAATGGGAAGTACTATGCTAGCCTACTGCACAGATTACGTGCTTCAATCAAAGAGAAAAGGCGAGGAAATCTGAATGGTGGTGTGCGCCTTCTTCGCGACAACGCGCCTATGCACACAGATATTGTTGCAAAGCTGTGAAGAAATGTGGCTTCACAGAGGTCAACCATCCACCATACAGCCCAGATCTAGGTTGCAGTGACTATTTCCTCTTCTCATAACTCAAGAAGGATTCGAGGAAGGAAATGTAAGTGTGACGAAGAAGGGACGGATGCTGTTTATGCCCATTTTGCAGACCAGACTTCTTGCTATTTGGTGGGAGGGGCATTGAAATGCTAATTCTAAGATGTGAGAAGATATTACAATAAAGAGTAACTATATTGATAAGTGAAATATAGTTTTTGACTTTATCATATCTAGAAAATGTTTATGCAGGAAACTTATGGACCTACCCTATATATACACATATATATGCGCTTTACCACCCCTAATATATATTAGTAGTGTTAGTACTAGTAGCAGCAGGTGTATCTTTATTGTTAAAAATTATATATACACATTACAAAAATATTTTATGCATGGTTCGCAGACCGTACATGTCTAAATATGGTACACAATTAGAAATAGGGACAAATAATAATAGAAATAAAACAATATTAATAATAATAATTAGTAAAGAAACATTAAACATGGGAAAAACTGTATTTACAGGTATATTAACAGTAACATATCATAATTATATTAGTTATTGCGTTCTAACCAGAAAATAAATTGCTTCTAGCTTCGCGCACTTTGGCTAAGAAAATGTCCATATTCAACAAATTATATGATTCCCAAACAGGTCCCAGAATGTCAATCGTCCTCTAATGGCCCGTAAAAAATTTCAGGAAACAGCGTTTTTCTCAGATATTCCCAGTGGGTACATTCTGCCATAATATGTACACATTCCTCATCCCCTCCACAAAATGGGCAGATTCTCCTACCAGAACTATCCGTTATTTTTTAGCCTTCCAACTTCCTAGTCTAAATCAGGGCATTCTTAATCTTGTTTTCTCCCTAGAACGAACATACACAGCTCTTTACCCCGAATTAATTTAATTTAATTCCATAGGCTCAAGATAATTTTCTTGTTACATTCTGCCTCAATTTCCTGCCTGCGATGTCCTCTCTTACCTTGTTCTAGCCTTCTTCCAACATTTTTATTATTTTCATTGCCTCGTTACTATATTGAATCCAGGTCAATTGCCCTGAGTCCTCTTTCTATCTCTGCAGTCCAAAGCGTTGGTGTTATATTACATCTGGTGTCTATAGCATTTAGCGCAAAGGGCGGATTGGTCTCCCAGCATTAGTCTAAGCCAGTATTCACCGTCCTTGTTCTTTTACTATTGACCGTATCTTCATAACAATCACCTCCCCCATGGCCCCACAGTTTGACGTTCCTTTGGAGAGTCCGAGAACTTTTTCCAAAAACAGACTTGAATTTTATTTACATATTCAGCTCTCCCCCATTCCCATTATCTCACTTCCAATAACAATAGACGTAATCATAGCATTGTACATCCTTTTTAGTGTATCTATTGATATATCTGGAACACGAGTCAGAACACATAGTAACTCATTTATTTGATTTCGTGCTTTATATTAACAATAGATAAGTGTTTATTGCATTCACCACTCATACTAAAGGTTACTACCAAATAACAAAAATGTTTAACATTATTACCACTTGTTCATTGTAGTACAATTTTTATCTCTGCCATACACATAGCCATTTTTAAAAGCCATTATTTTGGTTTTGTTAACATTTATTCCATACCCTATTTCAGACAATAATCTTCTAGGCTGTGAATACTTTTTGCAAATCATCTCTTGTTAGAGATAAAAGAATTACACCATCAACATACAAAAGTACAGGAATACATGTACCGTCTATTTCAGGGGCATTCATTTCCTCTGCCAACAGGATATCCGAGATATCATCTATAAATAGATTAAACACTAACGGAGGTAGAATACATCCCTGACGAACTCTTCTACTAGCTGGTCTACATTCCGATATACGGTTTGGTCTATCTTAACACGAATTTCACATCGCTGTATATCTGCATTAGAAATGTTGTTATTTTGTTATAGATGCATATCTGACAGTTTTACCTACAGGACATCTCTCTGAATACTGTCAAAGCTGTTTAAAATCAATAAACACACTGTATAATTTACTCCGTTTTGTTTTTAAGTTTATATCAATTAGCGTCTTTAAAACGAATATTACCTTTAAATATCTTAGGGGTGAAAAAGCTCATCAATATGAACAAACTTTCCTATATGCTCCACTTGGTAGATATGTGATCAGAAGCATGTAAGAAAATCACAGCCTTTCACTCTAAAGGGATGTTTGTAATATCCGATCATTTAGAGGGCATTCTATTTCACGGGCACCAGAATATGGGTAGCAGCAACTAGCGCATGTCCGGCATTTTCTCGATGATCGTTTCCAACAAGTTGGATCGCAGAAGGTCCATCAAATTAGCCTACTCGTTCACCTAAAATCCATTGGATTTTAATTCTGGGTCTAGCTTAGTTTATTGCTCGGAGAGAACCTTGCATCTTAATTTTCTTAATTTCTTAATTTCCTTAATCTTAATTTTCTGTGACACCGTTAGGAACATGCCAGGAATCTTCAAAATCAAATTGCTTTTTGTAACTTGAATATGGAAGCTAGAACATTTCGGAATAAGATTTCTCTAAATATTTGTAACATAATTACGGATATAAACTGTTATTTTCTCCCAGATTCCGAAATTAATAAATTTCAACATGTGCGGTAAAAGCTGCTGGAATTTCAGGAATTCGTGCCATCAAAGAATTTTACGAAGAAAATACAGTTTATATAAATATGAACTATATAAAAAATAGTCTATGATTGCTAAGATGTAGCAAACTGCAACGAAAGAACGGTCTCGATAATGAACTTTTGCTTAGATTAACTTCGTACATCTTTGTTTATACAATGTACACGTTTCATCAGCATTATTAATGATATTGCGGGTTATTACTAAGCTAACAGAAGCATATTCAGTAGAGATTTCGCACTTATAGCGAATGTTACATCAATTATATTTAAATTTACTCTACTGGAAACTATGGTTTGAATCTCCAATAACTTAAAAGTGAAACAAAAAGAACTATACCAAACAAGTGGATAGTATATAGGGGTGGAAATGCATGTAATATCAAAGAAAAAATAAAATAACAATGAAATTGTAAAACGAATCATGATTATTATTTTTGACAGAAATTTTTAAAGTTTGGAGTTTTCTATGCATTTTAAGATAGTTATGGAAAGTGGGACTTTCTCAGTTTTATACTCATCCAAGTCTAAGTGTTTCAAACTACCTATAAAATAAATAATTACATATGTTATTGCTAATAAAACAGTGTTTAAACATTAATTACTCCTGTAATGGCCCTTAATCTGAATAACAGGATTATGAACCTAAAAACGAAATTGGAATGCATAAGTGTGTCTTAGCTAATACCTGCCTTATGACCCCAATCTATGTATACACATCTCAAAATGTTCTAAGAAGCCAGCATTTTCTTAAATGTTCCAATATACTAGTCAACAACTATTTGATATGTTATATATAAATTAGTGCATAATTTAATGCATACATTCCGAATTTGCCTTTTAAAATAAAAAGAACAGATAATAGCAAAAGTTGATGTGGCCCTTTTTTCGTTGCAGTTTTCTACATTGTATTTTTGTATGGTTCATATTTATACAAACTGCATTTGACTCGTAAAACCCTTTGATGGCATAAAGAACTTTTATTTTAAGCCTTTCGTTATTCATATTGCCTAAGTAACCTGTACCACTACTCTAACAGAAGGTTGAAAGAAAATCGCCGAGCCATTCGCTGTTTCAATGATACAGTGTATATTGAGAGATTACATTGAACCACGTTGGATAATATATTAGGTACAAAAAAGGGCTATTGTAAATCATTTCCTAAAGTTCCTCGTGCAAACCATGCTAACCAAAGAGACAAACATATGTACATGTTCACCAAAAGTCTGTTCAGCATTTACAATGAAAAACTTTAATGGCAAACACATTAATCAAAGTGATACAGAACACTAATATACGCGTGCTTGCCTTGTACTTACAAGTAAAAGAAACCTAATGGCAAAGCACAATAACCAAAGTAATACACAATATTAACATTACCTCTTGCTTGCCGTCAATTTGCAGTTTACCGAATTCAGTGGTAAAGCACAATAACCTAAATTATATATATATATATATATATATATATATATATATAACAATATTAACACGTGTTGACCATCAATGTAGAATTTAAAGAAATCTATTTGCATTGCACAATAAGCTAAGTAATACAAAACAATGTTACACGAGCTTCCCTTACTTTTACACACATTAAAAGATAAAAATTC
The DNA here is from genome assembly GCA_030762175.1 of Metallyticus violacea. Taxonomy (NCBI): domain Eukaryota; kingdom Metazoa; phylum Arthropoda; class Insecta; order Mantodea; family Metallyticidae; genus Metallyticus; species Metallyticus violacea. The sequence goes on along the minus strand of CM060843.1, from coordinate 53,919,973 downwards.
TACAGAAAATAATTAAAATAACCCTCCCAAAATTAAAGAGAATTCCAATAAATAAAACAAAACTTACACAATGCCCTGGTCCATGTGAAACAGTAAAGAACCTACAAATTCCGAATAGTGAGCCGAAAGACGTCTTTATTCGCTCTGAAGTCCAAGGCATGCTCGAAGTAATCCCAAAGTGTCTATGACTACATCACTACTAGAAGGTACACTGTTAATATCTAATCGCGTGAAGGAACATGGGGAAATGGTTACCACAAGGAAAGGCAAGAAAGAAAGGAAAAACAGATATCTGGAACATAGGTTCCTACAAATATAGCACATTATTAATGGAATCTCATAATACAAGCTGTGTTTACGTATTTACAATGCCTTCTTACATTATTAATTACAGCACAATAGTCCCCACAGCATTTTTGAGCCTTTAACGAACATTTCTAATTTTAAAAATACTAACACACAATCATAAAGGAATGTAATATTGCCCTTTTTTCAAGTTTCTCGTTTGTTTGTGCCACCAGTAATTTGTACCCCCACCTCCATATTAAGTAACTGATCGACACCTCCTTCGCATTGAAGAAATGTCCTGAAGGGTTTATTCTTGTTCGATATTCTGCCAGTGATGATGGAAACATATTAATAGCTGACCAAAGTTTCTAGCTTTCAGTATATCCAAAACTCTCTGTTGATTGATATTCCATAGATTCTCGACCGGATTTAGATCTGGAGACGGAGCAGGCTCTCTAGCAATGTAACATTTTGTCTTTCTGAACATCCTTCATTAAGTGCTTTGGCATTATCATGCATGTAAAGGAATGCAGGTCCAAACGCTTCAGCAACAAAAAGAATAACTGGCTGCAAAACATCTTGAATGTACCTTTAGCATTCGTTCTTCCAGGAATCAAAAATTCTTGGATTCCGGAAAATTGAATGCCACCTTAATATATTATTCTTTTGTTTTTAAACTTTTAACTTTCCGTGCTGACTACTATAGGTCTATGGGACAATCACGTGAAAATAAGCTGAGAGTTGGCTTGCATATAAAATAGCTTTGGTTCATCTATAAAATAAAATAAGACTAAAATTTCAGTAAAAAACTTTGTATTATAATGAATGTAAATATTTTATCAATATGCATTATAACAAATGTTATTTATTGGAACTATCTTAGACTATAAAGTACAAATTTAATTATCTTCTCTAGACGGGTGGGCTTTATATGTAGGTCTCATTTTCTTAAAATCTCTTGCATATTTTTCATCATTTAAGGAGACCCATGTTATGCAATCTTTCACCCAAACTACGCAAATTTTATTAAAATATAAATAGCCCTAAATTTTCTTTTTTATGCAAAATATTTAAAGAAATTTTATATAAAATAATAATAATAACAGCAATAATAGTACACTGAAATAGTTGAAATAAGAAAACAATTAACATTTCAAAGAATTGTAATAAATGTTTAAATAAAAATATTATTTAGATGTGTATAAAATACTTACGCAACATACGCTTTATAAAATAGCTAATCTTTCACGACACACGGTTGTTTAAAATAATCCCAATACGTTTTTATTAATTTATAAAAAGAGGGTAATCTTGCCAAAATTAAGAGCAATAATGGAATTAAAAGTTATACATAGTAATACAGGTTATGGAAAAAGTATGTACAAAAGCTTATGATTAGAAAGGAGGTCAAAATTTAGGCACCTCAAAAATTGAAACAATGTTCTCCAATGCCTCATTGTGGTGCTTTGAGGCTAAATGTAACTAATTATTTTTGGAGGTTTAGGAGAACTAAAAACAATATTTACCTTAAACAAAAAATTTATTCTTTAAAATAATACCTAAATATTAATTAATTGAAGTCAAGTGGAGTAATCGCTTATAAAACTTATCTACTGAGTTCTCAAAACAATTTAACACTTCCAAACTGACAGTCGGTGACTTGGGTTAGATTGAGGTGCAGTGACTGCGCTTCCGATATTGGTTTACATTTGGCTGGCTATAAACAGGTCATATCGCAACGTAGCTATGACGGTGATCGTTATCGGCACTTATATACATTCCCACTCCCAAAATATTTCGTATCAACTTCCCTTTCTACTGGTAAATTCCTACATATTTTTCCTACAAATAAAAGTTCAGAAAAGTATATTTGAAATTAAAATATTTGCAAATTTGTACATATTTTGCTTATAAGTTTAAAGGAAAATCTGGAAAACACTTTAGGAATCAAATCCGGTTCATAAATAGGAAAATAGATATTTAGTGTCTAGGTCACAATGAATGGTTTTTAGCAGTAACATTGTTTTCAAGCCTTAAATATGAAATCACTGTTCCGTAAGTTTTTATGTACCATTGTTTAGCGTTTTAACAGCAGCTTATATTTAAATTTTAAAATTATTGATTTATTAACTGTCATAAAAATGGCATTAGTAAAACATATAGAATGTAAACCCAATATTTTTAAACCTAAAAGAAGTGCAAACATGTGTTTCTAAAGGCATAACTGGAAATGATGGGAGACATAAAACAACCAGTTATAAGCACACGTTGTTTACTATCGCAGAATACTTAGCCATTTGCCAGCCATTCTATTCCGGAGAGTGAATATTTCATGCTGTTACCAAATACGCTATTAAGCGGTCATCTACCTTCCCTGCTTTTACAGAAAAGCACTTGCTGTGAATTTCATTAGCGCTCAGTGCGCGGGTTCCGAAAACGTCCAGGTCTATTTGCCCGTTACTCTAAAAATGCATATAATGCGAGGTCGGTGCCCCCGCAGTTTAACTATAGTACCGAAAGATGAGTCGGCAGAAAATCACAGCCGTTTAAGCCGAAATTCACAGCGACCTTAAACCTCCCGATCGGAGGCATCACGAAAAAGTTAAGAGCTCGCACACATACATACAGAGGCATTTCGTGCTGCGTTTACTTCCGCACCGTGAATCTGCTCCTGACGATCGATCTTGCAGAAATCAGCATGTATCTTTCTCGGTAACAAAGTTTATTTCGCCTTAAATGTTTAAATGCTATTGTTGCGTTATACGCAAGAACATTTTGTTAATTTTATTTTTATTTTGATTAACATATTTATCAAGTGTGAATATAGGGAATAGTTAACATAAAAATTCATAAACATTGTTATGGTTACAAGAAAAAGTTTGCTTTAATTAAATTCAGAGTAATTCGCTAGAAGCCCCAATTTTTTCTATATAATATATGTTATGCTATTTAGATAACGACTTAAACATTTATATACACATACCTTCAAGTCTGCCACTATTTGCGAATAAGGAGTAAGCTATGTGCAAATGTGTACGTTGTTAATAATTCGACATTAGATTGCCAACTGCCGTGACGCGGTGACGCGGAACATAAACAAGATGGTCACAAGATGGGTCTATTATATTTTAGAGGTTTCCATAGTTCAACATGTGTGAATTATTCAATTAACATAGAAATTCAAGGGAAATGGTTAGCGAGAATCATGTATACCATTGCATTGGTTTTTAAGAATGATGTGCACTTATATAACGCGTGTGAAAAGAAAATATTGTTTATATCTACTAAAACCCTTAGATAGGTCCCTGGGTAGCACGAATGCCCTTAAAACCAGCTACAATAAAACACTGCACTCTTGAATGTATGGCGCTAGACATGGTAGCGCGGCCTTAAGGTTATACAGGCTTTAGTTATAAACTTTACCCCTTCATTCTGCGTTTTCTATCTCAGTTGCTCCGAATATCATAAATAAATACACTACTACTACTATTACTACTACTACTACTACTACTACTACTACTACTACTACTACTACTACTACTACTACTTATCGCGGAATACCTCTGTTAATAGATGCAAAATTGAACGCAGCAAGATTCAGGCTGTAGAGTGGTTGATTGTTCGTTGATTTGATTTATTTACGAACTCTCATAACATCTCAGGTCATCAGCGTCCTATTCAATTCAGGGCGTGAAACGGCCGCCAAACTTTGCTCAGAGGCCTCTTCTTTCAGGCTTGAGGTTCTTTTTCGTGCCGACACGGGATCCGCGGTTTTATTTCCCTTCCGAAGGAAGCCCATACTTACGATTTGTACGCCCGAAAAAAACCCATCGATCCTGGCCGGGTTTGAACCCGCGATCTTGGGTTTAGAAGGCAAGTATGGTTACCACTAGACCACCAAGACCGACAGGGTGGTTGAAGAAGGACAGTCCACTTAGGATTTTTATCTGGTGTGCAAATTTTGGTGCAGCCTCGCATCATCATGGAGTAATAAAAAGAGAACTTAGTTCACATTTTTCTAGTGACGTATGCTCAGCCATGTTGAGCAATGAATTGTTTGGTTGTTTTTCGCCGATCGTCCCAAATAAGATTATATGTTCTACATTTGGAGATGTCACTGCAGTTTGCGGTTGCAAAGAGCGTAGACGATCAGACTATCTCAGCTTTTTTTTTCCCCCCGCTGGTGACAGCCCAATGACTGATAACACTTTTACCTACTTATCTCTCCATAGACATTTATATACCTCTGAAGCTTGTACTAGTATCATTTTTCTCCAAAAGAAAGTACAGTTCTACTCTTTGTGATGCACGTCACTTGTAGACTAGATGTTGAAAGCTAACCAATTACTGCCAGCTAAAAAGAAAACAAACTACTACTACTACTACTACTACTACTACTACTACTACTACTACTACTAGTAGTAGTAGTAGTAGTAGTAGTAGTAGTAGTAGTAGTAGTACTAGTACTAGTAGTAGTAGCAGTAGTAGTATCTTTATTGTTATAAAATTCTATATTAGCATTACAAATATGTTTTATGCATAAGTCGTAGACCGTACATAGTTAAATATGATATGCAATTTGAAAGAGGAACAAATAATAATAAGACAATATTAATAATAAATAAATTTAAGATGCTTTTAAAGTTTTGTAATATGAAGAATGGTATTTACAAATATATGAGTTGAAACATAATTACATATTTTTATAATTATATTAGTTATTGTGTTGTAATCAGCAAATAAATTGTTTCTAGTTTCGCGTACTTTGGCTAGGAGAGTGCTTATATTCATCCAATTAGCGTGATCCTAGCATGACAATCGACCTCTAATTGGCTTAAAAAGTTTTCTGGGAATAGCGTTTTTCTCAGGTGTTCCCAGTGCGTACATTCTACCAGAATATGCACTCATTCCTCCTATTCTCCACAAAATGGGCAGACTCTCTTACCAGAACTATCCGTTATATTTTTAGCCTTCCAACCTCCCACACTAAACCAGGCCATTCCTAGTCTGGGCTTTTTCCCTAGAATAAGCATATACACCTCTTTACCCCTGGTTAATTTAATTTCATTTGATAGGCTTAAGGAGACTTTCGTGTTACATTTCAGCCTTTATTTCCTGCCTGCTGATATCCTCTAGCCTTGTTTTATCCTTCTTCTATACATGTATATTATTTTCATTGCCTAGTTGACATATTGGACCCGTTCAATTCCTCTGAGTCCTCTTTCCTCAGAGGAAAAAATTGGTACGAAAAATGTTTAATCTATATAAGGCAGTGTTTATTGTACACAGAATATTTTTCCTAAAATTTTACTGAAGTAAAAACTACAATACGTTGTATATTGAGGTTTCCTGATACACAACAGTATCTTGTATTTTATTGCCATGACTTTTAAAATTACCTTGCCTATAAAATGTCTTATTTCCCAAGTTATTTAACTATTTGTTATATCCTTTACATTGCTAGAAATAACTAATGTTTTACTATTATTTAATATTAGCGTTAACTGCCAAGTTTAATTACAAATTCTGGGACACGAATTGTTTGATGATTGTGTTATTTATGTATTCTTATTTATACTCACCCAACTTGAAAAAGAATTCTCAGTTTAAACTTTGGGTTGTTCAGGCGTTTTTGCATTCTTGTTATCTTTGATCCAGATTCAGAAATTCATTCCAGTAAATAATATTAATAAATAAGCCCAGTCGAGGCTTTAATGGCCTAGCTTACCCTATTTCAAGCTCTTAAAATTTTCTTCTGCCTGACATATTTTAATTATCCATTGTGGAAACGAGAAAGGTGCATCTTAAATATTGCTGCTTATAAAATTTATATAAAAACGTATGTTTAGCATATAATATTTTTACCTCTGTATGCTCTGAGATGCCTAAATATATTCCTTAATAATTTTTGGTTATCTTATTCTTGGACATTCAGGTCTAGATGCATTCATTACAGATTCATGCAGCTCATATTCTTTCATAAGCTATGGCAGATTTGAAGTAAACTTTCCTTAAATTATTTTAATGTAAATTAACTTGAAATAAATATTTACGTGGATTCTTTCAGAGAGCAATGTCAATCACCGATGCTGAAAAAAGGATCTTGATGTGGTATTATCATAAAGTTCAGAAGCAAGTGGCTTATTTCCAGTATGAGTAACTTAGCCTGTATATTACATTCGGGATCTATTTTCCAACTTCAACAACTTAATGCTTAAAATTCTCTTTGGAAGATACACTATCTTCTCTAATTGACTCAAAATTTGGTTATACAAAGTTTAGGCACTTGCTAGGTAAGAAACATTTGTTTAATTCCAGGTTATTTAACCTGCCAAAAAGTAATGATAAATTACTGTAGTCCACTATGTTCTGCCATCATGAGGAATGCTGTTTATAGCTTTCTTTAAAATTGCTGTAATTATAAATTATAGTTCTAAGAACAATGATAATGTATTTGGATTAGAAAACCTGTGCTTTAATAACGATATAATAAGCATTCAAATACTAAATATCCCAATATATATTAGATCTTAATTGTTACTTTTGCACTCCTTAAGTTATAATAAAATTGAATGAGGACAGGATGAAAAATTACTTATGTATTAGTATATAAAGCTAGCAAAGATAATCGCTTTACAAGATATGAGATGTCCAATAAAAATGCAGTTTAGCATTGGTATACATATAAATGTTAATTTGTTCTGGTACATATACTCTAGCAATTTACAAGACTTAGTTGAGACCGTTTCTGTGAAAGGAAAATATTAATATAAAAGTTTCAATAAGAGAATTTTAGTATCTAGACATTTACCTATCTTTAGAAAAAGAGTCGAGAGAAAGACCAAAGATTTCATACCATTGTCATTCCGTCATGATACCGAGACACCAGCTTATTGAATTTTCAGTGCTAAAGCTTGTTGCAAAAAAAATATTGAGAATTTAAAAATCCCATGGTCAATCGTTAAATGACAATTGCAGCGAAGAGAAACCCAAGCCCTCAAACCTCTATTACCATTCTTCGAATGCTCCTTTCGTTTTAAACGCTAAAACTCGTACTTGCCCTCCAAGTCAGTCATAAAATTAAACTTCCTTATCTTATTAGTATTCCTGAAGCGTGTAGAAGTGACATTTCTTAGTGTGAGAGTTCCTCGAGGTCGTAAATTTACATTCTCATAACGCCATTTTTGTTGTTTTGATTTTAACGAGAGTGCGACTATCGATTAGGTGTTCGACCAGCCTTTGGCGTCAACTTAAGTGTCTAAAAATAAACGCTGAAGTGCAGTGTGTCGGCTTTTATCTGAGATTCTTAGACTGTTTTTATGATCATCACCACCACAGTACACGGCCACCCAGAGTGTCTTACAATTTTCTTCCCGGAAACTACTACAGTTGGAATAAACATGACCATGAACTTGTACGCAGCATTTTCACATACCGCACGCTAGTTCACAAACTGGAACTCTAAGCAACCCTGTTTTGTTTTTATTGGCTTTTCTTAGTTTTAAATTTTGAATTTGTCTTTCTTTAATTTTTATTTACTTTCTGTTTTAATAACGTGAATGGTAGAGATAATAAACGAGATTTGTATGTGGATGCAGCGTTATGCTACAAATCTTTTTTTTTTTTTTTTTAAGAAAGCCCAAGTTATCATGATTGATTAGTTTTAGGAAAAATGCAAAAGTAGAAGAGATAAACAGCAGTGAATGGATATGGAAATATAATTCGTGAATGAAGAAACCATTACATGCCTAAAGTTTAGGGCATCTCCCTGGCTTTAGCCATTTATGAGGACTGAGGAAAACCTGGAAAAACCTCAGTCAGGGAGGACGGTCCTGGCGGTATTCGAACCCAGATCTTCCGCTCACGACTCCGTGCCTTAACGACCTCGGCAACTGGTAGCGGAATAAGAGTAAAGAGAAATAGCTAGGAAAGGATAAATACTATCTTCAGTGCCAAATAATCCTTTAAATCTGTGATCGAGAAAAAGACAAAAGTAAAATAAGAAAGTACATTAAATTGAAGTTGAAAGAAATAAGAATGGTTTATGGTAATAAAATCGAAATGTATTAAATAAAACATTTAATACTGGTATAACAGAACAGAAATATGATTAGTTATCACAGTAAATACTCTTGAAAGAAAGTATAGAAGGGAAATCACAAAGATGAGCAGGAGGAAAACAGTAACTAATTAATAAAAATGAGGGAGTTAGAGAAATTAAATATATAAATAAGATTCAAGAAGCAAAAGACTATAGATTACAAAACAAGGAAAGAGTAGTAAAGCGGATAAGAGTTATAAAAGTAAGCAATAAAGAATGAAGCTGTGAAATTAAAAAATGTATATTAATGAAACAAAGGGGAAAATGTTCATAAATCGCCATTTTCACTTCAAATTTCAATAATCAAGTCATTATTTGTATGATTTTGTATCTGTCCCTCCTTGCGATCTAATAATTTGTTTCCTGCATATAGCATATCGTTTCCATTAACTTCTCTATTTATCCATTTTACCAGTAATAATGTATTATGTTTAATCCAAAAGCAGCATTTTTTATTTCTTACGTGGTCTTTAAAAGCTTAACCTTTAAAATATGATTTTTAGAAAATGAATTTATATAATGTCTTGCATAACTTACTTTATAAATAATGAATTTCCCCCTCCTATTTTCCTTGATCCATTTTAATTGTTACGCATAATGCGTTCTATAATTTGCTTATTTATTAAATTTTAAATGTTTACTTCCATTTATATATCATTACTTTTGACTTATTAACAGAAGTGTTCATCTGAATACTCTAATAAAGTTTAGTTTCCTTCCCTAATGTATAGATATAGAGGCTCCAGGTTGTATAACTATTGATCGTCAGCATATAACAATAATGTTAAATAAATACTATTTATATTCGTAAATATATTTTTCTTATCTAAAATTAATTTAAATTGAGCAAAAATCACGTCAGTATAAATACAGATGTGAAAATTTAAAACCAGTGTATGGTTTTAGATTTCACCTCCTCACCATCATCCACCCACTGTTGAAATTTTAGATGGTACCCTGACTTATGACACTTAGATTTTAAAGAGGATTAGTTTCTAAATAATCTTCTGTTTTCTGTTATTACCTTCCAATCTGGTTTGTTTGAATTTGAACAAAATAAATCACAAAAACGGTTTAGCACGTATGTAATAGTTGTATTTTGGTAACTGTTTCAAAAGGGGTACACTCTACAAGAAATGGCAAAATGTAAGTGGATTGTTTAGCAGTTCCGAAATAGGCTTGTAAATTTACATAAAATAAATCATAATTTCATCCCACAACTGTCATTTTTCTTGTTCCTCTTTCCAAATTCTAACAACCATAGCAACAAACAACAATTTAGCCTGCCAGGTAATGATGGAAAACGAAAGTTATGATAATCCCTTTATCGCCATGAAAATTTAAGTATCAAAAGTTAGAACAGCCATTTGAAATTTAACTGGAGTTGCGAGGGTGAAATCTACATTTTAATTAACATCGTGTTTAAACTCAATATTTAAATGTACGAGGGTAGGTCCATAAGTTTCCAGCCTAATCATTTTCTAGGTATGAAGAAGACAAAAACATATTTCACTTTTCAATATAGTTACCCTTTATTTCAATACACTTCTCACATCTGTCAATTAACATTTCAATTCCCCACCCAAACAATCGTCAGAAGTATTGTCTGCAAAATGGACATAAACAGCATCCACCACTTTGTCGTCACGCTTAAATTTCCTTACTCGAAGGTCCTTCTTAGTTTTGAGAAGAGGAAATAGTCACTGCGAACTAGATCTGTCCGGTAGGGTGGATGGTCGATCTCCTTGAAGTCACATTTCTTCACAATTTCATTTGCAACAAGAGCTGTTTGCACAGGCGCGTTGTCACGAAGAAGGCGCACACCGCCACTCAGATTTCCTCACCTTTTCTCTTTGGTGGAAGCACGTAGACTGTACAATCGACCAGCGTAGTATTCCCATTCACTTCCTTGAAGTCAATGAAGAATATTCCTTCACAGTTCCAAAAGATTGTAGCCATGATCGTCTTGGTTGACTGAGTGACCTTGATCGTTAGAGGCGGTGCTTCGCCAGGTTTACGCCACTCCATTGATTCTCTTTTGGACAAGAGATCATAGTAGTGAACCATAGTTTCATCTTCTGTAACAATGGTTTGCAGAAGTTCTCTCTCGTTGTCACGGCAGAGCTCCAAAAATGCCTGATAAAAGATGAATCGTTGTTGCTTTTGGACTGAAGAAAGAAGTTAAGGCTCCCATCTTGCACTAACCGTATTCATGTTTAAATGTTCATGAATAATTTGAAGGACTGCTTGTTTTAGAAAGGTTCAACCTTGCTGCTATTTCTGTAACTTTGAGCCGCCGATCTTCCATAATTTCTCCTTCCAAAGAGCGATGTTTTCAGGAGTGAGCACCTCAAAGGGCCAACCTGCATGCTCTTTGTCTTCAATGCTTTCTAGACCCATTCGAAAAAGTTTGGCTCATTCTTTTCCGGTAGAATATGAGGAGGACACTTCCCCAAATACACCGTCCAATAGCCGTTTAATTTCATTTGAAACAATTCCTTCTTTTGTAAAGAATTTAATAAGAGCTCGATACTATATTTTGAACATATCACAATCTTCTACACACAGCCTTATTAATGAAACTATATCTGAACAACGGAACATAGCGAAGCGGAAGTTACAGTTGCAATTATTTAGTTAACAGATAAGGTATGACTCCAAATGAGGCTTTTGTGAAGGCGATAAGCCTTATAAGCGAGGCGGAAACTTATGGACTTACCCTTGTAAGTGTGTTTTTTAAATTAAATTTGTTTTAAATAGCAAATGTTGATATGAAAGTCCTTATCTATTATGAGTGAATCATATACTACCTAGGTACAGATGTGAGCTCCCATTATTTGCTATTCATATATATTTTTATTGTTGTTTCTTATACAAATTTAGCGTTAGGATAATTCGCTTCTTCGTTATGCAGACAAGTTAATTTAATGTGGCACTGGTCTCCGCTACTCGCATAGCTTTCATCTATTATAGCGGTGCAGCCGTCATTGCTTAATTTTATTGCACATTTGCGCTTCACCTTTATGCACATTACATTCTCAAAACGATAATCAACTGCAATTATCCATAACTACAGAATTTATACTTGGAAATCCGATGAATGTAATATGCTACGAATTCCTCTTTTGATGTTTTCTTTTAGCTCGTTTAAAATTTTACTCGTGGATTTATATCGCAGAGAAGGCACAAACCATGACATACCATTCGATTGGCAAAGATGAAATGATATTTCAATCACGGAAATATTATATATGCTATTTTTGCATAAAGTGCGGGTAGTTAACTTCTTTTGTCAGTATGGAAAAAATATGAGCATCATTAAGCGTATGTGCTTTTGTAAGTTTATTGCATCATCAAAGAAAAGTGACTTGGAGACTCGATAATAACTGTTTTGTCTGTTAATGTACACACTCAAAGTAAAGTAAATCTCATCGCTGTAGAAAGTTACAATATATTAACTGTTCCGTCACGAATTGACGTGCAACCACTTATAAAAATTTATTCATAACTTCCCTTCTGATGATGTTTGGGGACTACAGTTCCTCTGTCTAAGAATTATTGCAGTTATTACGAGTGGAAGATTTAACACTCCCACTAGTTGTGCTAAGTACTTTAATGGCACTCCTGGAATATGCTGTAAATTAGTACAACTTGAAGCCGTAAATTCCATAAGACCACAAGCCCGCTTTTTGGCACTGTATGTGTTATAAAATGTATATTTTTGTAATCACCTAGCGGAACTCTTTATTATTTCACATTCAAAACAATACAAGTATTCAGTGTTTTCCGCGTGATACTGAATTTTGTCAGCACACAAGTCCGTAGTCCTATGCTTCTGGAAAATAGGCAGGTAACACGAATTTAAACAGAAATAACACTATTGTTAAATATTTCAATTATCTAATTGAACTGATCATAGTAGATTTGTCTATATGCCTCATGTGCACCCAACTAAATTACATTCGTACATGGCAGGTGATTTTGTTCAAAGAGAGCTACACAAGTAAACATAACCGAATGTCGTTGTTTATTTGTTTTATTTACGGACACTCTTTAACATCTCAGGTCATCAGCGTCCCATTCAATTCAGGGCATGAAACGATCGATTAATTTTGCTCAGAGGTCTCTTCTTTCAGGCTTGAGGTTCTTTTACGTGCCGGAAATCTACGACATGGGACCCACGACTTTACTTCTCTTCCGAAGGAAGCCATAGTTAGGATTTTTACGCCCGAAAAAAATCATCGATCCTGGCCTGGTTTAAGCCCGCGATCTTGGGTGTACGACGCAAGCATGGTTACCACTACTTCACCAGGACCTTCAACCGAATGTCATAAATACAGCTGATGATTGTATAGGCCTAATGCAAAAGGAATTCCCAAAAAAGTATTAGTTAAATTAGAAAATAATATGATTAAGGGTGTTAGGTCAGCTTTTTCTAAAGTAAATTAAAAAAGGTAAATGAAATATTACATAATTTATCAATTATCATGACAGCGAGTAAGATATTAAGTGGATTAGTTACAGAAATATTAGCAATTAAGAGAAAGCTAAGATTAATGATACTAATCTGCAGAGATCTTAGATAAATTAAATTCTCTTGAAAGGTGCTAAAACACAAAACATCTCTCCTCAGTTTTGCCTGAAAATAATGTCGTTATTTCTAGTATGGCGTTATTAGGAAATTATATCTGAATTTAAATAAAGTGGTTCATTTTTTGCTTCGAATCATTGTTGTATGAAAAATTACAAATCGAAAGTTTAGTGTCTTAAGTCAATATTAAAAACTAATGAGTTTCGCAGCAACACGTTTAGTATTTGCATGAAGTTTTTACAGGCTAGGGACGTGTAATTATCATTATTTCATATCTAGCGGAATGTTTAACTAAGTTTTATGAGGAAAATAATCTAATTTCCAAGTTGTCATTTTCAACAGATGATAAGATAATTTTCCCAAAATCTGTTCAAATGCACTTGTGTAGTTATAGAAGAAATTACTTCAATTTCGCTTAATGTTTCCGCTACTTTAATTATATTTTTATCTAAAACACACTCGATTGTTTTAAATTTCTGCACTGATCTGTACATTGTTTTCTTAGAATGTGAGAATTTCCTATTGAGTAATCATAGTATATATTCCTTTTAAACTTACTAGCTACGCTATATCTAATTAGATAGTTCGCAAACTACTTTGGTTTCTTTCTTCAAACTTCAAACTGATTCGCGAACCCCGTGGTTTTTTTAGGTGTGTGCCAAAAATCTTCGGTTTTAATTTTTTTTTTATTATTGTAATGATATTATAATTTAATCTGAAACATCGAGTTGTAGCCACCTTGGATTAGACATGTTGTTTTCAGTTCTTTGAAATGAAGCATGTGCTTAAATATTTTGCGACAGTAGTTTCCGCAGTGTGTTATACGAGTAAATGATACAGAGCAGCTTATGAAAACTTCCACTGGTTTTCAACTACAGTAAAGCTATAAATATTTCTCATTAGTTGGTTTTTTAGCTTAGTTTAAAGAAAGGGTTCCCAGTGTTAGCAAATATAATCATAGCAATCTTATAACTTTTTCATTCAAATATTTGTGCGAGAGGTCTTTTTTAAAACGCCTGTTTAAAAATTTAATCCAGCAATAGACTTGTGCCGAATATTATCTGGGATTTTATTTAACTTCTGTGGTTCCTGATTCCAAAGCGTTGTACCATCCAAAGTAAGCAATTTTTTTCATTGGATTTCAAATAAAGGGTCAAGTAAATGTGTAATTAAATGTGTAGGTTAAGTCAGAAGTTTAAAATATTGAAACCACCCTGTACTGTGTTTGTATGAAATTTTGTCATTATATAAAATATTTCAAAAATATCAGAAGAGTAGTTCTTGGTATCTAAATTGTATGAAATACAATAATGAATGAATAAAGAATAGTGTTTAACGCCCGTTTTTGCTACAGAGGACCAGAGGCGGTGTACACTGACGATACATGAAATGAAATGATATATTGGGAAAGGACTTATTCATAAGGGAGAAAACGTTCCATGCCTAACTCTAGAGTACCTCCCCGGCATTTGCCATTTATGAGGAGTGAGGAAAACCTGAGAAAAACCTCAGTCAGGGAGGATGGTCCCGGTGGGATTCGAACCCCAGACCTCCCGCTCACGAGTCCGCGCCTTAACGACCTCGGCACCCGTGACGGCAAAATGAAATACAAAAAGATGACTTAGATAGATTATTAACTTATATTCATTTCGATTTTAACGCTTGCGAATTTAAAATGAAAATATAATTATTTTAACTTATGTAGCGTCAATATTTTATTTGCATCATTTTTGGAAGATAATTCTGAGGTAAGCCTATATATCGTAACTACAGCAATGTAAGCGTTAAAAATTCTATGTAATAATAAGTGATTTGCTCAGCTCAGATCTTAATGATAGGGTTCTGGGAACCACTGCCATAACATAACCTCTAAATTGACATGTGCAGATTCAGATGCGGAGGTCGTGTGGAATAGAAGGCGGCAGTAAAGCCTGCCAACGCTGAAAGAACTTTGCAGACGGCCTATGCCGCACAAAAATAATCTTGTGTATTTTAACACTATCAAACTGCAAATTTAGGCCCGATTTACCAGGATGGGGTTGTAAGATGGGCTGATTATTTATTCATAAAATAAATTAAACTCATAAATTTCACAATTTTTGGTCAGTTGATCAAAATATTCAAAAATAAAGAGTAGCAAATGGAAGAAACAAGAGAAGAAACAAGACCAAATAATGGATATAGACAAAGAATTGTGAGAAGACAGAAAGAGCAGTAAAGAAAACCTGAAGAAGGAACAAGGATGAGCAGAAAAGTGCCAAAGGAACGAGGATTACCATTATCATCGCTAGGAGGGTGTAAGTCTCTGTGCCAACACCAAAATAAGAGTAAGAAGAGAGAGGTGGGTCTGTTATCCTCATTTAAGAGAGCCTGGCTGGATGGAGGTACTTAAGTGAACACCTTTGCGAGACAATTTGTCACGTTCTCAATGTGATGAGCCGCAATTTAAATTTACTACGTGATTTCCCTAGACGAGACATGTCCTGTCGTGGTTGCAGCTATTTTTTTCCTCGTAAACCCTCGACCCCGGTAAGTACAGCTTCATTCAGGATAAGTATTCTTGTACCTGGAGTGTACAGCGAAGTCCCTTCGGGTCTTGCGAGAAAAATACCACCTCGCTGACAGGAATATTTATAATTTTGTTAATGAACCTGTAACTTACGATGTCAGTATACAAGCTGGGAGAAATACCGGGGGAAAACGCCGTTCTTAATTTTGTTGCGTCGGTTGCTTAATTAACAAATCAATTTTCTCTCAACAAGGCCATATGGCTGCTTACTTAAGTACTCTTGTTGAAAAGCGGTCGTGTTTGCAATTTATAATGAAGAATCTGACGAAATAAGTTGCTTGGAGGCGTGAGGAGATAAATGTTATTGAACAAAATGTGTGTAAAGTGTAGACACTACGATGCATTTGAAAAAGTTACAAAAAACGTATCTACATAAGTTGTTGCATTCTAGTAATACCTCCTAGAAGATTTGAGCACAAAAACAAACAATTATAAAAATAACAACTGGAAAAAAAGGTAATTTAGAATGTCCAATATAATTGCTACTCTCTCATCTTCATCCCTTTTCTGTGTACTGTGAGTTCGTGCTATTACTTTTCAAAGTAATTTAGCACTTTGTTTCTTTCATATAATATTTGCCCATTGGCTTTCACTTTAGGCTTCTGTACCCATGAGAAAAGAGTTCGGCAGTATTTGTGACACAATATTTTTTTTAAATCTTGACGATTAAATACTGGTAATACTTAACAAGATAGACAGTTGAAAAGCAAAAATTAATTTGCTATCAGTAACAATTGAAGGAACTAGAAACAGGGTTTTTACCATAAAAAAGAGCTAGGAAGGAATAGGAATGGTGTGTGTGTGTGTCAGAGAGAGAGAGAGAGAGAGATGGGAGTTATAAATAGTAGAAAGTTTTGGAAAGAAAGTTAGAAGGAGATTAATTAACATTGATTGCTGTGGAAGCTGAGTGTTCTAACAAAGTAGCACTGGAATTACAATCAGGGAGGAAGCCTATACAAATGCAATGGCAGGAGTAGAAAGAGCTGCAATGGCCTGCTTGCGCCTCACGAGATGGAAAGCACAGAAAATAAGAATGACATAAGGGAAAGAATGTGTCCTATATGTGGTAAAAAGTGTAATTGAGTCCATAATCTTGCAGAATATGAAGCTACATAGTGCTGGAGGTCGCAGATTCTCTCCGAAAACTTTGTGAGGTAGAGAAGAAGTAGACCCACATGTCTACATTTGGTACTGGACAAGAATAATTGGCAGGCAGTACGTACAAGATGAACAAGAAAAAATCTCTAACTAGAGAGGATTTACGAGTAGCATATAATGTACCTATATACAGGGTGTCAAAAATGTACACACACTTTCATAGTAGATATCTATTTAATATATTTCAAAGTTGGGCCGAAAAACAACGGTAACGTGTGGTATGATGTTCTGTAAACATATGTGACTCACATTACGTTATGCTAACGTTGCTATAACAAAATGGAGTCAAGATTATCGTTTGAATAGCGGAAAACAATTTTGAAGTGATATTGGAAAACCGAGAATGTTTTTAAGTTCAAAGTCAATGTAGATGTGTGTACAGAACAGAACCGCCAACGCGAGTAACACTTGCACTCGAGACCAATTTGAGACTCATGGTACCGTATACGATGTTCACAAGAGCAGATCTGGGAGATCTTGCACAGCAACATACCCCGCATCCTCGGCAATGGTTTTGGGACGTTTTGAGCACTCACGAAGAGGTTCGACTGAGTTTCCACCGCGTTCTCCGTATCTAACTCCGTTGGACTTCTACCTATGGAGAACTCTTAAGGATCTGTAGGATCTTAAGGATACTGTAGAAAACCAGCTACCTTGACAGAACTTTGGGAATAAATTGAAACGGCATGTGCTGCAATCGCTGAGGAAACTTTCGCAAACGTTACTCAATCAGTAGTTCAACGTACTCAGAAGAGTATCGACGCCGAGGGTGGGCATTTTGAGCAACTGTTGTAACTGTAAAAGCGTAAGATGTTTATGTTCATCATTTTCTGTTTGTGTGAATTCAGTTTTGTTATGTTAACACAGTTTTTTCTTTGCTGCAAGTGTGTATACATTTTTGACACCCTCTGTATTTTAAATTTACTTCTATCGGTGTTTCTAGTGTTTGTAGTGTTCTTTGAATTTACTCTTAAAATACCTATGTAAAAGCGTAGTATTCTGTAAAGGAAGATATGAGTGACAACATATATTTAAACATGTACATAGTAAAACTTGTGTGATTGAATGATTTTTTTTTTTTTTTTTTTTTTTTGCCGAGTTGTTCTAGTTGTTCTTTTTCATTTTTATTATAACCATCTGTGCAGATGTACAAGATATGTTTTTGTAAAAAATGTAGAACGTGTGGTACTGTGGTAATAGTAAATTACAAATTGTATGTTCGTAAGTCTCTGTGACTGCTTTCCGAACTCACTCAATGCTAAATAAAATTAAATTATATGTAGTATTGATTCATGTATTTCTCTTTTGTAGTGCAATGTAATGAAAAATTTAAAGTGCTTATTAATGCATCATTTTTTCTTAATGACTGGGGAAGGGGGGAATTATTTCCTAAACATTTTAGTACGGGAATTAGTGTTTGTAAGTGTGTATGTATTTTTGCGTCTTTTCTCAATGTTTCTTATATGTAAGTAGGAGCACAGTCGATCTGGCTCAGACCAGTGCTCTAGACAAGTATTTAATTTATTATTGAAATAAATACGTACCTACTTACTCTATACTCCCCATGGCTAACCAAGTTTTTCTCTAACTGATTTGTACATCCATAGATCAGCAATATATAAAGTCTGTAGTCAACAGTAGCCATGTCAATATTATCGTGTTTTTGTCCAAGATTCCCAGTGTTCTTTGAATAGCAGTATATTCATTATCCGTTATTTCTATGCATATTTTTTCGCTATTAATTTTATTATTAAATCAATCTTCTTTTTCATCTTTTTTCAGTATTTCAGATCCATATGTTTTGAATTACTTTCATTTTAAACATTTTAAATACATTATGGACATGTTAACAGTATTTCTACTGTAGCCTGCTTTATCGTAACCTACAAAATGTTAGTGAACTATATTAGAAATATTTTAAATGTTGTAGACAAGAAAGTTGATACAGGGAACTCATAGTCTGCTGTTAAAATTGGGAAATTATGGCATTAAGTCTCTAAAATATTAGTAGGTACCTGACAAATGAAACTTTCATTCAAATAATATCACACAATAACGAAATGAAGATATGGAGCATATCTCTTAGCTGCAGTCAGTATGATAGTGGCATTAAATAAAAGCAGATCATTGTTACCGAGTTCGAGCCGCGTTTTTTATTTATTTTTTTTTAATTTTATATCTTATGTATGAGTATGCATGATAAAAGCCTAAAATCTGCGAAACCGAAGTTTAGTAGGGTAAACTCCTTCTAGACTAAGCTACATAATACAATAAATCAGTTTATTTTTGCCGTACCTAGCCCGAGATTTTATAAAATGTTGTAGCACTAAATGTTGAAAATGCTGACGATAAGCCATTGAAATCATAATTTTCTCGCTTGTGAAGCAGGCTTAAAACATGTAATACAAATTTTATCTCATTTTGCTTTAAAATTGGCTTATCAGCATTTCATTTCAAATTCAATCACCATATAACAGAGTTATATGGTGATTTTATTCGTAGACCATACACCCCCTTTCTCAAATTGATTGTCTAAGGTCTCTCTATAATCTCTGCAATTATTTAGGTACAGGTAATAACATCCAATACAGAAACTTTAGTGTTTATATATATTTTATTATATAAAAATAAAATATAAAATAAATCAAATTTGATTTAAAATAATAATGAGAGAAAGGAATAGGTAAGCCAGTAAAATTCTATGAAATACAGCAATGTTTGCTTTAGCTCGTATTTCATAATCTTGATAAATAAGAAAAGCTGAAGAAATGGTAGTTATAGAATCTCAGAGGAAAATTCTCTACGACATAATAATACGATACAGAAAAACATCAATAGCCATATGAAAGCATTTGATAAAAATTCAAAATACTTCACTTTTTATGTTGAAAATTGTGTAAATAAAATGATTCGGAATAGTTTTTATAAAGAAAATATTATAAAAGACATTCTGGTAGGCAGAGAAAAAGTTTCAACTGAAAATGGAAACATTTCTTAAGCTTAGCCTATCAGTATGGAGTATAGGATAATATTCTGCCCAAGAATAACAGTCTGACAGAATGTACCCTACTGGCAATTTCACTTATGTGACATCATCATAAAATCAATCAATAAAATGAAACAAACTTTGACCAATAACAGCCTTGCAGTAAATTATCATAAAGTTTTGCCAAATCCCTTTACCGCACGAATGCATTGGTCAGTGTAGCCAACTCTATACCGCACTATAATTCTTAAGCACGCATCACTGACAACATTTGCTAGCAGGCGGTGGCAATGTATTAACTAAACCCGTATTTAACTCCTCTCTATTGGCATTAGTGACAACCGACAGAGTTGGTCCTGGTGGTGTAGTGGTAACCATACTTGCCTCCTAAACCCAAGATCGCGGGTACAAACCCGGCCAGGATCGATGGATTTTTCGTAAAAATCCTAAGTGATTCTTTCACTGAGGGGGCAATAGTAATCTACCTTGTTCAGATCATCTTTATTACTTCATTATTGTGCTTTTCTTTATCCGAGATTCTACAGAGCCTTCGCGCGTGAGCTTGGCCGAGGTTTATGCTGTCTCTTAAAAATCAATATTGCCTAGGAATTGCAGTTGCACGAGGCTAACTCCCGGTTACAATTTTGTAATTATATTCTTATAATATAGCCTGTGTGAATCACCTTTCATATTCTTTAGCTACAAAGCATGTTTTCTTTTGAAAAATCATGTAGCGTTGCAGAGAAGCCCGAGTTTATATATGAAACTCCCTTGCATTCTGTGACAAGATATTATTGTGACTTTAATTATAATTTTACGTTGTGACAATATAGCTTAAAGGAAAGACAAAGTCTCAAGTGCAGTGATGCATTCAAATTTCATCGGAGGTGGCGCATTCGCGAGCCCCTGCGTTTGCCGCCGGCTACCGGCCAAGCTAAAGTACGAAGGCTCTGTATTATGCTTTGAATACATGTGTATTACGTACTATTTTTGAACGATCAATATTGAAATTAATTATGTCCGTAAATCTTAATATTGTGTAAAATATTTTCACCAAAGATAAATCATTCCAAAATAAAATGTTCTGCTACAAGAAACAATTGCATGTTAGTTGCTATGGCACCACGTGTCTTCCCTTGTTCCGATGTAACGGATTATGTTTTTATTCTGGCGATTATATCTCCTCTTCTAGAGAAATTAATACTATCTTTAATCTCAAAAAAATGGACAATACTGCTCCAGTAACGTTTAATAGCTGCATAAACTGTACTAACCCATTTAATGTTTCTAATAAATAAAGGCTCAAGTTGTTGTATACGCATTTTGTCCTTTTATTTTTGAATTAACCAGGGATTGTATTTTATGGTGAATCATGAAAGTACGATTTACAAGAATGAGGATAAAGCACGACCTGCTTTCTGACTTCTGTTCTTTCCCCCGCTCTGGAGATAGCCATTGAGTCACTGAATGATAGAATGCATTTGCATAAAAACTAAAATTATATGAAAATGCTAAACAAAGGATGGGAACTAATTTCGTAACGTATCGCTGTTCTGGATACAAGAGGAAAGCATATGGAGTAGAACAAATTAATGTAGGCAACAGTACAAACTGCAAATATACCTTAAGCTGCGACTAAATGTACGTAGGTAAACTCTTCATGTCCTGTAATATCATTCGTAAAAGAATTTCAAACAGCATTAAGCAGATTAATAAGGTTTATATAACACACTCTTTAGGTGAAGTTACTTGTATTAAAACCTGCCTGTGGAAAAAAAAAAAAAAATTCCTTCATTTAGCACTAAGCAAAAATATGGAATTTGGGGTTATCTTCCTACCATCTTGTGTATATTACATACTTTACCCGTCTTTGTATTTTCATATACCTATTAGTAGATAATTGTGTAATTTGTAATTTATACATGCTATCCTCTTCATTTATGGAAGTGGGTT
Organism: Metallyticus violacea; assembly: GCA_030762175.1. Taxonomy (NCBI): domain Eukaryota; kingdom Metazoa; phylum Arthropoda; class Insecta; order Mantodea; family Metallyticidae; genus Metallyticus; species Metallyticus violacea. The sequence continues at coordinate 53,898,327 of CM060843.1, read as the reverse complement.
CTATATAAGACCATTATATCTTTTATAGGCCTATTTATTGTTTGTAATCTCATGTTACGGGTCATCGAGAAGTCGCTCCGCATCTCTCGTGTAACAAAGATTCCCCTAGGGACGTGAATTCAGGCGGCAGCACTGGCAAGCGTATGGTTATAATGTTCCGATAGTTAAGAAATATGTTAGTTTAGCCTATGCAATTCATTAAAGGTAATGTAGATAAAAAAAATATGAAACTCACTATTTAAAGAAAACTATGCAAATCTTTACCATTTTCTTTAAGACACAAATTCACTCGCTTTAATTTATTTGATCAAAAACTGTAATTATGGTCAATCTGAAATATCTGCCAGTTTTTAGTCTATTAAGACACTCGGTCTATCACTCTTCGCAGCATCTTGCACTGAACCTGTTCTCGAAATTTATTAATTAAATTGCGCACAGTATCTCGGTGCGGTATTTTTGAGTTTGAAAACTTAGCAGTGAAATGTTATTTTACTTTCACAGTGTAATTTCCCTGTTGAGCAAAAACGTTTCCCACTAGAAACACGTGTTCCTTTATAGAGTACATGTTATTTTCTATCTATAACTCACTTGCTTGTAAATAGAATTTAAACAATAATGATATACACTTAAGGTCAAAGCGCAATGTGGTGGCCTTAAATAGAAAGTTTACCAGGTGCCTTTACGAGTCGTCTCTTAAATGAAGTTAGATTTCTCAGCAGTGCATAATTTAAACCACTAGCATCCCATTTCTAACTTAGACGCCAAATGCTCGCTTAAAATGTCTTATATTGCAGAGAGAGCTGGCCAGTACCCAAGTTTAACACTCAAAACGTCACTGTTTTAGACAAAAATGAAACTTACTACTCCTCAAATCTTATACAGTGTACGCTGCTAATATAATATGTAATTTCCATGTTTCAGTTGGTTATGCATCTCGTTCAGCATAGTGATTCGGAACACGCTAGAAAATCTCTTACGGTAAGTGTATGCTCTAATGTTTAAATAGTGCTAACATATTAACCTTCGTTTTATAATTACTTGTCTGTTTCTAAATTGATTGCCTTGAGCAGAAGATTAGCTAACGATTGTCTATATCCATTGCAGTAACTAACATTCCCTTCTTCACTTTAAGGCCGTATCCGAATATTCAAAATGTTGTACAAAAGACTAAATGTGTAGAAATGTGTAAATTACTTTTATTACACAAGAATGCTCAGTGCAATGTTTTCTACATAATGTAAATTGAACTACACAGGCTGTACGTAAATTGGTGACAAATATTTTAAGAGCATATTCCTTACAGCAAAACATTTTTAAAAAGTTCATACAAACATGAGCATAAAAAGTCTTCGTTTCGGAGGATTTTTCTGTACAATTACCTCTGAAGAGTACTCAACTCAAACTGTTGTCATTTTGTATTCACTTTCTCCTTTAATGTAGGCCTTACAGTTGATCGCTGAATAAAGAAATCATAAGAAAGGTATTCGGCGAATAAATTGTAGATATGCATTACATCTATGTTCTTACAGATGAAAAAACATTAACAGCAGATTCAAACACAGTTTCTTGAAACCACCAGTGCTTACGAGAGACAGATCAAGAGGTGGTTTTCGGATGCTGGGAGACTAAGAGAAGTTCAAAACTATAAGCTAGAGGAACGAGTTCTTTATAACATGGGCGAAAACCCATCAGGTATTACATGAAAATGTGCATTAAGAGATGAGGTTAGTTACATGACTATTTGGAATGTTCTTCACGGGTATGTTTTGTACATTATCACCTTCAGCAGGTGCAAGGACTTAATGCGGAAGAATTTCGAACAAAGAAAGTTTCGCTAACGCTTTCTACACTAATGTAATGTATTCTTGTAAGGCTTAGCATTTACCTTGTTCACAGATGAGGCACACTTCACACTTAACGGTACCTTCAACTATCGTAACAGTCACTTCTGGGTTTGCAGGACAAGCATAAACAAAAGTTTTATATGCTGAATGAATTTGTCCTTTTATTTTAAACCATATAGAGAAAAGTTAAAGCAATTGCGCTTTTTAAAATTAGAATTTCAAGCACACCCCTACTCATTTTCTTAATTTTCAGAAACTAATTTTCTTATTTTATTTAAATGGCAGTCTAAACGTCGCTCATAATCATCTTCTTGGTCCCTATCTCTTCCCTCCGCCTCTGTCAGGTCTACAGTTCCTCAGAAATTGTTGCGCTTTTTCCTCTGGACGTTATACGAATGTAGTTTATACGAGGGTGGGTCCATAAGTTTCCGGCCTAACCATTTTCTAGGTATGATAAAGACAAAAACAATATTTCACTTTTAATATAGGTGCCCTTTATTGCAATACACTTCTCACATCTTTGAATTAACATTTAACTCCTCTCCCCCAAAATAGTCAGAAGGCTTGTCTACAAATTGGGCCGAAACAACATCCTTCCTCGAAGGTCCTTCTTGAGTTCTGAGAAGAGGAAATAGTCACTGCGAGCTAGATATGGCCCGTAGGGTGGATGAACAATCTCCTTGAAGCCACCTTTCTTCACAGCTTCATTTGCAACAAGAGCAGTGTGCACAGGCGCGTTGTCATGAAGAAGGCGCACACCACCACTCAGCTTTCCTCGCCTTTTCTCTTTGATGTAAGCACGTAGTCTGTGCAGTAGACTAGCATAGTACTCCCCATTTACTGTGCAGTTCCTCTCGTTGAAGCCAATAAAGAGTATTCATTCCTTCACAGTCCCAAAAGGTTGTGTCCATTATCTTCTTAGATGACTGAGTGGCCTTGGTCGTTAGAGGCGGTGCTTCGCCAGTTAACGTATTCTATTGATTCTCTTTTGGACAAGGTATCATATTAGAGGACCATAGTTTTATCTCCTGTAACAATGGTTTGCAGAACTTCTCTCTCGTTGCCACGGCAGAGCTCCAAAAATGCCTGACAACAGATGACTCTTTGCTGCTTATGGACTGAGGAAAGAAGTCTAGGCACCCATCTTGCACTAACCTTATTCATTTTTAAATGTTCGTGAATAATTAGAACAACTGTTTATTTTAGAAAGGCCCATCCTTGCTACTATTTCTTTAATATTGAGCCGCCAGTTTTTCATAATTTCTCCTTCCACAAGAGCGATGTTTTCAGGAGTGAGCACCTTCAAGGGCCAACATGCACGCTCTTCGTCTTCAATGCTTTCGAAAAAGTTGGCCCATTCTTTCACGGAAGAATATGAGGGGGGTGCTACCCCATATACATCACCCAATCGCCGTTTAATTCGTTTGGAGTAAGTCTTTCTTTAGTAAAGAACTTAATAATAGGTCGATACTCCATTTTGAACATGTCACCATCTTCTACACATAGTCTTCTTTATGTAACTATATATGAACAACTGAACACAGCGAAGCAGAAGTTACAGCTGCAATTATTTACTTAATAGCTAAGATATGACACCAGATAAGGCTTTTGTGAAGGCGATAATCCTTATCGGCGAGGCCAGAAACTTATGGACCTACCCTTGTACAGAAAGGCGCTTCAGTTCACCCTAGTCGGATAGTTCGTTGTTTGAAAGATCACTTACTGCAATGATGGATTGGTTGAGGAAGATTCATTGAATGATCTGCTGGATCTAATGGATTCTTGTCTGAGTAGACATTTACTTCCTCAGCTTTTGTAGCTCCTGTACCTGATGTTGATGCTCTGAGGGAGCGTGTATTCAAAATGGATTTGAACAAATATCAACTACTTAGGAGTTTTCAACAGAGTACACCAAAAAATTAAATGCACTTAGTGGATTCATTAGTGGGAGGAGGCCACTTTGGGCAATTTTATAATGTATGCTGTTTAATTTATCACATACTATTAGTTGGTTTGTTAGCAATAAAACCACATAAATCTAAAACTAAGAATGCTCAGACTCATGTGTATATACTAGACTTCTTAAATGTTTAGCTATAGGTACAGGACCCAAAAGTTTTACTTAATTTGTTTACTTCTCTATAGCAGTATTTTATTTATGTTTATTTAATGCTAAAGTTAATGTTTTTAGTAGTAGTAATGGACGTTTTATTGCACGATTTTAGGATACACTCAAATACATCTGCCTCATGGGCCTTACGGCCGTATATGCTAATGGCGTCCTTTAGCAATCAAAAGGGCCATACTGAAACATACGTACATACATATATATACATACATCCATACATATACATATACATACATACATACATACATACATACATACATACATACATACATACATACATACATACACACAGATCTACATGCATACATACAAATATACAAGATACTTCTATACATTTAAGTTTTCTAATAATAATTTAAATACAAATACATAGACATGAATGAAACCGTTACTCTTGAGCCCCCCATCCCTTTACTCACACCCCCTCTCCACCCCCCTCTTCATTATGGCCATTAACCTCCTTTGTCGGGTCTTCAGTAGAAATATTCCCAATTTGTGTGAGTTTCTCGCACCAACACTTCCCGGCATATGTTCGAATTTCTTGTTAATGTTTCATAGGCATCTCACATTGCCTACTAGTTCTACCAGTTACATAATGCCCTTTTTGATTAATTGTTTTTACAAATAAATACTTGCCTCCTAACCCAAGATCGCGGGTTCGAACCCGGCCAGGACCGATGGATTTTTTCGGACGTAAAAATCCTAAGTATGGCTTCCTTCGGAAGGGAAGTAAAGCCGTGGGTCCCGTGGCGTACATTTACGGTACGAAAAAGAACCTCAAGCCTGAAAGAGAGACTTCTGAGCAAAATTTGTCGGCCGTTTCACGCCCTGAGCTGAATGGGACGCTGATGACCTGAGCTGTTAAAGAGCGCCCATAAATCAATAAAAAAAAAAGAAAAGAAAAAGAAATATTAATAGAAAAAGTTTGCTTATAAATAGAAATGTTAGATTTAAGTGGAAAAAATAAATAATATGAATTAGGAGTAAATGATAAAGGGATTAAATGACGCAAAACAACAATTATAAACAGGAAAAAAAATACAGGAAATAAATGGCATAAAAAATCTAAAGGGGAAATTTGACATTTGGAAGGTAACCAGAAATCTGAAGAAAACAAAAGAAAGTCTTAATCCAATACGTACCGAAAGTACTACATTATATATTTCTCTATGAAGAGTCCATTATAACATAATACCTTTTTCTCATACTGACAGGCTTCCGTATTTATCAGTATAGAAATATGTATATTCATTCCAGAAACAGTGCGCAACTGACTCGATAACTTTAGCAGTGACAATTCATATAATTGTTTTTGGCCTGTGTACATAAGCTCAGTACTCCGGACCAAGGTCACCCTAGTCGCCTGTACTATTGGCAGTCAGTTAGCTGAGAAAGCATTATTTCTTTGCGTTGTTATAACTGAGATTGCGGTTAACAAATCAGTGTAACTCAAGTTTTTTATGTTAATTATGATAGTAAATGTACTTGTGTTGTTGATTACAGTGTACTGATGAAGTAAAATGAATCTTAGTCTATTGAATTGTATTGGAATGTTATCACTAGAACAGAGAAAAATAACATTTATAGGAATAAACTTGTAAAGCAACTGCGAGGGATATAATTAGTCATGGGAATGGTCTCTCTCTCTCTCTCTCTCTCTCTCTCGCGAACCACATGAAAAAAAATCTAAGATACATAATTGAAAGTATTTACCGCTGAGTAAAGCCACCAACGGAAGACTGGATGTAGACGCCCCTCGTACGGAATTAGCAAAACACAAACAATCGGACATCTTTAGTTTATTATGACACCAGCAAAAGCTACACACAACTACTTACACGTGGTTGCAAAGCCATCATAGGACTGGTCTTCCAGGTGATCCACGGTGTTTAGCAGCCTTCGAAGTAGTCTCCAAGTTCGTTCCCAGCGAAGGCGCTGAATACCAGCAATGTGTTTTTTTTTTTTTTTCTAATGGTATTTAACGCCTGTTTTTACTATTGAGGTATCATTGGTGGTGGATACTGATGATACATGAGATGAAATGATAATTTGGAAAAGAAACTTTTTTAAGGAAGGGAACGTTCCAGGCCTAAGTTTAGGGTACCTCCCCGGCATTTGCCACTTATAAGGACTGAGAAAAACCTGGAAAAAAATCAATCAAGGAGGACGGTCCTGGCGACCTCGACCACCCGTGGCGGTGCCAGCAAAGTGTAAAGGCAAAATGATTAAATCTCTTGATCTACAGATCAGATATATAAAGGTACTTGTGTTAAATTTATGAAAATTCATTTAATATTAATTATTGATGGATTGAACAGAATTATTAATATAATCCCATTACACCCATATTTTACATTCAGAAATGTTTAGGTTTTAATTATATTTATAATTATATCATTCTTATTGTTCTTTTGTACCTTAAAATAAAATATGTATACCATTTCTGTATATGAGTTGCTAAAGTGAGCCACTTTGCGTCGAAATGCTGTCAGGACGTCCGCTTTGTTGACAAAACGTTTCCTACGCAATGACTGTTTCACTTTGGGGATAAGATCATAATCAGAGACTGAGATTGAGCAAATATAGTGGGTGAGAAGAAGCTTCTCATACCCACCGTTTTAAAAGACCCTTGGCACTATTGGCTGTGTGAGTTGTCGCGTTATCGTGCAGAATAATAGCGTAATTCAAAAGTTCTGGCTGTTTGGTGCGTACGGGACGGCGCACACATAATATACCTGTAATATTGGGCATTCACAGTGATCACAAGCACAACTTGACTATCATACGCTAGAATGATCATGACTATCTTGGTGAAGGACTTGTGTTTGTGATGCAGGGTGACTCCATTCTCTGGACTGTAGCTTGAGTTCTGGTTCATACACCCTTGCCCATGTTTCATCAATTGCAATGATGCGACCCAACATGGCATCCTCTTCTTCTGAAACCTCGACATATTTAGGAGATATGATTCGTAGTGAGTCCCTTTTGTACCCACTTAATTGATATGGTACGCACTTTGCACATATTTTCCCATGTTCAGGTCCTACCATAAAATGCGGTGCGTTTACTCTTTTAATTCCACAAGTGTTCAGTGCCTACAATCGCGTAGGTAACTGTTCCACACCATTACCCATACATCCTTGTCCGTGGACATAAAACGTCTATTGCACGGTAGATCGGCAGTCGACATTTTACCCTGTTTCAATGTTCACCTCGCCACTGTTCGATAGAGTAGGGCACGCACATCCAGTCCTTCCCATAGCTCTGTGTTGTATTCGTACATTCCTGCTGCGGAGAAATGTTATTTTCACATACGCACGTTGCTCACACTTTGTGACCTCCATTTCTCGCCACTGACGCTCACCAACTGAACTTCGAGGCGTGCTGAGACATGTAAGTCTGCTCTCATACACTATCTGGCAGCTTCGTTTGAAAGTGCATTTCATACACTTTCAATCCTATATCTTATATTTTTCGTGTTGTCCGTTTTTCTAGAGAAAAGAAAATAATAAATAATGACTTATGACTTATCCCTCGTATCAGATCAAATTGGAAGAATTATGGAATCAGCATTGTTGCGAATTGCATTAATGAGTGACAGCATACGAATATCACTTCGAAAAACTTCTAGTATTAATTATGAACTAAAGTTAATATTGTGTACATGATATGGGAATAGAAATACAAGGGAAACTTGTCTATCGACGAAGACGGCAACACGCACCTTCTGGATCCTGTTTATCTATGAACGCAGGGCATAACTTACGTTTTGTATTTCTTTGACTTGTTTGCAGACATATAAAGTTTATATGGTCCATAACTGCAGACTTTTAGGTGGTGATTTTTTTAAAAATAAAAACATTTCCAATAATTATTAGACAATATATATATATATATATATATATATATATATATATATATATATATATATAATTTTTTAACGAAATTAACTTTTGAAAGAAAAAAATTAAGAAGCATTTGATTTATTCACTATCATGAATGCAAAGTGTTCGTAATAAAAGCATGTTGTGTCCCAGGGGAAGGAATGTAAAAAAGGTTATTGCAACACAGACCTACCGCTAATAGCCACAGTGAATGACATACATGGTACTTGCACGGCTGGAGTCACGCACCTGTGATGTCGCCTAATGTGACGCGCGACTGAATCCCATGTGCCACATCACGAGATAACCGATCGCACATTAATACTGGCATGAACCCACGCATTTCGTATGCTCCTCGCGTTGGCAATTTCCCATACGCGGGTACACTCACACACAGCATGCTTTCCATTCTTTGAGTTCCGTTAGTGTAAAATATACCGTTTTATTTTCAATGTGAATATACATTTTTTTTTCAAACCTGTGTTAGATACTTCCTGTTTTTCCTAGAAGGATTTTAAACATATGGTTAATCGTTTAATCTTATCGCAAATATTCAAGGCTGTGCAATAACTCTAAATATTTTTCCCTTCACACACACATATATACTTTTTAAATCTCTAAATGTTTATGGGTGGTTCTTAAAAAGTGCCACTTCTTTGGTTTGGTAGTTAGCATTGGTGACTGCTGTCCGGGAGGCAAGATTCGATCCTTGGTACCTACTTAGCATTTTTCTAAGTTACGGAGGTCTTTTTTTTTTTTTTAATATTGTTTAACGTCCGTTTTTACTACTAAGGCACCACAGGCGGTGGACACTGATGATATATGAGATGAAATGATATATTGGAAAAGAATTTTTTTAAGGAAGGAAACTTTCCAGGCCTAAGTTTAGGGCACCTCCCCAGCATTTACTATTTATGAGGGACTGAGGAAAACCTGGAAAAAAAACCCAGTCATGCAGGACGGTCCTGGCGGGATTCGAACCACAGACCCCCCGCTTACGAGTCCGTGCCTTAACGATCTCGGCCATCCGTGGCGGTTTTTAGGGAGGTTAGGAACGGGGTCCAACCAACCTCGTGAGGACAATTGGGGAACTGTATGATGGAGAGGTGGCGTTCTTCGGTCACAAAAGTAGCGTAATAGCGGGGTTCCGGCACGCTATCATATTCTTCCCATACAATACTACCCTCTATCAATTAAGTCGCAAGACGTAACTAGAGGAAGCAGAGGTCCCCGCGGCAGCTAAGGTTCATGCCGGGCTGCAGCGCCAAATAGAATAAAAAGGTTTCAAATGAATTTCAAATACTGCTTTCAATCTAACCCAACATTATTCTCTTTTCTTCATCTTCTGATCGCTCCGAGTCGCAAGTATATATTAATCTCACATGATCTGCCAGTATCTCTGTATCCATTAGGTTCATATACACTGCGTATATATGGGAACTCTGGCGCGGAGTCTCTCTTCAGGAAGACAGTTTCGGACATTAACCGGTAAAATGTTCCTCCAACGTCGTAAGCTCAAATTAATTATGAACCTAATCTCAGAGTAGATGTTGAAAGTGCCATTCTTTCGCTCATATACATCGCAGGAATATTTTGTCACTGAAATTCTGTTTATTTCATGTTCAACAATAGCCTGGAGTTTCTCTAATAGTGAGAACTTGTGCGAAATTCTTTCCAACTAGCTCATAAATAAAAATCGCAATGATTAAACAAGGACAGCGCGAGGATCACAAACAACATTGATTACTCTGTTCTCAATCATCTCACTTATTGCATTTAATCGCTACTGAGCTATGTGATTTACAGAATCTTGTTGGAGCCAGTCGTAAAAAATTTCCTCTTCTCTTAACTGCTGAAGAAACGGCTTTAAGACAGTGTTTGATACCGATTTGCATGTATTGTTTACTATAGCTAGTGTGTGCTGTATGCATCCCCGTCTCAGGAGGCGGGAGTCACGTGTTCTTGGGCAATTCAAATATTAAGAATAACTTCAATGTCAACGAGTACGCATAACGGGAGTCGTGGATGGCGTTCCTCCTGGACGCATATGGCATACATGCGGCAGCCAAATACTTTAACGATCCCTATATTCGCGGACATGCATGACATTTTCATGACTTTTTATTTGTTTCTGGTTGTTGTCTCGTTTAAACTCGTTAGCTCCTGGTTACTTCCAATAATGATCTCAGAAGGAGCTGGGCATTTTTATTTTACTGGGCATCTTATTTTACTCCCTCAAAATCAGGTTTCGATCTGTATAACACATTAATTTGGCAATTATTTTGTGCAGCCTTAACTTTTACACACTTTTTCAAAATGTCTTTCTTATGACTTCATTGATCCAATTAAACTTATTTATCTAATTGTTTATATAGATATTTATTTTTGCATATAGAAATCACATTTCATAAATAACTGAAATAAGCTATTATATAAATCGATTATCTATAATTATTTTGGTTCTCGCACATTTTTTTTTCTTCTTTTTTTCCTCTCATATGGAAACCGAATGCCGATGTAAAGTTTAATAAGCACGTTCTAAGCTATCTTCGGAATCAATCAGAATAACCCGATCATTTTCATTTAGCATCATGGATATTGTTTGCCAGACTAGTCTTTAGCTAGGATTTTTATTTACATTGAAATAATGGTTATGTAATTCAATCTAGCTTTATGTGAATAATTTTATTTTTATTGTTGATTTTGATTCTGTATTTATGTTAAATATTTTTGGTTATTGTAATTTTAGTGATTAATTTAATTATAGTGGATTAGTACTAGATGATTTCCTTGGAAATTTCTATTCTTTTTGCTTCATATTTACTCATTCCTATTATTATTTGGTTTATATATATATATATATATATATATATATATATAATAACATTGGGGAAATGCCACAATTTACCTAACCCATCTTTTACTTACTTGGTTTGTGATTATCGTCTTGTGTTTGCATTCAAAATGTTAATAATACTACTTTTCCCCCTGTTATTTAACAAAACTTTAAAACTTCCGGTTTCTTGTTTATAGTCAGTAATTAAAGTGTACGGTGTTTATAGCAGACCTCACGACAAACATCGAGGAATAGGTCATACAGAGAGGATAATTTTTTTAAGTGCATCATGTTCACTGACACATTAGGAAGCTGTGCATTCAAAAATTAGTACAAACATTGTTTTTACACAATTGAAAGTTTATAATTGAACATTTATCGGATCAATCAGTTCCTCTCTATTGTCAACTAGGGTAACGCACAGTATATGCTTAACATGGCCACAAAGAAAAGAGTCAAGGGGCCTTAAATCGGGCGATCGCGCTGGCCATGCAACAGGTCCTATTCTTTCTACCCATGTTTCCCGAACCCTGTGGTTAAATATGCATACACATCAAAGTTGAAATGCGGTGGGACACCGTCATACCGAAACCACGTGCTCCTGCGCACAGCAAATGTTATATCTTCGATCAGGTTCAGCATTAACACATAACAACAAATCTACATACGGTTGCAGTGTGGTAAATAAGACACATACAATGCGCACTATACTGAACAGCAGACCTCGGTTGCAGAGTGGCAAGGATGATAAGGTGGACCGAATGTGCAACACATAGACTAACAACACCAGAGTGTAACTAGCGGATAAGGGCTTAAAAGTGGCACACTTCATGCTCATGCGTAATGTGCAAAGTGTTTATAAAACCCATGCGTTACAATGAAGCAAGTGTTGGCGAATATTCATGTTCCTTAACAAAATACGACTCTCTCTATATGACGTTCATTCCTCAAAGGTTGTGAGTGAGATCCTATTATACACACTGTATAGTGGCAAATTAAATTATTTTCTCTTCTTTATAATTTGTTTAAGAACAAATACGGAGTCAACACATCTCTGACATTACGGAACATTTAGTTCTTAACCTGATCTAATTCCCGGTTAGTTTATTTTGTTAAATCCCTGTAAATATCCTATACAAGTGCATATTAGCGTTATACCCTTATAGTTGCTACACTCATTTTTACTACTTTACTTTTATCCCAGTCTCCTGGGATATTTTCTTCATCACAGGTTTAATAGCTGTTTTTTAGTTTTAGTTTTAGTTTTTAGCCAAATTTTACTATTTTAAATGTATATATTTTAGCGTCTAAACTTGGAATTTTATATTTTCTTCTTATTTAAGAGATTAACTCTTAATTTCTATTCTGAAATTGGATCTGTCAGACGAAACATACTATGTGTCTATATTTATAACTGCAATGTTTGTGTCTGATACAGCAATCATATCTTCCGCAATATTATTTTGTGCACCTCATACTTATATGATAAGTTTAGAATATTAATTTGAACGAAGAAAATCAACTGTAGGCAGCGAATGCTTTTTGCAAAAGTAAATAAAAGTATTAATAAAGTACCGTTTATGACTGAGTGATCCAACAATTCGTCTTCCACGAAGAAGTTCACCGATATGGCTGACCTCTGTCGCTATCGCTTGTATCTATGCATGGATAGTCTGGGATTCGATTCCCGCTACGACCATTTTCCCTGGTTAGGTTTTATACAAGTTGTCCTCAGTTCTTCTTAATGGAAAATGGTGTGGAACGCTTCCTTCCCCTGAAATAAAATTCATTTTCAAATTTATCATAAAAATTTATCTCATCAGTATGCACCTCTTGTGATGCTTTATTAGTGAAAAAGGACATTAAGCATTATTTTTAATAATTCGGGTTCACGCAGTCTGGACAAAATTCCTTTGAATTTCACGGTTAGAGCCGACGTTGGATAACTCTGCATTTGATCTACGTCACACAGCTGAAGGCGTCTTCCCTATCTGCTATGATGACATTCATCTCTCGGACCACATCATCATGTGTATCACGTTCTAGTGAACATTTGGATGCCTAATACTTTTGGCTAATTACATAAACTAAAGATGGCATATAGTCACTTTTACTTACCCACAGAGCTCGTGTTTTCTTAGAATTGATATCTGCTGCAGAAGATGGTTGAGCGCAGTCGCAGGATCTTCTGTCTCTCTAAATGAACAATTTTCTCTTATCCAAAGTAATGGACTCCAAGTGCAAAGATATCCTGCAGCATCTCTACCTCTGTCGCTTATTGCAGCCGGTCCTGGTGGTGTAGTGGTTACCATACTTCCCTCCTAAACCCAAGAACCCGGCCAGGACCGATGGATTTTTACGGGCGTAAAAATCCTAATTATGACTTCCTTCGGAAGGGAAGTAAAGCTGTGGGTCCCGTGTCGTACATTTACGGCACGAAAAAGAACCTCAAGCCTGAAAGAGAGACCTCTGAGCAAAATTTGTCGGCCGTTCCATGCCCTGAGTTGAATGGGACGCTGATGACCTGCGATGGTAAAGAGCGTCCATAAACAAATCAATAAAAAAAAAATCGCTTATTGCACAAACTGCTTCATAGGCACTCTCGCTGTTATATTTATCATCACCGTCATATTTAACATAAAATGCCGTATGGGTCTTATCCTGTAGATTTCAGGAAATGCTTTTAAAAATTCATATCGAGCATTGTTTGTATGTTTATTGTTTTATATTGATGCTTCGTAAATATTTGAATACTTTATACATTACCATAATATTCCATTTAATAAAATTTGGCCTAAAAGCATGTATTATAATAACCGCTAGGTGCCTAAATAAACCGTAGACAATTAACACTAATTTAAAGTACAGTAGCATGACTCCACATGCCAAAGTGACCCTCAGCTTTGCATAAATAATTCTGGGGGACAACCAAACGCAAACCAGTAAAATATTATAAATTACCTAAATTAAGCAAGTAATTGCAGTCAGCTATTCAAAAATAGAATACTTTATCATAATTACGCCTGTTGCCATTAATATTCCCCACAAAATATGTGTCCCATTATCTTGGCGTTGCTGATGGTGTACTCTAGTCGAAATTCTGTAGACGAAGGGAACTTCATTTTCTGTCAGACGTTTAAGGTTTTTCTTTGTTTATGTGCCGATTACTTTAAGACCTGGCATCTCAGTGAGCATGGAATCAGGTTTCTTCAAAAAACCAGATCGAATGTGAAACTGTTTTTTCAATCATATAATTCGCGCAGAATTATTTACCAAAACAAACTCAGTCACTGGGTCGAAGCTATTGTATAGTTAACATATGATTGCTTTAGCGTTAATCATTTCGAAGCCGCAAGACATTCTAGTTATTCCCGTCTCTTCCTCGTTTTATTATTGGTATGTTTATTTCCTACTTCTTTGTAACTGATAATTATATGATGTCATAGGCTGTCGCGAAGAGTGTCCATTATTTGTGTTTGGTTTCTGGGTCTTCTGACTTCGCAGCGCTCGGAAAAACAAGCTATAGTGTACCAATGTGTATTATGTTTAGCATGAAACGTCAATGATGTCAATACGTAACAGAAGCTACTTACAAGTACATATATTAAGTCTTTACTAGCCTGATTTTGCTACTTGTGAAAGCGTTGATCTGATACATAAAAATTCAACTGCTAATCGGTTGCCACATTTGAATATCCTGTAAGTACAAATGTACATATTATTGAAGGGTAATAAACCAAGTAGCCTGTATGGATTGTTCTTGGACTTATGCAAATAATTGCCGTATATGTATCGAAATTGTTAAACTAAAACTATTTCTTTGTTTATTTTTCTGTATTAATAATAGCTTTAAGTCGCTTTTAATACCGTATAAAATATCATCCAAGTATAATGAAAACGTTTATGACTTTTAGACAATAAATATTCATTAAAAGTTTTCTTATTTAAAAATATTTATTGTTTTAAGAGGATTCAACGTATTTAGTTGTAGTAGTTGTCTTCTAACTCCAAAATCTATGACTTCATTTACAAAAAGCAATTGGCCAGTCAACAAAAAAATTGAAGCATAAACATAAATATTTTAATTAAATTATAACAAAATATGTATTAGATAAACTAAAAATAAAATTATATATTATTAAATGTATAAAATAATGTCGAGGGTGAATTCAAACTTCTCGGAATGACATTAGATGGCAATGGTAGTTCCAAGATTCTATCAAATTTCTCCATCTTGGGGAGCACTTGTGCAATAATATTCTGGCAAGCAGCTATAGAGCGTGCAGTCAATGAATAACAGAAAAAATAAGGAAGAAACGTATAAACACAACAGACACTCATACCGATATGACAGGGTCTCTACTGGGACCGTTTTAAAATGGGCAAAAGAGTTTAAACAAAAAACACTATAAATTCAAGCTCTGCCATAACCCTCGAAATCATTGAAAATGTTCAGGAGTTGGCATCAAAGATTTGTCGATTAAATATGGCTTAAATTGCTGAAGCAATAGCTATTTAAAGTTAACGACTATGTCACATTCCGAGAAAAATGTATACACAAAAGTTATCTGCAAGATGGATTTGTTCCAATTGTTGTTGACACCTGGTCAAAAACGCCTATGAAGAATTTGCTTATTTCCATAGCAATCCAACAGAATTTATTAATCCATTGGTAACAAATGATGGCTTAGAGAGCAAAAGAGTTGAAATAGGTAAACAAATAAAATGAAAAATATAAAAGAAAGGCACAACGAAATTGGGCTTTAAAATAAATTAAAATGTAAAATAATAATTAATAATGCTGAAGTAAGGCATACAGAACATAAGGAGTATAGAAAGTAACTGATATAATTGGCGTACAGAGAATAAAAATATATATGCTGTCAACACTATCTTCAAAAACAAGCAGTCGGCAGAGTTATCAGTAGGTCATACAACTTTGATATGATCACAATATTCCTATGTAGAATACTGTCACCAAAGCCACTTATGTAATTGCTGGGATGAATATTTGCACTCCGTGAATTTTCCATTCTCCCATTTCATATTATTTCGTTCCACTGGTTTTGTTACAGGGCCAAAAACTGTTATGTTCTATCTGGAAACACGTTAGGGATCTCATCCGCGTCCGCGCAGTTACCGCCCGGTGTCTCCCTCGCCTCATCCCTTCCTCCTATAGGTGCTTCCATCGGAGGTGTAGGCACAAAGAACCAGCCGTGAGAAAAACTCGAAAATCGAAAGTATCGTTTTCCACCCCAGATTATCCATCATCAGAGAATCTATTGCATGAAGAGTACGCTAAAATGAATCAAACAAAGGGTATAAAAGAGAATTAATATGATTTAGTAACTGCCGATTAAAGGGTTTTAATATCTCCGAGTTTTAAAGAATTTATCAACTTTTATATAATATAATGGGAAAATATTTTCGCGACACAGGCCCCCTAAACAGCTAAAACCTACTCACAAACCTACACTGGCCTGGGGGAGGGGGCGGGGGTACTACGACATTAATCCCAAACCCAACTAAACTAAACATAACTTTATCGTTAGGAAAAGGGACTATTGGGGATATATTGCACAATAAACATCATTGGTATTGAATATACTGTATCACAATTTATTATACTTGAAGCTACCACATGATAAAAGGTTTTAATTACTTACAAATCTACGAATAGGCATCTCGAGGAGGGCGGATCCATCTTCTTGCCTTACTTCCCTCAAATGACTTGCAAAAACCAAAGCAACCGTTACTCATAATATATCGACTAATCACTGTCCTCCCTTTCTATTCTGTTTGTTACCGGACTTGGTTAGCATTTTAAACAAACTGTCCTATACTCACTTGTTGCTTATAATGACTCTATAATACGTATAATTGTTAAATTTGCCACATCATATGGAATAGGTAAGTCTTAAGGTGATTTATAAACCCTGGGCCATGTTAATGCGTTAAAACTTATACATATACATTCATATTATGTCATTTGTGCAGAAGTACACTATAGACAATCATTTGATACCTAATATAAAAGTTAATAGACAAAGCCTTTTAGAGTGTTGCCGTGCAATTCTGCTGCATATGTTGAACCCTTGGGACGTTTAGAGAGACTGAAACTCTCTGATGATTTTCATTGGCCGGTGGGAAAAAGCAGATAAGCTAAACATTGCGATTTTAATTTTTTGTAGAATTTGATTTGCACCTTGGGGTCTTAGCACGTATTTCATTTTTCCTGCAATACCTTTTTAATGTCATGTGCAAAATCACTTAGCTTGAATATCATGAGAGCATTGAAGAAGTTAATCAAATCGCATCTTAAATTGTTTGTTGCTTCATGTCAAACGTGTTATATTTAATCTCAGATACACGTGGAGAGGAAAATGAAAACACTAATGTAGCGGCAGTTGTCAGTATTGAGATTGGTGATCATAACTCGTGCTTCAGAGCATAGCCGCATGGAGGTCGACTCGGATTACTCAGTGGTTGAAAAAAATTAAAAAAACACACACACACACATAAAAAGTTCCCTCTTAATCAGTAAGAACTAGTAAAATGCAGTTCAGAGTTGTGAAAATAGGTAAAGAAGAATTCATGGGTTTTTCTGCATTATTGAAAAATAAATTCATTCAGAAAGAAAAGAACGAAAATGACAGTGTCTTCAAGTGACACGATATCAAATGACTGCATTATTCATAATCATTTTAAAAAATAAAATACAAGATCACCCTGAAAGATCAAGAAATGTGGAGGCAAAAGCAAGCAGTTCTAACTGAAAACCTGTCACTGAAAATCTTATCCCCCATGAGTGCAGAAAAGAAGAAAGATTTGTCTTCTTTACTTCCAGTAATATCTCCACTGTTTCAGAAAATATATCCACTTTGGCTAAACAGATCAACATTTGTGATATCGGTCCAGTTTTGGAAGAATATTCTGAAGAGACTGATATAGTAGCTGGGACGCTGATGACCTGAGATGTTAAAAAGCATCCGTAAGTAAAACAAATCAACAAACTTTTTGTAGATTAATGTCAAGAGTTCTGTATGTGCAAAACAACATAAGTCAAGTATATCCTAAGTTAAAGTTGTAAATATTTCATCCTAAATATTTATTCTAATAGATCATAAATAACACATGTTTTACCATTATACTTTAATTCTGTTGAAAATAGTTTTAAAAATACTATTTTACTACTAGTTTACTACTTTCGTGTATGTTTTTCCCCTGCTGGTCAAAATTACTCTCTTTTTAAAGATATATGTTTCAATTTTTGTATGTGATTCTATTGGTTTACATGCAACAGTGTCAGAAAGTGTGTAGGTACATTCTTACCACGTTTTCTCGCTAGTCCCTAACGGAGATAAAAGCGCAAAGCGAAATAATGAAAGAATGCCGCAAGTCCAGTAATTACTCATAGGACGAAGCATTTTCAGGTATCGTGAGTACGGGTCGTCCATCTTGTGGCCCAGTGATCATCTTCCTCTGATTGGACTGATCAGCAGCAACAAGCGGATGTTGTGTATGGAATAATAATGCAATTACTGCGCTGTCAGTGTTCAACAAATTGTTCCGAGTTTTAGAGAAACTATGGCCGTTTGGCGGGGATGTTAAAACCACTAGTTTTTTTTTTTTTAATTATTCGGCCACTGTGCGGGTTTGTAACTAAGACTGTTTTTTTTTTTTTTTTTTTTTGAAAAATATTTTCTTAGTTATTTATCCCAAATGAGCCTATTCTGGTTCATATAGCTTCAAGGTTAAGATTTAATCAAATTCAGACTTCATAAATGAAATATAAAGTGACCAAAAAGTTTTGTCTGTTTCAGACGAGCCATGATATTTTAACAAAACAATATTGTTAGTATTAAATATAGTCACTGTTGATATTAAGCATTATTTACCAACGTGATGGAAGATCATGAATTCCAGGCAGGAAGCGAAAACATCCTCTAGTGCAGTTTCTAGATCGACAAAGGTCGGAATTGCTGCCCTCGGAGGCTATAATCCAAAAAAAAAGAAAATACGATGGTGCAGTGTCTGATTGGTGAACTGTACTCTTCCAAATTAGATAATGGTTTCACGAGTCATCTTAGCTGTATGTGGTTTTTCATTGTGATGCAAAAGAGTGAACTTTTGCGATTCCTAAGCAGTTTTTAGCTTTTTCATGGACACAGCTGGTTAGAGACTGGAACTGCGTTGATTGTTCGGTCGGCTAGTAGCAATTCATGATGTACAACACACCAAACCCAGAGAAGGTGTTTTGACTTATTTGGAGATAGATTCATGGGTTTCCAACTAGTGATGATGGCATTTTGTAGAGTCTTAGAGAATCCGCTTCTCATAGTATGTCAACTGCATATCAAGGAAGGGATCTCCCTGCTAATGGGACAACAATGCAAAACAGATGTCACCTCGTGCCGCCCTCTGAGCCATTGTCAACTCGTGTGGAACCCAAGACCGAGTTTGTGTCTTTTTCCTAACTGATGGAAATAGAGTTGTATGGTTTATGTTTTGACGTTGAATTGCTGTGCCATGTTCTCATAAGTCTGGCTGCTCGCCTCAACAGTCCCTAAGAGTCCCTCTTTATCCAGTCCCTGGCTCATCCTCGGATGTTTAATTGCCTTCCTGGAATTTCATGAACCTTTTTTTTTTTTCACCATTCGTTCATTCACAGCATCTACACCGAAGGCCTGGCATATATTCGGCGCCGCTACTGTGACGTTATTTATCAGTTTAAATTCATACAGTATACAAGCTCGTGGTGCTCATTATTGACCTGATTCTCGGAAAACTGACTAGCGGTAAGAAAAATCGAACCTACCAGCTTAAGAGTCCTACTCTCAATAACAGTCTATAATTGCTACTAACGTTTGAAATTTGAGTCTCAAAAACACAGATATTTTATTGTCAACTGAATATTATCTTTATATATTTTTTTTATTTTCAATGAGCTTGAGATATATCTAAAGCGTATCTCACATTCATACTAGAAAAAAGTTTCTAAAATCCTATCTGACATTTAAGTTATTTTGTGAGTAATTTTTAATATCCTATAAGTAAATTATAAATTAAGGTTTTATGTGTAAATAGTAGTAGTAATGGACGTTTTATTGCACGATTTTAGGATACACTCAAATAAATACATCTGTCGCATGGGCCTTACGGCCGTACATGCTAATGTCGTCCTTATAGCAATCAAAAGTTACCATATTCATACATATATAAACATACATCCATATATATACATATATACCTACATACATACAAATCTACATGCATACATACAAATATACAGATACTTCGATACATTTAAATTTTCTACTAATAATTTAAATAAAAATACATAGACATGAAGAAAGCCCATACTCTTGAGCCCCCTTCCCTTTACTCACACCCCCTCTCCATCCCCCCTCTCATTATGACCATTAACCTCCGTTGTCGGGTCTTCTGTAGAAATATTTCCAGATTGTGTGAGTATCTCGCATGCACCAACCTTTCCCGGTATGTGTTCGAATTTATATTGGAATTCAGAAATTGCGGTGATAAATGCTTATTTCTTGATATCTCCCCTGCATTCTGCCAAAATATGCCGCCAGGTATCGCTTTCTCTGCACGATGGACAAATTCTTTCCCCGAGAGCATTAACTGTTTTGCTTCCTTTCCCAGCCCCTAATCTGAACCATGCGAGACTACATCTTTCTTCCCTGCCACAGATATCTAGATAACCCCCCCTCCCCCACACCGGATGTATTTGAGCCTGCAGGTTCAGCGACACTTTTTCTGCGCAATATCTCGCAAACGTCTCTTAACTATGTTCCAACTATTTCGAGTAATGTTCTTTCCCCTTAACCAAATATACCCCAATACAATTTTGTCTAAACCTTTCCTTATTTTTGATGCCCATCCCGGGTCCCACCCTTCCCTTAATTGCTCCCTTAGACAGACTGCCCGAAGAATAGTTTGATTCCCCCGTATTATCCTTAACCAGTAATTAATTGTTCTTGTTTTTAAATTCACACTTTCGTTAGATATACCAAGAACCCCACCCGTTTAAGGAACTGTGTCTATGTGTAAATAAATTAATGGGCATTATCGTGAATGTACATTTTAAGCTTTCTAACTAATTGTGTTAGATTCGTGTCTATATATTCAGCTAAAAACTTATGCATAATGTTTCTGTAGGTAGACAAAATAAAGTGTAAAATAATTTAAAACAACTCTTCTTACAAATGTGAAATGTGTAATACATAAAATATACAGTTAAAATGTAAAGTTTTTTTCATTTAATGTTTTTATTTTAACCTCACATTTTTTCTCTTGTTCGTCATATTAGGAAATAAATTAAGTATAATAAATAGATCAAAATGTTATGTAAGTCATGAGTATTTTTGGAACAATAAACGCTTTGTTAGAGATTGCGGTATTATGTAAATAGTTCGTGCAGTAAAGTGTTTTCTTAATGGCTATGGTTAGTTACGGAAAAAAATAGACAAAGTAGTTATTTAAAATTGGAACTGGTTTGATTCTATTCCCCCATTTCTTAATCTCAGCTGTAATCACAATCATACGCATAATGTCCAGCCGTCCTGTGTAAACATTCTCATAATCGCAATAAGCGTATTCCTCATACAAGGTGCTCATTTAGACCAACTCTTCATCAGAAGGAGAAAGAGCGCCATTAATCAAACACTTCTTGCATTCCGGCCAGCATTGTATGACGTTAGAAGATGTCTTCTGAACAAAACTGGAACTAACAATCAACAATTTTCTTAATACCAAGAAGAGGAATACAACATTCGCTTTGCTTTCTCTAGGGTAATGCTTGTCCTCACACTGTTGCTTCAGCTGCTGCAATTTTGCAGAAATTCAAACATGGTGTTCTATTCCTTCTGTCTAGAGCTTCACTTTAACTTTCTTATAGTGTAATTTGTCATCGAGGAAGTGTTATATCCGAGTAATTGAAGAAAAGCTGTGAAGTTATTTCACTTCTGCTAAGTTAAATACATAGCTACCATGAGCCTTATTTGAAATTTGTTTTCAGAATATTATTATTGGTTTTAGAAATATGTTTAATGTGGTACCTCCCTCCCAAAGAAAACTATTTGACTCACAGTAAGATCCTAACTTTGAGTTATTTCATAGATATGACATTTTCGTTTTAATTGAAAAGCATAACTTTTATTTTCTCTACATATACTTTAAATGCCTGTTAATAAATTTACATAGAATTAAATTCTAAGTAACGAAATATTTTCGTCTTCCGTAGTGCACTATACGCATCATGTACATACTACCAAGTTGGTGACAGGAGAATAACGTAATGCCTCTCGTCAGCTTTCTCGTATAAAAACAATGTGAAAGCGATGACAGTCCGTTGCTAGCAAATCACCGTGACAAGTGAATATGAAGGGCTGATGCTCATCTGGCGTGACTAGCAGGGACCAGTGATAGGGAGGCCCATTTATCGCAGCACGAAACAAATTACCCCTCCTCTCATAATGCGGCACCTTTCACGTCATTATCGACTGCCTACCGTGTTCCATGATGGCGAGTAAATTTTTCCCATGATGCGCAAAGTATTTGATCATCAGCATGACTAATTTCTCTATTATCAGTTCAAGACGGACTGCTGGGTTCTGAGAAACGCCATGTGACTGATCCTTTGAATGGTTCTGTACGCTAACTGCACATCTTTAGATTCAAACATGATTAAGGTTCACATTTTCTTCACCTTGGTAGCTGGGATAAATTGTTCGATGCCTAATGTCATAAAATGTAAGTTTAAATTATTATTTTGTTATGTTTATTTTATGTCGGTAATTTTTATTTATAAGCTTTATATCTTTAACAAATATAACATACATACTAAAAACGAAAAATAAAGAAACTCGTGAAGAACAGCAAAGCTAAATCAATAACAAAAAGCTGAAATAAAGAAGACACTGAACATCAAACAAATAATTGAATATCAAAGGTAAATTCATGCCTGGAAACAGACGAAACAAACCAAGAGGGGCAAAAGAATTTTCGATACTTTAGCCTTGCCCGAGGTCTGGTCGTTTGCGTCTACGTCCCCAGTGAGGACACTTTCTGCAGGAAATGTGTGACACGAATATAAATTATCCAGTAAATGTTTCCAATTAGAACACCCATACGCCCACAGAGTTTCTCTTCAAGAATTTCGATTCCCTCAGAAGCGCTACTTCCACACTGGACAGAAACCATTCCAAAGCGCAAGTCACTGCCACGCCGCACATATCATTAGCCCACCTCGCCTGGCATTTAATATCCTGTAACAAAACCAAGCGGAATGTAATGAGATATATGGGAGATAGTAAAATTCGTGGAAAGGAAAGATCCACCCCAACATTCACTAACAATTACGAGAATCCACGAAAGAATGGGCGACTCCAAGGATTTTGAACCCGGAATCTACCGAATGCGAATCAAAACGTTATCCACTGAGCCACCCCATAGACAATTAATAAAATTGTATATTAATGCTTAAGATTTAAATATATTGGTGCGAGCGCTTTACATTTATAAGGCAACTTTCAGAGCATGTGTGGTAATATACGTTGGGAGGTGGAGAGATGGCTATCGACATATGAGGAGAGTGGAGGCTTTTTCTGCCAAGTAAGACATTATGCACTGCATGATCTATTCAAATACTATTCGGTCCATCTCTTTGCATAAACAAAAGCAGAATAATTAATAGTTGCGTTGTTAGTACATTCCTCTGACTAGCCATCTCTCTAGCTCCCAGCAGTCTAGTAAGTATTATATTAAACATACCAACAACATCCTTATAATGGGACAGGGCAGTTACACAGCCGATGCTAACTTTGCCTCGAAGAATGTTGTAAATACTTGAATGTTATTTGTAAGCCCATTTTGTAATAGTTTCCCTTCGTTTGTACGTTCAGTTTACCGAAGAATTTAATATTGCCTCATTTTCCAACTGTGCCCTAAAAATTGTGTGTATGCGCTATGTTGTAAGCTTTGCTAAGCATTTTATATTGATTTAACATTTAATGCTGTTCCTTCGTATGGCGTTCTGTTAAATCTTAGGCGTTAATATCATTTTACTTAGTTATTATCTTCATTTATGCATAGTGGAATAAAATAGCTTCTATAGCGATAAAATTAAAAGTTTATTAAAATACTTATAACAAAGAAACATTAATGTAAATCATATCAAAATAAATAGAAAATTCCAAATATGAAAATAGTACAAAAAGTATTATTTATTGGATTAGTACGGTAGAAGAACATTTTGGATTTTAGTCTTGCTCAAGGGCTGGTCGTTTGTGCCTAGTGGGGACACTTACGAAATATGAGATGAGGGAAGCAACGTGGACCAGGATCCAGGGGCGATGGGTACGGACGAAGTCGAAGTCCCTAACATTTTTCAAGATAGAACTACCTGATGCTGGCAGAACCTTTCCCCCCTACAAGAAGTTTGAACTCCTATCATACCAGTGTCCGGGGATAAAAGCCTTTCTAAAGCGCAAGCCACCGGTCCTACTTCATGCAGCATTAGACCCAACTCGCCTGTCGCTTTCGATTCTGTAACAGAACCAAAGGAATAAAATGAGAAGGGAGAGCGAAAAGGTGAAAAGAAAAGATTCGACGAATTCCTCTAAGCAAACAGGAGAATCAAAGATCAGCAAGACCGGTCCCAAGAGATTTGAACTCGGAACCTCCCGAATGCAAGTCTCAAGCTTTACCACCTGAGTTACCCTGTTCGGTTATTAACAAGTATTCTCGCTTATTTCGCCCCCCCCCCCCCGCCTTCCCCTCTTGGCTTTTTCCGCTATTTCAAGGCATTATGTTATAAACCGAGATTCAATATTTACTTTCATCATCTTCACTTGTCTTCTACCTTTGAAAAATACAAAACAAACTATTCAAAATATTATGCTATTTGTATAACTGTTTCAGTATTTTATTTATTTCTGCTTTTCTAGGTGTGTGTGTGCAGCAATTTTGTAATTTTTAGTATTACGTACCTTGTAGTTCCTACAACAAATGTTTGCTTATAATTCCAAAATGTAAAACTTGTTAAATTTAACATTTAAAAATTAAACGTCATAGTGTTTTTTATCACCTATGTCGTTTAAGTTAAAATAAAAAATACTAGTTTAACAATCCTGGTTTTTTAAAAAAAAATCTTACACATATATTTTACAACTCTGGAAATATTTTGTATATAAGAAAATTAAACGACTTTATTTAAGCTATTAGATAAAACGGATGTCATGAATAAACTTAGTGAAACTAAAATCAAAGAAAAAATGAAAATAAGGAAATAATAAAAACTTTAAATCACGTATCTCCGCTATTTGTGTAACGACAAAATACCAACATTTGTAAAAGTATTATACTTGAAATATTTATAGAATTTTGTGATTAAAAAATTAAATGTTACTTTGCTTTTATCGTAACAAACAGAAGATGATGTGAATTTGTCATAGCCTGCTGTCGTGATGTCTTAAGTTATGGAATTTTGTACGTCATTCTTTTATAGAACTTCTTAAAAATGTAAACTGCTATCAAGTATCATGAACGTTTTAATTTTACGAATAAGTAGCGAGGTTAATCTTAGTAAGAGAGCTGTCTTTAGTTCTAACAAGGAAAACTCGCAGCTTCGACCAAACAAAACCGCACAAAGTTCAGTTACAGATAATTTACATAGCTCTGAACGTAATTGTAGTATTCGCATTCCTCCAAAACGCCGCAATTGCTCACTATGGATTCCGTTTGTCGTCCTTCATTCGGGTTCGAATAAAAAAAAACACAACAATATTCAATTATAGGTGATTTATTAACCTCTGAATTCAAGGGTGATATTCCTTTGCTTATAAAAGGCTGCAGTAGACCAGTAGCCTTTGAAAACAAGTGCCGCTTCAAAGCACGAGATACAAATGCCTGAAATCTCTACTGGCTTAGAAGGCGAGCAACCAATAACTAAACGAGCCCTGTAGTGAGCAATGGCGTGTTTTTGCAGATAAAGGAATATCAGCATTGAAATTATAGGTAAACAAGAGGCCTGTAATTGAATTTTCTGCGATTTTGTTTGTTCGTACCAAGGGTTTTCCTGTAAGTGTAGGAAATAAACTTTAATACATTAAAGAACGTAGGCTTTCACGGCTTGTGTTAAATGAGCAAACTGTCTTCCGGGCTGTAAGGTCATGGTCCACTGGGAAAATGAAGGGGTGGATTCCCACTGTATCGTGACCTTACAGCCCGGAAAACAGTTTGCTTTTTATAATACATTGCTTCCACATTTTCTTCGTCAGAGTATTGCGTTTTCTGCACTGAGAAGAATTTTCTGAAAGATTCTGTTTTCGGATATGTTGACCTATTATAGGAATAGGTGTTGCAAGGAAAGTTTTGCTATAAATCTGAAATGTATTTATTGCTAGTTTTGGGAATTGGATTCTATGAAAACATGAACGCATATTCAGTAATAAATTAGTGGTTAGATCAAACCTTAGAGGGCGGGCGAAAGTTAATTTTGGTTTCAATTATTGCAATGTGAGCCTTATTTAAATAATTAGAAACTCCATGAATTTATTCCATAGTACATTTTAATTTTGAAAGCGCGAGAAAGCTACGTTTACATAGATAAGTCATAATGCATAAAAAGTTTAAAATATTTACTTCATAAGCTCGCGAATTGTTTTTGATTTGGTTTATTTACGGACGCTCTTTAACATCTCAGGTCATCAGCGTCGCATTCTATTCAGGGCGTGAAACGGCCGACAAATTTTGTTCAAAGGCTTCTTCTTTCAGGTTTAGGTTCTTTTTCGTGCCGTAAATGACGACACGGGACCCACGACTTTACTTCCCTTCCGAAGGAAACCATACTTAGGATTTTTACGCCCGAAAAAAAACCCGCGATCTTGGGTTTAAAAGGTAAGTATGGGCTCAGGAACTGTTGAAATATATTGAATATTCACCAGAAAATTAAATTCAGAAAATTAAATATTGCTGCAAATTTCGGACGACAGAATGATTTAAAAAAAATTGTAGAAAATTTGTCACGGAAGAAAAAAACTATTTACTGATCTCTTCATAGCCTTATACAGAATGTTTTAATCTTTAAATTGCAGTGATGGTTTCTAAAACTATATTATAAAATTTAGAAACATATATAATTAGTTTAGAAGGCGTAAATCCATTATTGACGTCACTTTTACTAGAAAATATATTACAGAAAAAAGACGCGAATATAATTTTCAAAGCTTTCTCCTGTTCCTAGATTACACGAACAATTTGATGTGGTAAATGAATGAATAAATGTGTTTAACGCCCGTTCCTACTACAGAGGCACCCCAGGCGATGGACACTGATGATACATGAGATGAAATGATATATTGGGAAAGGATTTATTTTTGAAGGAAGGAATCGTTCCAGGCCTAAGTCTAGGGTACCTCCCCGGCATTTACCATCCATGAGGACTGAGGAAAACCTAGAAAAAAAACCTCAGTCAGGGAGAACGGTCCTGGCGGGATTGGAACCCCGGACCTACCGCTCACTAGTCCGCGGCTTAACGACCTCGGTCGCCCATGGCAGTGATGGGGTAAATCATAGCATATTATAAAATATAATGGAATAATATGAAATATCCTTCAATCTGATTAAATCAGTCACTCTAGAAGAATCTTTAATTATATTAATAAAACTGACTTCGGTACTAAAAAGACAGGGATGTGGCCTGTCATCAATGTTATTTTAACTTTATCTAAATACATCATTGAAATTTTAAAAAATGGGGAAATTAAAAGGGATGGTAATAGAAATATTATATAGAAATCGTATTGTTTGTGGACGATAAAATAATATAGCAGAACAACGCATTTTACAAAGAAGTCAGTAAAGAAATAGGGAAATGTGAAAAATGTGGAAACATTTAATAAAAAATATAATTTATGCCTCTGGCAAGGAAGTAACATAATTAAATTAAAAAAGTGATCGAAAAAGCTTTTATTGAACAATTACCCATAGTAAAATACTTAGGTTAAAAATATCAATTCGGAATGCAAAAGAAAACGTTGAAATAAAAGTTTCGAAGTTATATTTTTATAAAAAAATTGATAAGACAACGGCTACACAAAGTCATATGATAACTACCAATAAAGTATTCTTGTGAAATATGGAGAGAAAAAACCAAAGCGGAACCAGCCCGGATAAGGTTTTTAAGATCCGAGTAACAAGCAGAAATAATTATAAATTCAGACTTGTGAAATCAGCTAAGTAAGAAAATAAAATAGAAAAAATAAAAAATATCAAAAGCAACATTAAAGTTTATGTTTTAATAATTTCCCTTTCAAGCTATTCAAGAAACGTTTATAAACCTTTATATATATATATATATATATGCGTGTGTGTGTACGTGTGTGTATGTGAGAGGGGAATGGTTGGTGGGTGGGTGAATAATAATATACAGAGAAAATAGAGTGCCTAATTTGACTAGTCTCCAAATAGGAAGAAGGAATCGATAGTTACAATTTGTGCTTTAACGTTTGCAAGAATGAAAGGTTACATTTAAAATGCTTTACAGCGTCCTCTCCTTCATACTTCTCAAAAAGTAAAGGCGATAATTTCATTTACTAGCAGCTTTTGCATTAGAGAGAAATCGTAAATAGTTGCAGTATCATCACTTTGCTTTCCCTATTTCTAGTTGTTCTATTCACTATTTAGTTGCTGAACATTGCAAAATATGATATGACATTTTACAACGTAACTTTGTGTAGTAATACAGGATATTCATTTCCTTGGTTAATCAGAGCAGCACGCCACGCATTCTTTCTGATTAACTAGCGAAATGAAGGCGGCATATTTACAGGTAGGAATGCTTAGTGACCTGCTGAAAGTACTTACATAATATTAATTAAAATGGCACAAAACCATTGCTATAGCCATCAGTTACAGCCAAAATTTCCGGATAACCTGTCTTAGAAATGTGTATTAAGAGGTGGCTCCCAAATAAGGCAGGCGATACCGGCGGAGGGGGGTCGTGTTGTAGGAAGGAATTGTTTCGGTGCAGGGCAAGGCAGCAACAAGCACACGAACCTGTACCTTGCTCGCTGAAGAAGAGAGAGTTCAAAGGTGGGACTTCGCATCTGACCCGGCACGTAGCAACGATCGGCTATGGATTCTTCTTCTCTTCTGCCAGAGAGAGCGAGAGAGACAAATGGCTATTAAACATGTTGGGTATATACACGCTAGGAGCAACGTATGCATGTGCGCTTTTCCCTACTCGATCACCAAGCCCCCCGCGTATTTATTATACCGAGGGAGAGATTCGCATAATTGTTGTCTCCTGAGAGTGCGCGCGCACCTATGTGCAAGACTGCATTAACCCGTAACCCGTACCTGCTTCATGAGATGTCATTTTTATCGGGTAACTCACGTACCGAATCCAGGCGGTCATGGGAATCACAAAGAAGACCACGAATCGCAGGTTCGAAAATTTAGAAACACGTGTTTTACAGCGAGTTTGCGATAGAGGATTAAACATTGTCCTTTCGTGCTTATATGGTGTTACTAATATAGTTGTCTCTAAAGGCTGCAATCCAACTGTTTTAAGTGCTATTTGCATTCACATTTTAAATCTGCATTTCACGGTTAAGTCATGGTCTATTCTAAGACTAACATTTCAAAGCAGAAAGGTAACTCCTTTCCGCTAGCAAATTACAAAATTTAGACCACAAATATCAGTTTTTGTATTCTGTGCATAGCTATTTATTGATTCAAAATATTCCAATTTCCTTTAATTAATTAATTAATTAACAGCCAAGACTACCACAAAACCAAATATTAAAATTCCTTAAAAATGCTATAATAATCTCTAAAGATATTTTGATAATGATATGCGACAATGAGCGAACTAATGATGAAAACATTAATGTTGAACATAGGCTGATTTTTGCAGTATTTCTGCTGTAATTATTTATATTTAATCGAATGTTTGTCTGATTTCGAGAGATTTCTTAATAGATTTTCTGTAGATCTTAAAAGCTATTGTAGAAAAAAATTGGATGTAATGGAATGTTCTAGTGTTTTTGCCTTTTTAATTTAGAGAAAAGCGTTATAAATTTAAACTAATAGTTTTCAAAATATTTTGTTCGCCATAAAAAGAATTGGTAAGTTATAAATGTAAATTCCTTTTGCATAAAGTATTATAAGTTAAAGACATTTTTACGTTTCATATTTTAATTCCTTATTGTTATCCTTGTTATTCTTTGATATTTACAACCATTGTACTACTTTATTTTATTTTGTTATTAATTCAATGTATTTATTAAATGCGTTAAAACACATTAAGTTAGTTTTACATCTAATTTTAATATATCAGCTAGCAAAATAATAATTATTTTTAATAGGCAATAATAACAAAATTAAAATTTCTTGATTCTAATATTTAGACTCGATGGCCTAGGGGTAGCGTGCTCACCTCTAGTCTCAAGGTTCGCGGATTCAAAACCGGTCGATGTCAATGGATTTTTGAGGACGTAAAACTCAAGTGCAACTCCTTCGGGAGGGGCAAGTTAAAAAACTCCATACCTGAAAAAAGAAGACCATGAATAAAATTATCGACCTTTCACACCAGAATGAAATATCTTAGTTCTCTGGCAGGTGACGATGAGGCGATGGCTTATCACCTGTCAGTTTGTCTTTTGTATGAAAATAGTGCAACTAAATTCTCCTTGGTAATCTAAATCTCTCACATAGAGGCACCCATGTTCTATATGGAACATCGGGTGCATATATATGGAAGATTAATTAGAAGGTAAACTTTCTAAAACGAGGTGACATATTCTTAGATAAATTAGGAAGAAAATACGGAAACTAATTAGGAAATTCAATTTGGTCTTGCTCTGTTTAATATTTTGGTATCCACATAATTTTAAAATCAGAAATACAATAAAATGATATTTTTAAATGTTTTTTTTCTTCTAGTAATGTATGTATGCAGGTAATAAAACCCATAATTTAAAGATTTGTTTAAACACTTACTATCTATCAGAGATTAAAGTTACAAAAAAGCTGAGATTGAAACGAAAATGATTATATGAAGAACTGAAATAAAAATATTATTGAAAAAGTTTAAAAAAAAGAAGTAGTTTCTAAAAGTCACTTAATAATGGGTGAAAGCTAAAGATTTGCTGCATTCTTGCCAACAGAGAATGTATTAATTTACTGATAGAGATGGGAGAATGAATAGCTCTGGAAACATTTTATGCAATGTGATGTAGGGAGTTGTAATAGCCAGTTTTTGACATGGTGCAGTTTTTCATTCACGAAAGACAGCTACGTAACACTAGTCTCTGAGAACAGAAGAATAATTCTATGACTTTTCTTTACATTTAATATTCTGCTAGTATTCCCTTTGGAAACTTCTATGTTTAATTTTATACACTATCACTTACATCAAAAGTAAGCCTTAGCTCTTAAATACCAAATGATTATAAAATTTTTGGTAAGGAAATTTGAAATAAGCTTAGTTTGAAATTTGCGTTTGGAATTGAAATACTTGCTTAATTCCTAATATTCAACGTATGTAGTCAATTTCGGATGCCCATTAAGCTGCACCACTGCAAAATCGATCCTGACCGGGGACAGAAGATTTTAAAAAATGGTTATGACCAGATCGCTAATTGAAACATTAATTTCTTCGTTATGAAATTCGCGTACTCGTGCAAAGGGGTAACTTTAGACTCTCATGAAACTGGCAATATTGTTACGCAATAATGCAATTGTTTCATGAAAATAGCTGGGAAGTCTTACCTCCTTTTATTTCCGACTTCGCACTAAGTGTCTGTCATTTGTTTGCAACTCTTGAAGACTGGTAAGGCGGACAGCATTTGAAAATGAAATTGACGAATGAAAAGCAATTCTCATTTTCACGAAGAGAGAACCAAAAGATTTCTATTCTATACGAAGACTGGCTAACTGCTGGAAAAAAGTGTGCGGATATATAAAGACACTATGTTGAAACATAAATTTTAGATTTTTTCGCATTATTTTTTTTTTTTCTTCTTCTGCATTTTTGAGGAAAGAAATTACATTGGTATATGCCACACAATTTGTGTACATAATCAATGCCACAATTACAAAGTAAAATGTACTAAACTGTTTGTACTTAATAACCAATTATAAAATAAAAATCCAAAAGAAGGAATTGGGATAAATCTTGCCACTTTCGAAAGAAATAACAAATATTGACAAATGTAAGTGGCACTATTCCACATTCTTGCAATTTATATTCAAAATGTGTAATTAATTGAGAGCATTTGGACGGAAAGCATGTGACATCACTGGTGAATATTTAAGTCAACTCAGCGTATATTTTAATTTTACCAGGGGTGTCTTCTCTAGGAGAATGTTTGTGCTATTCCCAAAAATTTCAATATTTCATTTCCTATAGCAATTGCTTATTGCATTTTTACGTGTCAAAAACTCTGTAGGGGACTTCTATTTACGCTTGATGTTTCTATTTGCGAATATTTTCTGTAAGGGACTTGGTTTGCAATTGCAGTGCAAACCAATGCCTCGGTAAGTTTTTGGAGTATTTACATCGATAGAGGTGAGAGGAGTCTCTAACCTATAAGAACTAACAACTCTTCTCACGTTCGTTCCCCCTTAAAGCTTTTTTTCGGGTTTTATACAGACTGATTGTTTTTGCGTTTCAAAATTTTGAATAAAATATTTTAAAGATTTATTTGATATTTCTAGTGACACAGTATATTAATGGTAACATAAGCATATAAATATATTATGGTGAATTTTGCAATTATTTCAATATCAATAGAAGTAACAATGCTCTCATACAGTTTTCAACACAGATAATCGGTCTTTTTGTTGTAATAGTAAGATATTAACTGAATTGCAGTTTTTGTGTGATTTGGTTACTTTATTTCGTTTTGTATTAATTTGATGTTAAGAAAATGAACACTATTACCAAACTTATATTCTAAGCCTTTTTCTTTACAACCATTGAAAGAGAAATTTTAAATTAAAATACTGAGTAGACCACCCCCAAGTTTAATTTCAGTCAAACTATGGTTTAAAAACATACGCACTGTACAATACTTTCTACAGAGACAGACTTGATCCTGTAGATTATAGACTTATATGAAAGAGTCGTCATTAATTGTGTTGTCATAGAAGTCAATATTTTATTTTTTGTTTAAATAGGTGCACGCGGTATAAGTAGCCGCGAGCCGTCACTGGTGTCAAATACTCGTAGTGTATAGGTACCTGCATTCCTGCTATTAGTAAATGTACCTATTATTTGCAGTGCTTCTTAATTAATTAATGTAAAAACTTTGATTTCGTACACGGTTTTCTCTTTCTCCATTAATCCCCAACCTTATGCGTTTGGCAAAAATGTAGCACATTTATTTATTTATTTATTTATTTATTCCTATTTTATTTACAATCACCTGACACATACTTTGATCAATTCTCTGATTTAAAATAGTTATTGAAACTTTTTTTTTCATTTGCTCATGCATGTATTGTAAATAGTTGCGAAGAACAAAAATACCAATGAATATATAATGGGTGATTTTTCCTTCGCGGGACCGCTCCACGCATAACGGTCGATTTGCCAGTTCAAGCTGGTACTGCGGTGAAGGGGAGTCGAAAAATCCGCAAATGTGGTTGCCGCATAAGTTATTACTAACACTAAAACGAAACGATACATTTATTCACCATTATTAAGCTAGAAGATGCTGCAATTGTCTCCCTTCATTTTCCATGCATTTCTGGCATCTGCTTATGAAATTAACCATCTCTTGCAGTTCCTTCTAAGAAACAAAAAAAAAAAAAAAAAAATTCTCCTCCAATGGTATTTTTCAGTTCATCTAATATGTGTGGATTAGTCTCGTATACATTTTCCTTTAATGCCCTTTAAAAATAAAAATCGCAGAACGTCAACTCGGGGATTCGAGAGAGTCGTACGAGGGTAGATCCATAAGTTTCCGGCTTAACCATATTCTAAATATGATAAAAAAATATATTTCACTTTTCAATATAGTTATTCTTTATTGCAATACACTACTCACATCTTTGAATTAACATTTAAATGCCCCCTCCCAAAACATAGTAAAAAGTCTTGTCTGCAAAATGGGCATAAACAGCATCCATCACTTCTTCGTTACACTTAAATTTCCTTCCTAGAAAGTTCTTCTTGAGTTTCGAGAAGAGCGAATAGTTACTGGGATCTAGATCTGGGCTGTAAGGTGGTCAAACTGCTTGAAGCCACATTTCTTCACAGCTTCCTTTGCAAAAAGAGCTGTGTACACAAACGCGTTGTCGTGAAGAAGGCGCACACCACACTCAGCTTTCCTTACCTTTTCTCTTTGATGGAAGTATGTAATCTGTGCAGCACACCAGCATAGTACTCCCCATTTACTGTGGTGTTCCCCTCCTTGAAGTCAATGAAGCGTATTCCTTCACAGTCCCAAAAGATTGTGGCCATGATCTTCTTGGTTGACTGAGTGACCTTGGCCTGTAGAGGCGGTGCTCGCCAGGTTTACACCACTCCATTTATTCTCTTTTGGACAAGGGGACAAATAGAGGAACATAGTTTCATCTCCGCTAACAATGATTTGCAATACTTCTCTCTCGTTGCCACGACAGAGCTCCAAAAATGCCTGACAACGGAAGATTTGTTGCTGCTTTTGGACCGAGGAAAGAAGTCTAGGCACCCATCTTGCACTAACTTTATTCATTTTTAAATGTTCATGAATAATTCAAAGGACTGTCGTTTTAGAAAGGCCCAACTTTGGTTCTATTTCTGTAACTTTGATCCGCCGGTCTTCCATAATTTCTCTTTCCACAAGAGCGATGTTTTCAGGAGTAAGCACCTCCAAGGGCCGACCTGCACGCTCTTCGTCTTCAATGCTTTCTCGACCCATTCCAAAAGATTTTGGCCCATTGTTTTACAGTAGAATATAAGGGGGATGCTTCCCGATATACACCATCCAATCGCTGTTTAATTTCATTTGGAGTAAGTCCTTCTTTTGCGAAGAACTTAATAACAGCTCGATACTCCATTTTGAACATGTCGCAATCTTCAACACATAACCTTCTTTATGCAACTATATCTGAACAACCCAACACAGCGGAGCGGGAGTTACAGATGCAATTATTTACTTAACAGATAAGGTATGACACCAGATAAGGCTTTTGTGAAGGTGATAATCCTTATCGGCGAGGCCGGAAACTTATGGACCTATCTTCGTATGTTGTTAGTGAAGACTCTGTTATTTATTATTTCATGAATTGCATGCAAGGAGACATGGACTGTATATGTCGTTGCTAATTTCTGTTGGAAAGTCGCGAACTTACATTTCCTCACGGTTAATTCATGGAAAAGATATTGCAAAATATTCTGCACATACATTTCACTATTAATTATTTCTTAAAGAAATAAGTTATTCTCTCGCTGCTGACCGTGCATCATATATCTGTCTATTGATTATGCAGGAGTTCTTCATGAAGTAGATATGGTTTTTCTGAATTCCAGTATCGATTGTTTTGTGAATTAACCTACCCACCAAGATTTGTCCGTAAAGAAAATTAGATTACGGTAAATTTCTCCGTCATGCACCTATTCAAAATCCATTCACAAAATCTACTGTTGGATGCAGGATCATCCGGTTAATGTTCTTGGAATACGGTCGTTTTAAAAGGTTTTAACTTCAGTAGCTTTGTAGTCTTTCGTACAGAGGAATAGTAAATTCTCGTTTGCTGTAAGTTTCTGTTTTTTTTTTTTTTTTTTTAATCAGGAGTGCTCTCTGTTTCGCGAAAAAAAGTATCAGCCAGTGAATCGAACTTCGGCTTGGAAGTTGAATATCAGGAATCTCGCTTGAAACAATCTTCGTACATTACGAGTCTTCAGTACCTACGTATGAATCGTAAATAAATACGCTTTGGGGAGGATGTGTGAATTGAGGCATATTAACAAAAGTAATAGACTATATTAGGCAGCCTAAAGAATACTTAACACACTGCCACACAACACACAAGAATATGTCAGTATGTTCCTAGAGTTAAACTCGTACTGAACTCCCCTTCGCTCCCCGGCCGTCTTTCAAGCGTGAGAACGAGACAACTGCAGAGCTTAGTCATCTATGGCCAACTACACGTGGAACGGCCCCGCGAAGAAAAAAATCAAGGCATCAAATCCCACCACACCAGCATAAATGTGTATGTAAATTATTACATAACATGAGTATTTAAAGTATTTTTGAAGAAATTCCCCACCATTTTCTTCAGTTTCTCGTTTCTGTTCAGAAATGGAGGCAGGTTTTTTGTGATGCTATTTTCATTTCTTCTAGACTTAATTTTCTAAACTTCGTCGTTTACATTCCTCAGAGGTAAAATACATACGGGTTAGGTAATGAAATCGAGGAATCACATGCATGCTCGCTTGTAACATACAATATACAAATATGCTCTCTCTATCTCTTCAATTTAAAAATGACTCAAGATCACTGATACATATCTGTTTTTCCAAAGTTAACACAGTGTACCTCTGTTGAGTCGTCATCGAATTTCACAGTTGGACTTTAGCAGTCGGTATCGCACTTGGGCACTTAGTACTAATCAGTACTGTAGCTGAGTGCAAATATACAGAAATGTAGCGACATTACAAAGGTATTCATGTCTAAAACTTCTGAGACTAGAAGAACTGATAAAGACGAAAATATTGCAATCGCGGAATATTGTGTACATTTAATATCAATGATATAATGTACGTTATATAAGAATGATGAAAAGAGTACTTAGAGTATATCAAGAGGCAGAAGGTATTCACAATGCCTCGTGAAATTGCTTTAAAATAGAATAGTATGAAATACAAATACAGTGAGCAGATGGTGGTAGAGATGGTAAGAGTAATGTAAAGTAATGCAGAAATGTACACTGTTTGTAGTAAAAGTTTGCATTAAGGTGTACATTGAGTTTTGATTGCATCATTTGCTTTGCAAAGAGGTTTCTCAGGTGAATTTCGGAATGCGGAGCTTGCTAGCACAATCCCCGTTAAACTGCTGGCCATTCTGCGGTACACATTGTAAATGATGGCACAGTTAGGTAAATGTGCTTGTTCCCACCAGCCTGCAAAAGATTAAGGGAGTGGTTTCTGTAGTTTTATAGACCACGTTTCGTAGAGCATGTTGCGATGTGGCAAACACGGTAACCATTGGCAACAAAGTCTTCTCTTTGGAGGACAAATAGCGCAGTATTGCCATTCGGTGTAGCAGTTTAAAGCGGACTTTTCACATAACTCAAGAAGAAAAGACTAAAAACTGAAGCCAGCATGGTGACAGTTTTAATGAGGAAGCAGCAGTCTTGGTCGGCAATTACCCGCACACACAGAGTTGGTACAAGAGCGTAATTAAGCCACCGGTGTATGGAGCCCTCCAAGAGTTTATGTGTTCCCGATACCCCGCAGACAGAGGTCACGCAGCCCAACCGACCCGGATCTCACCTGCAGCCAGCCATTGACTCTGTTTACTCGGCCTTTTCTTTCTGTCAACAAAAGGCAGGAAACTCCAAGTACAGAACGCAAATTTGTGTTCTCTGCACGTACGTATGACAAGCGTTCAGCAATTTTCTGTTTAACAGCAAGGTGCGGGCAAAAGTACACCAGTTCTGTTATTAGAACCTTTTGTTGGTTAACATGCTGTGAACAGCGGAGAGCTGAAGAAAATAAACCAAGAGATATGAAGAATTTGAGAACAAAGAAAGTGAATAGAAGCACAGGAAAGGAAAAAAACAGAAATTAAGATACTAAACTAAATGGAATGCAAAACAAGAAAAAGTATTCAAATTAACTAAAATATTAAATAGAGAAAATAAACAAGAATAACAAAGAAAATGACAAATAAAGAGATAAAATTAGCGAGAGGAGATATAATCATAAGAAAGGAATCGAAACGATAATGAAAAAGGAAGAAAGGCTAAGCTGCAGAGAGAAAAATATATATTTTAAACTTGAAAACTAATTTTAAAACCTCTCAAAAGACAGAAAAGCTGAAATGAGTAAAACATAAATCAAAATTAAGATAATGAAATAAGAAACAAAAGAGAGCGAAAGGGAAAAAAACTGAAGATGGGAAAGAAGGAAACACTTGAACAGAGAAAGAAAAAGCGAAAAGGAATGTGGCGAAAGAAAAGGTTTAAAAAGTATAGAATTTCGAAAACGAAACATAAACTAATAATTTGTTAAATTTTAGAAAGCGAATAAAAATCATGAGCCAGAGATAGAGAATAAACAATAAATGACAGATAAAGAAGCAAAGAATTTCACAAAAAAAGGAGTATGATGATTGGAAAAAATGTTGATCGACGATTGAATTTAATTTAGAAGGTTAAGGAGAAGTCTTAACTTAGACTTGGAAAGGTAAAGTCGAAAACGAGGTTACAGATTTAGAATATTACAACTAGACAGCAAAACTTTAGGTTCTAAATAGTGGCTAATATAAGTTCTTAAACAGCTCCATTTATATCATATAAATAAGGGAGTATAATTGTTCTAGAAAGTGACTAAAATCGGCTCCTAAACTGCTGCGTTTGGATTCTAAAAATAAGCAATAAATTTGCTAAATAATGACATTACCAAAAAGTACCACATTTACTTAATACACAATAAAAGACACTAACATACATTTCACACTTTGAAGGTTACGCAAGTCTATTCAAAAACTGAAAACTTTCCTTTATTTACAGGTTCTTCACAGTGGATGACAAGCACTTTTCATAAACTTTCTATGTAGCTATAATGTAGGTCAGTGTAAATTAATTTATAAGCGCTCTACATCGACAGAAAAAAAAAAAACAATATTTTATATTTGGAATGAGAGGGGCTAATAAATGGTTTCAGTTTCAGAATGGGTGGAATGCAGGTATTATTTTCATATAGTGTAATATCAGTGGAAGATAAATATTATTCACGACGACTGGCTTTGTGTAGTACTACGGGTAAGATAACAAACGCCCGGTGCCTTTGTTAATTTGACCTTGCCAAACAAAGCTGACTTCCGCAATAAGAGACAATGATAGACCCCTATTATGTCGCTCGTTGCTGGATTTTAATGCGAAAATAAATAATTGCTACGTTTTGTAATATAAACAATGCATGTTGTTAAAATATAGGGCAGTTGGGAAAAAATAAAACCTTAAATTAAAAATAAATTAAAACCTAAAAATGGACATTTAATATCAAAAAGGAATATTAGACGGTATAGAGCATTAGCAGTTATACCTAATTGTCCATGATAAGCCTAGATAATGAATCTCAAGACTCGTATGTGCCAGTGAAAAAATTAAGTTTGTGCCTAACTCTGCTACTTACGGGTATTTACTACTATGAAACAGAGAGAAAGAAAGATACAGATAAATAAACTGTCAAAGGATAGATATAATAGGAAGCTTAAAAATGAATATATATACCTAATAATATTTCAGTTATAGACATGTTTCCTGATTAATGCCGTAAACTTTCAGTTGAAGAGCTCTCTATTGTAGTAAGAAAGAATTTATATTTATGGCATTTTCGTTTCATGGAAAATTGTGGAAACTTAAATCATTAGCATGACATAATGATTGAATAAACGTGGACCTTTCTATGGGAAGTATCTGATTACTGAGCTCATGTTTTAGGAAAATTTATAATAACCGAAAAATAGGCAGACGAATCGCAAGTGATGCGGCGCATTTTCGTAATGGCATTCGACCTGGGAGAGAAATCCTTTCGCGTGGCGTGCTGAGAACGTTTCTCACTTTTGTTTAATTTAATTTCAGAAAGCCGCGAGGAAACTCTGATAAATCCCGTGCAGAAAAACCTGGTAGCTTTGCTAAATACACGGTAGAGAATGCCTGGAATTATACAGCGGCCCGGAAGACTATTAGAGGGTTCGGCCGTGGCTCATCTATCAGTCTGTCGGGCGGCCGTGCAATTTCCCTCCATCAGTGTCAAACTTCTCAAACAGCCAACCACCGGCAACGTTTTAACATTCATACTCGAGTGATCAATGCGGCTTAGCAAATGCTCTCTTACATATAAACGGAGCGATTTTAAGAGCACTTAAACGTAAGCGAAAATTTAAGCTGTAGCACCTTCGGATACAAAATTTGTGAAAATGAACATGAAAATTAGAACATAAAAGAAAGATGGTGTTTGAAACCTGTGTGTGGATCTGGATACCGCTGTAGTAATATGTGGACTTTTTCAGAGGATTTATATGTGAACTTATAAATGTTTGCTGCCTGTAGATTGTTTTTAATCGAATTGGGCCTGAATGTAAGAGAAATTATATGTCAGTTTTTCTTTAAAGAGAATAAGAACTGTAACTGTAACTAAAACACGAAAAAATGGCATTAAAATGTAATTAAATATATAAAATGTTTAGCTTCATTAATATGAAACAATTCGTCTTCAAAAACGACAAGGAGAAAACATGTGCGTTGGAAGTAACCGTTTGGGAGAACATTTGTAAAAAGATTTTGTTAGATAAACTAGGAATCTTGATTTATGCACAATGAAGATCTGCACAAAACTTCTAAAATTACATAATAATATGCAAAGTAATGAGTAGGAACTTTACTTCACACAAAATTCTGAACGACGGTAGGAATCGAAATCGAAAAGAAATTAAACGTTATTCAGTAATAGTTTCTCTCTGCACGTAGCCCTTTGCCAATATTTAAAAGGGGTAAAATTCTGCATATAAATAAGCATATAAGGACCTTCAATGTTCTAATATTTCTGTGTTAGTGGTAAAAATACAAAATAATTAGAAATACCTACAGCAAACTTTCCAAAAAGCAAGCAACTGAAAACACAACAAATCAAGTCTAAGACATAAAATAATGGATCGCTGTAAGTTATTGAATATAATATCATTGAAAAATAACGAAGAAGAGAAGGGAATGCAACTTAGAGACTGCTTATTATTTTTAACTACAAACAAGCGTTTCACCAGGTAATACGTAAAAAATTATGGAAAAGTATGCAAAATTATGAATATTCAAAACATCTAATTGATAATAATGCAAAAATACGAATGAACGATCATCAGTGCTGATTAAAGCATTTGCTAATTTAATAGTACGACAGGGGTACACATTAACATATATATTACAACAATCATTGATGGCAAACGCAGTTTAAAATTATCTTAAAATGGATTTAACAATTCTAAATATAATACTTTTTTGCAATTGACCCCAACTGCCTTCATTTCGGCTAGGTATAATTGTAAAAATATCTTCTGAAAATTCAAAAGTGTAGGCGTGTGAAGGAAAATGTGAAAAGCGATCTAAATTATTGATAGAAGTACAAAATATTTGGAAAATGAAATTTCGTAACTTTTCTTATTCGCTTATGCTATTCTACGATCCATTCCTAACAAATTAGGAGGCATTATTGCTTTAATCATATCAATTGCAATTTTATTTATTACCTTTTAATAATTTTAAAATTCAAAGAATAAGTTTCCAACTGTGATCCAAATCTGAAACAAAAAGTATACAATTACCAATATTTTTGTGGTAGGTACTGTAAAAAATACATTAAATACAAAAATAAGGAAAGATATAATAATTATTCTAAAAGTGTATAAATAGTGGCGGTACCAGTTTTGATGTATGGATCGGAGAACGGGATCATGAATAGAAGCGATAAACGAAGGAAATGGCTGAAATTAAAGTCTGAGGTACGTGGCTGGTTATACGCACCATAAGAAATGGAATTATAAGAGAAAAACTCAATATTTAAGGTATATAATAAAATAAAGCAAAGTAAATATAAATGGAAGGAAAATATTTTCCGAATGCCAGAGGAAAGATTAGCTATTCAGACCTAACAATATAACCCGAAAGTAAGTCGAAATGGGAGAAGTCCTAGTTTCCGCTGGGAAGATTAAAATTGAGAAGAAACTAGTAAAGTTTGTCCATATTGCTTATGATGATGATGATGATGATGATGATGATGATGATAAACTAGTGTTCATTTTGATTGCTTACATTCTGAAGAGTATTTTAATATACAGATAATAAAATAATAAATATCAAATCAATTTATGAAACAACAATGAGTGCGTCAATGCCAATTAACCGGCCTGAAGTTCCACATGCAGACGGCAGAAGGCAGTAGCGTAGTCCAAAGCGCACACCGCAAATCGGCGGACTATATTACGCTTAATGGTGAAAGTTATTTTTTTTTTATTTATTTAAAAAAGCTCTTTAACATCTGAGGTCATCAGCGTCCCAAACAATTCAGGGCCTGAAAGGCCAACAAGTTTTGCTCAGAAGCCTCTTCTTTCAGGTATGAGGTTCTTTTATATGCTGTAAATCTACGACAAAAAGGCACTAGAGAGGATATAGGCAACTACAGACCTATAAGCCTGATACAAAAGGTTTACAAAAATCTTAACTGGAAGAATAACGAAGATTCTGGATGAAAATTAACCACCAGAACAAGCGGGTTTCCGTACAAGATTGGGCACCATAAACCATCTCCAAACTATAAACCAGGTGATGAAGAAAGCAGAGGAATTCCATCTAGCACTATATATCGCCTTTATTGACTATAGCAAGGTCTTCGACCCAGTCAAACATACAAGAATATTAGACGCTCTGGCAGCTCAAAGAACAGAGGCAAAGTACATTCGCATTGTACACAAAATCTATAGCCATCGTTTTGCTAAAGTAAAAACAGAAGGACAACTATTCCGACTAGACAGAGGAGTTCGTCAAGGCGATCCAATCTCTCCAAACTCTTCACTTGTGTAATGAATCATATATTCAGGAAAATGAACGGGCATAATAATTTTGGATTCAACATAAACGGCAGTCGACTAACAAATCTAAGATTTATCGATTGTGGTCTTATTCGCTAAAATACCGAAAGCACTACAAACTATGCTGAAACAATTATGTGAGAATAGCAAAAATGCAGCGCTGTCACTAAACAAACTGAAGACACAGTTAATTTCAAACGAACCTGAAACCCCGATAAAAATAGATGGAACAGTCTTCACATATGCGAGCGAATATACATACCTCGAACAACAGATTTCCTTTCATGATAAAATAGAAAAAGAAGTACAAAGAATGATATCATTAGCCTGGAGAACATTTTGGGCCCTTAAGTTTATATAGTTACACCAAGCACAAACTAAGAAAAACATATTTCAGACGCTCGAAGCATGTGTAAATACTGTATTATTATATGGGTGCCAGACATGGTCAATAACAGAAAAACAAATGAACAAAATTCAAATGTGCCAAAGAATACTCCAACGCAAGATCC
The DNA here is from genome assembly GCA_030762175.1 of Metallyticus violacea. Classification (NCBI taxonomy): domain Eukaryota; kingdom Metazoa; phylum Arthropoda; class Insecta; order Mantodea; family Metallyticidae; genus Metallyticus; species Metallyticus violacea. The sequence goes on along the minus strand of CM060843.1, from coordinate 53,855,300 downwards.
TGGAAATAACTTTGAAGGTCAAAATACCTATAGTATTAATAAATAAGTTATCTCAGACAACAGACATCGCACAAATAGCTATCAGAAGCAAATGGCAATGGGGCGGTCAAGTCACAAGAATGCAGGACAATAGGTGGACCTACAAGATCTCCATTTAGTATCCCCGGATAGGAAAAAGGACACAGGACGGCCCCAGAAGACGATGGGTAGACCTCTTCAAAGTACATGCAAGTCCAGACTGGTCAAGAAGAGGAAGATAAAAATGGAAATCTCTCAAGAAGCAACTAGAGCAATCAAAATGGAGTAACCAAAAAACAAATCAATCAGTGTCTTAAACAGCATAAGAACCACCAGCGTGGAATAGCTCACCACGTTAGGAAAAAGCAAGCTTTCCCTACTTGTTAGGAGGCATTTGCTCTTATGGGACACAATAAGCTATCTTTATCTTTATAAATCTACGACGCAGAACCCACGGCTTTAATTCCCTTATGAAGGAAGCCATGTTTAGGATTTTTAAGCCCAAAAAAATTCATCGTTTCTGGCCGGTATTGGACCCGAGTCTACGGGGCGGTTACCACAATGACCGACGTTGAAAGTGAAGATGAGGATGAGATAATGGTCGTGCAATGGGCAATTATTGCAAGAAATCGGAATATTTGCAGAACTGCACAGATGCCATTTCGTCTGCAACAAATTGTTCTTAGACTGCTAAGATAGAACCTGGATACCTTGGTGGGAAGCGAGTACTTTAACCACTACCCATGTCTCCGTCTGAAACAACAAATAGATCACTATAAAATACGACAAGAAAGGATTCAAAAACAGACTTTACAAAACAAGGATTGTTCATTTGCTAAATTAACTTCAAGCGTGCACCAATAAAAAATCGTTGTTTACTGCAAAATTATAAAATACAGCAATAAAGATTATTAATTACTATAATGATAATAATAATAATAATAACAATAACAAAATGCAGGAAAGGTCTTAATCCCCTCTCTCCATTCTACCGAGTTCCAAATGTCTAGTGTTAATCGCTTTCATCTATTCTAAACAGTAACACATAGCCACAAGATAACTGGAAATGCTCCAGCGTTTACGTTGTTACTTTGTACATCAAAGATTTAGCAGAAACTGTTTCACATATTATTCAGAATATCTGAGATTGCTTTTATAAATAAAGAAAAATTAATAGTAGTTTACTATCACTTCTGCACACTATCTCTGTTGGTGCTAAAAGAGATTGCATAGAAGTGTCAACGATGTTTTCCTGAGCAAACTCTTATACCCTATCTTACGCATAGAATGTAAATATAGAGCTCAATTAATGAAATGCCATTTCCGGGAAAAAAAAGACCATCACAAGTTTCCCGTACTATGTGATAAAGTAGACGTTTTGCCAAACGACGAGAGCACTTAAATGCAAAATAGTTGTGGACTCTCTAGAAGAGTTTGGAAAACACCCGATTAATATTAAACATACCTTAGCACAACGTTGTCATTCAAATAAGTTTCCTTTGAGACCTCTGAGACTGTTAATCCAACTTCTCTCAGCAAAACAACTGCAAAATCCTCTTTCAGGAGCATAGGTTAGCTTCCTGTGAATTTCACACAGAGTCTGAAATCGTCTCTCAACACCTAAACGTCAGAAGTTACAGAAACATAGTTTGGCTTCTATATGGGGTAAGAGGTTAATAGATCTCCGTAACGAAATGCTTATTAATGTCTGGTAGTCTTGCAGGCAATTTCATATACCTGCAATAGTAACATCCCTTTTGACTGATTGCACCTAAGCTTGTGATCTTGTAAGGTTTGGATAATTTCAGATACAAATAAGAAGAGATCACTGCAGTTAGAGGAAGAACCATTGTATTATGCAGGATATAACGGAAAAATTAGGAAACGCAATCTAAATGTATATTTCTTTAGCTTTGGAGACCTTCCCTTTTTCGTTCAACGTGAACGAAGTATGAAAGCTGGTTATTCTGAAAGAAATGAACATATTTTAAGGCTTAAAAATCCGATAAATTTTTGTATTGGCCTCATAACAGGAGATAAAGCATATTGCTCTTCTATCCTGTGAAACGCTTAAAATTAATAGTAGAAAATAATTGCTTGTTTGACTGATTTATTTATGGACGCTCTTTAACATCTCAGGTCATCAGCGTTCCATTCAACTCAGGGCGTGAAACGGCCGGCAAATTTTGCTCAGAGGCCTCTCTTTCAGGCTTGAGGTTCTTTTTCGTACCGTAAATGTACGACACGGGACCCACGGCTTTACTTCCCTTCCGAAGGAAGCCATACTTAGGATTTTTACGCCCGAAAAAATCCATCGGTCCTGGCCGGTAGGAGGCAAGTATGGTAACCACTACACCACCAGGACCGACGTAGAAAATAATATACTTTTATTACATTTTAAAGCTAAATTTATAACTTTCATATCTATATGTACGCATGTATTTCAATGCTCATATTAAGATGTCTTCACATATATCGAGGGTGCCAAAAAATGTATACATTCTTTCACAGTTGATATCTATTTAATATACTTCAAAGTTGGACCGAAAAGCAACAGTAGTGTGTAGTATGCTGTTCTGTAAATAGATATGACTCACATTACATTATGCTAGCGTCACTACAACAAAATGGATTATCGTTTGAATAGCGGAAAGCAATTTTGAAGTAGTATTGGAAAACCGAGAACGTTGTTGAAGTTCAAAGGCAATGGAGACGTGTGTACAGAACAGAACCGCCAACGCGAGTAACAATTGCATGCATTCGAAACAAATTTGAGACTCGTGGTACCGTATGCGATGTTCACAAGGGCAGATCTGGGAGATCTCGCACAGTAACAAGTCCCGCGTCCTCGGCTATGATTTTGGAACGTTTTGAACACTCATAGCAGAAATCTACAAAGCAATGTGCACGTGAGACTGGGATCTAACTCCGTTGAACTTTTAATTATGGGAAAATCTTAAGGATGTTGTGTACCGTAGAAAACCAGCTACACTGGGAGCACTTCGGGAAGAAATTGAAACGGTATATGCTGCAATCGCTGAGGACACTTTCACAAACATTGCTCAATCAGTAGTTCAACGTACTCAGAAGTATATCGACGCATTTTGAGCAACTCTTGTAACTGTAATAGTCTGAGGTGGTTAGTGGTCATCATTTTCTGTTTGTGTGAATTCAATTTTGTTATGTTAACATAGCTTTTTCTTTTCTGGAAGTGGGTATACATTTTGGCGCTCTCTGTATGCAATTTATTGTCAGAAATAAATTGTATGGAAACTTACCTGTACTGCACATGTCCTTGATATGCACCATCAACTGAAAACATCTCTAGTATCTGCCCTGGAGGTTTACAAATGGTCCAATATCTGTACTCCATGAAATAGAAGCTACGTACATCTGATGATCTTCACCACCTGGGAAATATTTTACGGTAGCCAGTCCCTTCAAAATGACCCACATGTCGTTGCATCCTGATGAAACCACTAGAGCAGATTATCAGTCCGACAAAATCTGTTCCACTACAAGATACCTGGTTGACGGTAAGAATTCTCTTCATGCTGATCTTCAATTAAGTAGGATCCAGTGAGTCCATGGTCAGAAATGACACGCTAACATTACCTTCATGAGAGTATAGAGTAGATTCAATGTTGTAAGTTATTCAAAGCAGATAAGCCACTTGGTTAACATAATCGTCAAGCAACACGTGGCGTTCATTAAAAAAAAAACAGATATCGGAGAGAATATGTTAATCTTCATACACATTTACCAGAGCGTGAGGAAAAAATATGTGCCTTTGGATCTTATATCCCTCTCGTAACGACAGACGCCCGAATACGATAGAAAAACGCTTACAATTCATAAACAAGAGCATGAACGAGCGTGAAGACTTGTCTTCTTGCCATAGAAGAACTCTAATAGTTCGACATATAGCGATTACAGCTTTGTGACTTTTTCTTAGTGTTTCATCCTTTTCTGCTTTACTAATTATTGTACTAATTCTTCTCTTCCGAAAATGAAAAATGAAATAAGACTAGCAGTCCTAAGCATTTTGCTTGTATAATCTATCTATCGCTTTTCACTGCATGAATTCTGGTAGTCTTTGGATGATGACTTTTTTTAAAATTTATCCGCACTAGAAAATAATTGGATGGCGTAAAAACTATGACTATTATTTACGTTTATTTCCTAATTTGATTCTTCTTCTTCTTCTTCTTCTTCTTTTTATTATTATTATTATTATTATTATATTTATATTACTATTATCGTTATCATCAGATTCTCATGTGACTTTATTTTGAATGGATTCATTTTCTAAATTACAATTAATTAATGAGTTTTGTATCTCATTTTCAAAAATGTTATCTGAAAATGTGAAAAATGAAATAAATGCTTTAAACATGGGTAATTGTTCAAATAGGAGTGAAATATTTGGCAGAGTGCCTGATATTATGAAGAACAAGTCTATCATTCTACGAGACCGGATAAAACATTAAAATGATTCTAAAAGGTTTCTGCTAAACAGAACTCGCAAATGGTTAAAGAAATTTAATGAAGTGAAAAACCATAACAAGCACCATTCCTACTTAATTGAGTAGAGGGGTGAAGTCAGCAAAGCTCTAGATTAATGTGAACAATACAAATTTTCATAATTATTTTTGTGAAATAAGTTTAAAAAGTGCAATATATAGTCAGTATGTAATTTTAAACCACCACCAGTGTGCTATAATTTTACAATTTGTCGTTTAACTGTTAGTTTTATCTTACATTTACCATTCTTGTATTTTTCTGTTTGTGCGAATAAGTATAACGCAAAAATTCACAGTATTATATAACATTGTGCAAATACTTTTTATTACAAAGTGAGGCTTTCAATAGAAAGAGTTTAAAATTTCAGTTGCTTCTCTTTAAAAATGGTTTCCAACGACTTTTTTGTTTGTTTGTACTAACCAATACACACCGAAGGGAATAACATAATATTGCATATGTTTCTAAAATTAAAATTTAATATTAATGACTGAGTTGTTACAGAATTCGGTTTTATATCCTCGAGAAAATATCAAACATGAAGAGTTAGTCCATGGAACTTATTTGCTTAAGTGTAATCACAAACCTACTAGAGGCCGCTATGCGTAGTTTATTTTCACGCAGAACACAGCCAGCTTATGTCACGTTTCCACTAACAGTGTGACTCCTATAGAGAAAAACAATGTTTTGCGTCGTAGGAATGTTTCCAAAACCCATTAGCTGTTGCTGAATGAAAATATACACGTACAGATATCTCATGTATTTACAATTTTTCTTACCTTTTCCGTTTAAGATGAGAAGTACACTGATATACTGTTTTGCTCTTAGAACACGTTGTTTTGCAGGAGACTGGATTATACAACTTAATCAGCATCCAATTTCAATCAGTATAATTATTTATTTATTGAAAAGGTTTGCCGTTGGGACACATTTCCTTACCACAATGCCCATAAGCTCACTACATAACACCATTAAAAGATGCTAAAAGCAGTTAGCTTTTAATGCACACTCATTTTGTTATTGTATTCGAGGAACTGGTTTGGATTGCACAAGTCTTCATAGTATAATTACATTTCTAATATGAGCACTGGCCTTGTAAATTCATTTATAATAAATACCTTGGATTCAAAGTATCCTATTACACACAGATATGTAAACACTTGACAGTTTCAGTGGGTGATGTCACTGTTATATGTTATAATGATACACGGATGTTAACTGCATAAAAAAAACCAACATTAATCATACGTTTTCGCCACCGTTTAGACTAAAATTCGTTCCATAAATACAGAAATGAGTTTAAATAAAATGGCAGTATATCCAATCATTTACTTAAAATATTCGTAAAAATGTACACCAGTACTTAGGGTTACCAACTTTTGAGCATAAAAATAAAAAGTAAACAAAGGAAGGCATAGATTTTAAAAATGTTAGCAATATATTATTTTATCTTCTTTTATATATTTCTTTTTGATTTTTATTTTATAGAAATAGTTCCTAAGCACTAGCCGTGTGCAGGATATAGTTGGAAAGGAAGAATCAGATTTGAACAATTCTAGTCACGGCCGAAATTCGAACCGCGGTTCGTTGTTCCATGATTGGAGGTGAAGCCGTAGCTCAGTAAAGCGTCAATATAGAAAGCTAAATATCCGTGGTTCGAATCCTGGCCGTGAGGTAATTTTTTTTAATCTGATTGTTTTTTTTCAATTGCTTTGTTTCTTGAAAAATCATCCAATATTTGTTATTCAACAAATTTATAAAAACGGAATGTTTAAAAGCGTTCTGAAAATATTATTTCTTGTTTCATTTTTATTATTCTGTCGAATTCTGTTACATTCTTTGGTTTCCATCAGAAGTTTCAATACAAGATAACAAGTATTGCATTTTTATTTATTTATTTTTTTCACTATTATGGTTTTCCAAAAATGCCTTCTGATATCCCCAGAATTTCCCTTTGTACCTATCTGGACGTGGGAATATATTTCAATCGTTGCTGTCACTAATATCTAAATTTGCTGCTAAAGCAATATGTATACTACAGCATATGCAGTAGGTCATTTAGTGCGCTAATTTGTTGTCTGTTTTACTGTTAACCATCTACCAAGCGCTGAATTCAAAACGTAGAACTGACATACAGATATCTATTAGTAAATATATTTGTTTCATTGTTTATACCTATTGTTCGTGTTCTCGTAATATTTTAATTATTGTTAGGACTTTATTTGTTTTGTTTATAGTCCTCTTTTGCTTTATTAATTAAAGAAATTAAATTATTTAATGGCACTGGTAATGAAAATTATTTGTAAATTTTAAATAAGAAGCTATCGGTTATTTTCTTGGAAGTTAAGAACACTTGGGAAGCCAAGAAACACATTGCAAATCAAATATTTTCTGATGTGTATAATTGTTCATATCAAAAGTAACATGGGATAACAGAGTAGGGAAAACCGAGATACTTGTTTCGTGTCTAAATAAGATCCGGTAGTCTATGCATCAGAAAAGTTCAGTAAATGGCATATCACTCTGCCCCATGAGCGTTTCTCGTTGGAAGAGTTGGCAACCCTAGAATGTGTCACTCTATTCTTAAGCTTCATATTTATTATCTTTCTTTTTATAAATAGTCTGATATACTGCAGCCTATTTTTCTTAGGATCACAAAATGTATAGCAGCATCAGTCATTTTCTTCTTTTAGCGTATGAGTATAATATTTTATTATTTTAACTAGTTTCTAAATATATTGTAAAGATTTTACAGTTTATCAGTTTTCAAGTTGTGTCATCGCTGATGATCGTTTTGTTTTTGCATATTCCAGAGTGTTACATATATGTTAAGAATGCAATGAGATCTAAATGCACTAAAACTGGAGATGAATATTTATCAAAATGTTACACTAACATTCAGGAGATAAACCGCGAAATTAAATGTGATTTTCCTTATTCAGGAGGATTATTGTGATTTTGTATGTTGCAGTTATTGTTTTCACAATTTGAAAATAAAATATATATTTAGTTTATTTTTGTATTCTTATTTAATAATAAGGATATTATATAAAGGTTGTTGCTCCTATGGGAAAACAGGTGTCTTATCCAAGAAATTTGCAAACTAATATTTTCATTTGCGAAATTTTTACGAATAAGGGCAAACCAAAATAAGTGATTCATCATTTTTGGTATAATTTTAGTTTTAGTCGTTTGTCTCGAATTATTTAACGCTCTCAATCAAGTCCAAAAATCCAGTAACGTACTGGCTGATCCGCTATATCTCTATCATGATACCAGGAACTGGATTTTTAAATACTATTAGAAAAAAACGTTATAAGTAACTGGCCTGTATAGTTGACGTTATCTAAAAAATATCATTCATGAATTCGAAGAGTCGTTGTTTTAAAGGCTATCGAATATCTTAAAATTATAAGCGTTGAGGTGAAAATGTTTCAAACGTGTGTACATTTTGTTTGTTTTATAAATAAATGTTGTAACAACCTGTATCTTTAACAGCCTATTTTCACTACTCGACACAAACAACACTGTCACGTTCTGGTTGTCAGATCAAGAGGAGTTGAAACGGTTTTCCTATTGTCTTCCTCCTCTTTTCCATTTTCGCCCACTGTCGGTTTCTCTTCTAGTTGCTGAACCCCAATTTCCTCACTAGAATCACTACCGCCTTCACTGTCACCATCAAATTCCTCACTGTCTTCGCCTTTCTGCTCCGATGAGCTGCTGTGTTCTGCGCTGTTCTTCCTCCTTCTCCTTCTTCTTCTTCGCTTCTTCCTTCGATGCTCGATGCCCCTCAGAGAGAGGTCAATGGGATGGTCTTGTACTGGGCCTAAAGACTGAAGCATGGCAAGGGACTTGTCATGGATAGACGGCGAACGAGATTCCTCTTCAGAAAATGGTTTCAATTTGTTATTATGGATTTCTTCTCGGCTGTCACGCAGTCCCACTTTACCTTCTGGTGGTTGTAAGGGTGATGATGCCAATGACGACGAACGTGACGCCGCCGAAGATGACGAAGACGTCGCCGGAGACGAGGCCAAACGTTTGGGAGAAGCAACAGACTGCACAAAGGGCAGCACGAAGCTTCTGGGAGGCGGGGGCACATTGCTCGGATGATGAGAATGAGGAGAATTCCAAGAAGCCGCTGCAACTGCTGCCGCCATTCCATGGTGATGCAGGAACGGAGATGTAAGAAAGGGCACAGGCAGATGTGGGAGTGGGCCAGGGTGTGTTGTCATCTGGATCGGCAGCAACGTGTTCCTGGTTGCCCAGAGTGCCGCAGCCGCCGCGGCCTCCCCAGGGCTACCGTACCCAGCGGCGGATCCCGCCATATGAGGTAGAGAACGGACGGGCATTATATGACCTCCAGAAGGTATTCGCGGGGTCTTTCCGTCTAGGTAGCTCTTGTGACCCATCCCAGGACTCATTCTAGTGTTGTTGTTGTCTACGTCCATCACAGCACCGGGCGACTGCTGCTTGCCGTCGTGATGACCAAAGGGTGAGATGCCATCCCATAAAGCCGTTGCAGCCTTGCTGTTCTTCGCCTCGCCGAGAGTAGGATGGTTGTTGCCAACAACACCCTGTTGCTGTTGGTGCTGCTGCTGTTGTTGTTGCTGGTGCTGCTCCTGTAGGAGACAGTGTATCTTGAACCAGTTGGAGCGACGACCATATCGGGATCCACTCTTGGACATTCCTACCATGAGACATTTCCTTAGGCGACATGCCTTGCAGGACGTTCTGTTCTTCTTGTTGATAACACATTTCCCCTCATTCTTGCACTCTGATATGGAGCTCAAGTTGTTATAGGTTCTTCCAAAGAAAGACTGAAAATTAAAAAATGCTCGTTAGTAGATAGTATTCTTATAACATTCTGTATACACTGAATTGTATATATACAACATATACAATTGATAAAATGTGTCACACGATAAAATTAGTCTCACATATTGGGCAACATGTAAAGAACCTATGCAGTGACTTATTCATCCAGTTTTGGAGAACCTTCTCTGTGTGCTACTTGTCGAGTATTTAAAATATTCTAAGACTGAATGTACCATCTTAGCTTTAATCACAGCTCTTATTGAGATTCTATGCTCACATTATGAAAGTTGTCAAGAGATCTATCTAATACACGTGACAGCACTAGGAGAATCCCAAGACGGCTCACTCCAGAACAACTAGACGTTTGGAAACGAATATTTGTGGATCTCAAAGAAATGTTAGAACAGAAAGGTGATGAATTTCTTTCGTCTTGTAACATGTTTTCTTTCTTTTACTAAATTTGCCGAAATGTCCTAGTTGAAGGTCTTTTGAGTGCTCAGAAAGGGCAAGAACCTGGGACAAATCAATTGCAACTAATATGAAACTGCTATGAGAAAGATCATTATAAAGTGAAGATTAATATCATTAATAGCATGGGTGAAAACAAAACCTAAAGGAACAAATATTGGGAGACTAAGAAGTACAAGCAGTGTTATTTTTAGACGATCAAGCGCCCTGAAAGACGAATTACAGAAAAGTATTTATAACTAGAGGAGAGACTTAAACCTTATACTTTAAAAATATCTATTAAAACTTCTAATAATATGGCGTTAGTAGAAAAAAATTAGCTTGGTGCAAAATAAAAGTAAATAAAATATTTTTGAAAAAAAGTTATAAGTTTAACTATTTACAACGTTTTCGTCTTACAGGTAAAATAATTAAACCCTAAAATTTTGTTTCAAAAATTAGAATGATTCGTAGAATTCTGAAGAATCACACCAGAGGGGAAACTTGGTTAAAAGTTTATAAGGTGATAGCTGTTTCAGTTCTAAGTGGTTGCGAGAACTGGACATTAAACAGAAGTGAGAAAAGAAAGATTAGAATGGCGAAGATATGATTTTTAATATTCGTCACTAAGATTGTTTTATTATATAAAAGAAATTACAATATCAGCGCTATATATATATATATATATATATATATATATATATATATACTATTAATAGAGTAATAAAAACTTCTAAAAAGCATAAAAACTCATAAAAAACACTCAGATTATATTGCACTCTGAGTGTTTTTTATGAGTTTATATATATGGTGCCAAAATGTATGCACACTTTCACAGTAGATATCCATTTAATATATTTCAAAGTTGAACCGAAAAACAACGGTAATGTGTAGTATGATATATAAACAGATGTGACTTGCATACATTATGATAGTGTTGCTACGCGACAGGTAAATCAACAATGAACAAATGAAGTCAAGATTGCCGTATGATGTTCTGTAAACAGAAGTGACTCACATTAGGTTATGCTAGTTGTTACAACAAAATGAAGCCAAGATTATCGTTTGAACAGGGGAAAGTAATTTTGAAGTAGTATTGGAAAACCGATAATGTTGTTGAAGTTCAAAGACAATGGAGACGTGTTTACAGAACAGAATCGCCAACGCGGGTAACAATTGCACGCATTCGAGACAAATTTGAGACTCGTGGTACCCTATGCGATGTTCACAAGGGAAGATCTGGGAGACCTCGCAAAGCAACAAGCCCCGAGCACTAGATCCAAGGCAATATTCTAGGCACTGTCCAACGCACTGGATAGGACGAAGAGGTCCGATTGAGTTTCCACCACGTTCTCCGGATCTAACTCCGTTGGAACTCTACCAATGGGGAAATCTTAAGGATGTTGTATACTGTAGAAAATCAGCTACACTGGCAACACTTCGGGAAGAAATTGAAACAGCATATTCTGCAATCGCTGAGGACACTTTCGCAAACGTTGCTCAATCAGTAGTTCATTATGCTCAGAAGAGTATCGACAGCGATGGTGGGCATTTTGTGCAACTATTGTAACTGCAAAGTCTAAGAGGGATGGTGTTCATCATTTTCTGTTTGTGTGAATTCAGTTTTGTAATGTTAACACAGTTTTTTTTCTTTGCTTGAAGTGTGTATATATTTTGGCATTCTATATATATATATATATATATATATATATAGAAATTTTTATATATAAAACTTAAATGATTTCGTAAAACAAAGAAAAACGAATACAGGGATTGCCAATACCGAGTCAAACTTGAAGTTTCCAATCCTCTTAACTTTATTTCCAAGAGCAAAAAGGGTTCCAAAGTCGTATAATTTTGTGGTGATTATAAAAATGTTATTAATAATGGCAGTGCTAGCAAATGAGTGCAGAAGAAGTCACGGTATAGTATGGATACACTGTGAGGGCTCCTCTACCTCGACCCAGCGATGCTTATCGAAGAACATTTGTAATTAAAATCATTTCTATGTGAAATATCTTCAGATTAATAGAATACAAAACAATATTTGCAATACCAATACTGTTATTTATGTAAAGATCTCTTGGTACATATTCCTTCCTTTGTTTTCAATGTTTATGGTTTAGTTTTATTTACAAGAAGAATGTTGTTGCAAAATACCCTCCCTCCGTCCCAGTGTAGGTTTGTGAGTAGGATTTTACAACAAGATAGCCATCAAACGATAATACGCTGCGATCCTTTGCTACTGGGCTTTGCGAGCATAGTATAACTTGAATTTGACTCGATGTTGCCAACCGCTGATAAATTGGTACGCTCACATCCAAATTGATGTAAAACAGACTTCCTAAGCGACTTTTAAAATATACATCAAAAGGAAAGAAATCTGAGAGTAGACCAAGAACAGATCGGGAAGATATGCTGTCCTAAACCGTGATAGTTGATAATGATGTTTTAATAGATTTTATGATCCTTTTACTGTAGAGGTGTCCAGTCGGTGAACATTGATGATATAATTACATTCGATGAAATGATAAATTGATAAAGGAAGGGTTAACGAAGGAAACGCTCCAGGCATTTGCCACTTATGAGGGCCGAGGAAAACCTGGAATAAACCCCAATCAGGGAGGACGGTCCTGGCGGAAATCGAACTCCAGAATTCCCATCGCGATTCAGTATCTTAACAACCTCGGCCACCCGTGTGGCAATGATGATGAAAGACTGTGGCCAGAAGGAATAATATTTCATTATTTAACAATCACTTTATCGTTATACAGAAATCTGATTCTTGCGAGAAACACACAAAGTATTCTTAACAATCATTCTCACCCTCTATAAGAAAAAAATATTTGTAATCGTTTTATACATACTCTTTTATATCAATGTTTTATATAAAGTTTTAGCGTGTTTCTGCGTATTAACAAAGGTATCTATGGATTTGCTAGTCACACATAAAACATTAATATTCTTTGTATTTAATAAAGAGTAACTATTAATTGAAAATAGAACAAATATTTAATTTGTGGTGCTAAAAACTGCCGCGTGACTTATTCTGAGATATTTTGTCCCATACCATCCATAACTTTTTCAGTAGAGGAAGTGGCATTAAGAGATTTTAGATTAATGCCCACTTTTAATATGAACTTGCAACATTTCATTTTACAGCACAAGATACAGTTATCTCCAGTGAGATTAGCTATGTTGTCTATAAATAAAAAGAACACCATAGTAAAGACAAACAAATAAGGGGAAAATGCTACAAATATGCAATATTTAGCGCGCGTTTAAAAAAACTTTAAGATTTTTGCTAAAGTATCAAGTTTAAATGAAAAACTAGATTCAGCTCTTTTATGAAAAGTTCAATATTAATTCATCTTCAGCAAATAATAATCTACATTATTAATTTGACTGGACACTGACCCTGAATTCTAAGGCCAGCTTTTATAAAAGTGTGTCAAGCGAATTCCTCACTGATTGATTAGCTTTTACTAAAAATGAGTATAACATCAAAGTTAGTCCTTATTAATTAATGAAATAAGTTGTGGCATTGTGTGGTATTGGGGGAACAAAATTAGAATTTTTTCAACCTATAAGCATTACAAAAGATATACCATATTTTCAGAAGTATCATTATTATTGAGATTAAACCACAAATATATGAATGAATATATGTATGAAATGTATGGACACTGATAGGCAAAGCTATACCTTGTGAGTATTTTTAAACATGTTTAAAAGTAACCACTTTTATGAACTGAGTCCTTGATGTCATCTTTACATTCACTAAAATATAGAGAAATAACAGGAAGTTTCAAGTTACATGGTGCATTTAAGATGTTCACATGATTCAATAAAACATATGTTACTATTTAAAAACAATTGCAATGTACTAAGTAAATATACACATGCAACAATAAACATGAAAAGTTTCATCGATTTTCATTGGTTTTGAAATTGAATTTAAATGTTATTGTAGTAAAAATATGTAACGGAAACGTTTCTGAAGGTTGTTACTCAGCGCTATTACATGGAAAATAATTTTCAAACACATATTAGATTAATATTTCACAATTTCTGTCTTTATGACGATGCATTTGTTAAACATAAAAAATATTCGTCGTTATAAATACAGTTTACATGCTGAATTAATTTTTACTTTTATTTTAAAACAATATAGAGAAAATTAAACTCGAGCGCTTTTTAATTTTCGGTTTTCAAGTATATCCCTACTCCAAAGTGTCCAATTTGCACAATTTTCAGAAAATATTTTTATTGTTTTATTTAAATGGTATATATCAAATTTTGTTATGAAGAATCAAATATTGTGCCACTAGAACGATTTTTAAATTTTCAGTTAGAAATAAACCCCCACTCTTAATACCCCGATTTTCCTGATTTTCAGAAATGTACCCGTCCTAATAGATCGAGTTCACTTATTTTCGAAAACTATTTTTATATTTTATTTTAGTGGCTTATACCGAGTTTTCTTTTTAAAAAAATTATATTGCGCCCGCAGCGGTTTTAAAAATTTACTTTAACCTCCACTCATTTTTCAAGCATATCACAATTCCTATTTGTCCGATTACCATGATTTTTTTAAAAACAGTTTTATCAATTAATTTTAAGGAAATCTATCGAGTTTCGTTGATAAAAAATAAAATTTGCGGCCGCTAGAGCGATTTTTCAGTTGTTTTAAAAATTTTGCTTTAAGTTAACCCTTGCCCCTAATGATCCAATAATCCAATGATCCAATGAACTCTACCAGACGTTTTAATTAGTGGTTATGTGCCGAGTTTCGTTGAGAAAAAACAAAATTGCCACCCCTAGAGCGAAAACTGACATATATATGCATATTTTTAGATTTTGTTTAATGTAGTTGCCTAGTAGGTACGATCGATACAGATTTGGATAGGTCAGTAAAAAATATTTCCAAGGGCAGTACAGCCGCAGTAGCTAATATTCCTTCGAAATTTGCTAAAAAAATGTTTTACGAGACCAATCGCAATGGATTACTTCCTTCGGAATTCGCTAATACAAAAGGTGTGAAAAAATACGCATCAAGTCACATATTTAGATTCATAAAGGAATGAAAACATAGGAAGCGAGTTAAGAACTCACCTCAGACACACCCAGTTGGTAGTCACGCTTTCTGGAATGACATACCTTACTTTGCCTGACCGTACGTACCACCTTTACCGCATAATCCACTGACGTCGTAAAATAATGTGGGAAAGTTAAAGAAGGCCATGACTGCCACGGTTTCTTCAACTACCCGCATATCAAGCCTATAATTACTGAATAATTACTGTCATAAAATGATGAAATAAAAGCATTTCATAGATACCCCTGCGTCATCGAGAACTTTTGCACCGCTTCTCGCAGCCAATCAGGAGATTGCAAAGTTTATGACAACTGTTATTGGAAAGTTAATGCCTGCAATAATTAATTAGAAAATTGTGTGTTCGCAGTAAGTTTAATACACTGCCTGGGTCATTAGTCTACTTGTTCTTGAACAATATTCAGATCATGAACACTTCAATCAGATCGCAGAGGAATCAAATAAACTATGGTTGAAAATAAAGTAATTAATAATGTGAAAATATTGAATACTTAGGATAAATTCTAAAAGAGCGTTTCTGAAACTACGATATGAAGACCACAACTGATCAAGGTCTAAACTTACCGTTATCTAGAATCCAGAAGAACATGAACATGAATGTAATTTAACATATCCAGAAAAAGACGAGCAAAAATCAAATCCAAATGAATTGTAGAGCATACTGTATCGTTGAGAACCATAATGAAGCGAGATTTCCGTTGCAAACTTTTCTGTCATGGGAACAGCAGTTGAAAACATTATTTTTGGTGCCTGTAAATTCCTTACAGCATGCACCTATCATAAATTTGCTTTTCTATTATTTAAGACAGAGATCATACTAATTCCATTCTGAAAAATAAATGGCTTATAAAGCTAAATTTTAATAAAATAGTGTCATATTCAACTGTTATAAATATGTAATATGAGTTTTATGTTAATCCTAGTATAAGTATCGAGAGGTTTGCTACAGGCGGTTAATACCTTGGAACTGGGTTCTCAGGCTCAAATCCTTCGTCCGAATAACGTGACTGAGATTTCCCGTGATTTTCCTCAGTCCATTTTGAGAAAGAGTAAATGCTGGCTTAGTTCATTCCATTTCATCGTTTCATCATTCATTATATTTCCCATCTCTGTGCGTGTCTGCGTTTTTCTGTGTTTATGATGTCTTCGAGGCGGCAGATCTCTTCAGGAAATTCCTCGGTGTGCGTGTGTGCATGTATGTATTCTATGTGTGTTCAGAGACAAAACCTCCCCCACAGGCGGCTAGCCTGGGCTTGTAAGGTCCGGGGATGTGAGTTCAAATGCTGGAGGGAAGCCAACAGTCAATATGTTCGTATATTACTCTAAATATAAAAAAAACTGTAAAATTACTCTCGGACAAGGCACGAGTAAATTCTTTTGACTTATAAAAGTGGTTCAAATATTTTCAAAATCATTGCTCTAGAACAATAAGGCCAATACTGAAGGATTAGACAATTGCAAGAAAAAGCAGTAGAATATAATATAAGTTACGTTTTAAAAGAATGTAGCAAGATAAAAAAATATTTATTAAGCTATTAACATGTCCTATCACAAGAAACATAAAATTTAACTCTGTTAATTGCAGTTAAAATGAACTTCAGTTTAAACTCTTTAAGTAAATTTAGAAAATATTATTTTTAATTTTAACAATAAGGAAAAATAATGAATATTTTGAAATACATAACAAACAGAATTGATACCGCAATCGGACGAAGAATTTCAGAGTGCCCAAAACAAAGAAAACAAATATTATAATGAATAAAAGTTTTAGGAGAGAAATGTTACTTTTGATTAAATAAAAAGATTCAAAAATGTAACATTTTTCTGGTTATGACGATAAAATAATGAATCACTGTAAACAGATAGGATACTTTAAATGCCGATTGTAAGTATAGGCTATGAACTGTGATAAGGAAGGGGAAAGGATTAAATCTCAAATAATGTGTAAAGTAATTAGAATACTATAAGAAAATACTCAAGAAATAGGTCAACAAAGTTGAATAAGAACTAAATAAACACACAAACGCAAAAATGCATAGCTAATATTATTTATGTTATTTCTAGTAGCAAATGAACAAGAAGTTTAATATGCAATAAGCTCGTTATTTGATATGTATCATAATATTAATACTAAAATGACATACTATTAAAGTACTTTGACTAATTAACTGTTTAAAATAAATAACAATTGAATATAAAATATAAATGCTAGGTAAAAGACAGAGGAAAAAGAAAGTTTTGTTGAACCAAGTAAGGACAAATTTATTAAAAATTAATAATATGTATAATCATCATTGTAGCTGTGGTGATACTGATAAGGTGTCTAAAATTTTACATTATACATGTGTATAAATATAAATATTTGTATACTCGATCTATAATTTTCATTTTAAATTTGCTGAAGAGAAACGATTGCACTGACTGGGCACATAAAAGTAATGACTGAGGGAACATTGGTGGTGAAATATGTCTGGAAGGATACACAAAGTAAGGAATTCAGGAAGCAATGGAACGGAGAAGGTATCATGAAATTAAAAAAGAAAATATTGTGTCGCTTGAGAATAAAAGCTTGCCTGTTACACTGTGTAGTTCATTTAGGCTCCGTAGGTTAGGTATAATACTATATTATAAAATTATAATACTAACAGATTCAGCATTCCCTGGTATAAAAAGTACACTTTGTAAAACATTTAAAGAAGATAATTAGTTGCTTCTGCGAAGAATAAAGCATGAAGAAATATTCATTTAATATACTTATTAATAAAGGAAACGGTCAAAAGAAAATAACACCCGAGATATTTGCGACAGTTCTTTGAAAAATCCGGTAAACCTCTAAAAATAATGACATAAAATGAAGGGGCATTATTTTTGGCGAATAGCATGTGCATATACCATATGATAAAGTTTCAGCCAGCTACGACATACTCATCATTAATCAACCACCAGCGCATTTACCGTAAATATGGAAAAAAGAATTAGAAAAAGTAATTTTGTATAGTGATGAATTTATTTTATTTGAACGGCCGCGCGGAGTTGAATTCATAGAAACTCTGAGTCAGCGCTGAAGTTGTTTATTTTAGGATAAACAAATTTAAACGTGACCGTACGGAACAAAAATGAAGTGCCTTTGGGTGACTAATGAGTGACCTAAGGATTCATTTAAAAAAAGTATCTTCATAGGAAGCATTTAAAGGAAAATCCCAGTAAGATCTTAAATGATAATATGAAATGGTTTATTGAACATATTTAACGTTTTTGCTATCTGGAATGTGATATAAATTACCAAAATAACTTCTAGAAAGATATCAAAAGTTCAGTTCATATGTGGAACAATAAAAAGAAAGTTATAAAAATATACATATATATATAAAATAAAAAGAAAGTAATGAAGAAAAATTAGAAAAGAAACAAAACTAAAAACTCTTTAAATTATTAGTAGTAGTAAAGGGGAGGGGGCTTTCTGTACGAAGTGAGATATGGATAAGTTAGATTCAAGGAGGGAAAAGAATACAATCTGCGGAAAGTATGCACCTGAGATAGGTCAAAGGATGTACACTCACGGACAAAATTAAAATCTCAAACATACAACAAGATCTGCATGTACAAAGCATGGAAGATAAGATACACAGCAACCATAAAAATTGTACAGATGATTTATTTCAAAGAATAATAGTCAAATACTTAAGGAATCACAACTGTACAAACCAAGAGGAGGTGGGAAGAACTTGGAAACGTTGAACTCCTATTTGAACATCGCAGGCACCGGCTGAATAGACTAAGTCTCATTGTTTTCATGATGATTATCTTTATTTTTTATCTTCATGAAAGTACATCGAATGAAAATTCGCTAGATGCTGAGATAGTAGTCATTTTAGCTGAATAAATGCAAGATATCCTGCACGAAAAATAGCATGTAGAAAAGCTATGTGTGCTATTGTTGATTGTGGATCAAAAAGCGTGCAATGCAACGTATGTCGATATTTAATCACAATCCGCAGTTATATTTGCGTCGATTTGAAACCGTGAATAAAACCTGAAACACACTACGAAATTGAGTATAAGCGGCAAGTCCAAAGAGTAGACAACAACTGATGAAAAGTGCGCCAAATAAGGTGAAGATCGTTTCGTCGTTTTGGGTTCCTAAAGAGAAAGCCTTGTAGTCTACTTGTAAACGGGTAAAACTATAAAAGAGTTCCATAATTCAGGATTTATGAAAAATGGCGAAATTTGCTATATAAAACTGTGGTCTTTCATTAGGACAAAGAGCTGTCCCACACCTCCCAAGCATCGCCGTCAACTATTAGTTTGCAGATTTTAACTAAAACTCTTTTTCCGAGGGTTCAGAAAATTAGAATATTTGCAGACAAAGTGTGTAGCTAAAGTTAAATTTTTATTGAAAAAAGATATAGTTAAAGGTTATATTGAAAAAAGATATTTTTCCTCAAAAAATGTGATTATTATTTATTTATTTATTTATTTATTTATTTTTATCAACCTTTTCAAAAGACGACTGCGTAAAACTGCGAATACTGTCAAAACTAACAGATACAGAAGCAGAGGAGATAAAAGATAACAATAAATTAGGTATTTTATTAAATTATTTTAGTAACTTAATAGTGTTTCATTGTGTTTTCAAAAATTACTCACTGATTTTAAGGTTTTTTTTTTTTTTGTTAATTTACTTATTTATTCAATTTAAACATCGGGACATTTTCAGACAATGTGTTAGTGCCTACAAACGAAATAATTGCAGGCTTTAACAGCCGGTTATAACACATTAATAGGCTAAAGCTTCCAGGTTATAAAGCCGTGGTCGACCAAAACTGCTCTTATCAGAGTTTCGTCAGCAATTTTGGCTGACATCAATACTACAGTTACTATCAAGACAACCAGAAAAGTACTTCGGGAACGTCAGCTATAGTTGCTGGACACCATTTGGAATAGGAATTCTATTAGACCAATGACAGTCTATAGCTTTAACTAATACAGAACAAATTGTGTTTGCATTATATGAGCTGCGAATCACAAGTACCTAAAGTAAGTGTAAGCTCCAGTTCTCAATTTTGTTGCAAAGTCTACTAGCTGGAACGGAATGTGACCTGTTATTTTCTTGGTTAATACATCGAGCAAAAATGATGGACAAACACAGTTTTAGTCAGAAAAATAGATTTTTGGAACAGAGCTGTTAGTAAATAAAGAAAGTGTGGTGTTGGAAGATGAAGGCAGTTCAAAACGTTATTATTGAAGTAATTGAAGAAATAAAAGGTATTTGAAAACGTAAGAAACAATAAAATACAAAATAATAACTGAAATAAGTGCTGATGAAGATAGAAAAACTCGTGAATGAGAAGAAGTTTGACAATGGTTGATGAATGAGACCGCAGGAGAGAAATGAATGGAGAGGTAAGTTCTTGTGTTGAAGACTTAAAATATAAACCTGAAAGGCGATCAGATTGAGTCCGTTTGTAATACGTACCTTGCATCCCTCGCAAGTAAAGGCCCCGAAGTGGAAGCCCGCCGCTGGCTCTCCGCACACTCTGCACAACTGGTTCATCTGCACAACAAAACATTGCATCATGAGCGGTAAGAAACATAGTTAACGAGTCATACCTCTGAGAGATGTGATTTAGTATAAACTCTTTTTTGTTTTTATAAAGCATATGACATGAAAATCATAAAGCAATGTTGGATACGTGTTTGTTTGATTGTTTTTTTTTTCGTTCTCTAAATTAAATATATTTTAAAGCATTATAATGAAATATATTTTACTTATGGGTATATAAAGATATAAATATATTTATATTTCTTTAAAATGTGTGGTTTTTATAAATCATATGACATGAAAGTGATAAATATAGTTATTACTTGACGTTAAATTTATATTTTTAAAAACCGCTATATTGTGATATGCAAGAAATTCTTCAAGAACAGTAACGTAAATAACTTATTAGAGGTAGAAACAGCTTTTATAAGTAGCAATAGAACAGGATCGTTTAAAAAAATCGTTTTTACCAAGGAGGGTAATTATTAAATTGTTTTCTCCTGGAGATACCATTAACTTCAAAGGTAATAAAACCATCATCATTATTCAACGGAAGTATTTTTCAGACACCCAAGAACCATAAGAAATTAAGACACATTCTGTATAAGTAATAATTGTAAAACATACGTATCGAAGACATATAAGTAAACATTTTTGTAACTCTTTGTATATTCAGAAAAAGATATCAATTACACTTACGTATAACTTTTTTCCTGGAATAAAATTTAAAAATAAGACTCAATTCTAAATCACATTTTTTTTTAACTTTTGCCAATGACCTGGTGATAATGGCATATTCATAAAATCACATTTAGAGAATGATTTTAAATTTCAACTTAATGCTAAAAAGTATAACTTAAATATATCAATTAAATGTCCAAATTAACGGCATTTAAAGCCAGATATCAACTTATATAAAATAAAAATATAAAACCTAATTATCAAACATATAGTATGTTTCAATATTTTGAAAGCTATGTCACATATAAAACAGCGAAATTACAAGCAGTATATAGAGAGAAATTGAGAAATCACCATAAAACAAAAGACTAAAAAAGAAAAATAATAAAAATTATATAAACCGTAAGTCTTGCTAACATGTATTTAATATGTGGTGAAATTTAAATTATTAAAATTAAAGATAAAAGAAAATTAGAACCATCCGAAATTAAATTATTGCATTAAGTAAAGAGTCACATGAATTGAGAATATAAGAAGTGACTACATTAGACAATAGTTAGAAGTAGAAAGGGTATTAACAAACGTAGAATATGCCCCGAAAACGAGTGATAGAAGATTATCCAAAGCAAGCATACTTATGCTATTCAGAGGGAAGATGAGAATTGAACGACCCAGCAAAAGATGGGCTCCTATTTTATTTCGCCGTAATATGCCGAAATATTTTATGACAATGTTAAAGATAAGGATTATGATTATGATTGTCCTCCATCAATTTTAAAGAAGTTTGGTAAAAACTCAAATAAATTAAATGCTCCAAGTGTATTAATAGTAATACTCAAGATTTCTGACCAGTACTCTTTGAAAATCATTCGACACATTTCTGCCTATATGAGCATTAAAGGATAGTAAACTTTCATTGTGTTTTTATACAAGTAACGAATATACAATGCACCAATTAATTTCTATAATATATTTTCATGCCTCAATTTTTTCTCAAAAACAATAATATAGTGTTTTTGCGAAGTAATAATCTTCATTATGGCGAATGCGGCCAGTTTAGAGTACAATTACAAGCATCTACAATAAAGAGGTATATGTGACTATTAAATACAGAGTGTCCCAGAATCATCTTATAATTTTTCGGAATAGGCAACCCACATTACGAAGTAAGGGTTAGGAAAAGCAGTAGCTTTTATGAGTACTGAGTACTGAAAACGTGCTATAGATACTTCCTATATTTGTATTTCTTTGAAAGTAGTTCTCTTCGTTTCACCGACATTTTTTGCATGAGTATAACCCCCCTAGTTCCAACAAAGTACATAAAGCTACCTCTACAGTTACAAACATAAAAATTACTTCAAGTAATCTGATCCTCTCCTACTACGACACTTTACCATGTGAAATGACAGTAGTTTCAGCAGATCAGAATCACTATGGGCTAAAAAGAAACTATATTTAATGTAAGTAAACAAGTAGAGTAGGAAATGAACATTTATTACCTGTGAATTGATTGAATAATACTCATATAGCTCATTCTACACAAAAAAATTTAAGGGAAGAAACTACTTATATAACGTCTACTTTAGCCCATTCGTAAAACACCTGCAAGACGCAACCATATAGCAGTGTGCACGATTCTGGAACCATGTATACGCGTATACAGCAATTAGCGTATTAACTTTTGATTATAGTTTTATAATTGTTTAACGTTGATACCAACTAGCAAAGTATGACTCCGTCGACTTCGCCAATCTCTAGCAAGCATCTTTTGAGGGTGAGGACATAGTGTAGAAAAACCTCTAACTAGGCAATTTCCGATAGAATTATCTTTTTAATAATCTTAACTATTGGATTATATCACGAATGAAATCAAGGATCAAATTCCGAAACTGCGTTTTTCGCTTTATCAGTTAGCTGAAGACAATATCCTAGCCAATTGAGGAACAGAGGCGGTTGTGTAATAATAATAATAATAATAATAATAATAATAATAATAATAATAATAATAATAACATATTCTACATAAATATATGTTTGATCATATATATATGTCAAAATATCTAATATGCATATCTAGCAATTAGCTTAGTTATGCATTGTTTGTTAATAGCACATGTATTGCAGGCAGTAATCTATCTGGAAATTGTTCCTTCGCAAACAGTAAATGTACGAAATACGTGACATAAATGGCAAAAAATTGGTTTATCATCTGTGTTACATGCACACATAATACAAATGAATATTCTACAAAAAAACATCTACCTTTTTCGAATAGTTTGATAGGATAAACGGAAATTCCAAAAGGTGCGTTCAAATATTTGACAAATTTCAGCAATTAAGCATATTTTTGAATATATTTATGTATTTAAACTTTTACTTTTATAGATTTACCACCATCATTACAAAGATCGGCAAACTCTGCAATGTACGAGGCCATTCAGAAAGTAAGTCCCAATCGCACCTGGAGATGGAACCACTTGTCTGATAGGAATGCGCATGCGCAGGAGTAGAGAGGAAGTATGTGGGAATAATGCAGTAAATTTTCAGCCTTGTGACGGCCGTAGTTACCGCGCTGTGTTAGGAGAAAATGGCTGCTCTGATATTGTCTCCCGCCAACTGCGAGGTTCGTGCAGTCATCCGAGGTTTGCTCGCTCAAAAGCAAAGTCCAGCAGAGATCCATCGCCAATTGTGTCGAGTGTATGGACACGACATTATGGTAAGACGATGGTGCAGGCAGTTCGCTGAAGGACGAACCAATATTCACGACGACTACCGTAGTGGCCGACCGTCCCTGGTGACGGCAGAAGTGTTGGAAAGTGTGCGGCAAGCAATTGAGCAGAACCGGCGCTTCAAAATTTCAGAACTCTCTTGTCAATTCCCCAGATGTCTCGCTCCCTTGTGCACGAAATTGTCTCCCGGAAGCTTGACACAATTGGCGATGGATCTTTGCTGAACTTTGCTTTTGAGCGTGCAAACCTCGGATGACTACACGAACTTCGCAGTTGGCGGGAGACAATATCAGAGCACCCATTTTCTTCTAGCACAACGCGGTAACCACGGCCGTCACAAGGCTGAAATTTTACTGCATTATTACCACATACTTCCTCTATATTCCTGCGCATGCTATTCCTATCCGACTAGCGGTGCCATCTCTAGGCGCGAATGGGACTTACTTTCTGGATGCCGTAATAGTTTGTAATATTTCTTTTACTAAATATTTTTTTTAAAAAGTTGGAAACGTCAACCAGCTTATATTTAAATAGTTTAGATTTAAATAGACATCCCTTTAAAACCTTTTTCAGCAGTTTCAAAGATGCAATATTCTCATATTTAAAAATTCTATTTTCCAAAGGTATTTTACAATTCCATTTTACACTGACCCCGAAGGTTTCACCCCTTTCCTTATATACCTGATTTACATGACTCCACCTACAGTAAGTAAGTACGCCTGTAGCTTCGAAGCCTATTATCATACAACTCAATAATGCCTCTGTAGGGTTTCTATTCGACAGACTTTCATGTTTTGCGGAAAGCTAGTAATCATTTTCTTTGCGGTAAAGATAAATAATAAGGAATTAATGTTGGACCTAATACAAAAGCTAATGAGTAAGTTAATTCCAAATAAATTCCATTTCATATAGGTCAATTTATGTTTCTTTTGAACGAGCCTTATAGTATTACCCTTATATTAGCGCAAAAAGCTTTCACCCCCGAAGTATTTAATGAAAAGCATTCTTTGGAATATTTTATAAACGTGTTTTGTTAATTTGCATTTTATTGAAAATGTATGGTTCAATAACAGAGAAGGTTAATGGAATAATAATACTAGGATCAATAAAATAATAATGTTTGTAAATCCCGGAAAAGGGTATTTATTTTAAATTTAAAACAAGAATTTGAAGCAATCGTAGTTTTATGTATTCTAACTATGATAGCTGCAGTTGAGAAAAGAAATGGAACGGTATAGGAATGCTTAGAAAAAAAGCTATGCTCAACATAATTTTCTACAGTTTGCATTTTCATCTTAAACTGGACTGTTAAGTTTATATAAACAGCAACAGTTGCAACTACTATAAATAAACAATAAATAAATTAATATACCTACTTAATAGGCGATTGGCAATTACTTAAACTGGTATTTAAATACAGAACCTGTGACGAGAGAATATTTAATATGATAATCAGTCCTTGGAAATAAACCAGTTGAAAAACTAAAGGCTTTGAGTAATAGGGAACGAAGGAATGTGTTGTTACCTTTAGTCTCATTTGTGTTATTTGCAGTTCGGGACGAAAGCGTTACTAACCAAATAGGAGACTATGCATCAGCGCGCTTACGTCACAAGCGATGTTCCCAAAGTTCTAACTCATGTAAAGGGAGGAGCTTCCAAAGGGTGGCAAGATTAAGAGGAAAGGTCAAGTTGGGGATGGAACGGTGGGAGTATGTTTGAATGAAGAACCTGTGTGAATGGGTGTGTGGTTTACAGCCGGCATAAGAACTGTTTTTTGTACACTGGTTCTTAATGAATGGATACAAGCAACCATCATGTACAATTTCCCGGCAGGATTCCTCCATATCTGGGAACAGGTCAATGGATTCGCTGGAATTTACTGCGTCTGTTTTAGCGAATATTAGAGAGGTCTTCAAGACAGTTATTTTATCAGACATTTAGTATGGAATTCTTTCAGAGTCAAGAAATACGCTCTCCTCGTTGCTTTTATGTCTGTTTCAAAAAAAATAATGGCATAACGAGAAACACAGATGTAAATGTACTTTCAGCAGGATTAAATTCAATTTCATCGACAAGTTTATTTATCCTAATGAAACTAAGCGAATATGAGCAACAAGCAGATAAAATATGCAAAGAGTAAAACATACCTGTTTTACTGATAAAAATAACACGCCGAGAAAATTAGCTTTCTCTAATTGTAGTATGTACGAACACTGAAAAGCTTTAATGACGTAAAAATTAATAAATTCTAATGAAGCTAAAATAAATACTGAACGTAATATTTCAACTGTTTTATTCTCAGATGAATGAACTTTATTACTGTTTCAGGAGATAGCTTATAGAGAAATGCATTTAATTAAATTTTGAAAAAACCAAAGCAGGCAAGACAGATAATGGCATTTCGAGACGAAAAATATTTAGAATCAAAGTAATAACTGAAGAAAAAAAGTAAAACGAACTTCTAAATTTAAATATTTGAAATGTGATTTATCAGAAATTGAACATTTAGAGGAAGGCTAACAATAAATGCACAATAAATCAAAATTCCTGTAAGATAAAAAGTAATTCTTCAAAAAAGGTAAATAGATTAGCTCTTAATTTTCGATATTTAGAATGCACAAGTTCTCTTCTATAATATAAGGATTTAGTAGTGCAATAGCGGTCTAAAAATGGCCGGCCTCGACCATATCCATATATCTTAAATATTAACTTGAAATATCAAACCCTTATTTCAAATATTTTATTTAATGCAGCTTTTAAAGCAAACGTGTTGTACTTACCCCACAAAATAGATAAAATTGAGTAACGTATAGCGATAAAGTTCTTTGTATAAGATGGTTTAAGAGGAAATTTGTAACTGGTTATGAAGACTTTTCTCCTTCATTTACAATGATTAAATTGAACTCAAACAGGGCCGCACGAGACTTGAAGATGACCCAAGTGAAGGACTTTCAAAAAGCACTAAAAAGAATTCATTGAACTAATCTGTAATGTAGCGTTTATATGGCTGGCAAGTTGAAGTGCGTGAAATACTCGTAAGTGTGGCTAATAGGCATTTAAAAGGAACGTGTAGGTTATACATAGAAATGTACATGAAAAACTACGAGCAATATGAATGCCGCGCTTTCTAACAGATCAAAAACGCGTTCGTATGAAAACATCGCACAATGTTTGAAGAGTTTTAACAGAAATAAAACTGATTTTGTGCATTTTCTTTGGATAAGATTTGGCTCCAATATTACCATCAGAAACAGGAATCAAAGTGTGGACTGAAGCCGGCTGTTCAGAGGGGGGTGTCATCAGTAGGGTTGAAGTTATTAGTTAAATATGTATTTTATTTGTGCTGTTGAAGGAAAGCTCAAGCACGTTTAAAATGTTAAATGTTATACTATATAAAATACATATTTATTTAAAAATGTGTTCATGAATATTTTCAAATATTTGCATAAAACGTAAAAAAATTACATTTAATTCTATAATTTTTAACAGAAGCCAATTTCAGACTTATTATTGCAGAAACAGAATTATCCTTTGCTTTATTTTTCATATCATGTGACTGGCTGAAAAATATTACCTAATACAGAGCGTTCATATAAACATCCGAGTGATTTCAATTTTGATTGTTAGAATTGTGCTATACTTATCATTCATTGCTTTCTATATATACTTTCAAGACTATCGCTGTTTTTGTTGGAAATGGTTTTGTATACATTATTTCTTCACAAAGTGCAGTAAGTATAACGTGTGGACTCCAAAATGTGATAGTGCAAATGTTTGAGCGAGCAGTTTGAAATGTCTGTTTTTTCAGAGCTTTGGGGACCCACAACTGATGCTCAGGCTCACCTTTGTTCCTCTATAGAAAATATCTACGAACTTGTTGCTAATGCTAAATTAGTGCTAAATTATTCATCAGAGTCTGTAGCATGGCATCGTCTATGTATATCAAAGATGTGATTCAATAAAGAGGGAGGGAAAGTGACTTATGTTTTGTCACCAACAGTGTTTGAGCTCTGAAGCTGAGCTGAGATCTCTCAGTTGCAGATGATTTTTGGTGTTGTGGGGAGGTTGTTTTCACAATTGTCTTTGTGTCTAATGATGCCCAAAGCAAGAGTGTTACTGTTTGCATCAATATGTTGTAGAATTTAAGGATATTTTTAGTTCTTCAGGAAACTGTAAATGACACATTGTTTAAAAACGACTTGGCTTATATCTCCACTAATTTGGTTTTCCTGTTCAGTACATTTTAAAAGATTGAAATGGGAGATTCAGTGCAGCATGCTCGTGATGTAGAAATAAAACTTTAGTCTCAGTTGTCTGTACAGTTACAGCACCAATATAATAAAAAGTATGGGGAAAAAATGAAATTTCACTCTATGTGTAACATTTCAGATATTTTTGACAGCCAACAAAAGGAATTTTGCAATAAATGTGAGTGACATGCCCATTTATAAAATTTCCAGACTTTCTTGTGACACGGAACGTTCTTTTCCCATTCTGCAGTAATCGTCAGTCATTTCAGATGAATAATTTAAAGAGGAGTCTAATTTGTACTGTAATTCTTCAGTAATTGGGGACACATACCATAAATTATACTATACTGTTTATATCGACATCAAAAATTCAAGCTTATTTAAATATTTCTGCGTTTTTTTCATATATTTCAACTTTAACACACAAAAATTAAAAAATCCATGCCCTGGTCATCAGTTTTTGTGAGGGGGATGCTAAATAAATGTTAATAATTATTATTTCAATAGGATAAATCCATCAAGGCAATATACTGCTCACAAAAATGTTTTAGTGGGAAAAAATGAAAGATAATTATAGCAGAGGCATCCACCCTACTTCACAGATATGACTCCCTCCTTACTTTTCTCTGTTCCGAGGGTCAAACTCCTTATTTCTTTCTTTTGTTAAACTAAAAAGTGAAACTTATAGGAATATTTTTCAGACCTTCAGAGACGGGATAATGACACTGGAATATCGCTGGAATAAATGCATTGACCCTAATGGGGATTATATTGAAAAATAAAAATAATATTCAAGTTAAAACTCGTTCCTTCATTGTTAGACTGAGAAATTTTCAGATCGTTCTTCTATATGCAGAACCATCAATGGGAACTTTAAGAGCAGAAATAGAACTAAAATTTTATAAAGTTATGTCGGTTCTAATAATATAAAATATTAATAAAACGCTAAAGTAATAAAAATGGAGATAGGCCTTAGACAAAATAAAATGGGATAGAGGAACCTTTGTAATGCTTTAGCCCTACCCTTATAATAGATTTTATAGTAAAGTGAGTGAAATAGAAGATACTGGCATGTTTGAATAGATGTGTCATAAAGTATTTTAAGCAAAATATAACATTGTAATAAAAATGCTTAATATAGGCCTAGTTTTTATTGTCACAATGTAGAGGGGTTATTGAAAGCTTGCGTAATGAAGTGTTCTATAGAGTCTGCGTCATCTTGAATTTATACGTAGAAAATGTTTACTAATAGTCTAATACCAACCTAATGGAAAGAAATGCAAGCTATCCATGTGAGGCTTGCGATCTGTATCGCTTGACATACTCATGCTTTAAACACATTTGTCACTACTAAGTCAGGTACTGCTATAACATCAGAATATCAAACAAATGTTTAACCCCTAGATTAGGATTAAGTAACTGCTTTGTAATATATGGTTAGATTATGTTTGTTTAAGCTGGACATTCCCTGAAGTTGTGAGGAAAAGATGATTTCTTGTATTGTTTACTTTCGTATCATTCTTCATTTGTTTTATGTGCTTTTAACCTTTATTTCTCTACTACTCCTGTACACGCTTTTCTTCCGCAATTCTCACGTTTACTTTCACCCCATTAGTATGTTGGCAGTGTCTTCTTCGCTGCTCCATGATGCAGTTCCACTGACCTTTTGTTAGAGCAATCACATTACAGAACACAAACGGGCCCTAAGTAACAGTTCCAAAAACTTATATCTGTATATAAGAAACCAATAAAGTTAATCCTTTGAAGGAAGTTTTATTTAATGTATATGTTACAGAAATCAGTAAGATATAGATGACTATCGTCAAACTAATATTTTAGTAAGATTGAAGTATACTACACAACTCAATGAATAGCTAAATTTAAATTTCCTCAAATCATATCTAATGGAAACCGTAGAACACACCGAAAGGCTATTTAGTATCTTTGAAACCTGCACACCATTTTATTTCGGAGTTATATGTGTTATATATTGTGCATATATTAGTTAACATAGCTATATAAACCAAAGGCTTGCCACTCTGAGAGTAGAAACCTTCTCGTTTATTAAAATGTTCTATAAAGCTTCTTGAAGGTGTACATATTTGTAAATGTGGTGCTATACTGTCACGATTACAAAACAAAAATATTTAATATCATTCCTTTTTCTTATTACAAGCTAAAATACTGTTTCTTGCTCACTGTTTAGCCCTGTATATTACTCATTAGTTATCTTATTACAACATGTAATCAATTAATCACCAATTCTGTTGCTCGTGATAAACATTTAAATGTTTATAGTAACAGAGAAAATAAATATAGCGTTGCTCAAAATCAGAATTCACTAATATCGCTAAACTTTCGTTAAAAAAATTAAGAAAAACAAAAAAGAATATTGTTCACCGTAGTTAAGGTAAATGTCACAAAAAATAAACATCAATGTTAATTACCCATTTAGTGTAATTTTAATTGAAAAGACTTGTCAATAATATAAGAAGGTTTAAAACTTCATCCTCTTCTCTATTTTGTGCTAGAATAGAAATATGATTTAAATCATACTAAATATCTATACACATTTTTAGCCTCAAATGAAATTATTGAAAAGTGGTAACGCACCTTAAACTGCCCTCTCAATAATGTTACATTAAAAACATTGAATGATTCGGAACGTTTTGTACAATAGTTTTCTGAACAGTATATGACCCAAAATGTCGGTCCTGGTGGTGTAATGGTAACCATACTTGCCTCCTAAACCCAAGGTCGCGGGTTCGAACCCGGCCAGGACCGATGGATTTTTTCGGGCGTAAAATCCTAAGTAATGGCTTCCTTCGGAAGGGAAGTAAAGCCGTGGGTCCCGTGTCGTACATTTACGGCACGAAAAAGAACCTCAAGTCTGAAAGAAGAGGCCTCTGAGCAAAATTTGTCGGCCGTTTCACGCCCTAAATTGAATGGGACGCTGATGACCTGAGATGTTAAAGAACGTCCATAAATAAATAATATAATGGTCCAAAATAAAATATATTTGTAAATGAAGAATTAAAGCGTACCTTTAGCAAATATAATTTCAAAATAAAGAGCATGTAAGGTTCTTTATACAAGGTCTAAATTGTATATTAATAAAATATAATTGAACTACTCCTTTTAATTACTCTTTACTTGTTCTTGCAAATTACGCTATTAATGTATTCGCAAGAATTCTAAACTGCTGTAAGCAATTTCGACCAATCTTGCTCCCAGTCGAGAGAGATATGTTTGCAGAGTGTTTAGACTGGTGATAGCAAAGACGTTATCTCAATATTTTCTTTCTTTGAACAATCAAATGTTGATTGATACAAATTGAGAATCGGCTCTTCCATCTCGAACTCAGTTTAAAGGAAGTTCCTTCAAGATAAGTAAAAAATGCAGTCATGAGTTCTTACTGTTACAACTTAGATACAAATAGTTACAGCTTGAAGTATACGTCTACAAAAGTAATTTTTATAGGACATAGGACTTTCTTATTGCTATTCGGGTAATTGTTTTATTTTATATACTGTTTAAGAAATATTTTTTGGGCTGCTTTATCATTAGGGTCTATAATATGTAATCAGCGCTGTGTTCGCAGCATACAAAAAGGCTGCGCACTTGTTCAATACTTGTATGAGGCTTTCTGCTTTTGATTTTACAGATATTGGCTTATCAAAAATGCATCGAAGGCATTTGGCAAAAACCGAGCTGACTAATTGGCCCGTTGATCCTGTCTAGTGGTATCCATACTTGCCTCGTAAACCCAAGATTGTGGGTTCAATCGCAAAGAATTTTTTCGGGCGTAAAAATCCTAAGGATGGCTTCCTTCAGAAGGGAAGAACATCGTGGGTACCATGTCGTACATTTACGGCACGTAAAAGAACCTCGAGTCTGAAAGAAGAGACCTCTGAGCAAAATTTGTCAGCCCTTTCACGCCCTGAATTGAATGGGACGCTGACGATCTGAGATGTTAAAGAGCGTCGATAAATAGAGCAAATCAAACAAATCAAACTGGCTCGCTCGGGCGATAACAAATTCAGAAGTTCACGGGTTCAGTTTCCGTTAGGTAGGCCATCCTGATATGGGGTTTTTCGTGGTTTTCTTTAGTCACTTAGACAAATGCTGGGATGTATATTTACTTTCCAGGAATTTTCTATTATCCCATTTCCTTTAATTTCATTCCGTAGCAGTTACAGGGCCGGAAGCACCAGGTTGGTACATTGAGGTGTGCTGGTGACTTGCTTTCTGGAGAAGTTCTTGTCATGACTCTGATGGAGTCTGCATGGCGCTTCCTCGGGAACCTAGGGATACTTAGTGTTCTACCTTGTGGACCAGGTACCGCCGGCTTCTGGGACTTATTACCACTGGAAATGTTAGAAACTCCGCCAATATACGTGCACCTCCTCCTCCTTGGATTCTTGACCGCCCGGGTATCCTCTATCTAAACCCTTCCTCCCGAATGTGCCTCCTTGAGGGCATATGTGTAATAGGTCCGTCTAGTGGCATCGGTGGAAAAATCCTCCTCTGTAGATCATCCTATTTATGACAAAGCTTTCAATAAACTATAACGCATAATTTTTAAAAAAAACCGACGTCTTTTTTTTTTACATAAATCCTAAATTTCACAAATTAATATCGAATATAAAATAAATAAAATAATGATATAGACTTTTCTCAACCATTATTTCTTTTACTTCGGCAAGTTCTGATACTCTTGTTTTACACAATTAGAACATAAGCTAATCTAACTGTAATCAAACATCTGCTGTTGTTACATATACAGCATATTTCACAGCCGGTTATTGTTGTTGGCAATGATTTTAGTGAGGCTTTTGGACAGAATAATACAGTATGCTGGATTCCTTAGCGAAGGATCCAATTTTGCAAATAATGATTATGTAACGAAAATGCTGTACGTTTATGCATCGCATGCTGGTTGGGCTCATTTGTTATTCCAGGCAGGAGAACCATAGCTGACTCACAGAAATTCCAAGATGTCCTGCCCGTAAACGGCTTTTAATTTGCGCTCTTACCACTTTTCTCCATAAGGGCTGACCGCTTAATCAGGAAGCTCATTAATGCCTTGTACATGTGTCGCAAGGAGATGAGCTCGCAATGAACCTATTTAGCTATTTCTTCTCTTTCTGCTTTTCATGTTCTTACTGTCACGTCATCTTCCATCCTCTTTTTCGTGTACTTGTTACTTTCTCCTTTTTATGTTTATTTGATTTCATTTTATTATTTTGTTTATTTTTCCTTCTACTTGCTCTTCTTTAATTTTCAATTATTCTTTACTTCCCCTTCTCTTTCTCATCACCGCAAAAGGAAATTATTTAAGGAGAGCCGTAATAAATTTAATGTTTCTGTTTTGTTTTCTCACATTAAGTATATCTATTCATATAATTTACTTTCGTTTATTATTTTCTAATTCGCTTTGCATTACCTCTTTACGTCTCTCATTATCTTCAAACTCGTGATTTACATAACTTACGGAAAATGATCATTTTCTTATTATTATTACTCCAAACTCTTTCTATTGGTTTCTATCATATTATTTCTCTGTCGTAGAACTTTCGATCTTATTTTATCCTTGTGTTGCTGTATCCAAGATTAAAAAAGGAAATTTATTTTACTTACAATCCTAAAGTTTTAACATTCTGTGCACGAATTTTTCACTGGTTTTTCTGGATAGGTGATATTCCTTTTTCCTTCTGTGCAAAGAAGAAATGAGAGCAGTTGACTACAGCAATCTAGTTTCCTTATTTAATGCCGTTTTCTACCTTCCTTTCTGCAAAGTTGTCGTTTTACTCATATGTACCTTTTAGGATTCTACAAAATATTAAGTTGTTTGGAGATTAGTGAAAATTTTGTATATTATGGATTTAAAACTGTAAACTGCATATATTTTTAACTTGGCATTTATTTTAAAGTTCATGCTTGTTATTATCTTGTTGAAAATGAGATTTTTTTATTATACTAACGTGTTTTAATTATGCTGAGAAGCAGAAATTTGCGTATTTCTAACACGAGTTTTAAATTTGAGCACACTGTCGCATAAACCCCTCGAAATTTTATGGAAGCATGGGAACGCACATTTCAGCATTGACTCAAAAAGTTTCGAATTGGGAATCAGAGAAAGGAAGTTAAGAACTTGCTAAGAAACTGAGGCTTGGACCTTCAACTGTTTGTATCACTTGAAGAAAATAGAAAAAGTGGAAAGAAAAAAAGTATAAATAGATCGCATCTGAGTTAAAGGAGCGTCAAAAGCGTCATAGGTTTGAAGCCTGGTCTCTACTGCCTTTGCTTATAAAAAGTATTACTTTTTGGACCATATTGTGATCTGTGACGGAAAGGGAACATCCGCAAACGATAGACACATTAGCTTAATATTAATGAAATATTGGAACTCTTGCCGAAACTAAAATTACAACAAAAAACTCTATGGTGATTTATGACTAGTTTTATACACTACATTATTTTGCATCGTGACGAAACAATTATTTCGGAGAAGTTCTGTCAATAAATTGACAAAATACATTAGAAATTGTAAGAAAAACTGCCCCCACTAATCAGTAGAAAGGGTGTGACAATGACCGGCCTCATATCTCGCAAAGAACACCCCAAAAGCTGAATGAGTTGGGCTACGAAACTTTACCTCAACATATTCACTCGATCTTTCATCAATTGACTTTCACTAATTCGCACGTCTGAACAGTTTGCTGAATGGTCTTCAATCACCAAGAAGCTGCGAAGCTAGAAACTTCATTGTTTAGAAACGACGATCTTTATCGAAATGGCATAAATAAAACTACTAGTTGGTAAAAAAAATACCGAAACCGTTGGTGATAATTTTCTTTGAATTTACTGCTGCTTTATTGAAGTTTAAATAGCAAAACCGCCATTAATTTCCGAACGACCTAATAGGTAAATGAACTTTAAAGAGGCCATTCCTACTCCGCACTTGTTTTGACATTTGGTTGATGAAAAATGCTATAGTTCATTTAATTTTATGCCACTATTCTTGTTTAGCTTTCATTTCTATTTCAGTTTGATAGTTTTGGTTTGCTCACCGAGTTGCTAAGTGCTTATTAGATGCTTTTTGCTGAGTATAAGAGGTTCATAACCGCAAAAGCATATTTATCTTCATAATTAGGGACAAAAGTATAAATTACAGTGCATATTTGCAATAAGCAAAATGTGAGATGCATTAGATGTCCTACCTTTTTAACAAAATCCCTCAAGCGTGCATTCCCATAGAAATCTTCCAATTTTATAAGAATCTATTTTTTAACATAAGATAAAACTAGTTGAGAATTTGAGCGCATGTGTTAATGTGAATACATTGAATAAATAACTTAATATTATCTTATATTAAAAAAAATATTTTCAAATGTTTTAATCTGTGTGTTAATTGCAAAACAGATTCTATTTCAGACATATATCTTCAAATTTTTGAGACAATAATTTCCATTAAGTTAAAGATAAATATAAGTCCATAAAAGCCTTAAAACGATAAAGGTTCTGACATCAATCTCATAAAGAAAGTCAGATCCTTGCAAGATCTTTCTCTACCGCCAGCTTATATTTCTATTATAGTCAATTTCCCGTTCAGATCTCATTTTTATATTTATGCATATATAAGTCACTCATTCATACTTGCTTACGTGTATCGTTTACAGTTTTCCTCTAACTATAATTACTATTTACTAATTTTAAGTGTCTCTTTCTAGGGTTCTCTAACCCTATCTTGTTTAATCTATTGGAAACCGACTATTATTCTAAAATCGTCAGACTACCTGTGCTTAGGAAGCCTCTGGTTTCCTTTAACCCATCTTCTATTGTAGCACATGTGGGCCTTTCTTACTTAATTCTCCCCAGCACTGTGTCCTGGTCGCAGTGTCTAAATGTGGCTTTTTTTTCTAATTTACATTCTCTTATTCCTATTTTTAAACTAATGTTCAGAAGTTATCGTTACCTCTTTCCCCTGACATATATTAAGAAAATTAGTTTGAATTTCTGTAAATGAACATGTCTGACAACCTTAAGCAGAGATGGGATAAGAAAAAGTTGACATATTTTTAACTCTAAACTTGGAACTCAGATACGAGTTATCCAAAAGTATGACATGCTCCAGAACTTGGCCGACTACCTCAGTCTTCTTTTGATCTTTTTCTTATTCTGTACCCCAGATGTTAAAGTATTTTATATTTGTACCATTTACTAAAAGTGCTGCTTTGTCGTGGATTTTTAGTTGTTTTTTTTTTTTTTTTCCACGACATCTTTACTCCGTTAGCTGAGATCAGCCGGCATTCCTTTTAGTTTTTTCTTTATTGGGCAAATAGTGCTATCTTCTGCAAAGCGTAGCTTGGGTAGGTTTCACCCATTAATATTTATGCCAACGTTTATCTTGTACCAAGCCAGTTTCCTAAATAATATTTCAAATACCAGGTGAAGAGTTTTGGTGAGATACCATCTCCTTATTTAACACCTGTTTTAATCCTGAAGGTCCTCCATCCATCTTTGTTCTCACTTTTATAAAGCTATTCCTGTATGTTTTCCTATTATTTTGATGCCTTTTGGTTGTATCATTATTGCGTTCAATGCTTGTATGACACTGTGTTCATAGAGGCAAACGATTTGCTATATATTTGTTCAATTCTTGAGCCTTCTCTATGATATTATTGGATGCTTGCAAATGGTCGATTATACTGGTCCTTTTGATTGCATTTTATTCATAGTGTAAAAATATTTATCAATATATTTATCCCTGCTGTAAAGTAATAATGCGTACATAATTAAGTTTCAGAGAATTTATAGATGCATACAATACATGCAATGTAGATTTAACATATTTTCAATTATATAACAAAGAAGTGAATGCAATATCCAGCCGTTTCCAGCAGAAGCAAAAACGTGATAATGTGTTTTACCGTTTCATTCAATGTATCTTGAAGTTGGACAAAAATACATAAGAAGTAACAGCATTTCAGTACTTTTTATCTTGACTTAAATGATTATTTTTTAAATTACCATAAGGATTTTGTTTGAAATATGGAATTAGTATTAATATTAGACAATTAGGAATGCTAACTCGTGCTCGCCCAATGTATAATTTAATTGGCTGGATCTAAAAGAACCACATCACTTTTTCCAAATTTTAGGAGAAGCAAAATTCGTTTCACTATTAAGCAAATGTATATATTTATATAATAAAAGTTATATATTATGAATGAATAAAGAATACTTTAAAAACCAACACAAGGTTGTTATACTTTATTTAAATACAACAATTATAATTTGTTTTCTGACTTAGCGCCATCCAGCTCCTTGTACAATGGTGAAGAGAGACAAATTAATATAAAGGGCGTGTCTTATATATTTATGTTGTTTTAACATTATAAATAATATATTATAATATTATAAGGAGCCTCCATTTTAGCTGCTTTTTAAAATTTCATTCTGGAATTTATTTACTTTTTATGTGAGATTGAACCATTTAAAAGCTCATCATAGGAGTGCCTTCATTGCTAACATATTTCTTTGGGATTTTTTTTTCATTTGTGGAAATTTTATAATTGTAATCTTTATTTTGTGATGGAGAGTTTAGACTTTCTCAAGTAGAATGGGTGTTTTACCAGAGGACCTATGTGTAGCAGTACCTCCACCGCTCCTTTCTGTTAGTTATGATATGAAAAATCTCTTTAAAGGTTTCTGGTATGAAGTGCTGTTTTTGGTTTCTTATAAGAGCTTTAGTTTCTTCAAACACCGAATTTTACTAAAGATGGTCAGCTACCTCTTATTTAAGTTCACAATTTCCTACGTTTTCCCTACATTTACTTCCACATCTTTCTTACTATATAGGCAATCTTTTTGAGTTTCTTTTTCAAGACCGCAAATTTCTGTTGCATGGTAAATATGAGTTTTCTCGCTCAGAGAATCTATGGGCAATCGATCGTAATCTGCCAATGGCTGTTAAGATCATGAGCAAGTTGGGCGATATAAATAGTACACTAAGGGAATTCAAGCAATGATATAGATCTTTTTTCCTCTGTATGAGGAAGTAAGTCATATGGCTTCCGCAAGGTGGCTAAATTCTTTCGAGTTAGTGATACTTGCCCGGAGATAGAATTTAGTTACATTCCTTGGAGGGTTCAAGTTCTGGTAAACCGCTAATTTGGTGATTTAGGAAAACAATTTTCAGTGTAGCTGAAGGAGAGAAAGGGAACAGAGGAAATCTCCCCTTGATTTGCCAGCTGCTGGCCTTGTTAGTTAATCTTAGTAAGCCAGTCATTTGCGTTAAGTTACGTTCAATGTGGATTTCTTGAAGATCATCAAAACTAGCCATCATTGATCTACAGCATATTATACAAACAAATAAAACATTTATTGGTGCTGTACGAATTACAAGAAGAAACACTATAAAGAGCGTGTTTCAATCAAAAAAGAAAAAAACGTCATTTTATGACAGTGCTGCATATACCAAAAAAGCTTGCGACGGAAGCAGATGAAACATATCAAATGTCTATGAGAAAGAAGTTGAAAATGTATTTAATTGCGTTTGCAATTTTTGACTGCGATGCCAACGCAGGCGTTGCGTCTCATTCAAGGAAATGTCTGGGTCTAATAAAAGATCCAGCTCATGTATATGTAAATCTGTCTGAACAATTATTAACTATGAACGACGAAATTTCAATCGCGGACCACAGGAAAGGGTATCAGGTTTGCCAGTGCAAAAGGAAGGAATGCTTTGTAATTGCTTCTTCCTCGTTTATTGATGGAATATTCCAGAGTTCCAATCAGCAATTTAAGCAGATCTTCACGATCCACGCTGATCTGGAAAGTTCTTTGGAAGAAACGAATGTCTAGCCTGTTTTGTTTGCACTTCTGGCAAATAAGAAGCGCGAAACCTACGAGAGATGTTCACAGCTACAAAAAAGTACTTGCTGGTTGAAATCCAAAGAAAATTGTTGACTTCGAGATGACTATCGTTGAGTCATTTCGGATTTTGTTTCCATCAGCGAATACTTTTTACTGTGATTATCATTTTAATGAAAAGTGTAGGCACTTGGTTTAGTGACAGAGTGGTTGCAACTTGACAAAAAAATGGCTTCATATTCGGATGTGAGTTGCATTGGCGCATGCACATGATTAATAACGCTTGGTTTTGCACCCAGGAAAATGCACCAGATAATGAAAAGCCCCCAAGTTTCTATTATTATCTCGTCGATCAATAGTTGGAGAACTACATTTTTCCAAGAGATGTATAGAACTTCTTAGGCAAACGGCACAGGCCCAACAAGTAACTGAAGGTTGTAATCAAAGGCTGAGCAATGGTTTCAAGAGTACTGCCAAATGTATCCTCATTAGTAAACACCCTCCGAGAAGATGCTGACTACCATGCTCACACATACAATAGAAAATATCTCAATCTTGAGGGCAGCAAACCGAAAAATATCAGCAATATAAATCTTGTAACAATGGAACTTTCGGTGCATTTCCTTAAAGATGGTTTATGTACAAAAATGCAGCAAATATCAATCACTCTTAAAGGGAATAGGCACTCCGGCATTAAAACTGATAGTTCTACTAGAAAATAAAATCTTAAGAAAAATAAAGAAAGAGCTATTTCCATTAGAAAGTGCAATTAGGTTGTAAATTACTTACAGAGAAAAAAATAAAAGAAATAGAAAATTTTAAAAAAATTGGGAAACACAGAGAAACGCGGTGTTTTCTGGGAAAAAATCCAGTCTGCCACGTGTTTCTTGATTGGTAACAACAACAACAACAATAATAATAATAATAATAATAATAATAATAATAATAATAATAATGTATAGCATATATTATTTTTTCAATGGAGAAAGACACTTCAACTTTGTCCTTGGTCAGGCAGCAAGATAATTTGTGAAAAACCAATCTAAACTGAGATATAAAGGGATTCTGAGCAAGCGTCTCACATCCCTTCTTTCTTCCACGGTTCGATAAGCATCACATCGGTTATATGTTTTGCACCGTAACCCCCAAAAAATGCCTATTTTGACTTCGTTCCTTTTAGCTCCGACCGATTCAATTACTTTGAACTGTGTTATACATGCAGATGTCTGTACAATATTTTAAATTAGAAACTATAGGATATTAGCTATATCAACTACTATGATGACTGGACTTCAACTCTGCTTCCACCCTGCTATCATGTTCTTGAATGTCGCTTTCTGAAACTATTTCTTTCCGGTCTCACGGCAGTTTGAATACTTCATTCGCTGCCTACTCAAGTTAACCCATTTTTATATGAAAGTTATTTTAAATATCAAGTAGCTCGTCTTGTGAATGCAGAATTTATTTAGAAATTTCCTAAGTAATTGCCGCCTTCCAGAACAGTGCAATATTGTGGACAAAGGTGAATCTGCTGGCTCGGTGCAAGACAAAAAACACACAGTTTTAACAGAGGAATGGTCTAGACGAAATGGGCTAAAATCTTCAGTGAAGCGCAACATAACAATTGGGATGCATCGCCCGATCTCAGCCTGCCTGGTCCGGATTCATTTCTTGGTAAATGCAGACGTTAACAACTTCGAACTCATTTGCCTCGATAAATTAAAGTTTTCTTGCAGATTTAAGCAATACTCTACTTTTAATAATATTGTCATTTCTATTCTTTCTAAATATTAAATCAGCATTAATTACATATACGTTTGACTCGGCTGGTATCTCGAATTTTCTTATGAAATTAGTTTCTGCACTTTGTATTCTACGTACTATTACCAGTGTTTCAATTTCATAGAGCGGTGTGGGAGAGATGGTGTGTTCAATCTGTTTTTTTTTTTTTTACTATTTTTTTAAGTTTTGTGTGTATTATGACTTTTATACTTTACATATTTAAGCGTCTTTATTTCAAATTACATTCCTAATAATTACCTCTTGTTATTTGTTCTAGAGGCTCATGTAATTTGTTGGTCTAATTGGATTAAAATCAGGGGATGTTGGAGATAATTTCAATTTCCTTTGTGAAAACAGAGAGCTGTCATAAGAAGATATTGAAATGTTTAAAACTTATATTGTAGCAATGCACAATTATTTGCATTTAGATAAGTTACTACCTCTACATTAATCGGATGAATGCCTTATTCTTCATAACGGCAATGTGGACATGAATGAAACAAGAGCTACTTGAAATATAGTTGTTATGGTGTCTACAAACCTTTTAGTACTTCATAAGATCGAACAGCAGGTCTTCGTCAGTTGGCGTGGAAAGAAATATATTTTTCATTTCTTATTACATTTTTATATTCAGTTAGAATATCTTCAGCTGAGGATCTTCATTATGTAAGTGAAGCTTTATAGAAAAACGTCGTCAAACTCATATAAGTATATTCAAATACAGAGACATATAACACCGAGGTTTTAGATATAAACCTTTTCCATTCATGCGGTGTTTTACGCCTCGGCTAATGAGTATACCCAGTCGGAGGCTCCCCATATTTAAAGTACACCTTATAAAATGTGTATACCTAAGCTGGAACTGTCGTCCTTCTTCGCTAAAAAGGCACTGCATCAGGGAAATACATTCTGATCGACACAGATAAATTAGACAACCGTATTTTTTAAAATAGTATTTTAACGTCCATAGTTTTACAGACCTTTAACACAATGTTTTAAGCGTTTAACGCTGCCAACTGCCAAATCTCTCGAGACGATGAATGAAATGAAGGCAAATTTTTTTGTTAAGAATCAGTTTTTTATTTTTGCAGAATGGTAACGCTCAAGTAAATATAATGTCATGCTCACATTAAATCCAGGACATATTAGCAACAGATGTTAGAAATACCGTTTACAGTGTTTTAATATATTTTTATTCACTTCATGGATTAGGCAGTTCCTGTTTCATCTCACAGTTGTTATATTTATTTTTTAATGGTCTCTTTGCAAGGGAGATAACTGTCGAGTTAGCATATGTTAAAATCTGAGAAATTATTCTAACGAGTCCAACATTGATAGATACATGGGCGCATACTTTTGACTGCGGTTAACAGATGGTGCCAGGTATTTCGATCTGTGTTGATAGGACATCAACACTACAAAATTCCAGATAACAAAGTTATTTTATTTCTGGGTTATTTCTGGCATGTTGCTGAAGTGTGATGCAATCCATTTGAGATACGAGAGTAAAATGCTTCGGCAAGATAAAATTTACTAAAATGCCGTTAACAATAAAAAATATGTTACTTAATCTACACTACAGTGCTTTCGTTACTATTTTGTATGTTAAGTTTGGTTTAATAAATGTC
This sequence comes from Metallyticus violacea, assembly GCA_030762175.1. NCBI lineage: Eukaryota > Metazoa > Arthropoda > Insecta > Mantodea > Metallyticidae > Metallyticus > Metallyticus violacea. The sequence continues at coordinate 53,812,890 of CM060843.1, read as the reverse complement.
ACACTCCTTGTTAAAAGTCCTAATATATAAAAGGAATAAACGAAGAAGACATTTTGAGACGATTCAAAAGGCATTCTTGTTTTGATTATAGCTGAAGAAACGCATTGAATTATTTACATTGTCAATTTTAGAGCGAAATGCTTTAAAAATTAATAACTCTTTTATCATTTGAGCCTTCGTCTTTTTCTCTCCGGATAAAAGCCTCCCTATAATGCTATTTTTGTAATTACTTTGTAGCAACAGCCGCCAATGTTCCTCATGATTGCTTATCTCTGTTTTTCTGCAGGTGTTTTCACTACATGCAAGTAATTTTGCGTTTCCATATTTGGCAGTACCAACACATAATACATATCAAAACATCTCGAATAACGTCTTCATTTCGTGCTTAAAAACATCACGGTTTAACAGCCATCTACATTCGAAAAGATGTGCTGAAACATAACATGTCAAATATTTCTAGCGTTTTGACTACTACTTATTATTCAGTACTAAAATCTATTCTTAATGAATTAATAGCGAAACCTCAAAATATAAATACAGTGGTGGATCTTGGGGGGGGGGATGTTTTATTTATTCGTGTAGAATTTTTTATCATATTTTAGTAGTACATAATTGTTAGGAATGTCGCATTACACATATTTTCTTTTTGTTAATTTAACGATATTGCATAAGCTGAAAACACTTAAAGGTGTAAATTGTTATAAAGGCATCTCTGCTACTGATTCTTGCTCGGGCCTAATGTTAACAAAGCACCAAATCACATCGTTCATCAGTTATTTATGACATGCTACATGCAAAGCCTCTATAAAAGGCATTTATCAAAGTAGTAAACCTCATTGTGGACTTCGTGCCGCGAGATTCGTTAAGTGTACCTCATATATTTATATATGATTTTTTTCTCCTAAGAGAGATAAAATACTTGATATTTTGTACCCAATGATACATAGATGGCTGTCATTAATTGTTTTTCTTTCATCGTTTCCGTTTATATTTATTCCCGCAAAGTTTGCAATAATGATATCATAACGAAGTATGTTAATATTAAATATTTAGACTATTTGAAGCTCCACCTGGTCCTTCGTTGTATTGTGGTATAGTAAACCAGTGACCGCCAAAATGAAAAGATTCAAGTTTGGTACATTAAAGCCATCGACTGAGCCTATGGTTCCCCCTTCGGTGTATCTTCTTGTAACCATATACCCATGTCTATTACAGCCCAATGTTCCGTTTCTCTCATCCTCTTTTCTATGTCTCCCTTTCTCTCCAATTGTATTCCAATTCCATTATTTTCTACATATATTAATGCGTTTAATTAATTCATTCTTCGGATAGCCCCCTCTTTTTTTTCTTTTATAAGATGGTTACAAATACCAGATTCTTTTTGGCTAAAAACTTTAAATTATTTTTATGTTCCAATCCCACTTAAGTCTGTGTTTTTCCATTGCTTCTACCAGTTTCTTCCACATTCATTCTTGTCCTACTTCAGTATTCGTGATCTGTTGTATTCTTGATACTGTACAGCTTATTTGCGAGATTTCATATTCTTTCATCCATCTTTTTTTTTCCGTCGTTTCTCTGGTGCATGTCTATTATTAAACTTCATTTGGCATAAATATACAATATGATTCTCTGATAACTTGTTCGGCTTGATTATTTTATCCTCGTTTGATCCTTCGTTTGATATTTTCACACTCAAGTATGTGAATTTCACCATCGATTATGAGGTCTAGTCGAAGAAAGCATATCGACAAATATTTAGGATTAAAAATGTATCTTTAGAACACTTTGGTATTTGTTTATGATAGCTTTCACATCATGTTTTCTGTATCTTAATCGTCATTAACCGCTACAATTTTATCTTTTCAGATATATCTAGACTTATTCATATATATTTATTTTTCCACCGCTTTACTTCTTTATAAAAGTATTGTTTTTGAGACCTTTTTTTCGGGCTCTAATAAATGTTCTTATAAAAGTGTATACTCTTCTCTTGATTTTTGTAGAGATATTCTCATTTTTACTATTACTATTTTTATGACTACGCTTTTATACTCTTTTTCCAAATAAGTTGATGTGTGTTTTTTTTTTCCTTAGTTTTATTCTCGAATTTTTTATGAAAAACATATAGTGTATACAATACGTGTTTAAAATATCAATACAAATATCAACAAGAACTTAATAGCTATCTATATTTTTTCATAATAACACTTCCAACAGAGAATAATTGTAATATTACAGAAAACGAAGGACTATTCTCAGAACATTATAAAATGTCCTCTGAGCTTCAAAGTTGATAAAAATGACGTATACTTTGAAATATTTTTATAAACCCTAAGGAAACTGGAGGATATTGGCTTTCTTTTCAAGTAGACAAATAATAAGAACACATATCTCTATAACCAAAAATTCAGAACCAAGGAGATTGTAAATTAATTACAAATACACATTTTATAAAGCAGATGTTTTAACAATGATTATAAACTGTAAAGGCGATCCAATTTTACAGAACTTTTCTTTGAAGAATGAGACAACCGTCTTCCTACTTAACTGCCTCTTGTATATTTTGCGCAAATGTTTATGAAGCTTACTAACCGAAAAAAAAAGTATATAGTTTTGGCAACTTTCTGTTTTTCTGCTGTGCTCTTTTTATTATTTCCCAGCCACTTTTATATTTCTTTGTTTTTCAATTGTAATTGTTGGGATTCCACTACTGTTTCCTCTTTGTGATTTGTTTGTTTCTTATATATGTTTTCTGTCAATAACATACATGTTATTAAGATACCCTATCTCATTTTTAAACTTTCATCGTCACTATATTTCAAAAGAAGCTGTACCATAAATTTCGCTACATTTTCTTCAATTCCCTTATTTGCATTGTTTTACCAAAGAAAAAAGGGCTAAACTCTATTTTACTTTAATCTTTCTGATCGGAACGTGTTAATTACAATTCTAAGCCAAAGCTTCAAATACTTTGGTTTCAATTATAAATCATGTTTTTAAAAGAATGCTATGAATAATGTGCAATGATTATTTAATTATACTTACTTACTAGACTGGAGTATATTTTATTTTCCATAGGATTTTAAACTGTTTCCAGGTAAAGAGACAGTCACTTTTAAAATACTGATGTATATCATTTCAATTTATTCATGGATTAACTTAGAATATGTACTTTTTTTTCGGTTTTGCTATGCATTAATTAGAACGTAAAATATTTACCGCACCTAAAAATAATTTGAAGCAAGATTCTTGTAAAGGAAAATATTTTCAAAAATAGCATATTCAAAAAATTATTTTACTGGTTAAGAATAAAACTGAATGCAGTGAATAATTATATATTCATTTGTTCATGAAAAGAGGTTGTTTAAACACACCTATACATAGGGTGGTCTGTGGTAACAATTTTAGAAGTTGATAGTATCGCCGCACTTAAATCTACTTAAGAAAATTCAACGTTAATAGAGTGAACATTGTGTAGATAATGTATTTCGTTGTGCTTTTGTTCTTGCAACTTAAAATAGTAACAAAAATAGAACAAGTTTGGGAAGGTACAATACTGACCTTCCCAATGCGAAATATTCGTATTCCGAGTTTATCAAGCAATCTAAAAGAGATGTTTTCACCACCTTCAAGAAAGGCATCTCATATGTGCCCTTAACAAAATTGTAAAACTAGAATAGGGCTCAAACAGGCAATAAACAGACCAATTCAGGACCAGCAGTCAACCGTACCTCCTAGATAATTCAATTCGAATGCAGCAGCACAGAAAGCCATTCATTGAAATTGCGAGTCTCAGTTACAACTATGAACATCTTTATCAACAGGGATTTGAACCTAAAAAGGTGATCTGGCTGCATCTGAAGGAAGGATATGGAGAGAGACGGCAATACATTCCATCCCTCACAGTGACATCCCCATTAAATCACCTGATGCATTGTCAAGATTTCTATGAAATTGGGTTATTGAAAAGCGCTCTTGAAAACAGAAACCGCGAACTGTAGACGGTATCTGGAAAAACTGCCAGGAGTGGAATAAAATGGACATCACCGTATTTCGCACCAGCTTGCTGCAGCGGAAACTGCGATGCAGAGCGATGGCTCACTCTTGAGGACACGTCAAAGAACATCACCGGCGGTTGAGCATGCTTTTTCTTAAGTTAAAATTGTTTGAATTTGTTAGCATAGATCACAAACAATCTTCCGTAATACACAGTTTCCAGATTGCAGCCTTCATGGATAAGGTATAAAAAACTATAACTTTTGTTAAATATATGTTATAAAGCTCACAAAAATGAGCTTCTTACGTTTTAATCAGTAATTTATTTTGTTGATAATCACACTGAAATCGTAAATAGAAAAACAAAGCAGATGGGTTAATTCTTTGATATAAAATAATTTATACGTAGTTTATTAATTGATGCAATTTAAAAAATAAACCAAATAAACAGATATGTAAAAGCGAATTATATCGTCAGTTTGCGCTTAGATCAAACAATTTTTCTATCGGAAAAATTGTTTGCGTTATTGCGATCGTATAATGGTTCCAGTTAAGTTATCTGAAAGCGCTTGTTCTTAGCAATTCTGCTTGGCAACCCTTTCACATTGCATCGATTTGCTGTCATCATTTTTTCCACTATCAACTCTTTGATCCTATTAAAGAGCGTAGCTTCCATTTCGAACACCTTCGTTCCATTAAACATAAAAACTCGCAACGAAGAATAGTTGCCATTACCTACGAGCGTTTAGATTACATTTAAAATTATATTAATGATAAGACTAATAAATATCTAGGTGATTGCATTTTAAGCTGTCTTTACCATTCTATGTTTTGTTACTCTAAACATTAAATATTAAAACGATGGTGTATTTCATGCTAAAGATTGCTCTTAACTAAAGAGAAATAAACCCTTGGGATATTTTCCATTCTTATTTACATATTATAAGAAAAAAAGGAGATTCCTCACACGTTTATTAGTGGCTGGAGCTCTTCGTTGTTTGTACCTCTTGCAGGCTTAGCAGGCATATCATGTCTTTTTCAATCCTCTTTCAATTTTTTTTCAGACGTACAAATATACATTGGGGTTGTAATGAATAATTCATAATGCTCATTATTTCCTTTAGTTTTAAAGCATAACATTTATTATATATTGCCTTTTGCAAATTATTTCTGCATCAAATTGTTTTATTACTGTGCACACACACACACACACACACACACACACACACACACACACACACACACACGGGTGCTGACATAGAGCTAAATGTAAGGCGTCCATAGAATAAAGCTGACAAATGTTTATGCAGTCGCATAAGAAAGAAAGAATAAAAAAGGAATTCTCTTTGCTCTGAAGGACGGTAAGCGGGAAGGGAGAAGATAAAAGAGAACGTCACTGCGTATCACAATGGTCAGCTCAACTGAGAAAAAAAAAACACATCTCGTTAGCTGAACATAACTTGCAATTTTAATTTCGAAGCTGTTTGTGTAGAACTATCGTGAGAACTCATAAAGTAAAATTCCGTGATAATTTAAGTACCTCCCAGCTTTATGGTATCGTCCTTTAATTTGGTAATATAAAATTATTTATTTAGAGGAACAAAATACTAGAGGGGCTTGTTTTGAAAAGTGTGATAAGTGTTGCTATACTTAATAGCTGAATCATTAAAAATTAACTTTGAAACAAATATTTATAATAGTTATGCTGTGTTTTTAATTAGAAAGATACGTCAAAATAACTTATATAGATACTTCACTCCTAGAAGTTTGAGATATGACACATTCAACGTACTTTTAATATTATTTGTTGAGAGAATGTTTCATTCTGTATTACTTTTTTAATTAGAACAATAGAATACCTAGAATGTTTTATTTATTCTGGTAGAGTTAAGAACATAAGGCCATCTCTTCCACTCTTTCAATCAATCAGTCTTAAAAAATCATTTAACTGTATTTAAATAACCTCATTATTTTATAGACTCCTTTATTCTTTTTCTTCAAATATTTTATACTTACGTTTATATTACGTTTATTATAGGTATTTATTTGCTAGTTACATTTGATTGCATTGTTATACGGAGAAAGGCAGAGTAACTAGTTATAACCTTAAAAGTTTATCTTCATTTATATATGTGGATAATATGAAGATAACATTTAGACTATAACTATTTACTCTGCATTTCTCCGTATAATAATGCAATCAATTTTATCTTCATATATATATATATATTGATAATATGAAGATAACATTTCAGGCTATAACTATTTACTCTGCCTTTCTCCATATAATAATGCAATCAATGTAACTAGCAAATAAATGCCATATAAGAAAACGTAAATATAAAATATTTGAAGAAAAAGAATAAATGAGTCTATAAAGTAATGAAGTTATTTAAATACATAGCGTATAATAAATACAAATTTAAGTAAATAATGCATAAATAAAAGTAATATCATTTAGGGAAAAATAAAAAAGAACAGTATTAACATAATCATTTAGATCTACTTAAAGTTTATAATAAAAAGGCAACAAAAGGCAGTTGATAATCTGTACTAACATAAGATCATTTTATAGGCACACTGTTCTGTTACATATACTTATGAAATGGTAAGTGATCCATTAAACGACAGTTCATACAATTTTACTCTAAAAGATTATATTATCCGATAACTCCTAACTTCACTCGGTAGTATATTTCAGTTTCTGTCAACAGAGATGGTATATAATGGATACAATGATTTGTGAGAGGTAAATTGTTCTTATCCGGCCTGGCATTTAAATTATGGTATACGGATAGATTTAGAAAACGGGAAGCCAAGTAAATTAAAGTAGTGATGTGTGCAATTTGATGTAACAACAGATTAAGGCGTCGTTCGCGTAATCTCAACCAGGAATTCTCTTAAAATACTCGGACATATGATCATATTTACAAAATAACGGGCACTTGTATTATATTATGCCCGTTGTAATATGTTGCTTAAGTTAGTATGGAGATTTGTTAACAGCACACCGCAGTAATCAAATGTGGCATCACGAGAGTTTGTACAAGTGTTAATTTCAGTTCATCAGTAAGGAAATGTTTTATTCACCTAGGAATTGGATGTTAATTGTACTTGTATAATTTTAATTATATTTTTAAATTTAATTGCATTTTAATTACAAAAAGTATTTTGCGCTACTAAAGATAAACGCATCTTGTAGTTCTAGAACAAATTTAGAAGAATAAAGTACGTGATATGCCACGTTATGAAGATAGAATTCATTTTATTTCATATTCATTAAATAGTTTATCATATTTATATGAAGATTATTATTTTCATGTAGTTAAAATCTTTCGTGAATGTGAAAGCACATGTATAAAAATCTTATGCAAAGTAATGTTACTTAAAGTGCTGCAAATGCAGCGGTAAATCAGACCAATATATTAACTTTATTACTAATATCAGTAGGAATTTCTTTCTCCCTCTTTCTCTCTTTACCATCTGTCAGTTCAGAAAGTAGAGTTTTCCGCTGCATATCTAAGCAGATCTAAGAAAAGTTTTCTCAACCAATTTAGATCCTGAAAAATCAATTTCGTCATGTATTATTTTCACATTTATATTGCCTGCGATAGAAAATGCCATTATAATCAAGCAAACCTCCCTTGTGAAACATAATATACCTACGCGCATTGTATTTTTCTCTCTTCTCTGGTTTTTAAATATACTCCATCCGGTGTCTATAGCTGTGACATTTACATTTTGTTCATAATTTATACATTTTGAATTTTAGCAGGCATTCGCTTAAAATGTGAAAAAAGAAAGAAAATATAAAATGTCAGTAGCTCCAACATCTGCACTCATGAAGTGTCACTTTTTCTCATGCTCTGAACCGACCTGAAGACTACTCACCACGTCTGTGGAGGCGGAAGGAGCCGCCACTGCAGCCGCCGTGGGTCCCCACCACCTTGCTGCTGCCGCCGCCGCTGCTGCTGCCGCTGCCGCCGCGTTCGAGTGTGCGTCGCCGTCCATCTGATCCCGGGGCCAACAACTGCCCCTCTCACCATTACGACGCTCTAATCACATCACTGTTTTCGCTCCAGAAAAATTTAAATAAAAGCACTTACTTTTAGCACCAAAACAAAATCACACCACTGTCTCGCCTTAAAAACAGGAACTGTCCCTCAGGCATGAAAATGTTATAAATGAGTTTACTAAACATAAGCTGTATGGGAAATGTTTCATTTGGTTGAAATCATATCTCGTCAGCGATACTGGCCTTTGGAGATTTCAACGCGTGTATAAGATGTAAACCTTGTAATTCTCCACGACATTGCTGTCGTGACGTGAGTTTCGTTTGATCACGGTGGCGAACATTTTAATAAAATTCAACATCTGTGTTTTGAATATTGAAGCAACCTCGTCAAAAAGCGACGATTCAAGCAGTATTTTATTTAGTGAAACCATCCGTTATGTAGTCCGTAGCCGCAGAATTTCATCCACCGAGAACACTTTACTTTCATCAAAACATGCGCAAATAGTTTAAGCAGCACTAATAATATTTATGCACATGGCACCATAAAGAACTTAACACCTGTATTTCTGCAAATAAATCCTGCTGATGATATATTCACTGACAACCGTACTGTTTATTCTTTCACTTATTCTCGTCTTCCAGGACGCAAAATTCAGTTTTGCTTACAAAATACGTTTTGTTGCACAAGGAGCACCGAAACAGACTAGATTATTATTTTGTGCGCGCACATACACAGATACACATGCCCACGCGAAGAAAATGTTGTGCACCGCAAGTTGACACTGAAGACTGATAACACGGGAGAGCAACCGCAAGATCATGTGTATGTATTTGTGTGTGTATATTCACATTTGTGTATATGTGTGTATGTATGTGTGTGTGTGATGCGCTCTCCGCCTCTGTGGAGGAGGATACCCCTTCTTCCACCTGGAGGAGATCCGTGCGATGCTGTTCTCCTCCCCCTTGCCCTTCCTTCCTCCCTCCCTTCTACCCCGTGGTCCAGCAGAACGGTAAACCTCCAGCTCCTCTCTTGCTGGGAAGATCAGTTTCCATCATCTTCCACCAGGCAGAGCCTCTTGTCGGGACAACTATCTCAAGATTTCCTGACAGGAAGGATCAATTTGAATCGCAGTAAAACCCGAATAGAGCAACGTCTTCAATAACCAGTTACGAAGAGGTTGTGTTAGGTGCAGGTATTTTTAATTTCTGCATTTGTTCCTGTGACTCTTCCTCTTATTCGATGAAAGTATTGCAGCTCAACAAAGGCTTATTATTATCAATTTATCCCAACGTAACAAGAAAAACACCTGTCCCTTAGAGTTGTTTATCTTCAAAAGTTATATCTTTTTACATGCTTTAATGCACGGTCATATCAGAGTTGCGTTTTTATTACAATCTCATTTAGATATTTTATATTTATCGATGACAGTCTTAATTCTTACAACAACGCCAAAGATTAGAGGAAATTCTGTCGATATTATAAACTAGTTCTAAACATGAGACTTAAAGAAAAAAGTATACTTTGGTAATACAAAAAACAGCTAAAATGAAGAAACAGAGTTTCATAATTTATAATAAATGCTGTTGTGATTTCATTACAAAATTTTGCATTTTCTGAAAATATTTTGAAATATTTAGCTTCGGTTATTTTATTTCACATGTTTAGACCTTCAAATAGTATTTTATGCATAAAAACATATGTTATTCGCCGTCATTTTTCGGTATATTCTTTTCTAATTAATTTATATGTAAGTGTCACAAATGTTTACGACAATTGCTGAAATAAATGATAGTTCATTCGGTCACAGTATATACAGTAGAGACAGCTTGTGTCTGCAACTTTGATGTTACTCCTAAATCCGACTACGAATTGGGTGTACTTCGTAATGAATCTATCTGATGTAGTGACTATCGCCATAACTAACATTGATGTTTAACGAAGAACTGTTAAATGTACACGTTGCAGATACATGAATTAAAATGTTAATTGTAAGGAAAATACTTTTTCCCTTTCTTTCTTTTCAAAATAGGCATGAAATTCAATTATTTGTCACTGAAACAAAAGATAATTGCGTAGAAATCTATAATCTGCTTTTCGGTTATGCTTGTCCATTGGGTTTCTGAATGACCATTAAGCATTTTTAAGCATAACTATTATTGCTTTATTTTTTCTTCTAAATATCTGTATTTAGCTCGGAAAGCATACCCGTTTCTGAATATTAACGTTTCTAATATAAAAAATTAAATTAAGGAGCTGCTGAGTGTAACTTCATTTTATAATTATCGTAAATATTTTATCTCTGAAAATCGTATATTGTATTTTCCGCACTTTGCAGCAGTTTTATCATAGGATACCCATTACTGGATAATACAGTGGGGTAAGAAGAGAGGAATACTGTAGGGATGTGAGTGGTATTCTAAAAAATTACTACATAAAATAAGCTATTATCCAAAACGGCGCAAGTACCATCTAGAGTTGTGGTTTTCTATGTTCATTTTCTTGAAGGCACTTTAGCGCATGAGAACAGCCTAACATAATCTGAAATAATAATAATAATAATAATAATAATAATAATAATAATAATAATAATAATAATAATAATAATAATAATAATAATAATAATAATAATTGTTTCAGTATCAGTATTCGTTATTATTCTGTGAAACACTTTTCAGTGTTTTTAAAAAGTTGAACTTGGAACTTCTATAGTCATTTCAGAGGAATTCGATTCAGCATCAAATGTTTCATTAATGTCGTAACATGTACAACAAGAAAAGTATGCACAGTCTGTAATTCACAAGAGCGGGTTACCAACCCCCATCAAACTGGTGGCAAACTTCAGCGTTAATAGTAATCATTTCGAAGTGCTTATATTTAACAAGGGTCATTATTAGGGTTTCAAAGTAGTAATCAATATTCTTGGTTTGAGTTCAATTGTGGCATCCTTTATTTATTCAGAGCGATTTAACGGAAACTACCGAGAGTATAATTCATTTTATGACATGCGCACTCAGAATTCAATCCCGCGAAATACCCAAGTTGTCTCTACATTATAAACTGTAAAATGAGTCCGTCCGCATCTGAAATGTTTGATATTTGCATTTTCAAGATCTGAGAAAATTCATAAAAATATTCCTTCCATAAATATTAAACTTGGTCTTCGATCCTGCAGATTTTGAACCACAATGGAAATAACAATGTTAATGTAATATCTCAATAATCATCCACAATCTTCGATCACAGGCTTTCGCACGGTATGGTGAGGAATATTTCGCCTTATAAGACAATAGCAGAACAGAATATTATGTTAATGTTACAACATAGCTTGCTGAAGCCTTATTAAAAGTTCCAACAGAAAATGTGTGCGTTAAACCTGTGCCAAATACAAACCATTCGTCTATAGGTGAGTATATTTTTCGTTTTATCTACATAGAGTCCCTTGTCTTCAAGAAGAAGAGAAAATAATTAAGTAGTTATAAAAGAAGTAAAAGAAATTAAGCTACTGCAGAAAACATTTAATAATTGCTCACTTTGTTCTTTAATCCATTATAGTTTCTATTTACAATGGCATTAAACTTTATACATAACACTTTTCATTACAATCTAAATATTAATGATAACAGAAAATATTATTATTGTTATTGTTATTATTATTATTATTAAAATGGTATTGTGTCAAAGTAAAGCCCAGGTAGTCTTAAATCAAAAAATGTAAACATTTTATAAAGCTGTTAATAGTGAAAGATTCTATTAAAAACCCATTGTTAACACTGAAACTATCTATAAAATAATTGCATTATAAACTCATTTTGGCCATAACTGTTTTATATACTCACTTAAACACTCAATTTTACTTTTACAAACTCTAATATTTTGCATTCTATAAAAACCTTGAAAATTTCCTTACAAAAGATTTCTCATATAACACAATAAATGTCAATTTCTTTAGCACAAGAGCGTTAAAATGGCTCCAATAATCCATGCAAAGGTGATTAAGGCATTCGTAAGCATTTCTGATCTTTTAAAAATATAGTAGAAAGTTTAATGGCAGAGAGCTAATTTTGATAGTACTGGATTTCGATATGTGAGTAAATAGATCTTAAATTGAGGAATTTCTGTTTATGTATTCATTCAAAATGAGAGCTTGATAATTAAAACCTATAGTAAAATTTTACTCTTGTTGTTTCCTGGCCACAAATTTTTAAATATTTTTTTGGTTCCCAAAAAGATTAAATTGCAGCAATTACCTGTTACCTTAGGTAACAGACCCAACGTAAGCTTCTGGATTGGCAGATGAATGCCTCTGATTGTAACTAAGCTTCTTAAATTAAATTATGATCAGGATCGATGATTGCCTCAAGAACTTACTTATCTTTGCTTTGTTCCTGAAAACTACACGAGGTGTATGAATCTAGCTTCAATTTGCTTGATTTCCGACGTCTCTTTATGCAGCCACATCGAGGGCAAGTTTCAAATTCCTTTTTCATGGTTCGTTCGTATTTCTTCTTTGTTTCAGCTGGGAGTTTCCTCCATTGTTTAGCAGTCTCCATCGCAATTTCATCTGCTGAACATTCTTAAAGAACAAAACGTTATTAGATAAATCTTTGAATTACACACACACGTGTATGTGTGTATATACATTTTCATATATATATTATATATATATATATATTATATATATATATAGAGAGAGAGAGAGAGAGAGAGAGAGATCCGTTTGGGTATGGATAAAGTGAAAACACTGTAAAATATTTACAACTGAACTTTATGTTTCAAACTTTGTATATACAACATTCAAAGATGGGAGATTTCTCAGAATGCTACATGGCTCCCATTGCGCACTCTGCACAACTCTAACAGTGACGCAATTCAGCCTATGCAAAGAATGCTCCATACACTTTATTGTGGCTCACTTTACACTCCAAATAATGCAGTTGTGGAGTTTTGCTGTCCCGCTGACATGTGCTTAAATAGGCATTTGTTTAAGAAGCCGTCTTCAACGTTGTCATATCATGGATGCAAAATTTAAACGAGTTTATAATCCTTATCAATAAGGCTTGTGGACCTTTAAGCCATATGGGTACAGTTTCAGGTACTTTCGAAAAATATGCTGACAGGACGTATATGGTACATTCATCTCTGCTGACAGTTGTCTTTAACTTTTCGTAGGACTTCTTGTCATGGCTTCAGAGATAGCTGCTTCTTGCACTGGGTTTATCCTGCGATCTCCTGCATCCTTTATAAACAAAAACTGTTTTTACAAATGTTCGATACCAAAACATTATGGAATCTTATTTGGGCACATTACGCACACCATACGCACGTCGAAATGTTTAACACACTCAAATTTAGCATATCAAAGAACGCATTGCACTTCCTGTTGATTTATGTCGCCATTCCAAACATCATTTTCATTTTTCATTATGCATTGTTGATTTTCATTCTTGTTATGTATGTAAACTGCCATCTTTTAAGCAAAATATTAACTGAAAGAAATGTATCATGTTATCATATTAACTTTTGTAGTAATATTTAATATTATCCATACGCAAACGGTTCAACCTACTATATACCACATTTGTGGAGTATGATATACAAAATATATAAACAATGTAATTACACATTATTTATATTTTGTATAGTATAATAATTATTATAAACGGTTTCTATTATTGGTTAAAATCGTTAATAAAATAGCACACAATAGCACTAGATGCATAAAATTACCATTGCGTCATAAAATTCTCATTGCTATAATGCTGTCATGGGCTGAATATTGTTACGATAATTACAGAATAATATAACATTCTCATAGACATGTTCATGAATGTGAAAGTGGAAAGTGCAATTTGACACATTTAACATAGAAAATGCAGGAAATTTACATTTCGGCAGATCTGTAACTACATTACGGCCTGATGATTCTTCTGTTTTCTCAATCTTAATACAATTCAATTAAGTAAATAAATAGGTTAATATTAGCTGTCAAATGAATTATTAACCTATTCTGAAATATATGTTAACACTAAAGTTGATTCTGAATGATGCTAATATGTTTACTATACATCCATTTAATAAATATATTGTATAAAGCATCATAAGATTTTTTCGGTATTAGTGACAATGCAGCGCTTTCAGCTTGGACTAAAGTGTTACGGTAATGGTAATAAGAGGTTTAACTTCAGATTAATTAATTAGAAAATCGACAACATAGTTTTATTTATAATATCACATAATTATTGCTAGTTTCGCTGGTTTCCTTTTTTAAACATTTACGTTTATATTATAAATTAATATAAATTAATATCATAATGTACTAGTACTATTGTTTCATTTGGGACGAAGTAAACGAAAATATGTTGTTTCCTAATTATGGAAATGGATAGCTTCGGGGTGACGTTGGTGGTCTTTTGTTTTTATGTTGGTACGTTTACATTTACGGGTATTGTGTTATGTTAATAGTACTGAGTAATATTTAATAATGGAAATGCATTTTTCTGCATTTTACACCTAAAATAGTAGCTAATGTATTTCGTTTTATTTTGTCTTTTATATATTTATCTTTGTGCTTACAGGCAAACCCTGCTAAACATAAGAATATACTATTTCTTGTTAATATCCATAATTTGGTATTCTAATAATTAAATGGAATGAAAATAACTTAAAATATTCGCAATCTGAATTTGTTTCTTAATAATATTTTTATGTAATTTCTATGTTTCTATTTTAAGGTTCAAAATATCCTTTAGACTTGGGTGATTAAAATTTTCAAATGCATGTACATAGTAGAAAAGATCGTGTTTATCAGGGATATTTTATTATATAGATGCTACACAACAAAGGAAAGATTTGTGTGCAGGAAGTGTCAGTAAAGAGGACTGGATCGAAATACAATAGGAAACAGACTAGAAACACATTTATATTTTGAACTTGCCATTTTATAAATAGAGATCTGGTGTTAAAAATGATTATTGTGTAGTTTAAATTACTGCCCTCAAAAACTACATTTGAATAATTAGAAGCGATGTACGTATTATATTTATTAATTTACTTTATTTCACATATTATATCCTCTCTACGTGTTTAAGAAGTAACGGAAAGATTTGTTGCTACAAATCTTTAAATTTTCTAAGGTTTATATACATTTAAGCTTATTATTACTATATATGAAAGACGCTTTCATTGTAATTTCCTGCATCTGAGAGATACTGATAACAGTTATGTTATAACTTTTTTTTTTTTGAAATTACAAACCTTCGTTTTTTTTCCACAAACAGTGCATGAAATAGAAAAATGTCCTCTCTTCCTGCAGTTGTTTGGCACAGCAGTATCTACTCTCCTGCAAATTCTTTCGTTTGAGGCTAGGACAGTAACCTTTTCTTTCACACATTTTGGGGAAGATTTGAATTCATAACACAAAAAATTTTTCTATAAACATAATGATTATATGTACTAGAACTTAGTTTGAATTCGTTTCCATAAGTAGTCTGTAATTTCTTGGCCTACTATAATGTGCTAAGGTTTTAAGTTTAATGTAGGATATGAGGAAACTTGAAATAGCCAAAGGACCAACCAAGAAGACGGAGGTTATTACTGATGAGAGGCGTAGATCAGACGTCAAAAATTGAACAAGTCCGCACTTTACCATCTTGAAACGTAAAAACTGGTGTTCGCGTGGCTATGTATGGGAGGTGTGTTATAAAATTACTGTGTAAACAAAGTAATAATATTTTCGTGTGATTTATTGTATTTTTTGGTATGGAAAATATAAATTATTTGATGTGATGCGAGAGAGAGAGAGAGAGAGAGAGAGAGAGAGAGAGAGAGGGTTAGATGTGTTCAATGTAACAGAAAAAAACACCTATTCTTACGTTCTGTTATTTACATTTGTTTATTGGGTCAGTTTTTGTAGTGTGTGAAACATTGTGCTATCTACATCTGTACAAATCACATTGAGAAAGACATTAGACTTTTCGTTTCACTATTAAATTCAAAAATATACAACTTAGAATACAGTAATCAACTATGAAATAATGTGTGCTACTCCTATATAAGTGATTACTGAAAGAAAGTCTGATATAATCATAAATTTATTTCTAGATGTCTGTTGCAAAATTCGCAGTTTTTTATTAAATTACTGTTAGCGCTTAAGTCTTACTGTTTCGTCCCTGGCTTCTTCATGAGTAACATTTTGTTTCTAAAAATTAAGAGTTTGTTTGCTTTATTTACGGACGCTCTTTAACATTTGAGGTTATCAGCGTCCCATTCAATTCAGGGCGTGAAACGGCCGACAAATTTTGCTCAGAGGCCTCTTCTTTCAGGCTTGAGGTTCTTTTTCGTGCCGTAAATGTGCGACACGGGACGGCTTTACTTCCCTTCCGAAAGAAGCCATACTTAGGATTTTTACGCCCCGAAAAACCCATCGATCCTGCCCGGATTTGAACCCGCGATCTTGGGTTTAGAAAGCAAGTATGGTTACCACTACACCACCAGGACCGACTAAATTAAGAGTAAGTATTGGCGAGCGTTTACATACTTTCTGGCACTGCCACATTTTTCAGATTTATTTCATGTCCCGTGATGCTTGAGCAGGGATTTCCTCAGGTTCAGGTTCGTCTTACCATGAAATAAGTAATAGAATCATAAATGCAGTAAATATAGTTCATTCTTTAAAATCATGAAAATAAAGCTTGATATTCCAACAGTAGCAAAGAAAAGTAATGATAAATGAGTAAATACTCATTGTAATAAATAAATTGGTTGGTAATAATTTTATAATCATTATTTTTTCCAAGTCTGCTGTTTAATAATTTATTTCGACATTGCCATTACTTCCTAATGTGATCTTTCTTGGCTACCATAGCCGTAGAAACTTGAAATAGATGCTGAATAAAATTAGGATACGTCCAATGATGAAAATTGTTCTTGTAAAACAAATTCTATGAAGCAGCGCGAAGATGATTCACATAAATGAGCAGAAAACCCAAATATAAACGACTTTTTTGAAACTGTACTTACATTTATATTCTAGTTATAAATATATAAAAGAGAAAAAATATATAACTTATTATTCCTGCTTTTCCTTACAGAGCAATAGGGTTTCTCTTAATTGTTATGAAACAACTTATCCAATGTGGAAATCGATTTGCAAGTGGCATCTTTGCAATGGAGAACTACACAGTTCATTTGCTCCTTTCAGTCTGCTTTCATTGCTTTGAAGAATTAGTCATTATTACTTGAAAGCATTATTAGCGAAAAATAGCTCCTGTAACATTTACCACAGGCTGAGTGGTTAGACAGTTCGCTTCTCGCCGGGTCGGGTACGACCCAGCGGCAGTAAATGGGGCGTCCGCGGGGTCTGGTCAGGTTTTCTCCAGGTCCTCCGGTTACCCCTGCCATTCATTCCATCGCTGCTCCATCGTCACCATCATCTACCGTAAGTCCCCCTGTTCCCTGTACGCGCAATGTAAATAGATACGCTATGCTCTCTACCGCGCCATCACAGAACACCGAAGTCTAGTCAGCTGGTGAATTGGCATTAGAACTTTATAGCAACCTATGCAGAGTTTTTCGAAATAATCTACTGTTGCACACAAATTTACTTATTTATATTAGTGAATACTTATGAAGATAAGTGCAATGAGATCCAAGGTTTCTTCAGTTAAAACTTGCGCTTTTTTCTTCTTTTTTGCATTCTTTTCTTTAACATCAAAGCTATTTCTTTGTTTTATACAAACTTTAGTATTGTGAAAAGATTTTAAATGTTAATGTAAGAAGTATTTCATCAAAATGTCTCCAAAGGTTTTGACAGATCCTCACACCCACGCATACCCAAGAGTAAGTGCCCTTAGATAATAAATATATATATATATATATAATATAAAATAAAATATATAATATAAAATATAAAATAGCAAACTGGGACATTTCATGTTACGAAAATGCATTCATGGCTACCTGGACGTTTGACTCTATGACAATGGGGAAAAGGTTGCCTTTTGTCATCTTTTATGTTTCTTCTGCTGATAATGACTAGAGCGATGGGTCTCTGTATATAACAAAGCTAAGTGCATGCAGGTGGCCGAACAGTAGATCCTTTATATCTTAGTTGCTTCAAATTTCGTTGAAAAGTAGGAGGGAGGAACAGGTGTCAGCGATAACGTTATCACGTCGTATGATGAGGAGCATTCCAATAAAGTGCCAGAAAAGTGACAGATCTAAAATAAGCGCGTTTGGCAGCTCAAGAACTCGCCAATTATATTTAAATATTTAAAAGGCTCAGGTAAACCGTGGGCGCTGTGCTGTAGACCCCACATGGCGCTTTGAAACCACGTGGCGACGTTTGGATTTCATATATGAGAAACAATCTAGCAAAAAAGCATGTTTTCGTTTTCGTTTTTCTACCCGATAGTTTTTATCAGTTGGAAGCCTCAGTTCAGATCAGGAAGTTAAGGCAACACGACACTTCTCAGTATTACATTCGGTTCATTCACATATACTTTTTCCAGGCTTACGTTCGACTCACTCACATATATGTCCTTCAGTCATACTCTCGCTCAAGCATACATATATTTCGTTCGTTCTCTGATCACCAAACCTTTACCAGCGGCAGTAGACGAGAGGCACACAGATGCAGCATATTTAGCAGGCATCAACAAACCAGGTGGCCGATAACTAGGGTAGTGTGATTAAACATTTCAATGCGTTTAAATGAAGCAAGGTCGTGTGATTTAAACTCCCTTCTCCATCTCCCTCATCGCGTGACCAATAAAACCACGAAAGACGATTTCGGGCCGCTGAACGACTCGGGGTATGAAATGCGGCCTTCGTTCCAACGACTACATCAACACCAGCGTATAAAAATCGCTTCAACTCTGGCATCCAACGTAGAAACTTGCTTCAAGATAGTGGCTGTAATCTGTAAAAATTTAAGAATAACACTGAGCAAGTGCTTTGTTCGCTGGGAATCGCAAAGCATTCGTAATCTCTATGGTATAGAAATACGAATTCGGCCCTACGGATTTTTAAGTTAAAGTCAGAACGAGAACTACCTTTACAGGGATGAAATGAAGCATTGTATCGCCATCCATTTATCTGAGTCCCGCTTTATGCACCAAAATGATCACGGCAGTCGTGTGCTGGTAAATCACCACACTATTAGCGATCGGCAAAACAATAGATACACACACATTCTTATAAAGCAAGGACACGTGAGATAATAAATAGCATAACAAATGAGCGGGCAGGCTAAATTAGTCATTAAACACTATTAATGTGCATATAAAAGTTATAGAAATTGAAATTGATCCTCGTTTGCTGCAGAAGGGATGTTTGTGGCTATTAAAAAATTATGATTCACACGTTATAACTTCGCTTCTAAATGTATTTTATTTCTTCTAATATATTTTGCAGTTCATCTAATAACTGTAACTAAAATTTGTACGTCATTGGGTCCAGGGATTGGCAGATCACAACACTTCACTAATTGCTCCCTAACCATGGAATTCAGCAATCTTAAGCATTGAAGTCCGAACTGTATGAACTGTATAGTCCATCTTGCCTGTACACATGGTACATTGACTGTTCAGTTAAATGAAGGAAAAAAAAATGTTCCGAGATTAAGTCATTGGCAGCATCAAATTTTCACGGTGAAAAATGGGCCAACAATTTATGTATTTTAATGATTTTAACGTTTGTTTTTATTACTGAGGCATCAAAGGCAATAAATATTCATGATACATGAGATGAAAGGATAAATTTGATAAGGAAAGCTGCGAACAAAGCCGTCCAGATCCAAGTGTAAAGCATCTCCGCCATTTGCCATTGATGAGGATTGAGAAAATTTTGGAAAAATACGCCGGTTACGGAGGAAGGTACTGGTGAGAATTGAACCCCAAAGCTCTCGGTCACCCACATCATTATTATTTGTATTGTGCTTATGTTACGAAAGAAACACAAATTTCATATACACATATCGTATATCATATATAAATATGGATTTTCAGCTGCCTACTATCAATTATTTTGAGTGTTTGCTCAGTCAGAAAATGTATCCATGCCTCATCACAGATAACACATATTATAGGTCTAAAACACCTCATTTACGCACCTTAAAAATCGGCTGTAAAATGTGAACTATTTTGTGCGACCTCTATTTTTGTAATCTTAAAAGGGCGTCATTTCCAAAATTATAACTAAAAATGTTTTAGCTCTATACCTTTGAATTTGCTTACTATTTTACTAGTTATTCGGTCTTATATCATGCCATTCATTTATCTGGGTGTCACGTTCCCGGAAGAAGATAGTCGCGCGCGCTACAAGCCTCCCACTTAAAGACGGTTATAATTAGGTGTCGGCAGATGCCGTACAGTGCTCTAGTAAACTGAATGTTCCTTGTCTTTTCTAGGCACCTGTGCTGTTTGTGTTGTGCTTAGGAGATTTAATAAATAATAACTTAGGTCGATGTAGCATGTAAGAGCCAGGGGCTCCCCAGTGTAAATATATGTAGACGTTTTAAAGCTTAAAGGTATGAAGTAAAAATCATTTTTTTAATCCAAAATATACCTGTTCTGTCTGACAGATGACAAAAATAAATGACTGGAAAATAGTTGAGCAAAGAAAATATTAACATAAAAAGAACTAGTTAACTGAAAACTTTTAAGTCGCCGAATGCTTTTGATTTAATATACTTGAACAAGATGTTTAATTAAATACTATTTCTTTTTTATTATGAACAGCTAAATAAATGCTTGACTGCTTCAGTGATATCCAGTGATATTACCTGAACATATCAAACTTAAGTAAGGTTATATCATAATTACTTGCTGTAAACATTTTTTCATTACCAGTAACTAATTTTTCTATTTTAAATAATATTGCAGTATTGAAACAAAATTATTGACTGTATATGAATTACTATATACAGAAAGGTGGCATGTCCACTTTTTTGTGAAAATAAGTTGTATAGTTAATTTATTTGGGTAAAATCAATCGGTAACGCTTGAGATTCGCATTTAGGAGGTTTCGAGTTCAATTCTCGTTGGTACGGCTAGTCTTGCCTTGAGTTTTTTCGTTGTTTTCCCTTAAACGAAAGCTTGGATGGATATTTACATTTCACGAATTTCTCTCTTTCCCATTTCATTTCGTTGGATCTGCTATAGGGTGGGGAATGCCAGGGTAAGGGGGCTGAAGCGGCATGATAATGGCTTGAGCTTTTAAAAGTTTTCTGTACCAGTGTGGGGAACGGACATCCGGTGTCGTCCTCACCGCATCCCTTTCTCCTGGAAGTGCCCTCATTGGGGGACATAGGCACAAAGGGCCAGCCTTGAGCAATACTCAATCACCGAAAGTGTCTTCCGGCATAGAACATCCGTCCACATCACTCTATATAGAAGGAAAACTTTTCTGATAATTAATAAAAACATAAAGCATAAAACATCTGTTTGATGCAGAAAATGATGTCTTGGATATGTACCTTTTCTGATATTGACTTACATTTCGTGAGTGATAGCATTGACGTTTATTCTGATTTTATTTGAAAATAGCTTCATTAGATGGATAAGGAAGATTGAGTTCTCGAGAAAAAAAAGAGAAGGAGAATTACGAAACGAAATACGAAATGCTAAAGTAAAAGATGAAATTGAAATGGCAAATTTATTCAGCAAGGAACTAATATATAAACTTTGCGTACAAGTATAACCTAAAATATTGTATTACCTACTTTAATGACATATATTTTAATAAATAAAGAGATTGTCTTGTACCAATATATTTAAATTATAAAGCAATGAGAAGACTAAAACAATGCATTGAATATTTAAGAAACTGGAGAGGGTTTTAATTTATGCAACATAAGAGAAAGTTCAATGAGCACAAAATATGAACAAGATCTGCACATACCAAGGATTAAATAAATGGAATTGGAGAGGAAACGACAAAGAAATATAATATATTTAAAAGACTGAATGTTTAACACTTTGTTCTCTGTGAAACTTCTTGCATAATAGCATTTGTGCAAGCTCATGCTGTAACACTAAAACAAGTTAATCCATTAATAAACTTCTGAAAGAGTAGAAATCAGCTATTGATAAGCGTGAGAAAACCTACTAATGCTATTAATTCTAAATAAGTATGCCTACAAATTCATGAGTACATTTCATTGTTACCTACAATGTGGGCATTATACAGGAAAGCTATATGTAGTTTAGATATACATTTTTGTAAACAATGTATGATATATAAATGAAAAAAGTCCTGTTTCTAAAGTGAAATATCGGTTCTATTTGCTTTAATTTAAAAAAAAAATGTCTCTAAATAAAGTTTTATTGACAGGACGATATTAAAGACGGGAAATATCCGTAGTGTTTACTTTACAAGAAAACGTGCTTTCCAGTTTGCCAATGAAATGTATAAAATAATATTTTCTGCTTACAAATTCCATCAATATAGTCTCGATGAGTGATTTTCTTAGTTATCTTGCAAATTTAAGTTCAGGCTTGGAAATTGGGTTCAAAAATATATTAATCAATTTTATTAATTATAAAATCAGCATACTCTTGGAAGGTTTCTATTATAAAATCGAAAATGGAAAACCTGAATAAATGCAGAAATTGTCTTCCATCTGCATATTATACTCTACTCTGAAATGTGTTAGTTGATTGGCCCAGTGAGTAGGCTGTAATTTGCAGGAAGAATAAGGAATTTGGATATAACACTTTATTTTGGGGAAAAAAATTGACAGTTTTATTATTGTTGATAGCTTGCAGTTCAAAGTAGATTGTACATTGTTAAGTTAAGAAAAAAAATTATATCTAAGAGTAAATGTATGTCTTAAAATATACTTAACAGAGCTTTGTACTATTCATAATAAATATATGTAAATGCAGAAAGTTGACATGATCTATTAATTTAATGCCATAATTAACAAATACGAACCTTTTAGAGTGGTATTAATGACTTCATTTATAATTAAAAATATTTTCAATGTTTTTTAAAATCTAATAATGCATATAACAGAAATGAAAAAGTTGTTCGTCCTTTCTCTAAAATGTTGAAAGTGGACATGTAACCTGCCTGCACTTAGCGATTCATATGTTTGTATATTTATTAATGCATATAACCTCATACAATACACGTATGTGTTAGATGGTACAGAACAGGTCAGACCGCCATGGCTGGCCGAGTTCGTTAAGGCGCGGACTCGGACTCGTCTGGGGTTCGAATCCCGCCAGGATCGTCCTCCCTGACTGAGGTTTTTTCCAGGTTTTCCTCAGTCCTCGTAAATGTCAAATGCCGGGTAGGTAACCTAAACTTAGTTCTGGAACATTTCCTTCCTTAAAAATAACCCTTTCCTAATATATCATTTCATCTCATGTAACATACTGTCTACCGCCTGTGGTGCCTTGGTAGTAAAAACGGGCGTTAAACACTATTCAAAAAAAAAAAAAAAAAAAAGAACAGGTCAGAAATTTAACATAAAAGTTTCAAACTGCATAAAGTTCTTAACGACACGCGAAGTTATAAATTGATAAGGTCTAATGTACAATAAATATTAATAACCTGTTGGAATTTTCTACAAAGAACTAACTTGTCAAAAAAAAATAACTCGATAACATGACTACTCGAATGTAATATAACAGAAATTTGACCTCGAGCAGTATCCTTGTTATTTAAAAACTGATTTAATAATAAAATGAATAATCAAATAATTATTATATTGCTGACTTTTAAATAACCTTTTTCCCCATTGGTTTTAGTTTGAAGTAGTAATTTTCTGTACAAATTGATTCCATTTTATGGATATAGATATTTGATTTGCAGTACTTTGGTATGTTTTGATGTTGGTTTACATACCTGCTTTGTGTTACATTGTGTTCGTATACCTTTTCGTCCGTTATATGCAGTTTTCGTCCGTTATATGCAGTTTTCGTGTTATAAACTTGTTCTTGATAAATAAAATTGCATTATATATGTACACCTCCATTCGGTAATTGCAAATAAAAGTCGTATATTTGAAATATTATCGTCTTACGAGGAAACAAAAAACGGCGATATAAGGACGCTTTGCATAATAGCCTTAATATTGCTCTAAGTCGTAACATAATTTAGCTTGTTTGTGTTACCGTAAGAAGAAATCTACATATCTGTGGCATCCATCTTAGGAAGGCGGCTATGAAATAAAACTTTAACGATGATAATCGCAACATTCTTAGCGGATTTCTATTTGTAGTTAAATGTTTCAATTTAAGGTTGTATATAATTTATAATTAAACTGATATTTTTGTGTTATTACAACTTAAAAGATAACAGACTCTATGTATCTATTGTAACAGTGGCATTTATGGATAATAAAGAAGGCATTGGTATGGAATATAAACTACAATTTTACAATTTTACTGTAGTACTACTGTTCTTATTAATGTTATAAAATAAAAATGTATGGCTAATTTAAAATCTATTAAAATAAAATAATAAGTCTAAAATGCAATACAAATGGTAATTACATTTTTAAAAGAATTAATCTATGAGAAAAGGTTTACATCGCGTCATTTCCTAAAGGCTTCAGAGAACGACATGATATCGTTAATATTGGTAATATTATTTAACGCCAGTGAACGCTTGTAAATTAGTTTAAAGATCGTTTTGTGATGTGTTAGGCACATGAGGCTTGATACCCGTTATCTTAAGTTGTAAGCCTCTTCTTTATTGCTCCAATCGTTGACGAATTTATTGGAATAACGTGCTTATTTTTCTAGTGTTCTGTTTATTATCTATCAGTGCATTTCTTCATATTTCTAGCTGTTTGTTTAATAGTTAAGTGTTATTTATTGTACAATAAATTATTTCATTTATATGTGTATGTTTCATAGAAGTTTAAAAAAGAATCTTTTCTCTGAGCAAGAAAAAATAAAGGCAATATAAACAAGATTAGAGGGTAAACAGGGCATAATCAGTGCAAATATGAAAGGAAAGAGGTCCCTTATAGTCTTTCCTATATAAATCAAGAAAACCTTTACGTTAAAAGATAAAATATGCTAAGTTGCGAGGATCTCAGCACTGAAACGCAGCTGAGATCATCTGGGATGACCTTACTTCTTTTCTTCCGAAAGATGTTGGTCTCAGCTTGGGGCATTCGGAGCGTGGGAAAGATGCTTTATACGTGCGTTCTGATACTGTCAGTCATGCAAATGCTAAACTAGTGCATATCTTAGCCATGTTTAGAGATCTTTGAAACAGAACCTTTTCCGACGAAAGAAACACTTGCGACGCTGGGAAACTTTGCAGTTGTTTTCAACTGTGATTTTAATATATGTAAAAGTTAAAGGAATAATCCTTACACTCCTCTCTTTCTTGGGTTATTGACTTATTCATAAACTAACCAATACTGAATATGCATCACTCCAAATTAATTCACGTTCTAAGCGAAACAGTATTTAATTACGGTCTATAACATAAGATAAGCTAAAGCAAGAAATAAATGTAACCGTCACATCTACAAAGGATTCGTCCCAGGTACGCATTTGGGAATCAGGCTAAATAAACCTCTGTTGGACCGGAGAGAAAATTTCTTCTACCTCTGCCAAGAGCAGATCCCTTCAGAGGCAGGTTGCCTCTGCGACAGACAAGGACATGGCCACAAACGTTTTTAGAAAGCGATACTGACCATTCCTCGACAATTAAACATTCAAGAAAGTTTCATGTAAAACCTTAACAAGAAAATATAGAACTTTATTTTAAGTGTTGTCCGGAATATTCACTTCAACTTTTCAACTTGCTGAATAAACACATCAAAATGGATATTTTTGCAGACATCCTTAAGTCTTTGAATTAGAGATAATTTACTCAAAATATTCAGTATTGGGCTGGTTACATGTATATATCGATGGGTCTTAAGCCATTTCCTGAAGTGAAGGAAAATATGGAAATCACTGGGTGCGAGGTTTGGTCATATGGTGGATGCGTAAAATTCCTCAAATTCCTGAACATTGCTGACATTTATTTGTTTGATTTGTTTATGGGCGTTATTTAATATCTCAAGTCATCAGCGTCCCATTCAATTCAAGGCGTGAAACGGCCGATAAATTTTACTCAGAGGCCTCTCTTTCAGCCTTGAGGTTCTTTATCGTAAAACTACAATACCCACCGCTTTATTTCCCTTCCAAAGGAAGCATACCTATAAAAAAAAGTCATCAACCTTGACCGAGTTTGAACCCACGACCTTGGGTCCAAAAGACTCTGTTGACATTGTAACTGCGGTATTACGTATGAACGTGCATTGTCATGAAGGAAAACAATTGCTGATGACAGGTTTCCACATCTCCGGTTGTGAATAGTATGCCTCAGCTTGGAAAGCGTTTCACGAAAATTTTGTGCTGTAATTTTATCCCCAGCTGCATAAAATTCACAATGACACCTATTTTATCTCAAAATATAGCGGTCATAATCTTTCGTGCTGAACATCTGTTTGAATGGCACCACTCTTTGGATTGTTGTTTGTTTCATCATCAAGAAAAAAGTTCATCTTCTATCTCGTACCACCCTAAAAATGCATGTGCAGCTTCCATCCTTTCGTTTTTGTGAGCAGCAGTCAAAATTCTAGGGACCCAATTTACGATATATAAGATTTTAGGCGACGATTCTGAACAATGTACTCAGTGAGAAGTATGAAAGTTTCGTTACAAAAGCAATGTTTGCTCAAATCCATCCGTCCGAATTAGACCTCCCGCTTCTCTCATCATGAACATTGTAAGGCCCTCCTTAAACTGACGACGTTGCCTTTTTCTTCACTATTACAGATGACCCATAAACGTCGCGCATCTCACGGTGAATTTCTCCAGCACTCTTCCTTTGGACTCATCGAACGGAATTCACAATGGCGAGATTATTTATTCAGTCATTATAAATCAATAACTCCCAAAGACGAACGACAATAAACTGATTAGTTGAAAACAATATGAATAATAACAAGCTAATAATAGTGCAATCTACCAATTGTTGCCAACTTTGTTTTACAATTACCAGCCTTTACTTTAGAAATTCGCCCTGTATATTAAACTTTGTTATTCGCTAATAACAATGTTACTTTTTTGTATCGGTTTAAACATTGTAACTTTAAATATAGGTTTCATTTGCTGATTTATTTATTTTCTTATCTAACGAAATTTAAACATACGTATAAAACTTTTTTCTAAACTATGGATCAACTCAGCTGTTATTAAGCGACAAGTCACAGACCTGCTCAGCGTAGCCTATTTGTTTTTGTAATAAATTGAGTAGAATGATAAAGTCTACTATAGGTTTCATTTATGCCCAATATCGTTGACATCTGAATGCCCACAAAACTTTTACATTAACTAAATCTGAAAATCCATATTTCTTATCCATTATTCATTATGTGTCATGAAGATTGCGTGATACTCCATCATCCGGCTCTTATTATATACTTTGTCATTGTATTTCCATATTCACATTGGAAGGATGTGAACTGTTAGTCGAGAAAGGTATTGTTTCATGAAAAATGTTATATTGTGTTATTTTTATTTTATTAGCAGATATTTTATATTTAAGCACTAGTATAAAGGCAATAGCAAATAAATATATCCAGATAATATAATCGATTAGAATGTAAAATAAATTTAGCTTTGTTAAGTTGTATTTTATTGTAGTGTCAAATATGCAAACTAGCAAAGAAAATATTGATATAGCTATTGCCTTTTAAATACATTTTAATAGCGGAAAAGCTAATTTAAGAAATATACTTAATTGCAAAAAATGTACATACTCTAAAAAAAGTTCTTCTCTTTGTAGTAGCAAAAAAAATTTACTAGTTTTTAATATAAAATTTAATTTGTTCCATTAGAAGCCTTGAAGATGTTGTCCCAACATAAGCAGTAAACATTTGCTTAATAATTCTATAATTTTTTCTGAATAACTTTGTACGAAGAAAAAATAGTACGTTAGACCATAAAAGATCGATTCGGCATGCTATTATTCTGCTGGAATTTAAACTTATGTAAAACTTCAGAGAAAGTTTTTATTGCAGGATATGCTGAAAATATATGATCGATTTCAACATTCTAGTCAAACGACTAGGTATAGAAAAGCAAACAAAGAAAATACTGGATATGTTACAATGCACCTAAGTGAATTTCTGAGCCAAACAACAATTCATGGATTGAAGTACCTTCTTCCAAACAAAACTCATTCTGCAGAGAGGTATGTGAAAGTAGATATTGTATTAGTGAACAGGTAAGACATGAGCAAAACACTTGGTTGCGCAGTAACAAACTTGGAGGTGGGAGGCAACATGATGTGTCTGGTGTGCTTCACAAAACAATTGTCGGATTCAGTTATATTTAGCTTAGTTTTACAGTTTAGCTATGGAAGGCAAGCAGCGTTTCTAAGTTATTTTATTGCAAGGTGTTCCAAAAGATACTTTCCACACTATACGTATAGTTCAGCTTTTCCGCTAAATCCCCCTCTTTCTCCTCGGTTTTTTGCGGACGGTATAGACAGCTGAACCCACTCCCTATCTCTGCGCGTGTTTTGCTCATGTCTTAACTGTTCACTAATAATATAATTAGCAGAACAAATACATATATACGAATATAGCTCTGTATCTGTAAACAAACAAAATACTTGTATTTCTCTCTAATCTGAAGGTATTAACATTATAATAATATTCTTTGATCCAAGCAAATAATACGTAAAGGTAATTGAATTTAAATAATTGGAACAGTTTTGTACTAACTAATTACAATATTTACTCATGTTTATAAGAAATATCCTTGCAAGTTACATCTAAAAAACTGGTTTATTAGTTCTTGACATAAAAACATATTAACATTCTGCAACTATATATAGATATATTTTCAAAATATCTCTGTAGCCAGTTTCATTCAACGAGAATGAATCTGGCTGCTCTATTAGGTAAGGCAATACTGAAATTAAAACATGTCCAGTCATCAATTCTCTGGTAATCGAAGCGAAGGCGGGTACTATAACGATGATAGGCCATCCTCATGACGTCACGAATAACCGGTCTACACTGCAGTTGGGGCAGAACAACTAGAACGACGGTCTAATTCTAATGCTCTAAAAGTTTTGTATTCCCCCATGTCACTCAAAGATATTCTGAAATTGTCTGTCTCCATTTTCCACTCGTTTTTGACATCTGCTTGTAATTCTTCATTTTTTCTAATAAATTAAATTGGGCTCTTAATGGGTGTTATCTTCGGCTAAAGTGTGTGCATTTGTCTTGTAAACTTTTATCCGTTAATGTTCCTCAAAGATGATACTGTATTAACTAATTTATGAATTGCAGTAGAACTCGATCACCTGGGAATTTTTGTTCAAAAAAATCTTCTTGATAGCACGGGACATACGAATCATAAGCTTGTTGCGGAATAGAAAAATAATTAGGCCTAGAATTTGTTATTTAGTATTCTTGCAGATTTTACTGTAGAATTAAATACGACACCGTGTTGCCTGAGACTCGAGGCCAAAGTAACAATTCTCTTTCTTGCACTACTCGTGTAGCGCGACTGGCCTTGAGCAATGACTTATCAGCCGACGGGGTTTTCCACTACCGCATTGGTCATCAATTCAATTCTAAATATATTTTGACAACACGCAAACATGTTAAGGTGCATTTACATATTTCTGCATGGAAATATTTATTCAATTATTGTCATTGGTTTTAAAAATATTAAATGTTTTATAAATATATTATAATTATTAAAAATATATCAGCTGCCCTCTGTTATTAAAGCTAACTTTTAAAAATATAGTTTTTGTTCTGGTTACCTTATACTAGTATAAAATATAAATCACTTAATGTTTTATTCAGTACTAATAATATTACTTAACATGTTTTATTTTTTTATTTCATATTATCATATGTTATAACAAAATCCTTTACAAATGTTTAAATTTTAGGTGTTTATTCAGGAAAAGGTTATATTGGTCAGAAGCTATCAAGTATAGAACTTAATGTACTAAAAGATGTGAAAAGAATGCTATAAAGGAATTAATTGAAGGACACCTTCAGCCTGCGCATAAACATTTAAATTTATACATTGGGGCCTAAGAAATTTCCAAATAAATTATATAAACACTTAAACATTTAACTTCATGAAGACACAAAATAAATCGTTTTAATATTTTACAATGATTTCAGTACATCTTTGTCTTCATAGTTAAAGCTTAAAGTTCATTGTTGCTTTCAGCGGGCAATTCATGACGTCAGCTTACATTTTCGTGCTTTAATACAGACAGATTCCTTAGTTTTCATTAATTGTATGACCGACTACTGCCTTAAGCATTGTTTCCTGCGTGACCAACCAATGACAGACTTGAGAAAAGTTGTTTCTTCTAGTTATATTTGTGCTTCAAATTCTACAACACTAGATATTACATGTTTAATATCTTCCCATTTTAAGGTTTTGTAAGCGCAGTTCTCGACACTTCCTTCACAGAGCATTATGATTGTCGGCAATAGGAACCACCTACTTGGTGTGCATGCTTTGGCAGCACTTCCAAACTGAGTCCACAATGATCTCCATAGAAAAGGACTATCGCAAATGGTCAGCGTCTTTTCCTGCTGTCACTATGTGCTATGGGAATAAGGTCAACGATACTCGTGCAGCTGAGGTTATTTATTACAATTAATGTTACTCTTAGCGTCTCGATTAAATCATTCTCTTTTCGTTGGTCTATTTCTTTTTTCTTTTCTTTTCTTTTTTTTTTTTATAATTTGTGCGATACTTTTGGTCCATAATTCATGAAATCTTCATATTTGGATCTGATGCAACTTACTGAAAAAAGGAAAACACAATTCAAGTAATTAATTATGTATTGGTTACTTTATGGTTATATTATACCTTTTTCGTTTTATTTGTTTTTTGTTTTAAATAACTTCAAAGTAAATAACTTGTCTTTAGGCTTGTAGATTATAATAAAAGAATTTACAACATTCACTTATATGAAGACAGAACAGAATATTAATTTATTACGAAAATATACCACCAAACACAGTTATTGAATACCCTAAAAAGAATAAGGTGTGCACTCAAACTGTTTAGGGTACTTCCGACTTTTGCCATTTATGAAGACTGAGAAAAACCTGGAAAAACTCTCAGGTAGGATGATCCTGGCGACAATTGAATCCCAGACCGGCTCACGAGTCCGTGTGTTAGCGATCTTGGTCACAAATGTGACACCCATATGATCATATACAGAGCGACCCAATGAACCAACTAGCTGGTTTTTGTTTCTACTAGGCAAGAGCGGAGCTCATTACCGTCTACTGGTATCGCACATAGCGCTGATATAATCCTATAACAGTTTTCGTAGCTTTTTTAAAAAAAATTATTTACCAGGAGGTGCCGAAACAGGCCACATCAATGTTCAGTTATTTTTTGCCCTTCTTTAAAAAAACTATCCATCACTCGCTGTAGTTAACATTAAGTAATGCTAGTTATTTCCTGGTATTTTGTTTCAATTCTTCCAAGGAATGTGGGTTTGTCTTGTATAAGGTATTTTTAATTTATTCTAGAGATAAAAATCACAAGGTGTTGAATCAAAGGCCGAGGGAGCCCAAATCCTTACTGATAACTCTGTCATTCTTGTAACACTTTCAATTTCGCTCTTAAAAATTTTCGCTGTATGAGCTGTGGCAGAGTCTTGTTAAAAAAGAGGGAAAAAAACGAAATCACGCCCCCTGTCGATTAATTGTAGCATTGTATTCACTTGTGTATTTTACATGGTGTAACAATTTATTGTAGTTCTTTGCACAGAGCCATAAGAAATGCCTACTTCTAACAGACTCTTAAGTGATTTGGGGGGAAATTCACCAAACAAGCCACCTAATCTTTTTTCGGTGAGAACCTTGCGGCTCATAGGTTTCTTAGACTGAACACTATCCGTGACTATAATATGTTATAAAGATTATACATTGTTATATGGTCTAGAACTTTTACACCCGGGAATCTTTCTTCAAATGTATTTGAACTAGACGAGCTGATTGAGTCAACACATATATCATAAAATTAAATAAATGTTGTGCAGTAGAAAGTATATACTGAGCCATAATTAATGTTGAGATTAAATACAGAACAAACAGAACACCGCTCGTAATAACTAATGTGAATTCAACCTCTATCTGATTAGCACTGACAACCAAAAGCTAGCGACTTTGTTCCAATCAACGGTGGGAAATAGTGTTTAATGTTAATAGCTATGAAAATTACAGAGCAATTAAAGTAACGGAAAGTGAAAGCAATGAGTCTTTTTACAGGAAAAGCACTTCAACTGCAGAGCAAATCAAGGATTGTGCGTTTTACGGATATACCTATCTGGTCTGGAATGTGAGATCTACAGAGAATTGTAAGGGTATATGTTACGTTATATAACCAATATGATAAGTGAATAATAAATAAAAAAGAACAATGTTAATTCAGTAATTTTCTTATTTGTTTTGTTGAGACTTAAGAGTACACATTTGTCCTTCTTTTCATTGAACGTTTTTCATCTCGTGAAATATATATTAGCTGGTGTAAATGGCCCACTAGTTACCCTATAAATCATATTTTCATATGTTCTTATGTACTTTAGAGCATTTTCTACTTATTCCCTCATATTTAACCACTCTGTCGTTATTATTATTATTAATGATGATGATGATAATAATAATAATAATAATAATAATAATAATAATAATGTTTTGGTTAGATTTCAGTGCTGATTATCCGATATTGCATGCATTTTAAAACGTTCTCTCTTTGTGAGTCCAAATGGGTTTTTTTTTTTGTTTTTTTTTTTTTTTACAGTTTCTTAAGCATAAGATGCATTTCCAAAGTATTCCACTAAGCCTAAGATGCATTTCCAAAGTATTCCACTAAGCCTGCAGAAACAGCAGATAATTTTATTTGATATAAATGACAGTCATTTATAATTAAATTTTAAACACATTTTCTGTTTAAAATTAACGTTTTTCACACAATTGTTATATATATATATATATATATATATATAGTTACAAAAATGCTATTTTCCAACGTTGCAGTAGATCTTGTTAAATATCTTGTAAACTTTATAGAGTAAGGCAATATATTTTCTTATTTTTACTAACTTAAATTAATGTTATGCTGCGCAGTTTTCTTTTGGACATTTCGGCAATCTAACAATTTCACAAAATGAATAAAATTATTTGACTAAAATTCCTTTACACATTTGTACGAAAACAAAAGAAAAGCTATGGGCGTACATGAACCAGTTTATCTTAAGCATTGGTGTTGCTTTTTCAGTACTACGTGCATTGCGATTTTCTGGACGCATATCGGAGCAGGTCTTTTAGAACTAGACGTTGGATGTAAGTGAGAACATCCTTCGTGTACCAACAGGTATTGGCATCCCAGAATTGCATCGCCTGAAACCCGAGCAACGGCACTGTCTCTTCTACGACGAGAAGGAACCAGTTTACTCCTTCTACCTCTGCAATATGCCAACCAGGAAACACCTCTCCTTACTTCTCTGTGACTGTGTTCCGTTCTTCTACAAAGCTATTGGTAAGTGCAGAAAACAATATTACTAGACTTAAGAAGGTTTAGCACCTTTCTAGTACTTGACTTATGTGACTCCATCTATTGTAAACAAGTGAGTTGAAGTCTACATATTACGTAAAAATAATGGCACTGACAAGGAAGGGTCCCTTTAGTCGCTCAAATTATATTAATATGCAGTGCATTTAACATAGAAACAATATATATCCACCACATACATTTTAGCTACCATGAACTATTGCAACAGTAGATATGTCTTCAAAGTTACAATGGAAATACTATGACTATTGAGAAATCATATGGATTATTTTGAAACAAATGGATTATTTGATACAAATAATCAATATTAATATAATATAAAATACTCGATAAGAGAGTTTGTTTTCTGAACTAAGATCAGAGTCAATATATATATGCAAGTCAACATACAAGCATGATCCAAGCAAACTATTTTTCGTAGTGTGCATATTTGATTAAAGCAGGTTGGTCACAATGCTCTGAAATATTTTCCCTTTTAACCTCTATCGAAGCAGCACTTCAAGGGCAGCAGAAAGATTTTTGTTGTAACTGCATCGGATAAAAATAAATTTGTTTAAGTTAGAGTGTCTCATTATCGAGAACTGTAAATAAATAAAGGAATGAAGACGTAAGAGCATATCTCTGTGTCATATTTAATTTTATTGCCAGAAGATGCCTTAATTGTATCTGGATTAATTTAACAAAAGTTTGTATGGACATGTGATGAAAATGTCGGCGGATTTACAATGCCGGTACATTCAGTTTTTTTTTTTTTTTTTTTTTTTTAATGAATTCAACGCTTTTAGGAAGTGTAGAGTTGTTCAGAAGTCAACCAAAACACGAAATTATTTTTTTTTCCTGTATTTTTGGTCACATTGCTTGTTCTAAGCAGATCGTTAAATCCCTCTTAGTCATATTAGCAGATTTACTTGCAAACTCCTTGATGTTAGGTAAAATGATATTAATATTTGTGGGAAAATAGTCGGTGGACTCCGATATAAGGGCATACATGTGGGGAAGCGGCATGCCATCCGTCACAATTCCTGGCATTATCATATAAGAAAGTGTGGTTGCCACTGTGGGTCCAGCCGTACCAAAGATTTGCCTGTTTTCCTTCACTGATTATTTCGTCCAGATCTTAACCCTTTATCAAGTCTTATTTGGTCGACATTAATGACTATATCTGGTGACAGATATTTACTTCAATAATAGGCATGATTTTTCTCTCAAATTCATGAACTTTTCGTTCAATATCATCAGCCTCTTCAACCAATCGCTTGCTGACTTTGTGGATTATGTTCCAATACATGATTGTATATTCCGTTTAAACTTTTTAACCATGAGCTTGAAGCTTAAAACAGTAGTGAATTGTGAGGGTGAATTCTCTTCTTAATTTACATTGCCAGATTCTTAATGTACTTTATGCATTGTGGTTTTCTGTCCCAGTGTTCAATCATTTCACGGTTTAGTTTATCAGTCAGGATGTTTGGACAACATTTTTTGAGCGTGATTTCAAATTTTTGTAACCCAGTTCTACTCTTTATTTTTCTTTTCTTTGCCAAGACTGTTTTAAATTGTAACAGTTCCTAGGGCCACCCACACTGAAATATAAATATATCTTTTATAAGTCCAATCATCATATTTTGTGCATTGTACCTATAATTAGTAATATAAATAATATTCATATATGTGTCGTAAGATTTGACTTCAATGTAAGAACTGTATCATCAGAAGGGAAAGTTTTTTGGTGTAGCTGTTTACGGGAGCCTGGAACGCTGAGGCCATAAAACTGCTATACAAAGGGAATAGTAAACCCAAG
The DNA here is from genome assembly GCA_030762175.1 of Metallyticus violacea. Taxonomy (NCBI): domain Eukaryota; kingdom Metazoa; phylum Arthropoda; class Insecta; order Mantodea; family Metallyticidae; genus Metallyticus; species Metallyticus violacea. Next base: position 53,777,482 of record CM060843.1, on the reverse strand, counting down.
GCCACTTTTTAAAACACCTTCTGTTGGCAAGGGTTAATAGAGCCAATGCCTTTTAAAAACATTAAGGAAAATGATCCCGCTAGGCGGTCTACAGTTAACTTTAAACCAACCAATGTAATTAAATATTTCAAACTTTCAAATACTAGCGGTTGGTATGAGTTGGCAGGTAAATTTAAACCACCCAATAGTAGATGTATATTTTGAAATTTTAAAGCAAGGTGCGAGACTTGAGCGTGCTTTTGTGACCACGTGGCTTAGTGAAGCCAACGATTAGTTAATTTGAATCGAATATATAAGGAGGCGTTTGCTCAGCTACGGCACGCAACTCTCACGCGCACTTGAAGTTTTACATATGGCTGAGGCACTCATCTGTATGTTTTAAATGCGGCAAGACAGGCTCAGTTCTAAGTTCTACATGACATGAGATACAGTTTAAGTTTGCTATGCTAGGACATCAGTTTTAGATTAGTTTGCCAGTTTAACAGCTCAGTTCAGATGTATCAGTTCATCTCCTTGGAAGTCGCATCAGCTCAATTTATATTCGACGTAGCTAAGGCTATTGTTTGCAGAATACCAGAGAATGCGAAAGATCTTGCTAATATATATTATCATACATAGTATGTCGCACCGCGTGATTATTTACACAGTTCTGTTGAGTACAAGTCACAAAATAGCTGGAGCATACCAAACTGCATCAAAGTTTCAGGCGAGGTGCCATATCTTGGGATAATCAAAGTTTCCATTGTTTTCCCTTAGTCGTTTAATCCATATCTTAAATGTATCAGGAAACTTCGTTTTTGTTTTTCTTGGAGGTGATGGCTGATAAGATGAACAGATGCTTACCTGGGACATACGCTGGTGACATTGCTTCATCCTCACGGTGCAATTTTTTCTTCATATGATGCCTCCTCATCGATTAAAAGAATACAAAACTCTTCTCTTTCAAAAAGCCGTTTCTTTATTTGTTGTAAAATAATACGTCCTTTTCTTGTAGGTGCATCTTCCGAAACACCAAAGTAGCCCGTCAACTGTTTCACAATGGCTGCCTCTATCACTGTATAAGAACAACATATTGTACAAAATGAACATCACTGTAAAGTGCAAACGCATTTTCACAGCTTAAAGACATGTGATCTACTCCAGCACACAAAACAACTCTCTTCCGGCCGCAGCTGCGCTGTTGGCAATGGAGTTCGAATTTTTTTTTTTTTTTTTTTGAATGATTTATTTATGGACGCTCTTTAACATCTCAGGTCATCAGCGTCCCATTCAACTCAGGGCGTGAAACGGCCGACAAATTTTGCTCAGAGGCCTCTCTTTCAGGCTTGAGGTTCTTTTTCGTGCCGTAAATGTACGACACGGGACCCACGGCTTTACTTCCCTTCCGAAGGAAGCCATACTTAGGATTTTTACGCCCGAAAAAATCCATCGATCCTGGCCGGGTTCGAACCCGCGTTTTGGGCATAGGAGGCAAGTATGGTAACCACTACACCACCAGGACCGACAATGGAGTTCGACACTAGTCAACTCTACAACACGTGATTTGTGTATAACTTTGTGTATAACATCGAAGGTTTTACTGAAGTCAGCGAAGGTGGCGAATAGATGTATTTTATGTGTGAGTTGTGTCCCATATAGTGGCAAGCACTTACTTGGCCTGGAGTGTGAATTTACCAGCTATGAAACGTATTTTTCCTCCGGCAAGTGTACCATGAATAGAGGCGGCATGTGTGCTAATATGATGTTTGAAAGGACTTTGAAGGGAGCGCATTCGAGTGCAATTCCACGTTTGGGATCTAGTTCGTCTTTTGGTCCTTTCCTTTGTATAGAATCTGAATGATGGATTCTCTTCAGTTTTCAGGAATATTTTCTGTTTAATACATTCATTGAACAGAGCTGTCTAGATCTCGATGTTAGATGGTAGCGACTGCTTCAGAACTGTTAGTTAAATTGTCAGGTTCTGCTGCTTTCGCTATTTACTTGCTTGAAGATCAACCAGACGCCTTCTATTATAACCTGTTTCGCACTTCGAGCATTTGTGACTTATTAAAAATCTTAGAGAAGCGTTCTTCCTATACCTCCATCGGCACTTGGGAGTTTACATTACATCGTCTGGGTTCGAGTATTTTATAAGGAGTATTTTTCCCTTTTAATGTGATATCGAGCTCTTTCTTTCTGGCATATTGGAGTCTTTCTTCTTTTACTAGGATTTTATATTTTCTTTCTTCTGCGTATTCGATGTTATTTGTATTAAATTTCTTTCATTTCTTTCAGTCATTAAATAGCAACGCTCATGATGATATCTGTGATACAGTTTAAAAACGCTCTCAGATAGCTTCTTAACCATAAAATGAATTATTTTGTGTGTTTAAACATCTGTATTAAATCCGACTTTTATAAGCAAAGGATATAGTCCGCCTATTTAGTGCAAAACGTAAACCTGGAGTTATCTGTGACCTAGACTTAGAAATACCTAAATTCCATTTTCCTTTTATTTTTCATAATAAGCTTTTTCTGATACGGAAGAGGTGAATTTTAAACTTAAATCTATTCTTCCTTTTCGTTCAACACCCTAAATATATAGTAATCGTTATGCACATTAGCAGCTAAAGGAACAATAATCGAAAAACAAAAAACAAAATAAATAAATTAGGAAGTTTAAAAATATTAATTTTAATTTTATGTGGTGAAAGAATTTCATCTACCCTGAATATATAAATATTGCACATTAGTGAAGCAACATTTATAAGCGTCTAAACGTACTATTAAATACATATTTCTCAACTTTGTCAATGGTGATTTCTTCACCAGATAAAATTTATCTTTTGAAAAATATAAAATAAATTGCTAATCCATTATCTAACTTGTGTGCGATACAATAAATGTTAAAATTAAAAAAAAAAAAAGTCTTCTTTTTAGAACAGGCTGTTATGATTTCATTAGTATTCCACTAGTATTCCACAAAATGTGTAAAAAAAAATTATTAGTGTATGTTTTATTAATTTTAAAATTTTCTAATGTTCTAAAGAGATATTAATAGGAACAAAATCTTGTACCAATTATACCAATTTTATACCAATAAAATTAATTATGCCGCTTGATTTTGTTGCTCTATTGTGTCGTATTTTTACATTTGAGGTTATACGAAATGACAGAAACCAGTATATATAATGCCAGGAAAATAAGGACCATAGGTTAAACTTTTGAAAAAAATATTACCCTAGATAAATTACTAATGTTGTGTCTGCATACTGCTTGCTCACAAAATTACTGTGATTTCCACCTACGTGAAACCCACGTGGTTAAAAATAATCAGAGGACAGGCGTACCGTTATTATATTAAATAACAGCAATGAAAGTGTGCCAACTCTAGATAGTATCATACCTAAATTTCTACTTCCTACATTATAGTTATCAAGGTAATAATTATTTTGGAGTGTCTGAAACAATGGTGATGAATATGTTAATATATTTGATAGGAAAAGGTGATACCGGGCCTACTTGCTGGCCGCGAGGTCTTATATGTTTGTCTAAACACAAGGGACAACTTCTGGCTAGTTCCAAAAAATGCTACCCTCAGTGTAAACAAATATATTATGTACTGAACAATATGGATACCCATCATGGTAAGTCGCAAACACTCAGAAAACATTTGAAATTCATAACTGAAGAGTAATGAAGGAAGTTGTATGAAAAAATTTAAAACTTTAAGTAAATATAATAACCAAACATATGTTATAACTTCTTTCTCATACAAGAACTGTTGGAAAATTGTTTCAGAACAAAATTTCAAGATCTTGAAGCTATTCAGTTTCGCGGCAATTGAGCAATTCCAAAGAACTCGTTTCAGGAGAGATGTTGTTTTCAGTTTTGATTATCTTCTAGGTAATTTCATTGTACCTAATAGTAATTATAGGCCATTAGAAGTATGGAAAACAGATTTATAGCCTAGTTCCTTCCCGTTTCTATTCCATAAAAGCAAAGGTCTCTTGGATCATTGTCTTCTCATACAAAGGCCAATGTCACTTGGCATTGTTACCTCAATTGAAGCACAAGTTGTTGCCACTTTTGAAATCTTCTCATTTGCAGAATAGCAACTGAATGAAAATATTTATTAAATTTAATTATGTAACATGTATTTACCCCCAAAGAAGGCAAATAAGTGCAAAATTGTCGATCCTCAATTTTCAACATCTTTCCTGCTATTGAAATCATACATATTTGTTGAGTTTGTTTCAAAAATGAATCCTAGTTTTGATGGCCATTTCTTTATCATCCCCGGATTTTATTTCTGCAACCTGTGAATAACCTTTCCTTCAATTTAGGTTTTTTACTTGTATCTCCCTGAATACATTCACTAATTTGTTTGTGAAAGCAGAAACTACATAATATCAGGAACTTTACTCCACAGTAATAGAGCATATGACAAAACATTATGGAATCAGAATAATAAGCAGCATATAAATATCTTTTATATAGGCATGTTCTCAGGTGTCACAAAATAAAAATCACCATAGATAATTTACCAGAGATATAATAAAATGATCATCCTTTGTCAGTTTAGTATCTAAATAAATACGCAATAATTTCATTCAGTTTTCATCATTATAAGCATCTCTTTCCAGAATAAAATTATTTGGTTATTTTTTATTTGTGTATAAGTAAAATTTGTTTGATAGTATACCAACTACTTGCATCAACAATACCTTAGGTACTTTTGAATATTTAAATTAATTACCATTTCATCTGGTACAAAAACAATAACATTATGTGCAAAAATAAAAGAATTAGATGAACCATGAGGATCCAAATCATTAGTTGTTATGAAAGAGAAAAGAAGTAGGCCCAGAACTCATTCTTGAGTTTTACAAAATTATAAATAATTCTTTATAATACACTGCTCAAAAAATAATAACTGATTCAATATTACATTTCAAAATGATCCAGTATCTCTACAGCTAACTTAAAAACATTCTTCTTTCCACAAAAGTTGATACCACTATCATTCATTTGTTTGTCATTTGTGAAAGACACCAGAAGGCTTCAAGAAATACAAATCACCACATGTACGAAGAAGATAGATGACATGGTTGATCATGGGGAACCAAATAGTTGTCAAATGAAGTCACTGGTGTAGTAATTGATTCAAGATATTCATTCTTAGCAATATGTTGCTTGGAATTGTTCTAGGTACCATGTGGGAAAATTTACAAGAACATGGAAGTGTTAACAAATGTCTTTAAACAGGTCAACAAAGGAAAACAACCCCATCACTAGACATTTTCATCATCTGCAAGCATTACAGAACCACCATACTATGACACAAGAACTATAGACAGACCTGCAGCATGTCTCAGGGATAAACAGTAGTGAACAAATTGTCAGAAACAAAATTAGAGAAGGTGCTTTAAGATCTCAATGGATGTTAAGCCTCTATAAAGAAAATGCAGTTTGCCAGAGACTATATTCATTGGAAATTAAGACATTTGCATTCTATATTTTACTCTGATGAGTTCCATTTCTCCTTACATGGTTCAGATGATCATAAACATATCTAGGGATGACAGGGAAAAAGATTCCATCCCAGAATAATTCAGAGTGAGCGATCTAGGATCTAGAGTGAAAAGAGTAGGTTAATAATGCATGTAAAGATATAGCTGTTATTATAAATTGAGAGTATATTGTTATAACAAAGTGTAAAGTTAATTGTGGAATAAAATAAATTTTCATAGAGTAATTCAGCCTACTATTGCTTTATGAGGAGAATCTATTATGACTTGCATGGGGAAAAGACATAAGCTTGAATTAAAAAAAAAAAAAAAAACAAATCTTATTATTTATATAAACAATGTAATACAGTTTTTTTCACACTAACTCCATTCACTTACATAAAAATCTGGACATATGTTTTGGGAGTGATCCCTCCCATCTTCAGCCTGTAGATAAACTGTTGTTATACGTGGTGGTTGGGTCTCTTGATGTTCTTGTGGCGGCATCTGTTGGTTCTACTAGGAATTTGCTGAGTTCATCCATTGGAGGGAAATCGAAATTCATCAAATTATCCTTATTTTTTGTAATGAAAATGTTTTCCCAAGTGGAAAGTTCTATTGCATTATGAAGTTGTTTAAATAGTTTTATCTCTGGTTTAATTTCATGATTTTTATTCCAAAAGTGCACTGCTATTGCTGATTTTCAATTTGTTTTAAGAGAATATTTCTGAAGTGTTCTTTTTTCCAGATTCCCAAATTCCTCTTCGTTTTTCCAATGTATTTTTTATCGCACTCTGCACATTTTATTTCGTAAATACCTGACTTTTGTTCTGTTGGCATGTAGTCCTTTACTCTGCAACCTAATAAATTCTTTATATTAAAATTGTTCTTTGGGGCTAACATAATTCCTCGTTCTTTGAATATCTTTTTGAACTTATTATGGTAAATTGGGTGGTATGTGAAACTTTTGAATTTGTACCTTTCTTTAGCACTTTTAAGTGTGGAAACATCTCTTATTGTTTTCTGTTTTTTGGTTTTATTGATGATCTTTATTACTGTGTCTTTGTTGTATCCATTAGTTTCTGCTATCTTTATGATTTGTTGGTATTCCAATTTGTACTCTGTTTCTGTGAGTGGAATGTTAACTAATCTGTGTGCTATATTATAAAACACTGCATATTTATGTGGAATGGGGTTAAAACTGTCATTTTTTATGTAACTTTCTGTGTGAGTATCCTTTCTATGAATTCCAAATGTAAGATAGTTTTCATTTCTTATGATTTTTACATCTAGGAAGGGGAGATATCCACTTCTTTCTTCCTCTATGGTGAAATTTATAGATTTGTGCTGCAAATTCAGAAGTTTTAGTGCATCCATTGTATGTTTTTTCGGAATTATTGCAAATATGTCATCCACATACCTATACCATGTTTTGAAGATAGAAGGAAGGCTTTGGTGATATGCATTTCAAACGAACTCATAAACAAATCTGCTACAAATGGAGATAACGGGTTTCCCATAGCTAGTCCCGAGACTTGTTGGTAATATTTTTTATTGAATATGAAGTAATTTTGTTCAATGCAAATGTTCGTAAGTTTTATCAAGTCTTCAATTTCTTGTGCCTGTAGATCTAAGGATTTTAACCAATTCTTTAACATTAGCATAAGTGTATCTTTTGGTATGCTTGGGAATAAGGCTTTTACATCAAACGATACCATTATATTTTCTGCTGTAATTTTGTAATTTTTCTACCAAATCCTGTGAATTTTTGACACTCAAACTTTGGTATTTTTTCAAGGATTTGAAAATGTTGGTTAATTTTTTTGCTAACAACTATGTTGGTGAATTGATATTATTGATTATAGGTTTCATGCTGTTATCTTTTTTGTGTAATTTAGGAAGTGCATACATTCTTGGTAATACTGGGTTGCTATGTGTGAGTTTTCGTTTTTCGGTAGTGGACAGTATTTTTATTTCATCTATTGTTTTATTCAAGTTTTTAGTGCAGGTTTTAAGTGGATTCTCTGTAATTGGTTTATAATCTTGACCTTTTAACATGGTTTCTATCCTGTTTATGTAGTCTTCTTGGTTCAAAATGACGATTTTATTGCCTTTATCTGTTTTTGTGAATACTACCGGTTTTTCTTTTAGTTGTTTTATTATGTTTATGCAATTGTTGAATTTATTTTGGTTTTTTATTTTCTCTAAGGTTTTTGTACATTTCAATTTGATAAACAATTTTTCATTTTCTTTCAGTTAATTGGTGGCTATGTTAATATCCGCGATGTAATCTTCTATTTTTTTTGGAGAAACCTACACATGTTTTTAGGCCTTGGTTTACGAATTTTAGTTCATTGTTTGAAAATGTGGTGCTTGAAATATTAATTACGTTCTCTGTGGTTTGTGTAACTCGTTTGGGTACATTTTTGGTTTGAAGTTTTCATAAATTGTAGAACTTCTTTTTCAATATCTGATTCTTTGTTTTCATTTCATTGGTTAAATTTTCTGCAGATGTTGTTGTACTTTATCCCAAATGTGAAATCCCAAAGTCCACGAAAGTTTTAAATGTAAATTATAATATTTTAAGTCGGTTTCACTTAGTTTTTTATATTGTACGCTTCTCTCTACTTCAATTACTCTTTTTTCAGCTGCTTTTTGGTGTGGGCTATTGTCTATTTTAACTGTTTTTCTCACGAATTTTGATGTGATTTTATTTTTTAGGCACAAATTCAGGAATTTTATGTTAGCTACGATGTGTCTTTTTTTAATTTGAAGTTTCAAAAAGGTTTTTGTATCGCGTTTGCTGTAACTGAAGTTTTATTGTATGTGTTGAGTTTGTTTGTGTTTCCGCCATTTTCTGTTAACCACGTGGTTAACCACATTTAATTGAAATCTTATTATTGTTTGAAATACGATCTTAACTATGAGGCAGTATACACATGAGATCTTAGTGCCACATGCTATTTCTTAACTGAGGGAAATTGGATAAATTGGAATATTCATCCATGATAACACCAGAGCTTATAAAGACAATGGATGTTCAAAGATTCATCAGGAGCACCATTTGCAAACAATGGAATGTCCATGCAGTGTTTATTTAAATCCACTTAAACAAGTCTGGAACCAAATGAAATAATACATTGAAAGGCAATAGTTATCTGACCAAACACATCAAGCCTGCCTTTTCAAAAGCATGAACAGCTGTTGTGCTGCTGTTTTCTGTGCCAGAGGAGGCAATATTCCATATTAACCTGTTTCTACTACCATGTAGCCATGTACTTTATCTTGAACAATAACAACTGAACACTTTGGACATTTTATTAAGGAAAGTCATGAATTGAGTTCTGTAAGAAAGAAACTTTTTTTTTTTTTTTCCCTCCAAATTAAGAACAAGATTTATTTTGATGTTATCACATAAAATAATACAATGTCATAAAGACTTCATCAAGTAACTACTGTTATGTTTTGAGCTATGTACCATTAACAAAATTTTATGTTTTATCTTAATTTAATTTAATCTTTAAACAGAATTTTATGACCAAGCAGTCAAATTTAATTAGTAAAATGCAATACTTTATGAACTTCCTCCTGAAATAGAGGTATGATGCAAACATTCTTTCTTGCTGCATATGCAAATGAAGAAAACTAAGATATTAGATTTTTTAGTTTGTTAGATTTTGCTTAGGGCTATGCTATCTGCCTGTCATCAATTCATCTTTCATTCTATTGTCAAATAAAATCTGTGCAGTGTATAACCCTGTTATAATTCAGAGTTCACCATTCTGATGATATGTGTATAATCCAAATAAAGTTTTCATCATATCAGTTGGATTTTAATATAATGATATTATTAGATATTTTTTAAAAATAAATTAATTAATACAGTACTATACTTCTAGCGGTCTTTTAATGTTTTACACAATAATTTATAAAACACTTTTCTAATTATTTTTATTAGCTTTCTTTTCTTTTTTTTTACACCTTCCTTTAGTGGCACTGTAAGTCTTTCTTGGGCTATAGTACTCTGAGTGCCATGGAGCTTTTACTTTTTTATTTTAAAACCAGTTTTGAAATGGTTGAAAAAATAGGCTTACTGGAATAAGAAAAACATAAATGAAGAAAAAATATTAATGCAGATTTTTGATTCTGGTAGTGTAGTGATAACCGTATGATGGAAGCAATTGCCCCCTGGACTTGTCCTAATGTTGTATAAGTAAGTGGAGTTAGTGTTAATATATTTAATGAGATATTCAGAAAGAAGAAAGATACAAGAATTATTAAGAGATGAGTCAGTACAATACATACATAAAAGAAGTTTAAAGATCTATACACCTACCAAAGACTCAAAAGAACAAGTTGAAGGCACTTAAAATAATATTAAGAAGCTACTTCAAAATCTGCCAAGAAAATGTTAGGAATAAAGTAACTTTAGCTCCAATGAAAGAAGAAAATATTAAAAGTTTGAGATTGAAAACATAAAAACTCTAAGAGAAAAAAAAGCATATTTAAAATAATTAAATAGCTCAGTAGAACAGAATAGAATATAATCCAATTAAGTCAAAAAATATATTTATAAATTGATCATTAAAATAACTAAATACCAGATATGGAGTACAATCTCCATGGTAGGCAAGATAAGATATATAAATTACTAGGAGTCTTAGCTATAAAGAAATAAAGAAAAAGACAAGATTAAAGATTATAGAGTAACTGGATTTGGTGAACTAATAACTCTTTAGACAGATAAATAAAACTTACAAAAACCAGAAGAAACATAAACACTAGAATAGAAGTTGGTAAGTTAGAAATAAAAAAATTACTAAATGTACTAAAAGGAAGCAGAAACAATGAAGCATCTGGCGTAGATAACATAAGAGTATAATTATTAAAATAATGTGTAGAAATGTTCAAGAAAGATTATCACAACTTTGTAATGAATGCTGAAAACAAAAGACCAAAGCCCTAAAATTAATGAGGCATCACATTATTTTGTTCAGTTTATAAAATCCACACAAAGTTCATGAGTAAGAAAATAAAAATATATATAAGAAGCACTTTTAATAGAAGAATAGTAAGGATTTAAGAAAGTATGAAGCTGAACAGATAAATGCCTTTTCCTTCAAATAAACAGAGAAAAAGTTTAAAAATTTAACCTGGAAACACATCTCTGAAGACAACCTTTTAATATAAAGTGTTTAAAATGAAATTGTGGGAGATTTTAGAAAACAGAAAGATATCCTCACAGCTAATAAATTTTATTAAAAGCTTATATAATAAAAAAAACTGGTGGGAACCAGTAGAAATTACAAGATGGGTAAAAACAAGTAGCACTAACCACACTTTTTAATTTATATACAGACGATATAGATCATGAAAAGAACAAACAGAAATTAAATTTAGGAAAGCTGATAGTTCAAACATTGGTTTTTGGATGATTGAGTTATACTAGCAAACAAAATGTAATCTCCAAAAATTAGCATGTAAATAAATTTATTAACTGATATGTGTAATACGGAAATCTCAATTAAGGAAACAAAAGTAATGGCTTTTAGAGCATGTAAATAATTTTATTAACTGAAATGTGTAATATGGAAATCTCAGTTAAGAAAACAAAAGTAATGGCTTTTAGAGGCATGCATCTAGTTTGTCCAAAATAGTCCTGGAAAATAAAAGTAAAATTCATCTTCCTAGGGTACAAAATAACAGTTGAGAATGAAGCAGAGGTTAATAAAAAGAGGAAAAGGCTATACCTGAAAGTAAAATCAATTTATTCCTAATAGCTGAATAGTAGCACCTCATATCTAAGTATAGCATTTTCATGATATAATCTTTTGTTTTGCTTCATTATGTGCAAAAGGAGAGCATCTTTTGAATCATCTGCTTGAAGCATTTGCATCCTCAATAGAGTACTGTGCTGTAAAGAGATATTACTAAGCTCTTCACAAACTGCATCAAGTTTTATCTGCAGCTGTAGCACTTTATTTTGCATTTCTTCCAGCTGTAAAAGAAGATAAATGATAAGAAAACAATAACAGTTTCACTTAAACCTTATTCTTTCACTTTTAGGATAACCTCAGTATCAGGATTCACAAAATAAGATTTGGTAGACAAAAAGGATATAACATTGAATTGTAATTAGTTGTTTCTTAAAAGAGCCTGATATTTATTTGAAATATCACTATTTTTTAAGGAAGGAAACATTAGGCCTAAGTTTAGGGTGCTTGCCTGGCATTTGCCATTTATGCTCTTTTGCACTCTTATTTACAATTAGACCAGTGGTGGTCTAATTGTAAATGAAATATGTATCTTGAAATCATATCAAATGAATGTTTCATAGTATATACTTTTTATCTTTCCACAACATGAGCTAAATGAGGGTTTTGTGCAGTACTTGCCTAAATGCAACTACCTCTGCATATATTTTATGATTCTGTTCATACATTGCAAGTATGATTCGCTTTTCTTAGTAGCTCAGAACAGTCTGCATAAGAAATTAATTGAATTATGAATTATAAAAGCACCAAGTCCATTAATTTTAGTTCTATGAAAGAAGAAAAAAAAAAAGTTTTACTTTATAATCAATTTATGTAAGATCATACAGAACTATTCTTAAAATACTGTCTTAACACGATTTTAAGTCAATTGTAATTTTAAATGCAATTTAAGCTTAGTTTAGTTCAACTAATTAGATTTTTAAAGTCTGTGGGCTTAAATTATTTTAATAATTAAATCATCCCTATTTAACATCATTTCTATTGCAAAATGTATGACTAAGTAAAACATATTATTTACTTTATCAGGTATTAATAATAGCATAATTTAGGAATAAATCATAAGATAATGATTTTGAAGACCCATAGCATACATTTGCTTTGACTTTGCAGCTATTTTCTAATTCAGTCTTATTATTTCAGCTAAGAATATCTTGGTAGGTGTTCCTTAATTATGATTTTTGTATGGATTTTGACACTGGAACTTCACTAACCTGTTATATCCTGGATATGTTTCATATGCACTTGTCCTCAGCTACTTTCTCCAGCTGTTGTTGCATTGATACTATCCCCTTTCCCTCTTATGGTTGTCTGATAAACTTCCTGATTAGGTCATCCTCAGGTGGAATTTCAAATTTCATCGTATGCTGTATGTTTTTAAGTATAAAAATCCTTTCCCAAATGATTAGTTGTGTATGGTTTCTTCCTGATTTTAATGATTGTTTTGTATCTATTTCATGATTTCTTGACCAAATCTACTACTGCAAATTCTTCTGTTTCATCTATCATCTTTTATCCTATTCCTAAATTTCATTTTGTCCAGTCGAATACACCTGGTTATATTTTTTACATTTTATTTTATATATTCCTAATCTATTGCTTGTTTCAATTTAATCTTCTTATAGTGATTTTAATAACTTATGTAGACTTGACTAGAAAAATATCTAGTCTATCTTTCTGGGATGTTTTTAATTACTTAGACTAGACTGATAAAATTTAAATGAACAATAGATCAGGAATGTATAAAATAAATTGCAAATAGTGTAACAGTTATATACTGACTGGACAAAAGAACATTTCAGAAACATCAGATACAAGAAAACAGAAAAATCTGCAGTAGCCACATACTTGGGTTAAGAAACCATGAAACAGAAAAATTAAAAACAGGACAATAGTTTGGAGATAGATTTTTATACTTAAAATAAAATACATGCAATGAATATTGAAACCCCACCTGAGGATAAATTAATCAGTAAGTTCATCGGACAACCATAAAAGTGAGAGGGAGATAATGACAAGGCAACAGAAGTTGGAGGAAGTAGATGAGGTTGAATGCAAGTCATTTGAAACATGTTTCTTAATATTTTTCCTCTTTTCTTTATTTCTCCTCCTTCTCTCTGGAAGCATCTGTTTAATATTATATACTTTTTTTTTTTTTTTGACGGGAAACCTAATTTATGTATATGCTAATGGTATGAAATAACATCCTTAACAAACTCTGCAAGCTATGAGTGTTAAACACAAAGCTGCCAAGTCTTGTACATGGGAGAGTTAGCTTGGGAGAGTTAGCTTGCATCTCTCTCTTATATCAAAAGCTCAGTGATTGTAATTCTCTTAGCAGCAACATTAAGAATGCAGACTGTCAATTTAAACTACAATTCCTTGCAAGTTACAAGGGTATCAAACTGCAATGAAATCTAGATTCAGAGTATAAAATATAGTGAACTTTTGTAACAGTGATGTCAAACATTAACATTTTAAAAAAATTGAGTCAAGATTATAACATACACACCGCCAAAATTCAATAAAATGGAAGACTAGTTTCGGGAGCCCATCACTCCTATCATCAGTTCCTGGCCTGGTCAACCAGGAACTGACAATAGGAGTGATGGCTCCCAAAACTAGTATTCCATTTTATTTAGCGGTGTGTATGTTACAATCTTGACTCAATTTTTTTTAAAATATTAGATTCAAAATATCTATTAATGTTCAGGGGTATTGCTTTGAATAAGTGTAATATTCCTAAACAATGATTCCTTTTATAGAACACAATGAAATATGGTAAATTATTATTGAAATTTTAAAATTATAAAAATAAAGGTTCAAATTCTGTTAATTGTGAACATACCTATCAATATAAATGACTATCATTGTCATATTTCATTAAGCTTTTACAGTTTTTCTGAAGTACTCACCACCTACACAGTATGAAGTGATAAGTCTTCACTTCACAAATTAAAAAAATGTATGTAGGTTTACTCCTGACATTAGAAAGCTCAGCAATTAAATTATCATAGGTAATATAGTAATATACTTATAACAGATATATATAGATCCCCAAGTTCCAATGTAAGTGGTTTTTCTAAAAGGACTTGAGTTATTAAATAAAATTATGATGAAAGAGCAAACGGTTGTTATACTAGGTGATATCATAAACATAAACTCAAACCTGAACACTAACGAGTACAAGCTAATTTTCAACTTATTAAGAAGCTACAACTTTCATAATGTAATTGACTGTCCAACCAAAATAACTTCCAGATCTGCTACATCAATAGACTATAATAACAAATATAAAGTTGAATCAGTTTTCTGCATTTGTTAATGAACATCACATATCTGATCATTGTGTATAAATTATAGATATAATTAATTGTAATTTTGAGGTAGAAAGGAAGGTACATATACAAATAAGAAAGAGTAGTAACACAAATCTAAGAAAGCTAAGAAATATATTAAAATTGGAAAAATAGAAAACCGTATATTTAACAGAAGACCCAAACAAGAAATGGGATTCTTTCATTGATTCCATCAACATTTAAATTTGGCATATCCAGAAAAAAAACGAAAAATTCAATTACCTTATGAAATAAAAATGCTAAGAGAGAGATGAAATGCACGTATGAGTTTATAAAATGACAAAATTTGAAATTTATAACTATAAAACCTTTAAAAAGGAGTATGCTAAAGCTCTTTCCAGATAGATATCTAAACATATAGCACTGAAATTTCAGAATCATCAAATAAGGTTAAAATTGCGTGAAACCTTATAAATAGGCAATAGAATCAGATAAGCCAAACAAAAAATATAACCCTAAATGTGAGTGAACAAATTATACACACACCAGGAGAAATATGTAATGCTTTTAACTATTATTTTACAAATATAATGGGACTTGCACATAATCAGGTTAAACCTTACAATTCTCGGCTTACTATACCACATTCAATATACTTCAGTTACACATCATACATGGAAATAAGCAAAATAATTCATGAATTAAAATGCCAGTCATCTTCAGGGAGGGATGAGGTTTCTCCTAAGATTCTTAGGTACTGTAAAATGGAACTTATAGATATACTAATACACCTAATAAATTATTCAATTAATCAATTAATATAAGTATCTTTCCTGATTTTTTAAAGATAAGTGTAGTCAGACCAATCTTTAAAAGGAAGATGAGCTATGAACTACAAGCCTATTACTCTCACTTCTGTATTTGGCACAGTGCTTGAGAAAGTTACAAATATTCGATTGTTCAGTTTCTTCAATAAACATAATATACTTCTTAGTACTCAGCATGGCTTTAGGAAGAATCATTCAACACTCACAGCTATGGCAGATCTAATCCACGAAGCATTTGCACACTTGAACAATGCAGAAATAGTGATAGGAATCTTTCTTGATTTATCAAAGGCATTCAACGGTATATCTATTGACCTATTATTGATAAAACTTGAAAAATGGTATTAGGGAGATAATGCTTGAATTACTAAAATAATACCTGAAAAATCCCAAACAATGCACCAGCATACAGAGTAACATTGGTAATATTATTGAAACATTTTCATCACAATATGACATTTTAAAGTGAGAAGTACCTGAAGGCTCAATTCTTGGCCCTCTTTTATATCTTATGTATGTGAACAATATCCCTCAATTTGAAAATTGCAAGGTAATTTCATATGCAGATGGTACATCACTACTATTTTGGGATAAAACAGTAGAGAGTGTAACACATTTAATAGTAGACTCCTCAATGGTCATGCTGAAATTTCTTGAAAATAAATTTAAACAAGACAACAATTTTACACTTCCAGAATTACAACAATAAGAGTAATAATCCTGAAATAATATTAAATGGAAAAGTGATAGAATCAATCCATTGAGTTAATTTCTTGGGGTAATACCTTGATAGGAATCTGACATATAACTACTATGTAGACACATATGCAAAAAAATAAGCACAGGATTATATCTGTTAAGGATACTCTCAAAATATCTGGATACTGCTCTACTAAATTTGGCATATTATAGTATAATTTATCCTCATATACAGTATGGCATAGAACTCTGGGATAGTACAGCTATTGGTTACCTAAATAGACTGCTAATTTTACAAAAACAATGTAATAGAATGCTTTATTTATTTTGTACAGACTTAGCAAAAGAATTTCATGCCAAAAAGTCTTTAGAGAAAATAACCTGTTAACTGTAATCTTACTAAACATATGCAGACTAATCCTTGTAATTGTAAATAGCAATAAGCATGCTGGTAGTAACAACCCATATTGCACCTATTAAATAAAAAAATCATCAGAGCGTGATCCATTGATCAAAGGTGTAATTTTGTACAACAAACTACCAGAGACTCTAAAAATAAAAAATGGAAAGAAATTTAGGAGAGATCCAAAGATATTCTTGACTGAGAAATGCCTAGACAGGAGGATGAATTATAGATAATTGTAAAAAATGTGTAGTTTTCCTTTATTGTTGTACATGTATACTATAATGATCTACGAATAAGTTACTGTACATCTATTGATTCTGTTTAACTTTGCTATTCTTATGCTATAATGTACAATTGTATATGAATTATTTAAATTAATATTCTACATTTATACATACTTGTTATTTTAGATTTTGACAAATGCTTGCAACTTGTATACATGAGTCTATTGACAGCAATAAATTTATTATTATTGTTGTTGTTTATGAGTGACTGTATTTAAAGATTAAAGATTAAATTAACGACTGAAGTTGACCTTAGTTAAATTTTAGACCAACTTTGTGTCAAAACTAACACAGTGAGGCAACTTATATATTTTAATTATGTGGTGAATCAATTAACACTCCTAAGTTCCATTTACCATTAAATTATTCAGAATATGTTTCACGAGTCATTGTCCACATCATCAGCTGTGAGTCAACAGCCAGATTCATTGATTTTTGGATGGACTTGATGTAACTTTGTAGACATTTGTGAACTTTTGGATAATTTTGTCTTCTGTTAGGATCTGGAAGTTCATAACCTTATCCTCATATTTTTTATAAATGTTTTTTTCCCATATTCCCAGATCCTATGAATTTCAGTAATTGGATTTCCATTTCTATATTATGTTTGGAGAGATTAACATGATATAGAAATGGAAATCAAATTATTGAAGTTCGTAGATAGATCTTTGGAGCTGGAAATATGGGAAAAACACTTTTATAAAAAAATATGAGGACAAGGTTATGAACTTCAAAATCCCAATAGAAGAAAAATTTATCCAAAAGTTCATAAAATGTCCATGAGAGCGTACCAAGTATCCAACTATCAATGAATCCTGCAGTCAATTCAAAACTGATGATGATGCAGGCAATGGCCTGTGAAGCATGTTCTCTACAAATTAATGGTAAGTGGAGCATAAGAGCATTATATGAACTCACCATATAATTAAGAACATTCACCTTAGGTAGTAACTGCTGATTATATTCAAACTAATCCTGATGTAGTAACCCTGAACTTCAAAAATGCTTTAGCTTAACTTCAACAATTCACTTTTTCAAATGTCTAAGTTTTGCTGCTGCAAATATGACTTTCAGTCTTAAATTAGTATCCGTTGGAGGATTAACTATCAGAAACAGGGCTCTAAGAAATATAAATTATATAATACTGAGAAACCAAAAGAAAAGTGATGGTATTTAATCTCATCATTTAAAAATACACAAATAAATAATAAACATAATAGATTTGTGATTACTCTAGAACCTTACCGCTAATTCTTTGTTATTTTTCATAGTTACATAGCGAACATTTAATTTTTTTATTTTCTTCTCATATTGAACTTGTCGATCATTTATCTGTTCCAAATTCTGCTTAAGTTTAATGATTTCCTTATTCTTCATTTTCAGTTGACGACCTCTTCTTCTTAAAACACTCTTAATTGTTTGCATTTGCCTCTCATTTGGAGCCAATGATGAACATAGATATTTCTGCACCTTTAATTCCTGACTTGTAACAGAAACACCCAGAACAGCTTTTCCATTGCGCTGAAGCATGTCTGAAATAATTTAAAAAGTAGACTAGATAGAATATGTACATCAGAATTTGTCCATAATTCAAAGAGCTGCATTGATACCACACTTGAATATTGAATTCAAACTATAACCTTAGTCTTAGTTCAAGAAAGGTAAGAATAACTTAGTAAAAGTTGAGAATTTACAGACATTTTCTTGCACCCTAAGTTCCCTTTAACCCATTCAGCACATGATGTAGCCAAAGCACAAGATTCAAAAAGTCATACCTTCACTATTCCAATAGGTACTGTTTTCATTTGGTGATTGGACATAGATTAACCCTGAAACACTTTCTTTCTTATTATTTTCATAGGTTATATTAAAAAGGATATAAAGTAATTAGTGAGAATTTAATTCCATTTTACTATATCAATGAAAAAAAATTGTTGGTAATTCACAACTTAACATTACAATTGAAAATTCTTATGTGCATAGTATAATGGATAATCTGCAATCACTTCAAAATTTTCTCTCTCCCCTCTCAAACATATATGCAAACTTCAGGACTTGAGTACATACATAATATTTGGTGTTAGATATGTTACAAACATACTTACTGTGCGTATATGAAAGGCAAAAATGTGCATTAATTTCAGAATTTTCTTCCCATTTCATTCATATATGCAAACAAAGCCTAAACTTTCAGGCCTAAGTACATAGTATTTGGTGTTAGGCATGTTCACCGTTATAGCTTGCATTGTTGCAATAGGTGTTGCTTTGACTGCTCCAGTTATAATTCTAAGAGATATGAACTGGATTGACTCTAGCTTATTGTTGAGTTTATCATTTACTATGGCTATCACTTCAATTCCAAATATGGAATTTGGAAAATTATTTGATAATTAATTGTATGCCCCCTTCCAATATAACTTAAAAGCTCAAATGGGGGAAACTTGACTTTCAGTGCTTTTACATTCAATTTAATGTTCTAAAATTAATTCAGTTTTATTTTTATAGGTGAAGTGTTTATATGATTACAATTATTTTGAAATTACTTTAGTGTGATTAGGTGTAAAAGAAAAAATTTAAAAGGACATTTTTTAATATGTATAAATGTTTTGATGAGAACAAATTAAAAATTTTTTGTAGGGCACTTATCATTACATATACACATGCTGTTTGTCAAGTTTTGGCAAGTTTTGTACATGGGAGATATTGTTGGTGCCTTTTGTATAGTATTTTAATGAAACAAAGTGGTCTGAATTTAGGTAATGTATAAATAAGTAATCATATTTTATATTTAAGATTCTCTAAAGGAAATAAATTTGCTATTTACTTACATGAAATATAGTTAAACACTGGGCAAACCTGCGAAGTCAATGAATTGATTAGGTTTTTCATTATATTTTTGTACGCATTATGGCACCTCGTGGAAGGCAAATGATAGACATGTTACTGAAGCCAGAGAAGATAATATTGCTATTATAATTAATCTCATGAGGGTGGGAAAAGCAATACATCTAAAGAAGTAGTGATAACAAAACACCCAGTAGGCCATCAGAGGGTTTAAATGAGATTATTTTGAATCCTGATGATGAATTATATTCTATGATTAGCGAATATTTGGAAATTGAAAATCAAATAACATTACCAGTATCAGTTGAACTCCTTACTGCACAAAGTAAAATGGAAAAAAAGAGAGACAATGTGTGTTACCCCTAGTTGTGAAGAAACAATTCAACAGGCAACAGTTGAAGAGTTGGTGAGTTTTATTCCAAATCATGAAGAAATAATTGAACAGATAAAAGTTGAACAATTAGCTGTGAAGGATACCCCTTCAAGCTCCCGCTCAAAGCAAGTATTTAGTATACTTGTTGGGTATAAAAGAATGGAAGAAAAGCAACATGAATGTCCCAAAGAAGGCAGAAACATTAGACTGCATTGTAATCATTCTGTTGTTGTTAAGAAAAGTGATCAAAAAATTTTATGTGCTCAATTTACAGAGGAAGATAGGGCAAATCTATTCAAACAGTTTTTGAAAATACCTACATGGCAAGAAAAGAGCTTACATCAAGAGCTTGTGTTTGGTGAACACAAGAACTATTCAATAAAGAAGAAATACTATGGGAGAAGATAAAAGGAAAGAAGAAATTCTTTATAAATATTTGCAGGGTGGAGATTAGGAAAAAGTGAAAGTGTGTCATAAATTTTTTTAGCTATTCTGGATATTGGCAAAGACACATACAAAAGATGGGTGAAAAAAGAGACACACTTAGAAAACACTGGCGAGCAACAGAATCTCCAAAGTCCTGAAAATGTATATGAAGGACCTAGTAAAAGAAAGATAAGTGGAAAGAACTCAGAAAAAGAACAGGAATAAACCCAAACTAATTGAAAGAATCAAACATTGGTTAGAATTGTTTCCTTAGGTCCCTAGCCATTACTGTGGAGCTTCTTCAAATAAAATCTATGTTGAATCTTCATTTAGGTCAGAGCTTCATTTGTTCAGTTTTTACAAGGAATGGTGTGTGGAGAAGAACTCTGCACCTGCATCCATGGGAATTTGGAAGCAGAGAATATTGTAATTCACATGCCTAGCAAAGACCGTGTGGTGTGTTGTAGGTATAAAATAGGTTCCATTAGTGAAGATACATACAAGGCACATCTTAAGAGAAAAGACAATGCTAGAACAGTCAAGAATATTAAAGCCTCTGCAAGTAAAGATCATTTGGTTCTTACAATGAATCTACAAGGTGTTCTGTTGTGCCCAAAACTACTTTCTCCAAATTATATTACAAACAGAAGATACAAGAACTTCACTCTCTATGAACTAAATAACAATGATGTCACACTGTATGTTTGGCATGAGGTAAATGGAAATGTTGCTGCCGATGAAATTGCAACTTGTGAGGTGGATTTCATCATGAAAAAATCAGAATCAATTAATCAAGTTATATTTATTTCTGATGGTTTTGTTCGTCAAAATTGCAGTCAACTTCTCCAATTGATTTATTTATGGATGCTCTTTAACAGCTCAGGTCATCAGCGTAAAGTTCTCCATGTGCATTGAGTGATGTTGCACAAAAAAAATCACTGATAATTCAGCAACTTTTTCATGAAAAAGGGCACACTATGATGGAGGCAGTTAGTATCCATGCTACATTGGAGAAATACTTCAAACCTCCAATAAATTTCCCATTTAACTATGTAGCTCTTGTGCAATAATCCAGACCATCACAGCCATATATAGTTAATGTATAACACTATGTATTTTTTTAAAAATTATGATGAGGTATCTTCAAATTTAGTATCACTTTGGCTTGAAAATAAAATTGGGAATTCTGTGCTCTAAAATACCTCCCAAATGGTGAAATATTTTCAAATTTGAATATACTGTTAAATATGAACCAGTACCATAAAAGAGGATAAGATTTACAACTGGTGTTATCTCTGAAGCATGAGATTTATACAATCAACAAGGGCCTATTACAGAGTCCAAACACAAAACTTCTACAAGAAATTAAGGAAGTCATATAAACGGATCACCACTCTTTCTATGATAGCCTTCCTTTTAAACCAGATAAAAAAAAAAAAGGAACATTGAAAGATGAGACAGTTAAAGAATGACATTATTTTAACAGTTCTGTAGTGCAATTTAACTATGTGGTATAGTTATTTTCTTCCCTTTAAAATTGTGTTAAATAGTTGTGTTACATTACTGCATTTTGTGTACTATGTAAAAATGCCAATTTGGAGATATTGGTTGTCTGAAGAGTCCATGTTATTTTTTTTTTGAATAGTGTTTAATGCCTGTTTTTACTGCCGAGGCACCAAAGGCGGTGGGCACTGATGATATATGAGATGAAATGATCAATTGGAAAAGGATATTTTTATTTTAGGAAGGAAACATCCCAGGCCTAAGTTTAGGTACCTCCCCAGCATTTGACATTCATGAGGACTGAGGAAAACTTGGAAAAACCTCAGCCAGGGAGGACAGTCCTGGTGGGATTCGAACCGCAGACCTCCTGCTCACGAGTCTGCACCTTAATGACCTTGGCCACCTATGACGGTCCATGTTATTTAAAAAGTATTGAAAGGCACAAGGTATTATTTTGTAATAAGTTCTAAAAGTGTATTGAAAATACTATTGTCAGATTAGATTATTATATTATATTTTAATAAAGTTAAAGGAATTTAAAGTAATTAAATTTCACAAGAAATTACACATTAAACAAAATCACAATAATTTGTAAATCTTGATATTAATTTAGAGTTCTATAACAGAAAACCATGTCTCCATTTAATCACATTTGAAAATTAGTGACACAAATTTATAATTGATATATAAATATATAAGTATGCTATAATTAATAATATTGTGATATTGAACAGTAACACAGCAATCTATTCAGAGTTTTACTGAAACAAATGTTTACCAACACCCAACAAAAGCTCCTATGTATTCCATGGCAGCAGTTTGATACATCCTATATAACATTTAGCAAATTTTTATACTTTCAGATAAGCTTACAGCTTTAATTTACATAAAATAGATTTTTTTTCTCTGAATGACTTACAGTCTTTGAGAGACAATGAGCTGCACATTCGTTTGCAGAATATGCCCATTTTTACTGCTGAGGCATCATATGTGGTTTCATAGCTCTTGATTAATGGTTAGTTGCTAGTGACCATTGGGGATACTGATATTTGTCATTTTTTCTCTAGCTTCCAAATTATTTTTCATTTGCTTGTTGCTATCAAGTTGATTGCATTTCAATAGATGAATTCTTGATTCCTTTGTCTACAAATATTACATTAGTGACATTGTGAAGATGTAGCCCTATGAAGTTTCATCTAATAGAACATTATGAATCTCTTGGCAAAGAAGTTTAGAGGAATATTGTTAAATTATAGCTCTTGTATTCCATTATATCCAATTATAAAAATGTATTATAATCTTCCAGGTTATCAAAGAGAGTATTAGCATTTTGCACATATTTGATTTTATAATATTGAGTTTAGTTCTGGGCTGAGGAAAAGATGAGACACATGACACATCTTTCCTGATAAATTCCCTACTCTTTCCTAGCATTCCTGATTTGCTATCTAAGTTGGGGGAAGTCCCAACCACCAATAAGATTAAAACAGATTTGCTTCTGGAAAATTCTGGCAACCTACTGACACCAACAGTCATTTTTCTTAATGGACATTCTTTCCATAAAATAATTATTGAACACACTCCAACAATCTAAACAATGCATATCCACAACAGACTTTGAAGTCATCAAATATTTGAGATACTGTTGTTAGCAGGATTGAACATCAACATCTAGGTGATAAATCCTAGCTTAGGGATTTCTTATTATTAGATGTTCTTTTAGAAATCCCATTTACCTTGGAAATTATTTATCATATCTAATACTTATGTATTCATTTTAGCAATCTGTTTCACATTAATTTTTTTTCCTACCTATGCATTGCTACTCTAAAAATGATTATGTGACATTTTAGATCTTTTGGAACAGAAAAGTATATTGCATCCATTTGAGTTCCGTGACATGTTTGCCTTAAAAAAAGAGTTAGAGTGGAAGTACTTTAAAGGGATAAAGATGTTTCCACATACTAGTGGGATGAAAGAACCATGTGAGCATTACAGAAAGAAAGAGCATACAGGCATGGTACAGAATAAGGGTTAAAAGTACCACTGTAGACAACAGGAAAGGAGATTCCTTACTTAGGCAAGGTAGATGGATTCCATGCTGGGGATATGATGAATTAAAGCAACATTAGTTGGTGAGACATTGGAGGTAAAAGCTACCAGAGGATGTCCTGAGGAGGAATTTTTATCACCTCTCCTCTGGAGTGCTGCAGTGAACAACCTCCTTGTCAAACTGAACAATTGTGGAAACTGTGCACATGTCTATGCTGGTGGCATAATATTAATACAAGGAAAAATTCCCTGCAAGTTTCATTGATTATGAATAGTATTCTGAAGACTAGAGAAAAGATGTACTTGGGAAACACTAAATGTCAATCCCAGCAAAACCATTATTACACTTATCACCCCTGAAGGGAAATTTTGGGAAGCTGGGCAAACCATAACTTTCAGTTGATCTATTATTTTTTTTATTTGTTTATTTACGGATGCTCTTTAACATCACAGGTCATCAGCGTCCCATTCTATTCAGAGCGTGAAACGGCCGACAAATTTTGCTCAAAGGCCTCTTCTTTCACGCTTGAGGTTCTTTTTTGTGCCATAAACGTACGACACGGGACCCGCGGCTTTACTTCCCTTCCGAAGGAAGCCACACTTAAGATTTTTACACCCGAAAAAATCCATCGATCCTGGCCCGGTTTGAACCTGCAATCTTGGGTTTAGAAACGTTCAGTTGAGATAGTTATCCAAGAGAATATAGTATTCGGTAGTAACTTTTGAAAAAACACTTACCTGGAATACTCATATTGACAGTATCGTATATAAAAAGCAAGATGATCATTTATGGCATGCAGACCTTGCTTAAATATGCATAGGATATGTACCATTGGCTATGTGTTGTGGTGGTAGCCATAGATAACACATGGAGCTCTGGTGTAATGGAAAAAGGAACAACTGAAGTAACAGATTTGCTTATCTTTGCATTGCTGGTGCATTTTGCAGTCCAGAACACTATCATCTGAACAGGAAATTTATTTGAAATTCTGCCCATAGACCTCACTATGTGACCAAAAGTCTACAGAAACCCATTTGAATGCACTTTGTGTGATTTCAGGCTTTGCATCCAAAGGTAATATAAATGCAGGCACAATGCATCAACATCATAGATGTGTTTCCCATCAGAATGAATTCAAATAGGGCATGATCATAGGAGCCCACAAGTTCAAGAATTCCTTTAGAGAAATAACAAATTATTTTTGAAGAAGTCACTCAAATTTCACTAGTTTTATTCCACTTACTTGGACATATTTCAAAGGCAAATTTCCTTCATCGTCAGCACGATTCCAATGTCAGCTTTCCAGCATGGTAATAAGATGTCACTCTTTGGATTTTATAAACTTTTTGATGAGGTTGCTGTTGTTTGGAAGATCAAAATTAACTAAATTTTCTTTGTTTTTGTTCAAGAATATATTTTCCCACACCAATAATTCTATCAGTTTTTAAAGAGCTTTTAAAAGTTTTGGTTCATTTTGGAACTCATGATTTTCTTGCCAGAAATGGTATGCTACTGCTGATTTATCCGTATGTTTATATTTTACACTTCTCATGTGTTCCTTAAACCAGTGAATAAATGCAATTTGAAAAACCTCCTAAAAATCAACACAAAGGACAAAATCCTGCCAGCAAAACAATCAGGCATTTATGAAATGAGTTGCAAAGACTGCAATAATAAATATATAGGTAAAACAAAAAGGAACATTTCCATACAGTTTTAAAAGCTCTTCAAAAACCAATAGAATTATCGGTGTGGGAAAATATATTCTTGAACGAAAACAAAGAAAATTTAGTTAATTTTGATCTTCCAAACAACAGCAACCTCATCAAAAAGTTTATAAAATCCAAAGAGTGACATTTTATTACCATGCTGGAAAGCTGACAGTGGAATCGTGCTGACGATGAAGGAAATTTGCCTTTGAAATATGTCCAAGTAAGTGGAATAAAACTAGTGAAATTTGAGTGACTTCTTCAAAAATAATTTGTTATATGATACTATATTTCACTGTGAAAATCCCAAACTGTTCAAATTTATATCCTTTAGAGATATTTCATATGAGTTTCATGTGCTTAGGTATGCCATTAGCAAGTTATTGTGAAGAGGAAATATTGGGTTACTATTTACCCCAATCATCATGGTATGTCTAAGAAATTAATTGATAGGGACCACCGAACTCTTAAAGCATATTGTACAATCCAATTTCATACATGCTTGTGAACTATTGCAGAGGATTTCTGTTGCAGGTTAGGTACAGAGGACAGTGACAGAACAATCCATTCAGGGGTAATAGGCCTTGGGGTTTTCATGGTCATACTGTTGCTCATAAGCCACTCATCACAAGAACAAATATGCAATGTCATTATTGGTTTGTGGACCAGTGGAAGAAGGTTTATGGAGTCAAAAGTCATCACATTATATGCTGTGGCACTCAGATGGGCATGTGTGGACCTGATGGATGCCTGGTGAACGGTATTTATTTGTGGCAACAGTTAAATTTTTAAATTTGGTGAAGATGGTGTGGGGCTGTTTCTTATAGTTTGAGCTCGGACCATTAGTTTTGGTTGATGGCACAATGAATGTAGGTTTATGAAAAAATTCTGGACAATAGCATGCTTCCCACATTGTGGAAATAGTTTGGAATCAGACCTTTTCTGTATCAGCATGATAATGCTCCTGTCTATAAAGCAAGGAACATTGCATTATGGTTCAAAGAAAATCAGATGGATTTAAATATTCATTCAATTCTGAATCAAACACAGCGAAACACCCATTAATAATCTCTTCTGAGTAGGATATTTAGAATGCTCTTTATGGTTTAACTTATAAGAGATTTACTCAGGACATATGTTTTTATATGATTTATATACAGGACATATGTTTTAATGTGATTTATATAAAAAAACACGAGCATAACCTTATGAACTTTGACATCCCAAAAGCAGACAGCACTTTACTTAAGTTTATCACTAGACCACCAGAGTCAACCCAGATACCTACCTACCCAGTTTCTACGTTTGATTCAACAGTCATTTAAGTTGATAATGTGGGAAAAGTTCCACGTAACAGATGCCCTGAGTAAATTTCATGTAATAAAGTGTGTTCTAAATATCCTACTCAGAAGAGATCAGATGGATTTGCTGGACTAGTCTGCTCAAAGCCCTGTCCCAAACCCCACTGAACATCTTTGGGATGAACTAGAGCATCTGGTGCAAGTCAGACCAATTTGCCCAAAAAACCTGGCAACAACTGTTCACCATGCTTCAGGAAGAAAGGCAACAAATTCCACCTTCAGTGTATCAGAACTTAGTGGAAAGCCTTCCACAAAGATTAAATGCTACAATAGCAGCAAAAGGTCCTACAACTATTATTTACATGGCTGGCATTTTTGGAATGAACAGCAATGGGTGTCCAGACTTTTGACCACTTAGTGCATTCATTAAAGCATAAGATAGCAAGATAGTACTGTGGACAGTTATAGAGAAAGTCATAACAATGAATATTCTTCAATAAGAACCTATGATGAGCATTTTACACAATCATTCAAAAACTATCCAAATGGATGACAGAAAACTCACCTACTCTACCTGGCCTTCTTTATGGATAGCTTAAGAGTAGGAAGCTCTCAGAGCTGAAGTTTATATGGATTATCTCCAAAAAAAAAAATATCTTTGTAAGTCTTGAGAACTTTGTTGCTGTTTTTCAGGCAGAAATTGCACTTCTGTACTATCTTAACTTATGTGAGAAGAGTAATTATGTTAATGAATACTCATTTTTTCCATCATGCTACACTTAGTGCACTTAAATCTCAAGTCAATTCTTGCCTTGTATGGTGATGTTTCCATGCTTTCTTTAATTTTCCACAAAAATCAATTACAACTTTGTTGGGTATCTGGACATACAGAAAGTAATGAAGCAGTACATAAAATGACAAGAGAAAGAAGTAAGATTTTCATAGAACCAGTTTCTTTCTGCAGCATTAGCAAAAAAATGCTAGAACTGCAGAATATCAATGGACAAGAAAGTACATCAGATAATATGAATAATTTTTCTAGTTAAGAACTGGGTAAAATCCTTATTAAAATATTCTATAACACCCTAGCTAAGGTTTGAACTGGGTAGTGATAAAAAGCAAACTACGAAAGTCATTGCTATAATTGGACATTAGCCATTTCGGAATTACCTATGGATGATGGGATTCTTATCTTGTAAATCCCACATGCTGTTTAAGTGAACAGTATTAGAAGACTGAAAAACTCATCTTATTAGTGTGAAACTCTGGAAAGACAAAGAGCATCTCTTTTAGGATACAGTCCTTTAGGAAACATAATTTCAGAGCTTGTAGAAAACATTCTGGAGCTCACTAAAGCTCTAGATTTGAAACTACAAAGTAACCATTATAGAAGAGCACCAAAGGCTCTTGCTGCTTACATGCTAAGGTGTATTTACACCAATCCCATTCAAATTAAATCAGACATCTGTAGACAAATAAACAGTGGTTCACTTCCAGAGTTAAAATCCAGTTTCAGGTAATGTTGATGGCACTTGTAGATGAAATTAGTTTTTGTTTGCTACATTTCCAGTAAATATGCATATCACACACGCACATCCCTATTAGCCATTAAAACTTATCAATCATATTATATCTGAAGGACATAATGAGAGTGTAGTGTTCTCTTTCACCATTGCCCACACTGCCACGGGTGGCCATTAAGGCACAGACTCATGAGCTGGAGGTCTGGGGTTTGATTCCCATCAGGATTGTCCTCCCTGATTAAGATTTTTTCCAGGTTTTCCTAAGTCATTATAAATGGCAAATGCTGGGGAGGCACCTTAAACTTAGACCTGAAACACTTCCTTTAAAAAAAATAAAATCCTTTCCTAGTTTATCATTTCATCTTATGTATCATCAGTGGCCACCGCCTGTGATATTTCAATAGTTAAAACAGGTGTTAAACTCTGTTCACCACTGCCCACATAGTTACTGTTGAGATAACTTCATGCATACAAAATGCTTTTTAGCTTATTGGATATAAAAGGTTGGTATTTTTCATATCTGAGAAAGGTACTATGCTAAAGTGGACTTAGGCATTTTCAGGCTTCAAGACCATTTTTTCACCTTAAAGGTAATAGCACTTTAATGGAAATGAAGCATGCAGAAATTAGTAAACACAAGAAAGATCGCTACGCTAACCTTAAAAATGGACTCCTGTAAGGTAGGATCTACTTTATCTACTTCCACCGTTATAAATACGTACAAGAAAGAAATTAAACTTTTTGAAAAATTACAAAGGAAAAAACGAGAAATAGCCGCGAATATACGGTTTCTCCACTTGTGCCGAATTAAAAATGTAACACCAAAATTCGTCAGGAAAATAGTTAAATTTGATCATAATAGTAAACAACAGAAAGCAGCAGAGAGAAAAATCCTTGAAATGGAAAAAAACCAACATTACAAAAATAGAACTGAAATAGAATTGCAACTGTATAACTTACATTTAAAACTGACTAAAGCTCTAGGCAATTTAATCTGGGAAAATTTAGAAAACAACCTTCTGACAATACTTAACCTAAATATGAAAAATAACACCTACAAACTTAAACATAAATTGGATAATTTATGCCAAAAACAAGAAATAAAAACACCATCCAAGGAAAAAACCACAAAAAATGTCTATAACCTATCACAACAAAAATTCACAGATGCAGAAATCACTTTTTTGAATAAAGGTTTAAAAACTTGTGTAAATTTCTCCAAAAAAACTGAAGATTATGTAGCAGACATACAGATAGCCACCAAAAACCTTACAGAAATAGATAAGAATACAATTCAAAGCCAGTGTTGTAATATTATCGAACAAATTGGAAATAAAAACAATACCAACCCTTACACAAAGATAATAAAGACACTAAAAGACAAACCTGTTATTTACACAAGAGCAGACAAAGGAAATACTGTTGTAATTCTAGATAAGAATGACTATATAGACAGAATGGAACAATTACTAAAAAACACTGAATACTCAATAATAACAAAAAATCCCCTAAATCAATGCAAAAGCACATTTAATAAAACAATTACTGATTGCAAATTAATAGATAAAAAGGAACATTATAAAATTAAAGTAGATAACCCTGCAATACCTACAATCTACGGTCTCCCAAAAGTACACAAGCCAGGGAAAACTATGAGACCTATCATAAATAACATAGATGCTCCAACCTATAAACTAGCAAAATGGTTGACTTACAAACTTTCTACTTTTCCAAGATTTGAATCTCTTAGTATAAAAAACTCATTAGATCTTATTCAAAAAATTAAAGGCATAAAAATAGAAAAAACAGATACCTTAGTTTCGTTTGATGTTACAGCATTGTTTCCAAGTATTCCTACACTAAATTTATACTCCCTGATAAAAAAGTGGTTACAAAAAGTAGGAATAACTACAAAAGATATCCAAGAATACATCATATTAATCAACTTATGTCTAGAACAAAATTACTTTACATTCAATAACAAATATTACAAACAAAATTTTGGTCTGACAATGGGTAGCCCACTATCACCAATATTGGCAGACATTTTCATGAGTGCATTGGAAACTAGAATAGTAAATAGTTTCCCTTGGATATTTAAGACTTGGTACCGTTATGTTGATGATATTTTTGCAATAGTACCAGAAAGACACTTGGATGATGCACTAAAGTTGCTTAACTTACAGGAAAAAACAGTTAAATTCACCATGGAGAGAGAATGCAATGAACAGTTACCTTTCTTGGATATTAAGATAATTAGAAAAGAAAATCATCTAAATTTTGGCATATACAGAAAACCTACACACACAGATAACTACATTAAATGTAACAGTTTTAATCCAGTTCCCCATAAACATGCAGTTTTAAATAGTCTTGCATACAGACTGGTTAATATTCCAATGAACAAGGAGGAATATAAACTAGAAATGAATAATATAATACATATAGCTACAGAGAATGGCTTCAAACAAGAAGTTGTACACAAGAAAATAGACAGAGAGAAGAAGAAAAAGAAAATTAGAGACAACACTACACTTACTCCTATCAAAGAAAAAAACAGGACATACAAAAAATTCACATACCATCCATCAACCTTTCATAAATTTCAAAAGATTTTTAAAAGATACAACATTGTTCTGACTCCAAAAAATAATTATTCCATTAAAAATATCCTTAACTCAAAACAAAAAGAAGATAGCCTACAAGATGAAGATAAATCAGGAATATATCAGATGAACTGCAATGATTGTGATAAAATTTATATTGGAAAGACCAAAAGAAACATAAAAACAAGAGCCAAAGAACACATTAGGAATATAAATCAAAAACAAGAAGAAAAATCGGCGGTAGCCTGGCACTTTTGGAAAGAACAACATAACATTAATAAAAACCCAAAATTACTTAAATATATTAAAGGAAAAACTGAACTTACAGTCTGGGAAAATATCTATATTTGGAAGAATAAGGAGAAAGTTTTTAATTTCGAAATCCCGCTAGGTGATGTACTAATACAAAAGTTCATCAAACCTCCACCAGAGACGAATCGATCTATCACAAACAACGAGGCCGGCAGTCGACCAGGAACTGATGATAGGAGCGATGGCTCCCGAAACTAGTCTTCCATTTAATTCAATTTTAGTGGTGTGTATGTTACTATTTCGACTCAATTTCTCTTAAATGTTAAACACAAGAAAAATTAAAATAATGTACCCAAAAAGCAAACATGAAAAACTACTGTGCCAAGTAAAAGTTGTTAATATCATATAGCAATTATTATGATAAAGCTACACCTATGCTTGCTGGCTACCTAAATTAGTGGCTTTCTTATTCTTAACTAATTGTATATGTTGGCTATGTTCATCTTCAAAGAAGATTGTATTTCTTTCCATTACATTGGTCATAATTTATGTTGGCAATACCTTTTCTACACACACATGCAAGATACTGATTAAGTTCCTGTGGAACTTACAGAATGCATCTAAGCAAAACTTTCAAAAAGGTATTACATAAATTACAGCCTAAACAGAAAGAAAAGAAATATACTAAAAGATATGTTGTTAAGATAGTGATAAAAGGGAATGCCTAGACAGCTGCTAATTATCAAGGGTAATCATTGAATATGGATCAATCAACATTTGTTTTATATTTCCCCTAATGCATGAGAGCTGTATGTGGCTTTGTGGGAGTGAAATGTTGGACTCAAAGTAGAATATGTGTTTGTGAACAGGAAATTGAAAACAGGTGGGAAATGTCAGTCACCAAAAGAACTATTTTCTATAGCGTTTTTTTCTTAGGCATTTTTCTTTGTGCAAAGGTAATTATATGCAGTTATATATCTGGACATTTTGCAAATTGTCCTTCAGGTTTTTAAACACATGTAATTCTATAATTTTGTCAATTACAAGAAATAATGCTGTTTTCAGCTATGGAATATGCAGGAGGGGCGGGGTGGGGCAGGGCAGGAAAAAATTGTACCCCAAATTATGGATAGAAGTGTAATGGAAGCCCAATTCAATAATTTGTTCCAGCTGGTCTTGCAAATTGAGGAACATGATCCTATGAGGGTGTTGTAGTGGTTGGCATCCAGAAACCATCTTCAACAAGGCAACCTGTACCTTTCCACAATAATTACAGCAATAACAGCTCTTTTAGGAGCTACCAAATATATCAGAAAAGAACATTATAAGAACATTGAAATATGACCCACACTGTACACACCATCAGTGCTTTTATAACTGTTTATGATTATCGTATAAGTGTATGTACATGAGTTTGTAGCATTAATAATGATCATGCACAATTGTGTTCAGTAACATTTCTGCTACCCCACTTCTGCTCTATAACAAAAAAAAGTTGGGTGATTCTGGTGATTCCCTATATGTGATCTGTGCACTCCCTTGTATTAACTCTGGTAAACATAAAACAAATGAGTTGGGTGTACTGTATTCATAGATTACATATCAAGAATATTAAGATCACATTACACTGTTATGTAATTTCAAATTATAAACTAACTTACTAGTTAGATTCTTATTTCTTTTATTGGCTTCTAGCAGCTTTTCCTTTAATTTTCTGTTTTCTGCCTTGATACAAGCCATTTCCATAAGATACTGGCATTCTTCTTGTCTAGAGCTTGCCAGACTCTCCTCCAATTTATTTACAGTGTCACAAATATCTGTTAATGTGGATTTACAGAAACTGTTACCAGCAATCTGTTTGTACACAATATTTTCATGATTAGTAGCTTCATTCTTTTCATCATTAAAGTTTTCAGTGAATGATTTTGGGGAGCTAAGCAAAATTTCAAAAAACTTTGTACTATTTTTCAACAACTCTTTATTCTCCATTCTTCTATACCAGTTAAAAATACTATGTTTCCTTACTCTTAGAAACAACATTAACAATTGACAGTTGCAAAATTATACATTTGTTTCATCAAATAAAAGATATGTTTATTTTAATCTACATGATTAAAAATATAGAAAAGATAAATAAAAACAGTTTATCTAAGTGCTTAAATAAGAAGGATTTTTGGTTTATAATATGAAATATGCATAGATATATTTACAAAATTACCAAATTTTACAAACCAGCAGTTCAAACTTTTTTCATGGAAGTAACTACTCTATTTCATTTTGTATTTTTCATTCTATTGTTCGCACACTTCATGCATATTTTATAATTCTATCAGTATATGAGACACTCACTCTGCCAATACATATAACTACTGCCTAATTCATGGCATTCTTTATATATAAAATTAAATTTTGAAGATCTAATTTAATCATTCTTAACACTAACTTATTTCTTGAGACAGTAGCATCACAAATTTTATCTTAAATCAATTTAAGAGATCACTTTTCACTTTGCTGCATGTGCCTCTTTCCTTTGCTATGCTTACTATTAGCCTTATATACTAATTTGACCTTTGAAATTCATAAGTGCAGTTGCTCTGGTCCCACATACTTCATGTTGCCAGTGATTATACACTGTATAACAACAGATTTCCAAAGGAGTATTCTGCTTAAATATTTATATGACTTCTTGCTCAAAACATGAGGCAAAATAGAAGTCCAGTAAGATTATAAATGTGACATCACAAGCTTCCACTACACATATCTAATTCTTCTGACAGCTTCTGTAACATTTATCATTAAAGGTTCAAAACAATATTTATTTATGGACTTAACAGTAATTTATGAATCCTTCCAAATGATAATTTATCGCAGGAAATCCTAACGAAACTAACTGTGGCAAAGTTTTCCTTTATTACACAATTATTTTATGAACTTACAGTTGCACCCTCACCAGGATGGGAAAAGATCCCATGAAATCAGAATGAACATGAATGGTGGCATTAAAAAAAATCTGAGTGAAGAAATTTACCATTGCGAAGACTAATTACAGTAAAAAGTTATAATGAATTCCAAAATAATACAACTTACAGTTATAATGATATTTGTTTTCTGCTAAATTACCCAGCATATTTGCTGGTGCATAAGACACTTTTTTCTTTGAAAATAGGTTTGAAAAATTTTGTCCATCTTATATGCTGATATTTTTTGTTTACTTTCATTTCTGGAAATTTTCCCTGTTCTGAATTAAGCAAGTTTTAATATTCTATCTTGTACAATGAACTGCAGAAAGTCTAAATATAAGTGGAGTTGTTTTAGAATAAGATTTGAAATTGCAGAGTAAGAGAGCATTAGAGATTATGTATAGTTCAGTGGATGCACAATGTACTGTCTTGACAATCACAGTTGTATTCATTTAAAATTTTGTTGTGAACATTTTTAAGAGCGTTAAGTGTAGGCTGAATTTTCTTAAATCTGTTGGCAAGCTATGGCTCAAATAACATCAACATTTGTAACATAGCACACAAACTATATATAATGGTGTATGCTAAAGAATATGGAAACAAGGCTGCAGAGAGGCTATTCAAGCCAACCCCCAATTGAGAAAATCTAAGAACTAGGTGGTATCTGAATTATCTAAAAAAATAATAACTCACAGAAAACATAATCTATGAAGTGGAATAGCAAAATAGCCAGAACTTGAGGCAGAGCTAAATAATACTTGCATTTTAGACCTTAAAAAGCAGGATTACTAAATTTAAAATTAATTTCATGTTTGAACAAAAAGAAGCATTGGAATTAGGCTAAAGGTACAATGGATAAATATCAACTACAATCAGATAGATAAATCAGCAGTTGCACATCACTTATGGAGAGATAAACAGGATATAAAATGGAAGTCAAATTATTGAAATTCGTAGATACTCTTGAAACTGGGAATATGGGAAAAAAAGTTTATAGAAAAATTATGTAGCTAAGGTTATGAACTTTGAGATCCCAACAGAAGGCAAATTAATCCAAAAGTTCATAAAGTGTCCACAAGAGCTACATCAAGTCCATTCAACCAACAACAAATCCGGCAGTCGACACATAGCTGCTGATGTATCTGAAGGCCTGTGAAACATGTTCTGTATAATTCAATGGTAAGTGGAGCATTAGAGTATTAAATTGACTCACTATCTGATTATGAATAAAAGGAATTCCACTGTTTAAAAATTTGCTAGATATTCATTAAGAGAAAGCAATAGCGACTGACAGAGAGTGCTGATTTTACTGGATCAGCATCATGATGTTCAAGATTTATGAAAAGAAACCTGTTATGTACAAATGGACTAAAATAAAAATATTGCAAAAGATGTCAGCTGGCTATGAAGAAAAAAGTATTCAGTTTCATTGATTCATCATTAGTGCAAATAAACAAGAAAATGTTGAACTTATGCAAATAGGAAACATAGACAATGTTCCTTTATCCTCTATCTATCCAAGGGTACAAAAATTGTTACTATTAAAACTTCTGGAGCCAAAAATTTCACTAATTGTTGTTCCATCCTGCTGTGCAGATGGGACAAAATTGTTGCTGTCAGCTAAACTTCTTTCCTACCACATTTTCTAGGATTACCAGGAATACTCCAACAATATTTTTAATTTTAAAATGAAGAAAGATACTACCCAAAGAAAATGTGCATGTTTGTGATGGTTCATACAAAAGACTGGATGGATGCAGGAGGAATGAAGTTATGAACAGATCAAATTTGGTCTAGATTCTTCGGCAGTCTGCTGAAGAAACCTTAGAATAGGTCATATTAAAATAAACTCAAGGAATTGAAAATTCAGTTAGCTGTAATTCCAAGAGGCCTAAGAAGCTTCAACCTTTAGATATCTGTATTAATAAAGCACTTACAAGGGATTTATGAAGGAGAAGCTTGTGTATAGCATGCTATGAAAAGTGAAACAGTGGCCAAAATCATTTAAGATGCATGGCATCAGAAATGCACTGAATGATACAGAGGACAATTTTTTGTATGAGAACTCAAATTTTAATTTAGAAGAGGTTTTAAGTGACTCTTCATTTAGTTCTAGAAATGACTGTCTTGAGTTTTGACAAAGGAGATTAAAGGGCATTCTTTCTTAGTTAAGTTAGATATTTATTGAAAGCAGAACTTCATAATTGAAATACTGTGAATTCATTATAATAATAAATAGTATGTTTTCCCCAAAAGCAGAGTTACACCTTATATGCTGGCAAATATTATATGTTTTACATGTTAAAAACTTTCAGTTTAACAAATTTCATTAAATCAGCAAAACAAAATGTTTCAGAATATGTACTTTATTCATGAAATAGTTTTTATTTTTATAATAAAATTCTTTAGCCAGCTGAAATATTTTTACCTTTCTGTAATAGTGCAAAGGTATGATGTCA
The DNA here is from genome assembly GCA_030762175.1 of Metallyticus violacea. Lineage (NCBI taxonomy): Eukaryota > Metazoa > Arthropoda > Insecta > Mantodea > Metallyticidae > Metallyticus > Metallyticus violacea. The sequence goes on along the minus strand of CM060843.1, from coordinate 53,740,698 downwards.
CTGGATATCCATTTGTAAAAAGATAAAGTATGTTTACTATAAGGCAGATATTTCTAGTCCCAGACATATTGCCAGGTCCAAATGTAAGAAAATAATGGCTCGCAGAGTAAGAATATAGTGTTTGAAACCAACCCATCTGCCTTACATCAAACAATGATCTGAAGGCAGCAGCTTCTTATGCTATGTGGAATGATCAGGTTACAGAAAGCTGAGACATACAAAGTTCTTGAACAAACTGGAGATGGAATAAAAGCAGAAACAATTTTCTCTAAAGGAGTAACAGAGGCTATGTTCCTGGAAGTATAATAAGGGGGGATATAGCCCAATAGTTCAGGATAAGCGCTTCTACTTTTTCAACCTTTTTGAAGAAGAAGAGTAGAATCATAAAGTGTTTCAAAAACAGATGCCATTAGCCCACAGTTGAATATGATGAATTAGATATAATGGAATTCAGTAACAACATATCAGATGCCATAATTAACTCTTGTGAATACATTAGTTAGAATAATCTAGTTTGTAATAATCTACAGGAAAATATAACAGATGTCTTTCATAAATAAATGTAATATGTGAAAGAACTTTGTGTTTAGAATTTTTAAACATTTTTCTCATTTGCTTTTCTTCACCAAAGCACCACTCTACAAGTCACGATGAGCTCAAAAAATGATTTCCCAACCAACACAGCAGTGACTAACCTTGTCTTGTAAATGTAACATTGAATTGTTTCAATTGTAATGCATGTTGAGTTTTTAAATTAAGGGATATTTTTTGGCTTATACTCAAAATATGCAGCTGCTGGTGAGTGTACAATGAGTAAGTGTGCATACTTTTTCTTTAAAAGAATATTGTATTCCAAAAGAGTAAAATTTCACTACATCACAGAAATTACAGCAATCTCCAGGATTTCATTATGATATTTTACTGTACCATGAAAAGGAAAACCACATTTGGTATATGGTAAACTACAGAGTGGTCAAGAGCAAAGAAGTTTTTCAATATCTTTTTTTTCTCTCTCTAAATTTGTTTCTTATGGTTTCATCGAATCCACACCGCCATGGGTGGCTGAGGTCATTAAGGTGCAGACTCGTAAGCGGGAGGTCTGGGGTTCAAATCTGGCCAGGACCGTCCTACCCGACAGGTTTTTTCCAGGTTTTCCCCAGTCCTCATAAATGGCAAATACCAGGGAGGTACTCTAAATTTAGCCCTGGAACATTTCCTTCCATAAAAAAAAATCCTTTCCTAATATATCATCTCATCTCATGTACCATCAATGTCCACTACCTGTGGTGCCTCAGTGGTAAAAGCAGGCATTATACACCATTAAAAAAAATCGAACCCACAGAGTTAGAAGAGAATAGGAGTGCAACTGTTTCTTTCTTATATTTAAACATAATGAAAGATTTCCTGAATATACAACATAAAACTAAATAAATATTCAAAATAATTACAATACATTATGGAAAAAATTTAGATTTGCAGCTATATTTCCATAATAGAAAAAAGCTACAAATTGAATTAACATTTTATTTATAACAAATACGATATATAAAATAGTGCATTCTAATTCAATATAATAAACTGAAAGCGCACCTTTTATTACTGTATATAGCTAAAGTCAAATTTTAAGCAGTTAATCATGTCAATGTCACTTTCAGTGCTTTAGAAAGCATAGTTTATTTGCAGTCTATATTGATATTGATTAGATAATGGAATTATGGCAACAAGACATTCTACTAAATAAACGGTAGCTTCTGTATGTTGCACACATAAGCAACAAAGACAAGGGAAAAAAATACAGCAGAGCCTGACAGTTTAATATTTTTGTGTTTAATAGTATGGGTTCAGGAACTGAATAAATGGTTGATGTTATTGAAAGCATTTGCAAATCTGAGTTTAATTCTACAAATATATGATTATATTTAATTTTCATTACTTATACAGAACTTTAATTCTAAAAAAAAAAGCAAGCATCTGCTTCAAAGAATGTTTGCAAGGAAAACAATACTTTTTTAATTGCTTCATACAAGTTGTCACTATTAACAATGATATTATACAACTTAAACTGCTTTAGATTTTCTGAGATTAAGGTTTTGGTCTGCATCTTGTTTACCAGACAACAACCATCTTTTAATCTATAATCATTTTCCTTTTAACTAAGTAAAAGTTTTCTTAAAAATGCTGCAAGCTGTGCTTCAACATGAATTACTTTCAATAGCTATGTTCCTTTTTTTGAATTTACTCTCATGTTCACCAGGGCTTGAAGATTGTCATGCAATGCTTGCAACTGCTTCTTTGTATTTTCATCAAGTGCAGGGATATCATATGGATTCAATGTTCCTTCCCCAACAATAGAAATTATCTGGAAAAAAAAAAAAAACACTTTTTTGTGGCAATAATCCGAAACAATATTTTTAAGCTCCTCTTTCAGATGACATTTTCTTTTCTGTTTTTAGCCAAAACTGTTAATTTAATTAAATAGTTATGTAAAAATTCACAAATCACTACGTACTAAGTTGAATAAAAGGTTATTCCTTACAGTTTTTCAAGACAGCAGAAATATAATGAACATTTAAGGAAAATGATCCAATAAAAAGTCCATTTCATATAAGATTATGAAGAATTCATCCTTTCGAGATTTCACATGACCAACAGCTTTGAGTCACAATTGTGTCTCTTTTTCATACTATAGTTACTGCAAGTATGAAATGGCATACCAATTGCTAGTGAACAGTCACTTATTTAGAATTCAATAAACTTATAGACATATTAAATTATTGGCTACCCTTGCCTTTGTGCAATATATAAAGCTGAGATCGTAATATGTTAAAATCAAGGGGAATAATATGTTTGGATCCCAGTTTTTATATTTCATTTTGTTCTCTGTTTGTTGCTTCACTATAAACTGAAGATGATAGGCATTTCTATATACACAAATAAAATTTACAAAGGATAATACAAATATCACATACTAATGAAGACTGCTTACCCTTCCACCACCTAGTGGTACATTAAGTTTAGCTCTTTTCTCTTCTGCTGCAGCAGTGGCCAATAAAGGACTTCCAGTCATTGATACAGTCACTTCCCCCCTGTGAGGCAGACGCATTACAGAAACTGGTGTGCCAAGAGCAATCTTTGGAGTTATTGGAGGTAGGGATGGATTAAAGGATAATCCCACTGGCGTCTGCATGCAAGAAATCAAAATAGTTAAAAGAAAATATGAACTTATTCAGCTTCTTTTATTGCAAAATGTAAATATGTATCTCAAAGAGCAACAATAGACTATCTTAACATTCAACATTTTATCATCAATATCTACAAAAATTTAGCCTGATAATTTCAAACAGCCCAAATATTACAGAAATGCAGCAAAGAGTACATACCTCATATATGAAGACTGAATCATTATTTGTTTATTTACTTACAGTATAACTCCTCCAGTTCAAACTAATTGAGACCAAAGCCTGGTCAGATTGGCAAAAATTTGAATTTACAGGGTTAATTTATAATCAATGTAATTAGGCTTATACAATATGTATATGAAGTCTACAAGTCAATTGTGTTCAGTTGTTGTAACAACTGAATTAAGAGTATTTAAGAAAAAATACCTAAGATCACGTTACAAGTTACCTGCACTCTTTGGAATTGCCAAAGACTTGTATTTCTGATGTTCTGCACTTAGATATAATGAGTAAACACAACTATATACTGTTTTAAACACTCACAGGCAAATGTCATTATTTTGTTTAAGAGGCTAAATATTTCCCAGGTCTAAGAGATATTGTTACATAAAATCAATCTCAATCTTAAATGCACTGTGCTCGAGGTTGCACAAAAGCCCTCCTCATACATTCCATTTCTTATAATACAAAATTATTCAAATCTGCCCTTAAAAAAAGAATTGATAAATTTATAAATAAAATTCTTTAATATTCTCTTTAAAACAATTAGTGCAAATAGGAAGAAAAATCCATTCAAGTTAATCCTATTACTGAGGCTAATCATAATGTAAAGGTGATAAAACTTTAGACACATGTATTATTGTAACCATACTATTTATAGTGGTTAATAAGTCATCTTAATGAACTAAAAGTGCAACGATACCTGTAGGGTGTTATTAGTTGAAGAAGGTGCTTTTTGCTTTCTAATCTCAGAACTAGATGCTGGTGGGCAAGAAAGAGAATCTGTAAATACAATGTAAGTTTCATAAAGTTACAAAATAACTTTAACAATGTTGTAATTTAGTGCACATCATTGAAAACCTTAAGTGCCACTGTCTCGACTGAATTACACATTTTTTTCTACCTATATGTCATGCGCCTTAGACCACCCCCTCTAAGAGTTACTATTAAATATTTGCTTTTTAAATGCATTTGCACTCGAAAGTGTGAGTGGCTAATATAAAAAGCTATAAAAAAATGTCATATCCTACTACATTCATTTCAAGTTCTAAAAAAAAAATATGTCATAACCTATTGCATTCATTTCATGTAGTTTGGGAGCAGGTACTTCCAAGTGTTTGGCAAATCTTTTTATAATTAAATTTGGTAAACCAGTGAAAAAAAGCAATATCTGTATCCTACATGTTTTCAAATCTTAATCTAAAACAAATCTACTATTAATTTACACTTTCTGCAGTTGACTGGACAAGATAAAATATTAAAAATTAACAAAAAAAAAATTTGTTCTGCTACACCAAATCTTATAATTGTTTGTGCTCTGTGTACACAAACACTGATTGCCTTAATTCTAAATGTAAATGAGAAGAAGGCTACAGATACCAAGCAGGAACTTTTAACTGCTTTCTCCCTATAGACAGCAGTCAATTAAATTTGTTAATCTGTCACAGAATTGAGTACTTATTCGAGCTTGTTCAAATAAGTGTCTCTAGTATGGAAAATAGTTAACAGTTGCTTCATTCTAACTTTCATTTGTTTATGACCATTTCTGATGCAATATGTAAGACTCCCCAAAAAACCATGCAATTTGCAATATATATATAATATAAAAGAAAAATAAAAATAAAGTAACACTGTTAACAATGTAACAAATTAACAGTAATTATGAAGGCAGAAAAGGATAAAACACTAAGATAAAGCCACACTTGAAATCGCTATATTTTGAACTGATTGAGCTCTTCTATGGCAAGAAGACAAGTGGAGGTGATAAAAGTAAATATTGAGTATCAAAGGTAACATTATGCATGGAAACAGATGAAACTAGAAATGAGAGTGTGGGGGAAAAAAAATTAATATGTAAGATTTAAACAGGTGGTAAACGCGCTTTATGTAAAAATATATTTGTCATTTCTCTATCTCTGAGTAAACTTTCAGAGCATTGTGTAGGTAACGCACCAATAAGTGTTAGATTAAAAGCATCATCAAAATTCTTACAGTGAGATAAGGCATTTTGGGCAACCGGCAAGGGAGACTTAGTTTTAACAGGATTGTTCATACGTAGCGAAACAACAGTAGAAGTTAAACCAATATAAAATGCTTTGCAAAGCTTACAAGATAACATATATACAACGTTCTTAGAAGAACAGGTAGCAAATTAAGAAATGTTAAATTCTCTGGATAAATTAGTGCTGTGGAATGAATGGCACAGCATAATTAGTGCACAGGTTTTACATTTAGAGTGTTGGCAAGGATATGAGCCAGTAAAGAGACAAGGTAAATTTGGAGGAGATAGGTTTCGGTAAAATAACTTTTAAGGTTAGGGGGTGTTCTAAAAATAAGGCGGGGTACAAATTTAGAAAAATCATTTAAAGATGGGTGCATTAACAAGGTATCGTGACATTCTTTCAAAATAGGTCTAATGCTTTCAATTCCAGGCACGTAAGTAGTAACAAGGTTAATAAAGCTCTTATTAGAAGTTTTAGGTTTGCTTTGGAAGGTTTTTTGCGCTGGGATTATACAAGATTTTAAAAGAGAGGAAGGATCATTTTAGTCTTGGAACTTTTGAGCTAAGTTTTTAATATACTTGTCATGAGATGAAAAGTTGTTACAAAGACAATGACCACGGATTGAAAGAGAAAAAGGAATAGATCTTTTCATATGCAAGGGATGACAGCTATCAAAATGAAGATCTGTTGTAAATTGGTAGGCTTAATGTGCACAGACGTAAGAAAAGAGCCATTACATAAAGAAATATCAATATCTAGGAATGTAACAGCATTGGGAGAGACAGAAGAAGTGAACTTAACTGAAAATTTGGATTTATGATTAGTAAGGAACTGATCGAGAGATTCTCAGTCATGAGTTCAAAGCACAAATACATCATCAATATATCTCAGCCATAATAATGGTGCCAAAGGTTCTGACTTAAGAAATTCCTCCTCTAAGCGAGCCATAAAAAGATTGGCATAAGACGGTGCCATTCTGGTGCCCATCGCAGTACCTTTAATTTGTAGATTTCTGCTTTTATAATTACTGTTAATTTGTTACATTATTATATATATATATATATATGATTAGTGCACAGAATATATATACAAACACACATAAAATCCTTCTTGTTAAGACCTTATACAAGGGGTGATCAGAAATGATTTCTAATACTTGTGTTTCACAAATATTGCGCAATCTATGGGCATGCTCATTTGTAGGGCAATGAACTGGTAATAATATGCCATGTAGATGCTAGATGGCAGTTATAAGCAGTGTAGCAAAAGGACAGTATTGCTTTTGTTAAATAGAGAAAAATATGGACAAGGTGGAAAGTTAAAATTTTTTAAAAATTGTAAAAAAAAATTTTTCCCCCATATGGAACTAACACAGTGAAGCTCACATGAATTAAATCTTTCATCTAACACTCTTCATGCTTCCCTAACTATGGATGATGCCGTCCACGGCTGAAGATGGAGATAACATATCTTTGAAACCGGTACCGAATATTTTTAAGGTTAGTGAAGCATGAAGAGTGTTAGATGACAGATTTAATTCAAGGTGGAAAGTGTTTGTCATGCAGAAATATGAACTGCAGGTTTTGCAGGTTTCTGTGGAAGGAAGGCATCAAAACTGCAGAAATTCATATATGTTTAACTGTGGTACTTGGCCAAGAAGCTCCTGCACAAAAGACCATTTATAACTGAGTTACTGGGATGACTAGTGGCAGGGAATCTGCACACAAGAATGTAACTACTAATAGTCTGTCACCATTGCAGTCTCTCAGGAACATTGAGGTTGTGTCTGAATTGATTATGACTGATAGATGCATAACCTTTGATGAACACTGGGTTCCATGGGAATTGTCAAGGCACAAAAGGACAAAAGGGTTGAAGTCTGTAATCAGCTACTGGAAATATATAATGAAGATACAGATTTTTTGGAGAAGCTAGTGACTAATGAAAAGTCATGATGTCATGGTGTCACTACCACACAGAAAAGAAAGTCCAATATATGCTATGGAAACTTCTAGGAAGTCCCCAGACCATTTACTGCTCCATCTTTGACCAAGTTGATATTCACTATCTTTTGATACACTTCAGGCATATTGCTAATGATTGATCTCTTCTTAGAATGACTGTCAACAGCAAGGTTAACAATGGCTTAAATGCAGGATTCAGCAATAGTGAAAGGGTGACTAATCAACAGGAGCATTCCTCCAACATGACAATTCACTGCTCCACACCAGCAACACTGCACCACAAAGTTGCATCATAGAGGTTCAATGTTGTGTTACGTCTACCATTTTCCCCAAATCTCACTCCATCTGATTATGTCTTATTTGTCAACATGAAGGACATGCTGCAAGGTAAAAAACATGGTGACAATAAGGAAAATCAGACAGCTGAGTGTTAGTGTGGTAATCCCAAACAGTTTTGCAACATCATAATGAAGTTACCAATAAAATGGAAATATTATTAATGGGGAATGTATTGAGAGATCCCATGTGCAATGAACCAAGTTGCATAATAAATAAGATACAAAATAAAACTGCTATCATAAATAATTTCCAAATGCCCCTCATACTGTGCAGAATTTAGCAGCAGTAAAGAAAAAAATAAACAAATAAATAAAAATATAAAAACAAAGACATCTAATGCTTTGAAAATAATAGATTAGCCAATACTTTCATCTAAGCCTTAGCTCTGTGTTCAAAAAAAAAAGGATAATATAAATTAATGTCTTATAGTAATTTTGTATACAAGTTCCATTTATTGCAGCCATACCTTGTGAAGAGGAAGCCGGTGATTCAGTCTGGGTGTGTAAGAATTGTTTGCATGTTTCAGATTCACTTCTTATCTTCTTACCCTAAAAAAATAGTATTTTAAAAGAGAATGGCCAATATAAACCCTTGTCTTTAATGCTTCCATATCTCAAATTGCATTTCTTAACTTTATGTCTGAATTTAATTGTATTTAATAGTGATGTGAATTTTTATTTAAGTCACTATAAATAAGTTAAAACAATCAGATCTTAACTGCAGAGTATTATTAATTCTATAACTAAGCACTTACACAGATGGTTTTTGCTAATAATTATCCCATTGATTGAAAGAGTAGCTTCAGAATTAATGCAATTGCATTTAATCCAGTTATTTCTATATGATAAATATCCCATTCTTTTCTTTCTTCAATGCAATCTGGCTTAAGCTAACAAATTAAGATTTGCATGCAAAAATCATTTGATGCTTAACAGTTCAGCAACCTACTGATTATTATCATCAAAATCGGAAAATGTATATGTATCCTTAGTAGATATAAAACTCATTTCTGAATTTGGCAATTGTCCCTATAACATTATCACTGACACAGCTGGCCATGATCAAGCACAGTTTGGCGAACAGGTAGTCTGCATTTCAAATCCTATTCAGACCTCTTTCCTCACTTTCTTCCAGGTTCTCCTCAGTCCTTATCAATGGCAAATGCCAGGAAGGTTCCCTAAACATAGGCCTGAAATGCTTCCTTCTGAAATTCCTTTCCCAACTTCTGATTACATCTTATATACCATCCGTGCTCACTCCCTTCACTGCCTGTGATACCAAAGTGCAGTAATGGCTTGATAATGTAATGCTCCGTATAACCTGAAGAAGAAGAAGAAGAAGAAGAAGAAGAAGAAGAAGAAGAAGAAGAAGAAGAAGAAGAAGAAGAAGAAGAAGAGGAGGAGGAGGAGGAGGAGGAGGAGGAGGAGGAGGAGGAGGAAGAAGAAGAAGACCCAACTGCTAACAAACAACAATTGTTATGGTGCATCTTACAATAATGGATAGTGTTGTGATTTAAAGTGCATTCATTCTTGATCATGAAATCAATGAGCAAGAAGACTTACTGCTGGTAGATTTAGTGAAAAATTACCACAGTATTTCCTTTGTGGCAATTCTAGATAAGAATGATTATATAGACAGAATGGAACAACTATTAAAAAACAATGAATATTCAATAGTAACAAAAAATCCCCTAAATCAATGCAAAAGCACATTTAATAAAACAATTACTGATTGCAAATTAATAGATAAAAAGGAGCATTATAAAATTAAAGTGGATAAAACCTGACAATACCTACAATCTACGGTCTCCCAAAAGTACACAAGCCAGGGAAAACAATGAAACCTATCATAAATAACATAGATGCTCCAACTTATAAACTAGCAAAATGGTTGACTTACAAATGTTCTACTTTTCCAAGATTTGAATCTCTTAGTATAAAAAACTCATTAGATCTTATTCAAAAAATTAAAGACATAAAAATAGAAAAAACAGATACCTTGGTTTCGTTTGATGTTACAGCACTTTTTCCAAGTATTCCTACACTGAATTTATACTCTCTGATAAAAAGTGGTTACAAAAGATAGGAATAACCATAAAGGATATTCAAGAATACATTACATTAATTAACTTGTGTCTAGAACAAAATTACTTTACATTCAATAACAAATATTACAAACAAAATTTTGACTGACAATGGGTAGCCCACATCACCAACATTGGCAGACATTTTCATGATTGCATTAGAAATTAGACTAGTAAATAGTTTCCCTTGGATATTTAAGACTTGGTACCGCTATGTTGATGATATTTTTGCAATAGTACCAGAAAGACACTTGGATGAGGCACTAAAGTTACTTAACTTACAGGAAAAAACAGTTAAATTCACTATGGAGAGAGAATGCAATTAACAGTTACCTTTCTTGGATATTAAGATAATTAAAAAAGAAAATCACCTAAATTTTGGCATATACAGAAAACCTACATACACGGATAATTACATTAAATATAAGTTTTAATCCAGTTTCCCACAAACATGCAGTTTTAAATAGTCTTGCATACAGATTGGTTAATGTTCCAATGAACAAGGAGGAATATGAATTGGAAATGAATAATATAATGGATATAGCTATAAAAATGGCTTCAAACAAGAAGTTGTGCACAAGAAAATAGACAGAGCAAGGAATAAAAAGAAAATTAGAGACACCATTACACTTACTCCTATCAAAGAAAAAAACAGAACATACAAAAAATTCACATACCACCCATCAGCCTTTCATAAATTTCAAAAGATTTTTAAAAGATACAACATTGTTTTGGCTCCAAAAAATAATTATTCTATTAAAAATATCCTTAACTCAAAACAAAAAGAAGATGACCTACAAGAAGAAGATAAATCAGGAATATATCAGATGAACTGCAATGATTGTGATAAAGTTTATATTGAAAAGACCAAAAGAAACATAAAAACAAGAGTTAAAGAACACGTTAGGAATATAAACCAAAAACAAGAAGAAAAATTGGCGGTAGCTTAGCACTTTTGGAAAGAACAACATAACATTAATAAAAACCCCAAATTACTTAAAAATATTAAAGGAAAAACTGAACTTACAGTCTGGGAAAACGTCTATATTTGGAAGAATAAGGAGAAAGTTTTTAATTTTGAAATCCTGCCAAGTGATGTACTAATACAAAAGTTCATTAAACCTCCACAGAGATGAATCCATCTACCACAAACAGCGAGGCCGGCAGTCGACCAGGAACTGACAATAGGAGTGATGGCTCCCGAAACTAGTCTTCCATTCTATTGAATTTTAGTGATGTGTATGTTACAATCTCGACTCAATTTTTTTAAAATGTTAATATTTGACATCATTGTTACAAAAAGTTCACTATATTTTATACAAATGGGAATAGTTTCAAATTTCCAAGAAAAGTTGAATCTCAGCACTGTAGCACTGAACACTGATATGTGAAACAGCAGGATTAAGCAAGCACTATAGATGTTCTACTCATGAAACTTTGGCAAGATGTTGCACATATAAAATGGAGCTGGATTCAGAAACAAAAAATGATTGAAGTTAAAAAATAATAAATAAATAAAAGCTCTGCATAATGCTATATAACATAAACTGTAATAATAAATTAGTTTACAAATAAATGTACTATTAATTCTTAACCCTAATATCACTATCACAGTAAAGTGAATCAAATAACTATTAATATGTTGTAATGAATCAATACTTGCAGCCCCACTAACTTACTTTCCAGGCGATAAGTAGCTGATGGTGCAGACAAAGTTCTGCAAAACATGCTCTAATTAAATGTTAAGTTAGTGAAGCTGTAAAAATGTTTAGTTTAGCTAATCACAACATATTAATAATGAAATATACTCTAGTTTATTTACACTACACTGCAATTGTAGAAAATGTGTGAAATTAAATTATTTGTTTTGCATTTCATGTAATCTGAGGTAGCCCCAGTCTCATTTAACTTGAATTATCAAGACTCTATTGTATTTAAAATGGGCTTTAAACACTATTAAAAATGTCACATCATCATCCTCTTCCTAGCACACACAGCCCACACATGAGTGAAACATGGATTATTAGCTGCCATTTCTTCAACCTCTTAAACTTCAGCGTCAATACTTATAATGATAAAATCTTGTGGTTTAGATGCTAATGCCTTTGGCCATGTCATTACCACTTTTGAGTTATATCAGCTCTATATTATGCAAAAATGATTATAACAGTTAGATATTTAAATTATGTACAACTCTTGAAAGAACATTACTTACCTACAAAAATAATATTTATAAGTAACATAAACTATAATGCAGAGTTCCACATTAATTAAAATATGCATTTTGCTACATGTGAATGTATATGCTTAAAGCAAGTCTGACAGTATAAAATATAGTGAACTTTTGTAACAATGGTGTCAAATATTAACATTTTAAAAAAAAAATTGAGTCGTAATTGTAACATACACACCACTAAAATTCAAAAAATGGAAGATTAGGAGCCATCGCTCCTATCCAATCATTACTGCCATCCTCCTATTAGATAGGAGCAATGGCTCCCGAAACTAGTCTTCCATTTTATTGAATTTTAGTGGTGTATGCTACAATTACGACTCAATTTTTTGAAATGTTAAGTCTGACAGTATTAATTAAATAACTTACATCAGCTTGATCAGACATAGGCTTCACCAGAGGTACATTTTCTTCTGATAAACATTTCAATTTCAGCCACTCCTTGCGCTGGTTTAAAGAAAATAACTTTAACTCTAGCAATTCATCAAAGTTCTTCAGTTTTCTTGCAACTGCAACGATTTAAAAAAGATTATATGAATATTATTAAAAAATGTCAAACATTTCTCTAGTCAAAATTAGTACTCAAAACAATAAATATTACATCCTATCATAATCCTCTATAAGCAATTAAAATGCAATGTACAATGTAAAGCTAACACACAATAAATCATAAAAAAAGTATTACAGTGTTATACAATGCTGTTATTTTTATCAATTAATGAATGGCTTCAACCAAAATAGTTCTATGGCACATGAGAAACAGGAATGGAGAAAAAAAAAGCACATTTGGACAATTCTTTTACATATTTCAAAGATTTTTGCAATAATTGCTTTATTATATGTTCAATAAGTTTATTTAAATATTCATAGTATTGTTTATTTAAATATTCACAGTATTGTGTATGTTACAGGATGTGCTAGAACTTTGATAACTATTCTTGAATACAATTTCAACTTCCATATAAGAGTGATACTGTCACTTTGCAAGCTTCTCCTCAAGGGACTATTTACATGGAAATCACAAGATGAAATGTCAAAACTGCAGGGAAAGTACTTCAAACCTTTTACTTTAATTTTATGAGGAGAGCATCAGTGACAGGTATTGATGAGAGGTGCATTATAAAGCAGCAGCACAATGACTTTTTTCAATTTTATTGGCTGTCAATCATTACTGCCTTCCTCAGTCTCCTTGAGTCTCTAAATGGACTTTAAACTTGCACATCATTTAAAAATGATAGGAAACTGTCTCTACAAAAGTGAAGTGTTGCAGTGTCATTATTACAATATCTCTTTTAGATACAATATTCTAAGTGATAGCAACTACCTTTTAGATAAATACTATTTACTAAATCTACAATTTAACTCATTTGCATATAATAAATCAATGTCAGATAGCAAGAATGAATTGGCTCTCTGACATGCCCACAGAGATTGTTGATGTAAAGGCATAGACTGATGATAGGAGTATTGTGCTTACGAAGTTGTTGACAATGGAGTGGTAATATAACCTAAACTTAGGTATTCATTTTTTACACTAAACTCCATTCACTTACACAAAAGTAAGATGCATTTCAGGAGAATCTCTCGCATCTTCAGTTGCTCACTGAACTAAGTTTAGGTTATGATGATGGGAGGTTTGTGATTTGAATTTTGCCAGGACCATCCTTCCAACAGAAGTTTCTATAGTCCTATAGAATGCCAAATACATAAAGGTACCATAAATTTAAGACTTCCAACCTTTTTCCCAAAATTATTATCCTAATTCATTTCATATACCATCAGGATCCTCTGCATATGATACCACAGTATTAAACATTGGTGTTAAAACTCTATGCAAAAATTTTGATTGTGGAAAATGTGCTTTACAACTGAGTGGCTCACCCAAACAATGTTGTAACCGACAGTTTTCTCAATGTGAGAAAAATGTGGAACAATGTTGTACCTGAACCGATGGATAAGTTAGGTAAATTTTTTAGTCTCAGTCTCAGTTTTGGTATTACTATTTTAGTATTGAAAATGGCGTTTGCAAGAACATAGTAACTGCAAGTAAAATGGCGGACCAGCTAGAACTGGCTCTAGCTCTGCTCTAGCCCTTGCTGGCTGACAAAAAAAAGCCCAGTAAAGGTAAATGGAGAAAGAGAGAAATGTACTTGTGGAAAGATAATCGTCGTAAAGGTCTTCAGGACAATAGGTATCTATATATCTCAAAAGAAATCAGCCTGTAGCTGGAAAATTGCCCCAAATGCAGTAAGCAGAACCACACTGTAACTGACCTATATTATAACAATAACTTATTTTTGTGATTATAACTAGCAATTTGGATTTATTATGAAAATTATTGACTAAAGTATACTAGTTATATAATTAATTAGCTGCTTAATATCATTATCAGCAGATAAGTTGGACATTAAGAATTTTTTGTATTGTTTCAGGAGAGTATGCGGCTGTTCTTTGCAATGTGGCTACTAAATGAGAATGATAAGACTGCATTTGATGAATTTTATAATTTAAACTACAATAATAAAACCAGCTTCTGGCACATCAGTGTATAAAGGTACTGAACATTAAACAGAGATCAACCAGTGCAGATAAGGGTTAATTCAAGATAACAGAATATATATGGTTCCAAATTAATCATGATGATCCTCCAACTATCTGTGGGAGAATAAGTCATAATATTCTCAAGCCCTGAATTAGTTACAGCATTGCAAAAAAGAGTAGAGGACCTGGTTGCAGAAAGTTACCTCCTGTCAATGTCTGCTGCTTTCCAAATGCATTCAGAACCTTTGCCTATTACAGCTGCAAAGCAAAATCTGTTGGATATGTGTAGTTATATAGCCATTCAGCTCAGAAAATTCTACGAGGACTTCACCAGTCAGTAAACTAAAATATGCTATCTCAGTTTGGTTAGCATAGTTTTCTTTAATTGAGTTTGTGTCCCTAACATTTTTTGTGTTTTTAGTGAAAAACTATGCTTGGAGTGTAATATTTTGTTAAATATAATTTAATATTGATTCATTATCTGTTATCTTTGCAATTGTTAAAATAACTGGCTGAACATGTGGCTGGTAGCAAAAGAATGTAATATTTTTGTCAGTTACAATATTGTTCCTATTTTTTTTTTCTAAACAAAGTTTGAAAATGTAGTTATTGTGTATAATTAGTAATGAAAAAGTATTTTTGTGCTTTTTCAATTATAAAAGGCAATATAATGTTTTTCATCTCCTGTACATTTTAGCTTTTGTTGGTTACAAAGTTGTTTTGGTAAACCGTTAAACTATTATCACCTTTTCATATGGAGTTAATTTTGATAGTAGGACTACGAGTATGAATATTTCAAAATGAACATATTGCATGTGCAATATTATTCTGATGCTCATCAGCTGAAATACTCACATTCCTCCTCAAAATGTGCTTCTATGTCTGATTGTGCTAGCCCTTCAAGTGACTGCTGTGAAGATGCCCTTGAAGATGTAGATGCTTTACTTTTTGATGTAATGCGTGGCCGCTTTGTTCTCGGCATTTTCAAACTGAAAACAAAATGCCAATATATACTTCAGTTCTCATTAATTAAAATGAAATAAGAGATTAAGCACTTGCAAGGTGTTTTTAAAAGTAAAGCATAAACCTTCATTTGTTTTATACAGAAGTGTACGTCTATGACAGCAATATATTTGTCAAAGTAACATATGCTTGTTTAAATTTGTTGGTCCTAAATGTTACTAAATTACATTTCTAGTAAAATAAATGAAGGTACAGAGTGATAAAAATTAAGGCACTATCAGAAAATGTGAAACAAATCATTGGTTCTAATTTTAAAGTATCATCAGTGACTTCATCTCATGCAAGGTTTCACATAAATAAAATAAATCCTTTTAAGAAATAAGATTTGACATGTCTTTACAGTTTTTTCTAAAATCTTTTATCTACCTGTAAACCAAATTATGCATTACTTTTGTAAAATCCCATATGTATTTAAGTACATGCATACTGTATCTACAGAGAGTTCGAGTCACGCTTCATCCAAGAAAGTGGGTGGAAGGAAGCAGGTAGAGTGCAAAGCAAACAGCGGCATTCTAGATGCGTAATTTTCCATCAATGCTGCGCAAGCATTTCCAGAATTTCACTGATCAGCTTGAGGTATTAGTAATATAAGGCATGTATGTGCAGGCTCTATGTTGCCTATCACTACTTTGTACAGTTTAAAGGGCATGTGCTGTATGAGCATTACATTAGTTATTTAGATAAACAAAATACCAGCTGAACAGGGAATATTTATGTATGACTAATCAAAACAGATTCATTCTGACAGGTGTGTAGGCAATTAGTAGACAGATCCCCTGGTATTCGACCTCCAAATAGTGGTACAATTAGAAACCTTGTCGATAGATTGAAAGAAATGGGATCGCTTAACTCTAAAATTTGTAGATCTAAACATAGGGTTCTAACAGGAAAAAAACTGCATGATATATGAGGCATCACTTAAACATTCTTCTACATTGTGTAGCACAAGAAGTAGACATTTCAAAAACCTCTGTTCGTACAGCTACTAAACTTTTAAAATTGAAACCTTACAGAGTTACTATAGTCTAAGAATTACGAGCGCATGGCAAGGAAAGTTGACGGAATGATGTAATTAATGGTTTCATTTACATGGTCACCTGTGTTTACAGAACAATATAAGTCCAGGAATAGTTCACAAAATTTCTCTGAATGATGAAAAGATCAGCATGTGGTGTGCATTACAGCAAATCAAATAATAATTTTTTTTAATGTAAATTAGGAAAGGTATTGTATGCAAACATTTTTTGGAATAATTAGCTCATCA
This sequence comes from Metallyticus violacea, assembly GCA_030762175.1. NCBI lineage: Eukaryota > Metazoa > Arthropoda > Insecta > Mantodea > Metallyticidae > Metallyticus > Metallyticus violacea. The sequence goes on along the minus strand of CM060843.1, from coordinate 53,723,850 downwards.
TAAGAGATAAGATTTATTGTCAACAAGATTCCGCCAAAGCCCATACTGTCCGGGTTCTTTGGAAGCTATAAGGGAGGTTTAAGAAGACAGATTCATTCCTAAAGGGTCATGGCCCGCATGTTACCCAGAACTTACCACATGCCATTATTATTTTTGGGGCATCCTAAAAAGGTAGAGTCTATAGAAATAACACACTCACTGTAGATCAACTGAAAGACTTTGTAAGAGAAGAAGTTATATGGATTACAGAAGAACTTTTGCGTACGAATGCAACAAAAGATGTTGGCAATGTGTGAATGAGGACAACACTTTGATCATCTAATGTAAGTTTAGTGAAATAAAATTATGATTGTGTGCATGCCATAGATTAATGAAAGTTCATGAGTGGAATCTTGGAATACTATGGATCTAGAATGCTGCTGTTTACTTCACCCTCTAACGGCTTCCTCCCACCCACCTTCTCGGGTCAACCTTGATGCCAACTCTCTGCACAAGATACACCATGGAATCAATGGAATAGAATTACTTGAGCTTTCAGTTTACAACCAGCTGCAAATACCAAGGGGCAGGTATGAATCCTGTTTGAATCCATTTAAGTTTTGTTTTTCTTTCTCCCCTTTTTTTTTCTTGAAAAGGAAAATACCTGGTAGCTTTAAGTGCTGATAGACCTTGGACTCGATTGCAATCTTAAAAAATGAATTGTTGCAGTGCTCATCTTGAAGTCCATGCAATTGACATGGAATGATAAACAATTAAAATAAGCAAACAAAAGAATGCAAACTGAAAGAGTACAGTTGATGTGCAGTAGTACCCTCCACCTTGTGTTTATCAATAAAAATATTATTGCCAACTAACGGATGAGCAACATAGCATACAAAAATAGAATTTTCTGTGAACTAAGAAACAATCTATAGTTTTACAATTAATTCACTGTGATATGAGAAAGATTATGAGGTAGTGAACAAGCAAATATAGGTTTAGTTTCTTAATAAAAACTACAATATGGATATATAAAACCACATTTTTTTACATTGAAGCAAATAAGCTGGCAACATTTCTTTAAGTACAATTTCCCTACTTTCTCTGGCCTTTTTAGCAAACACATCATGGATATCATTACACAATAGATACCCCCAAAAAAGACCTCATTGGAGACTTTGGCATCAACCACAATGGGCTATTTTCCAGACAATTGTAGAAAGCAATTCTGAAAAATCAGATTAAGCAGCCTAAATGAGGTGTTAACACCATGTAATTAATTTGGAATTTTGAAATTGTCTCAACTACAACATGTGTATGGATGTGCAAGTATGAGAAAGAGAGAGAAATTTTGTTTAACCTTCCATGCCAAATGTCAAGGATTGTGATAATGAATGGAGTGAATTGCCTGGTACAAATGATTCCAAAATCCATTGGAGTGTAAAGTTACTTTTCTGTCTTCTTTGGGTAAGGGAAAAACAATATGACCAAAGCAGGGTTTGAACCTACACCTTCCACTGTTAAGAAAAAGTTTGTTAAACACACAGTGTACAAACAAGTAAAGTGATAAATTAATGTGTAAGGTTTTTATTTTCTGCATAAAATTTTAAAGGTTTAGTCATTGCTTGGTAGGTAAGAATATGATACCATTTACAGTTTTACCCATATAGGGCATACATGAGCATTGAAATGATGCCTGATGGTATCCTCTTTTGATCACAGATTCTAATTCATTGTTTGTAATTATCATGCACACATGTCGTAATCCAGTCAGGTGTTTTCATGACAGGCATTGGGTAAAAGCCTGGATAAGCAGTTATTCCTTTCTCCGATATATATATTTTGTGAAGGAGTGTATGTTAGGCTGAAACTCCAAGTTAAGTCCCTGATTAAGTCCAAATAGCCAGTAAGTACACCTGTTTGGTCTGTGCTGTTTGAGATAGCCAAATAGTTCTTCTTATATAGGTGAATTTATTGATTCCAGTTTCTTACAATTTACTAGAGAAAGAAAGATTTATATCTTGGTGATTATTGGTCAAATCTTGATAGAAAAGAGGTGCTCAGCTACTCCTCTATCAAATTGGCTTTGATCTCTGCCTCCTTTTCTTCCTGTCAGTTGTAGAGTTAATCAATATATTTATACAGTTTCAATTGGTCATTATCTGAAGTGAAAATGTGTATTTCCTCTTTGGCTAAACTTCATGTCTTTTCCATTTTCTGCATTTATTTCTTGCTAAGGTGAAAATATGCTTTTATAGAATAGATGAATTATAGTATTAATATGATGTAAATAGCTCTTGATATGTAATGAATACTTAAAAATTGCTGGAACTGGACCAGTTGGTTGCACATTGTACTCAGAGGACCAGACCATCTTTGGATGTGATGCTAATTCCCATCATGAAATCTGGGATAGTAAGGATATCAACAAAAGGGGTTAGCACCTTTTAGATTTTCTGCTCTCCAGTAATTTGCACATACTTAATGTCAGTAACAAACCTACCTTTGCTAATCGCATAAGGCAGGAAGTTATTCACATTATGCTCAGTACAGATTATATTGCTACTCAGATTACCGAATGGAGGGTCTTAGACAAACCATTATTATCGGATTATAACTACATATCATTTAATGTCAATGTAGTGAAAAACATGAATCTGTACAGGAATCCTAGGAGAACCTGGTTGGAGGCCTATAAGCTTGATCTCTCATGTAGGATTGGGCAGATTGACAGGATTAGATCCTTTGCTGACATCGACAAGGTCGCCTACCTCATTCAGGAGGTGATATTTGATTGCTATCATAATAATTGCCTCATACAATCACGGATAAAATCCTAGGTGTCATGATGACCAAAGAACTTGAACAAAGGAGACCAGAGTGATACATCTCTTTAACTAGGCAAAAAGAACTGGTGACAGGGCATATCACACAGCCCTCACAGACTATAACAAAGGCATACCCAAGGCCAAAAGGTCATCTTGGCAAGCCTTCTGTCAAGGAATATCTAGCCTATCAGAGGCTGCCAACTACACAGAACCTTGGCCCTCGGAACTATAAACCCCATAGGAACAATATGCATGCCTACGGGAGATTTTACAAGCTTGGCTGAAGAAACACTCAAAGTCTTATATGAGGTATACTTCCCTGGTGTATCTGCAAATTCACAGTCCACTGCAAAAGCCCTAGATCAGCAGTTATCGCGAAAGGACTGGGAATTTGCACAACAAGTTGTCACTATACAAAGTGTAAAATGGGCTGTTAACAAATTCGACCCATTTAAGTCATCATACAGAGATGGTATCTTTCCTGCCTTGCCACAAAAAGGACAATATTCTCCTCTTCAACCTCTTTCGAGCTAGTATAGCCTTCAGCTATTTCAGCTATATTCCTCATGCGCCTGGAGAGCTACCAGGGTAGTATTCATTCCTAAGCGCAGTTGTAACAACCATACCAAAGTAAGAGTCTGTCAACCAATCAATCAGTCTTGCATCTTTTCTTTTAAAGACTGTGGAAAGACTGATTGAAAGATACATTCGAAGGAGGATGCTGTTTGACACAACCCCCCTTGATCGAAACCAACATGAATATCAGTCACCCAAGTTTGCCTAACAGCATTACACAGCCTTGCCAACAAACTGGAGGACTCCATGGAAAGGAAAGAATTAGCCCTTGGGGCTTTCCTAGATATAGAGGGTGCTTTTGACAATACCTCTTATGAGTCTATGGTTCTGGCTGCCCAGAAATATTACTGCTAGTCTTCTTGGGGAAATGAAAGGAATTGTCACCACAAGGGGCTGCCCACAGGGGGATATTCTTTCCACTCTTCTTTAGAGTCTCGTGGGGATAGTCTACTACAAGATATGACTCAGAAAGGTTTTTATATACAAGGCTATGCAGATGACATAGCACTGATAATTTTGGGGAAGTTTCCCAACACAGTATCAGACATGATGAACAATGGGCTGAGGAAAATTCACAGTGGTGCAAGCAGGAAGGTTTATCAATAAATCCTAGTAAAACTAGGATTTATTGATAAACCAATATATAATCATTCCATTTACAAACAGGAGGAATCTCAAGAACTTAGGTACTCTTAAGCTTGGTAGCTCAACCCTGAAATATTCTAAGTCAGTCAAATATTTTGGTCTTGAACTGGATAAGAAACTTACCTGGACAACCATATTAATAATATTCTCTGCAGGGCCAGGTGGTCTCTTATAACCATCAGATGAACTATTAGATCCACTTGAGGTTTTAAACCACATATTAGCCACTGGCTCTATGTTGCTATAGTTCGGTGCGAGATATTTTATGGCACCATTGTTTGGTGGCAGACAACCACTACAGCAGGTAAGTTTACCAAGCTATAGAGATAAACTTGTCTTTGTGTTACAGGGGCCTTCAGAAGCACACCAACCATCACACTGGAGACTCTGTTAGGACATTTACTTACAAGCAGAGGCTAGGCTCATGGCTCATCGTTTGGTACACACAGGAAATTGGTGAATTAGCTTTGCTGCAACTGGACATACTTCTCCTAAAATTCCTGGATATTCCAGAACTGATGATGAGGTCACACCTAATGAATACTCAATACTGTAATTTCCCTTCATTTAGGGTTACTCTTGGATTTACAGACAACTGGATGGAAGGAACCCCACCAAAACAAGAAAGTAATCAACTTATATGGTACACTGATGGATCCTGTAAAGGGCTACAATGGGGTGCAGGAATATTTGGCCAATTTCCAAGGACTAATATCAGTGCAAGTCTTGGTAAATATTGTACAGTTTTTCAGGCAGAGGTTTATGTCATCCTGAACTCTGCCTATGGAGAACTGGAGAAGGGTTTATTGGAGGAAACAAATTGTCATCCTCTTAGATAGTCAAAGTGCACTAAAAGCACTTTCCTCTGACCAGGTGTGATCCAGACTGGTATGGGAATGTCAAAATGCCTTGTTTTCCCTGGTACCCTGCAACAGGCTTGAACTGCAGTGGGTTCAGGGGCATCAGGGCATTTAGGGGAATGAAATGGCAGATCAGCTGACAAAAAGAGGAGCTGACATACCCTTTTTTGGCCCTGAGCCCATGGTCAGAATCAATACTTATACTGCTGAGATCGCAGTCAAAATATGGATTTGGGACAAGCATCAACTAAGGTGGCAAACCTATCCTGGACAGATTCAAACTAGGAATTTCATCCTAGGCCCTAACAAGAATCTCTCCTTGTCCCTTCTCCAATTGGATAGAAGAGGAATGCAATAAATAAGTGAGCTAATTACTGAACATGGTCACTTCAGAAAACATCTGCAATAAGTGGGTCTCTATAAAGATGAACCCACTTGCAGATTGTGCTAACAGGATGAGGAATCTGTCTTGCATATCCTGTTTGAGTGTCCAATCCTGGAAAGAAAGAGATTTGTTCTCTCTATAACCAGGGAAGACTGGGAAAAGATGCCAACACTGGAATCAAAATACTGCAACTTGTACTAAGAACAGATTTTGGTAAACAATGAAGGCATCCCTCCAAATGGGGTAGCACAACAAGCCTTAAGGCTGACGTGCTGGAGGATTCAAAATTCCATAAAATCCCCCGATATCTAATTTAATATAAGTATCCTTAGTCTGTAGCATATTGCTTAGGTGACTCTCTCAGGTTTCTATTGGATTCTTGGCTACTATTTTTGTGCAGCTGTGTCATATTGGTAAACAGTAAGTTTGTAACATCTGTAAATATCATGACAAGATATTCAGGAAGGTCATTAATAAATAATAAAAAGAGCAGGGATGCAAAGACTGAGCCTTCAGGAATCTCATATGCAATAATTTTTTCCTCGAATTCAGTAGCATTTATTTCAACATATTGTTATCTAGGTATGAAGTAAGCTAATCTCTTAACATTCCTTATTGACAATGATACTAAGTGGGGGTAAAAATTGACAAAAAATTGTGCCCTCTGCATGATAATATAGACAAGAACTTGCACTGTATATTAGAATGTACAGAAACCAAAGGATGGGGAGAGGAAATATGGAAAAATTGGGATAAGTTGCAGGTAGAAATTCTGACATTAAAGCTTTTTGGGATTAGTAGAAAAGAATTTTGAAGCAGTTTAGAAATTATACAGGGAAAGTAAGAGAAAAGTGGGGGAGGAAAGTGAACAAGACAAAGGAAGATGGTAATTAACAATGAGGAAAAATGATCACCTGAATTATTTTAAAAGGTCACTGGGATGTTAGTTATATAGGATCCTGAATTGAGAAGAATCAAAGAAATATTGTAAAACTGTAATTTTAATGTGTATAAATATTCATTCATTAACGCTATCTGATAAAAGACTTATTTTATCTTAACGAACATTAATAGTCATTGTAAGTAGCAGCATTTTACTCATTCATCTCACTAAATGAAAATACATAAAACATACAGCTTGCTTGTTCATTTTTATTGTAACCATTTATGCAGATGTACATGATATTTTTTGCAAAGGAAAGTACGAACTACTCTGGTAATTGTAAATGACAAATTCTATGTTCGTAAGTCTCTGTAACTGGTTCGCGAACTCATGGAATGCTCCACGAACTAATAAACTAAACTAGACCAGTTTACATATATGGAAATATTACTTACTTGAGCTTTAGTAATACGTCACCTTTACTGACTCTTCCGTAGCTAGTTAATATCCCGCATAAAAATTACAATAAGATATATTCGATTTTGTCAAATAATCCGTTTACATATTTCTTTAAATTTGTTCCTCAAACCTCACATCACATGCAATACGGAACTGCCAACTTCCCAAAACAACACCCAGAGTTTGCCTGGTTTTCCTGCTTTTTACTTCCGGTTTAAATTAATCTAGAATAAAATACATTATATCAAATAAAAATGTTTACTTTATTATTACTTTAATTATTGTTTAGGATATAATTATGCCCTAGTTCAGGATATAATTATCCCCTATTTAATGCACATTTTATAGTTGTAGTCGTTGTGTTGGCAAGTTGGATAAGTGCTATGCTTTGTTTAGGAAATTAGTACACACATTTAACATCAGTTGCGCGTATTTAGCAAGAGGAAAGGGGGGTGTACAACAATAAATAAATAAATAACATTAATACTGGGAATGGCATCCCAGTTGTGGAATGTTCAGTGTAACACTGAGTTTACCTGTGTCGCAATGGGCGACAATACGTTTCGCAAAACATAAAATTAATCCAAAGCTTGTTTAGGCTTTTCAAAGTGTTTTAAATTATTAAGATGACCATATTATTTCGCTAGAGACTCTTTAATGCTTAACAGATAGCGTTCATAGTTGTAGAAGCGGACGCTCGTGAAGGTATGAAATGCATGTTACTTGATTATCATCTCTAAAAGACTAAGTCAATGCAAACATTCATGAAAGGGATATCATACTTACCTTTGTTTTCTTTCTCAATCAAATGCATTTGTATTTTCACTTATTGACAATTTGATATGAAAGTACTGTAATCAAAGGTACAAGAATTATATAACTGATGGTAGAACAAAGCAGAAAATGAGCAAATGTTAAACATCCCTAGCTCATGCAAGATAAGGGTTGCATGCCTGTGTTCCACATACCCTGTTAAGTTAGTTCTGCTAGTTAATGTTTCAGGCTGTGCAAAATGCTTCAAGTGATCTTCATTCCAGCTTCCATTTGTATCACATATAAACTGATTTACAATAAATGGTAAATGTTATGATAGCAATTGATTATAAAATTAAGTTTTTATTTAGCCCTTCATACCTCTTTAGGGTACTGAAAACTGTTATTTATTGTGGGTTTATTTATAATTACTGTATGGCAGTAAAGCATTGGTAGTGTTTTGCCACTCCAAAGCCCTCCTGCAGAACTCTAGTCTGGGACCAGAGTCCGCTGGCCCCAATACCTGCACCTTAAGCAAATGATAGGGAAAGAAGTCATTCTTAGTGCAGGTTGCAATATATGCTGGACTTGTTCGTATTCATGGCCCTGGCAATTGCTCAGGTGCTGGTGGAAGGTTCCGCCCAAACCCGGGTAAGCACCTCCTCTTTAAAGGCTGGAGTATTACACCTTCAATTTGGACCGACATGGATCTGTGCACCATTAAAGATCCAGTTTCCCACAAACACCAATGGACATTTCGGAGTGGTAAGGATGATATCTGTCTGGAAATTTATCTCTGTGCAGCTGCAGATGCATGTCTTCTTGCTTCTCCATAGATCAAATAAATATCAGAAAGCTCGGCAAATGAAAATTTGTCAGTCATGTTTTGGAGTAACTGTAAAGTCTGTTGCAATTGATACACAAAATAGAAAATGGCCTATTAACCACTGAAATGACTTTACCTCAGGCAGCCAGTCCCGAATGGTAGCAAAGAAAGCCGGCTGGTAATGATTTCAGCAGTAGGAATTACTTAAGTAGATAATTTCCTTGATGACCGTGTAGACCTGTTACCTCAGTTGGTTAGAGCATACATGCTAATTAATGCAAAAGTAGTGGGTTCATTTCCTGCACATGTAAACTTTCTTTTCTGCAACTTGTGATCTTTTTAATGGAATAAATTTTACTTTATCGTAGGTTAGGTTTGTTTAGTTTAGGTGCAATAATAATAATAATAATAATAATAATAATAATAATAATAATAATAGAAATCCACATCAACACTTTCTAATTTCCATTCTGGTGGAATTCTCCATTACCATTTGGGACTTCGGCCGGAGGAGAGGGTTAGTTTGTAATCACGAACAGGGTCAGTTTGTAACATAATTCTCAACTGTTATATGCTAGATACTTCATGCATGTGCAATTAACTTTGTAGCACTACTGAACTAACCATGGTATGCATAGTGCATACCCTTTTACAATTTTACCAAAGTAACAAAGCCAATAATTTTCAAGTGTATTAACACTACCCTTTTCCCAATACTTGAGCAAGACATGAGCATTCTACATGATAATCTAATTCACACACTTACGTTATGTTGATGTATCACCTTGGATATCCGATTTCAAAAAAGTGTCATAACTTTGAAAGAATACAAAAGGGGTCATAAGTTCCCTATCTCAAAATGCTTATCTAGGAGCCCCCCCACAATCCTTGCAATTTTTGTGGTTGAATTCTGGGGGAGAGAGAGAGCGTGCGTGCGTGCATGTTTGTTTGTTTTTTTTTTTTTTTTAAGAAAAAGCACTCAATAGCTTAATTAAACATTGTCACTTTGAAAAGAATTGAGTCAGAGATTGACACATAATGAGCTTAATTTAATACTGTCACTTTGAATAGAATTGAGTCAGATTGACACATAATGAGCTTAATTTAATATTGTCACTTTGAATAGAATTGAGTCAGAGGTTGTCTTTGTCCACATATCATAACATGGTACCTTAGCACATACTTTTCCATATTGTTTGAACTCAGAGCTTGGTCCTGGTTAATGATATTGGTTAACACAGATTAAATGGACCCTCTGCCTCTCCATTTACTTTATACAACATTTTTACAATACATTATTCAGTTTGCTGGTATGCAGTTTTGTTGAAAGGCTCATTATTAATTCTCTCAGTTTTGGGGCCAACTGCTCAATATGTTCATTAAAAATCCTTTCCAGACCATGAGCTTTACTATCTTTGTAGCTTTTTGTGGCTGCTAGTAACCACTTCTTCTGTGAACCATTCTGTTTCTTAATTGAACACTTCCCTTGGGTCAGAGTACATGTTTACTGGAACTTCTTGTCTGAAATATTATCATTAGATGGGCTTCTCATTTTCTCTCTTGGTATCTCAGGTATCTTGAGTTTCTATTGTCTAGGGCCTTGTATGGATTCAACTAGCTTCCTCTCTTCTTTATTTTGATATTCTTTTTTAGCTTTGTTTACTATCTTGTTATACTATTTCATTGGCCTGCCATTTCTGTAGATTTACATATACATGCATGTATCTGTGTGTGTGTTGTTAGAGCTTTTTTTTTTTAAATTATCTTTTGTTGCTCTATAATTTTTGATAGGCTAAATACAAGGTCAGTAAAAGAAGTTTTATGGAAACCACGATAAAAACATTTCAGCTATTTAAAAATAGGTATCACAATAACTACTTATCACTCTTACAGTAAATAACCATATATTTATGTATACTTAATTGTTAAAAGTCTATATTTACAAGGGTAGGTCCATAAGTTTCCGGCCTCACCGATAAGGATTATCGCCTTCACAAAACCCTTATCTGGTGTCATATCTTATCTGCTAAGTAAATAAATGCAGCAGTAACTTTATCTCACTATGTTCAGCTGTTCAGATATAGTTGCATAAAGAAGGCTATGTGTAGAAGATTGTGACATGTTCATAATGGAGTATCAAGCTGTTATTAAGTTCTTCACAAAAGAACTTACGCCAAATGAAATTAAACAACAATTGGATGGTGTATATAGAGAAGCATCCCCCTCATCTTCTACCGTAAAAGAATGGGCCAAACTTTTTCAAATGGGTTGAGAAAGCATTGAAGACGAAGAGCATACAGGTCAGCCCTTGGAGGTGCTCATTCCTGAAAACATTGCTCTGGTGGAAGGAGAAATTATGGAACAGCGGTGACACATTTTTGGAGCTCTGCTGTGATAACAAGAGAGAAGTTCTACAACCGTTGTTACAGAAGATGAAACTATGATCCTCTACTATGATCCAAAAGAGAATCGATGGAGGAGCATAAACATGGCAAAGCACCCCCTCTAAAGGTCAAGGTCACGGCCACTGAACCAAAAGATCATGACCACAATCTTTTGTGACTGTGAGGAATCCTTTTCTTTGACTTCAAGGAGAGAAACCCCACAGTAAATAGGGAGTACTATACTTGCCTACTGCACAGACTATCTGCTTCCATCAAAGAGAAAAGACAAGGAAAACAGAGTGGTGGTGTTTGCCTTCTTCAAGACAATGTACCTGTGTACACGGCTCTTGTTGCACGGGAAGCTGTGAAATGTGGCTTCACCCCAGATCTAGCACCCAGTGATTATTTCCTCTTCTCAAAACTCAAGAAGGACCTTCAAGGAAGGAAACTTAAGTGTGATGGAGAAGAAGAAGATGGATGCTGTTTATTCCCATTTTGCAGACTAGACTTCTGATTATTTGCGTGGGTGGGTGGGTTGAAATGTTAATTCAAAGATGTGAGAAGTGCATTGCAATAAAGGGTAACTATATTGAAAAGTGAAATATAGTTTTTGTCTTTATCATACCCAGAAAATAGTTAGGCCTGAAATTTATGGACCTACCCTCTTACAATACTCAGTTTGCAACTAATTTAAATTCTAATATACACAAAAGGCCACAGGCGGCACAGAACCCCAAGGTGTATTATCTTCCAAAATATTTGGCACTTTCAAATTATGCACGTGTCATTAAAAAAACAGTGGGCTTCTTTGAAAAAATATATTTGCATCAATTTAAGGTCTGCTAAAGTTTTTAGTAATAAAAATGAAACATTTCAAAGAACTTGAGTCTCAAAGGGGATATTCTGCATTATTGCTTTTAAAAATTTGAAAGTCTATTTGCATAGTAAATAGGCATTAATCATAATTCAATCAATTATGTCATATTTAGGACTTAAGATATCCAAAAGATGTAATCTGATCATTTCCACCAGATGAAAAAGCTAATACAAGCATATACATATAGAGACAAAGAAGAGATTAGGAATATCTTATTCACAAATGAAAAGATGCAAAAAGAACATCAAATGACAAGTTTTGTACTAATATTCAAGGAGAAGGATTGTTCCTTTAGAGGTATTTTATTGACAGTGTTTTGCCTTCCATGAGAATGCATATGAATGTAAACTAACCTTTTATTCATTATGCACAGAGAAGCACTAAGATTCAAAGAGGTGCTTGTGGAAATGCAGATATTATGCCAGATTATCCTTCATACAAGACAGAGATTTATATGTGACATTTTTATCATAATATCCTGATTTAAACTTAGAGGGTTATTGGTGGCATTCAATAAGATTTACAAATACATTTTATATAAATAAAAAAGGAAACTGAAATATAGCTAGCTGGCCTGTAGCATCCCAAATTAAGCTTTATATTATAAACTTTTGTGGTCTATAAGTGTATACATATGCACTGGCATTTTCATTATTGTCAATCACTTAAAATATACTCACACGAGGGAAAATATACAAATGTTTCTCCCACATTTTCAGTGTCCATTGAATAACCCAATTTAATATACATTATCATTATGATGTACAAAAATGGCCAAATTGCTATTGCATTAATTTATAATTGTATTTTAACTGTTTATGAAATCATAGCAACATACCCTGTGAAACAATTTTAAGGAAAATAAATCTTGCATGAGTTTGCATTAACATTTAAAAGCTATTTGTTTAGCACTTTTATTAAGATTTATTTATTTTACACCTTTATATATATATATATTGATAAGCATCATCTGTTCTCCATATGCAAAAAATAGTTTTGTTAGGTATTTCATTTGCAGCTCTTCAGCTTACTGGGGTAGGACTATGCAGAAGTTAATTCACAGGAATATGACATGCTATTGCGGAATATATACGATAGAATTATGTAAATGTCTTACTTCAAAATGAACGGTCAATAGAGCTACTTGATCCAACACCCCTAGCCCTATTTCAGATATATGTACATAACTGGCATATTATAGCATGATTTCATTATTTAAAGTAGTGGTGCATTAGATTTATTCATATAAGAATTCTATTACCAGTCTGTGACCATAGAGCTGTGCTTTGAAAACATGTCATTATTTACCAATATTACTTGTTGCATTCAAGAGAATTAGATTTAGGGCACTCTTGCATGCACTTGTAGTTGTTATGCAGTTGCTATGGCAACAGCAGAATGCTTGGCAACCACAAAGCCACTGAATTGTTTAGATGGTTTCTTATGGTGCTGTAAGCCTGCACGCTAGCCCTCCTGGCCTTGAGTGTAGAAAGTAACTACAAAATCAATACATATAAGGCAGGTGTGCACAGAAACGTAACTGAAGTGGACAGCAAAGCTGTGTAAGTAAGTGTTAATGGTTACACTGTACTTTTTCATTATTCATGAAACATCTGGCTCCCATCAGTGTGCAGAAGTTAAAATTCTCTTATGTAAGACTTGTTAGCTATTGTTTTTGTAAACAAAGATAATCACTTAACATGCTTCATGAAGGTAAGACTATATAGGCAGCTGTATAGTTCTTTGTATATCCTGAGAAGAATATAATTATAGACATTATATTAATGCATAATATCCTTATAACTTACTCATATATGAGATAAGTGCAAAGATTGTTTCATAACCATCTTTATTCCTTTCTATATCATAACTCACAGATAAACTATCTGAAATGGCATAACTTTTTAGTTAAAAAGTTTCAAGTGCATGTGTAGTATTTATCAACAGAAAATAACTTTTGTAGTGTAAAACAATATTCAATATTTCTTTCATCAAGGATTAATAGCTATAATATATTTTCCTAAAATGTTTCACTTGCTACCACATATTCTACCAGTGTTTTATTAATACTTTTATTTTCTGATTTGATTGCACTCTATAAATGTTTACAAGACATTATTATGCTTTTATTTTTCACATACAGACATAATGAAAAGCTTAATTATTTATGATTGCTAACATGAGCAGTAGAAGAAAATTTGCATAATTAGACTACTTTTTGTTTGATAAAAATGAGTACATTCCTAACTTTAAAGTAGTGATACAAGTGTGAAACTATCTCATTTATAAATACTAATAAGATATAATTTACAAAACAATATGTATTTAAAAGTAATAATAAACATGATATAAAAGTTAGAATTTGAAAAATGCCTGAAAAGGTATATTGTCAGCTCATTTTTCATTTGTAGTCTGTTCCACAACCTTGAAGGCTATTAATGGTCACTTGTCAACTGAAATCTGGGTGGATCAGTTTCCAGTAAGAAGATTTTTTCCATTGAAAGGATGAATGGGATGATCTGATTGACTTCAGGCTGCTTTTTATGATTATTAAGTTTAATCTATCTTGAAGACCTATGATAGCATGACATGTTTAAAGCTTTTTATAAATTGAAGCATGAAAACCATTAAGACAAGGATTAGAGATAGCCAAAACACTTGTACTTTGCTGCTTCATCTGATAAATGATGGGAATTAGGTTAATTTTGTTCAGTTGTCCATACTCATGAGTTTTCTCTCTGTATTCCAAAGTTTAATTCCAGAACAGTTTGGCAGTTAGATGAGTGACAAAGTGAGAAGGAAAAATTCTCTGCTTTCATTCAAAACCAACTATCTAATATATCATTACTCTTATCACTAATCTATTCTGTCCATCTGGTTATCTAAAGTTACAGTAATATTTATTCTTTGTAATCAGAGCATTAAATAATTACATTTAACATATCTTAAGCTTTCATGGCCTATGTTCATAATGATAAAATGAAAAACTTCCAAGTTTTTGTGCCATGGTCTTTGTTTTAAAAACTAAAACAGAGCACAAGAGACCAGAAGTTTATAATTTTAACAATTACATTTAAGGAAAAGTTTTTAAAAAAGGCAATGATTCTGTTCTCACTGCATTAAAATGGAGTTTATATGAGATGTGCACAGTTCTCACTATTTATATGAAATTATTTCAAGGTGTATACATTTCTTTCTCATTGTCCCAAAAATCTTTAGTAGTCTGCATGAATATTAAATTAGCATTTTGCATGAATGGAGAGAGTCAGAAGATTATGTTGATTTCTTTAGATATATTCTTCTGTTTCTAAGATTTTGATTTTGCATAGACAATCAGCCAAGCAATCACCTGAATTAAATCAAAACAGAACCATTGCTTCTTTCCTTGGTTTTTGGCAGTTTGTTTTCATGATGTTGCTCACTTTTGTACATGAAATTCCTTTTTAGCGAATTCTGAGGAATGAAGTTATTGTGGTTGTATCCATGAAACAATTTTTGAAAAATTTCTTAAAATCTTCATACATCATACCTACTAGACACTGAAAATGACAGTGAAAAAAAAGTATATGTGTGTGTGTCCTTCCATCCGTTAACGCTCTAGCGATCACAATTTTTGTTTTTTCTCAAACCGCAGCATTGGGGTGGGGATTAACCTAAAGCGATTTTTTTAAATTGAAAAATCGCTCTAGTTGCCGCAATTTTTTTCCCAACGAAACTCCGTATATTTTTTTAAAATAAATTGATAAAAATTAGTTTTCAAAAAGCATGGCAGTCGGGCTATTAGCAGTGGGGGTTAAAGCGAAAGTTTAAAATCGCTCTAGCGGCCATAATTCTTTTTTTTTTTTAAAGAAAAATCGGCATATGCGATTGAAATAAAATAAGAAAAATAGTTTCCGAAAATCAGTGAAACTGGACTATTATGACGTGGGTTTATCTGAAACCCAGAATTTAAAAATCGCTTTAGCGGCGTTAATATATTTTTTCCCAGCGAAACTCATATATACCATTTAAATAAATTAGGAGAATTGATTTCTGAAAATCAAAGAACTCAGGCCATTAGTAGTGGAAATTTACCTGAAACTAAAATTTAAAAGTTGCTCTAACAGCGCAATATTTGTTTATTTTCACGACGAAACTCGGCATATACCATTTAAATCGTTTTAAAAAAAATGGTTTCTGAAAATCAGTTAAATCAGATTATTAAGAAGGGGGTTTATCAGAAACAAAGTTTAAAAATTACTCTAGCACCACCAATATTTTGATTTTGCAATGAAACTCTCTATGTACCATTTAAATAAAATAAGCAAAATAGTTTATGAAAATCGTGAAAATCAGACCTTTAGGAGTGGGGATTTATTTGCATGAAATCCAAAATTTAAAAATCACTCTAGCTGCACCAATATTTGTTGTTTTTTTTTTTTTTTCACAACAAAATTCGGCATATACCATTTAAATGAAATAAGAAAAATGGTTTCCGAAAATTAGATAAATCAGGCCATTAAGACTGGGGGTATAGCTGTAAACCTAAATTTAAAGAGTTGGGGTTAAAGTGAAATATAAAAATGGCTGAAGTGGCCATTTTTATTTTTTCCCAATGAAACTCTGAATAGACCATTGAAATAAAATAGAAACAATAGTTTCTGAAAATAAGTGAAATCAATTTGTTATAAGTGGAAATGCAGGTATCATTTATCTGAAACCCATAATTTAAAAATTGCAATAGTGGCACGAATATTTGTTTTTGCTCAACAAATTTTATATATACCATTTATAAGATAAGAAAAATATTTTCTGAAAATTAGGAAAATCGGACCTTTAGGGGTGGGAGTACACTAGAAAACCGAATTTTAAAAAGCTTATTTCCATTTAATTTTCTCTCTATTGTATCAAAATAAAAGTACAAATTAATTCAACATATAAACTCTGTTTATATTGTTGCATATATCTTAAATGTAACAAATACATCATCGTGAGCATAATAAATGTGAAATATTAATCTAATATGTGTTTCAGAATTATATTTGTATGTAAGATGTATGTCTGAAAATATTTGCATTACATGTTTTTATTATAATATTTAAATTAAATTTCAAAGTCAATGAAAATAGATGAAACTTTCAACTATAAACTGCTGATTGTCTTTATTTGCTTAGTGCATTGTAATTGTTTCTGAATAGTAACATGTTTTTATTTTATTAAAAAATATGATATCAACTTCTTAATACATAATGAAACTCAACCTTCTGTTATTTCTCTATTTTAGTAAATGTAAAGAAGATATCAAGGGCTCAGTTCCTAAACATGGTTACATTTAAAATGTTTAAAAATACCCATACAGTGTTGCTTTGCCTATCAGTGGTTATAATTTTGTTTAGTTAATAATATACAATTAATATTTGTGGTTTAATCTTAATAATAATTATAATAAAAGTTCTAAACATATTATTTCTGTTTTATTGTATTTATAAATTGGAAGAATTCTAATTATTTACCCCTTCATTTTGAAAATTAGAGCAATTTCACTATATACATAATTTTCAAATGATTTTGAAGGGGAAAAAAAACCAATCTAGTTAAATGTTATATTATAGTTCAGCTTTTCATTTATTAGTTAGCTTTAGAGTTTGTCATGCCAATACCTCAAAGTGATGCCTAACTTATTTCATTAGTTAATAAGGCTATAATTTGGATTTTATATTCTTTTTTAAAGTTACTCTACTAGATGAGGAACTTAGTTTATGCAGCTCCTGCATAATAGACTTTTAGTTAATATGTTTAAGGATTTTAATATTTTATATAGTTGCCATTCACCAGGTCTTTCTGTTTTATCACCTGTTTTACAACAACTGGTGGGTCAGCAGTCAGGGTGATAACTCCCAGCAAAGTAGGTGTAATATCTGTGCCACTAAGTTTTCACAGTTGCAACAAAAATAAACAATACTTTATGACAGATGTTAGAAATTTCTTGCTACATCCACACTTTTCCGGCATGTTTTTAGAAAGCATATAAGGTGACTGTTGTCCATAAATTGTAGGCAAGTGATCCTGATATTTGGGTAAATGTCTCTAATTGGTTGTTACAAAATGTCAATGATAAAATAATGAATCTATGCTTAATATTCTTTGCAGATGAAGAATGGGTTCATTTACATGGTCATGTTTCAGTGCAAAATAACAGGTACTGGAGAACAGAAAAACTTGTTTTTATACATGATATCCCCTTGCATAATGAGAAAGATTGTGTGTGGTGTGCAGTTAATGAGTAAAGAGTAGTAAAGCCTTATCTTTTTGATAATACCATAACTGCAAGAAGATATAGGAATGACATACTGACAGTATTTTACTTTTATGTATGGGAGAAGTTGAGAAATAAACTATATGGAACAAACCCCCACACAGTAGAAGAACTGAAAGAAAATATCAGGCAAGAAATGGACTCAATTTTGGAAGATGAACTAATAAATATGAATGACAATTTTCTAAACAGATAAATGTGTAGGTGTATCAAGACATTTCCAACATTTCTTGTCATAAAGTACATTATTATTTTCATTGTAATTGAGTTGTAATTGCAAGAACTTGAGTCACTTGTATGATATTACATCCACTTTGCCAGGACTTAGTACTCTGACTGCCAGCTCATCAGCTACCATGAAATGGATGACAAAAACATGAAAGACCCAGTATTTTAACCCATTTACCATTGTTTACAGCATTACTATTAAGAGAAAGATTGATTTAACTAAAATTTGCTTGAGTTTAAGTAACAAAATAAATGTGTGACTAGCCAGTGAATGCTTTGTTTTGTGCACCAATATGTTATGGCTCTCATCTTTTTTTTTTTCTGATTTCTCATCACTTTTTGGTTTTTAGAATAATTTCCATTATTTAGATACTTAAATGTGGACCATATGCTGCAACTCCATCGTGGTAGTTTAGTTTATATGACATGGCAATTGACCCATAAAACTCTCCATGGATCTGCATGCTAGGTTACACCCACACAGCAATAAAAGATCTGTGTTTAGGTCAGATTGGAATCATGCAAAGTGTTATGAGGAGCAAAATAGCACTGTGTGTAAAAATTAAGGACTCAAATACAGCTGCACATTAGCTCTGTAATTAAGATGAACATGCTTTTATAAATACTTGAATGTAGTGCGAGCATGTGTGAGATTTAAATACTGGGTAGTGTAATCACCTAATATGATTGAGCCACATTTACTTTGTTTACTTTAAAGGAAGAAGTATTGCAGTATATAGTAAAAGTTAAAGTTTGTATCTCTGTTTTGCATAAAGAAAAGTGGTATTTTTACAAGTGATCTTGATAGGCATAAATGTCAATTAAGCTCTCTTATGAAAATATCACTTTCTTTTATGCAAAACAGAGATACTAACTTTTTACTTTTACTTGCATACTTTGGTGAAAATGAGCATGGAATTTTTGCAACTGTTTACAGTGCTGCCAATGCATTTTTTTTTCAAATAGGTGGGAGCCAATGAGATATGCTCATTCAAAAGCAAGGGAATATGTTGACATCCTATACATACTCAACTAGAGGTATGATAATCCAGTTTTAAAGCCAGTCAGTAGCCTTATGGAAATACATGAAATGAAAAAACAAAAGAAAATAATGGAAAATATAAGTTATGCCCCCTTTAAAAACATATTCAGTTATAGTTAATGCTTTGCAATTATGTTAGAAATATTGTACATATAAAAAAGAAGAAGAAGTTTGCAATATATGCTCCATTGAGGGAGACTGGGGATACCAACAGTATGATCATTATTACATGTAATTCGTCAGCATTACAGTTGAGATCCATTATGAATGTATGTAACAACACTGTCAAACTTTTTGAATTGTTTATATGTGAAGTTCCATACAATATTAGGCACTTCAATGCTTCAATGTGACAAAATACTATGTATTCAAGCATAAAAAAATTAAAGGAATTTAATTTAATATAACTTTAAATTATTGTTGCAATTCCCTTGGCTCAATAAAAGTGATTATATGCATGTATATATGTTGACAAATTTACTAAAAAAAGTATTAATTTAATTTGAAAATCCCTCTGTGTTCAACTTGGGCATTTGAAACTTCATCAAATTTGTTTAAAATTATGCTCCTAGTTAATGTCTTCAGCATTTGGGGGGGGGGGGGGACTGTTTTAAAGACTTACTTCTGTTTTTCATAAGTACTTTCTTTTTGACATAGGAATGACACTGCTGGCATCTTCACATCAGTAGTGTTACCAATGTAGGTTTGCTTTAACTGAAAATTTTCATAAGGAATCACATTCCATTAGTGATTTCGTTTGACCCTTCTGTTTTTCTACTGTTGTAATTAATGACAATTTTCTCTTTTCATTCCTTTCCATTTCTGTTTAATTTGCTGGTGTGTATCCATGGACTCACCTCCCAAGCTCATCTGCTTTCTTTTCTGTACTCTTTCTTATTAATTTTCTATAAAATGTTCTTTCTGAAATTAAGTTTAATAGAGGATGTTAATGAACTACACAAAAATATTTTCAGAGAGTGTAAAAATGCCATAGATAAGCGATTTCAATCGCAATGTATGATCCACAACTAAACATAATGCAGTTATATGGTGTTAAACATTTCGGCATCAGATGCTGATAACACAGTGTTAAGTCAAGCCAGGTGAAAAATTAGTGTATAATGTCTTTAAAACTGCCTTATGAGCATAAAAATATCAATTTTTCACAGCTCATTATCATTGTTTTCAAGATTTAATGCCATAAAATCTTCCAAATCTCATTCTAATCATTTGATAGTGCGACACTGAACATCTATTAACTGCTTCTTTGAATTATGTAGCCTACTTACTCTAAAGGGAGCTCTTTGCTTGTGTGGCATAATGCAAAAATGTTCTGCATGGATTCAATTTTTGGCAAGGTATTAATTTTATTTTTATATTAAATGTAAAATGCTGCGACATGCATTGAATTATGGATAAAATTTATTTAATGCTTTCAAAGTTTATTCCCTTTCTCAACAGTGAATGCATTACCAACATACAATGGCTAATGAGCTTACTTACTACTAACATGATGCTAACACATACCCAGGACACGATTCTGATAAGTACAACAACAACTACAAAGGTTGTAATTATATGAATTGATATGTTAACATTTAAGTGTATAAATTGAAACATCAACTTAAAATGTAGGCTAAAAGCTGTATTATTCTGACAGTCAGAAAACAAACAAAATAAAAATATGTGATGAATGAGAGTCAAACTTAAAAACAAATGAACATCTCTTACTCAAAAACTAATGTCATAACCATGATGCCAGAGTGATATGTTCAGAAACCTCCCTTCGTTATCGTGTGTTATGCTTCCGAGAGGCATCTTCATTAGCCAGTGGCGCTTTAGAAACTTATAACCATAGCTTTGAAACTTGAATGTCATACGTTTACTATCCCAAATTGCTTACATATGACATCTCTACACTCTCTGAAATTATTTTGATATAGTTCATTAACGTCCTATACATGAGGCATTCTTTTAGATTTTAAACAAGCTAATATCTGACAAGAAAAATTAACATCAAAGAAAGCACGTTAAAGAAATTAGAAACACATTTTGGCATTCTAAAGAGAAAATTTGCTTAACAGAAACACTTTCATTTACTCATGATTATAAAATGAACTTTGATTTTTAAACTGATGCTCCAACAAAATATTTTTAAATATTTTAACACAAACTTTTAATCATGTTAGGATATTTTATTAGTCTTACTTTGTTATTACAAGGCATTTACATATGTTAAAAAAGCAACATGCTAACATATGAAAGATTTTATGAGCAACACTTTCTGAATATTAGGGTACAGTAGTAGCTTTAGAATGATACATTGCAGCACCTTTGGCATCCTACTATCCAAATTACAGACATACAAAAAAAAATTTTTTTTTTGTTTTTTTTGTTTTTTCTTCTTAATATTTTACAACACCAAAAGTATTTTGGCTTTCATCTTTAACTTCAACTCATTTCATCATATTATTGTCATATATTTTTTTTTTTTTCATTATATACATTTCATCACAGCTTATTTATAAATATTCATTAGAAAAGCCTATGCTGAATGAAAGATGATAAAATCATACTTTTGCATCTTACATATCTTTGTTTCAGAATAACAGTATTGTAAAAGCATCAAGTCTGCACTCAGTGTGGTGAATGCCTGCAAATCCTGATGAAGATGAATCGGTACATCACTCTAAACCAGCTAGGTGATGGCACCTATGGCTCGGTGGTGTTAGGTCAGAGGATTGATACCGGAGAAAAGGTTGCAATAAAAAGGTATGTAAATGTTCTTTCAAACTTCAGCTACTAATGTCATTAGTTTGGTCCTCTTAAGGAAAGGCTATATTGAAAAAAAAGGGGTTTTTTTTGGGGGGGGGGCAAAAATAAATTTAATGATTACATGCTTAGTTGTTTTGCATGTAAAATGGCTAGGACACAAAGTACTAATGAGAGCTTGCATTTGCTTATGTGGAGAAAGTTTCCAAAAGAGATCTTCACCTCCAACCATCATTTTCAAGTAGCAGTAGCTCTGGCTGCATCAGAATATAATGTAGGTTGCACCAAAACCCCCAAAAACAGCTGGAACTTCTCTTGGAAGCAAAACATTAGAATTTGCTCAGTGCCAAGACAAGAAGAAAATCCAAGCAGCACACCAACAAGCTGTAGCTATATGCATGAAGAGGAAGCAAAGAAAGGGAGAGAAGGACCATCTTACCAGCCAAGATTGTTCTAGGCAACATTATCTTTGTATAACGTATTTGTTAAATTATTGAAGCTATTTACAGTGAAGGTCTTGTATATTGATTGATACACTGTGGGTAATTTTTATACACTTCACTTACATGTTTTTTAAAATCAGGACATATTTCAAGAACCGTCGTTCCCATCGTCAGCTGTTGACCCACTGTTCTGGTTGGTTCTCTGCAGATTATTGAATTTTTGTGTGGTGGCCTCTAGTGGTTGTGGTTGTGAAATGAATCTGGAGAGGTAGTCCTCTGGCGGAAGGTCAAAATTCTTTGCTGTTTTTCAGTATTTTAAGATGAAAATGTTCTCCCATGGTGACAAGTCATAAGGATTGTTTAATTCTTTCAAAAGTTTTATTTCTGGGTTCATTTCATGGTTATGGCTCCAATAATGATGTGCCACCGCTGACTTTTCCGTTTGTTTCAACTTAATGTTCCTAAAATGTTCCTTCTTGCGGGTTATCTAAAGAAATAAAATAAATTATCTAAAAGAAATTTGATAACCCGCAAGAAGGAACATTAAGTTGAAACAAACGGAAAAGTCAGCGGTGGCACATCATTATTGGAGCCATAACCATGAAATGAACCCAGAAATAAAACTTTTGAAAGAATTAAAGAATCCTTATGACTTGTCACCATGGGAGAACATTTTCATCTTAAAATACCGAAAAACAGCAATGAATTTTGATCTTCTGCCAGAAGACTACCTCTCCAGATTCATTTCACAACCACTAGAGGCCACCACACAAAAATTCAATAGTGTGCAGAGGACCAACCAGAACAGTGGGTCAGCAGCTGACGATGGGAACGACGGTTCTTGAAACATGTCCTGATTTTAAAAAACATGTAAGTGAAGTGTATAAAAATTACCCACAGTGTATCAATCAATTATCTTTGTAGTTCGAAAGATATCTCATGCCAAACAACCAAATCTTTAGATCTCTTTTTCTCAACTTCTAAATTTCATAATTATCATACCTTTAGTTTCTATCCACTTCCACAAATATTGATCTAGAAGTCTCAGTTTGTACTTATGCTTTACGCTAAATAAAATTAAGGTGATTTTTTCTCTATGTTTCATAATTTATTTGTAAAAATAATTTAATTTGTCAAAACATTCTAAATTTGTAATTAAGCCTTTGAATGAAATTATACCAAAAATCTCTCTCTTTTTTTTTTTCTTTTCT
The DNA here is from genome assembly GCA_030762175.1 of Metallyticus violacea. Classification (NCBI taxonomy): domain Eukaryota; kingdom Metazoa; phylum Arthropoda; class Insecta; order Mantodea; family Metallyticidae; genus Metallyticus; species Metallyticus violacea. The sequence continues at coordinate 53,700,404 of CM060843.1, read as the reverse complement.
TTTCTTCTTATAGCCAAATGGGCATCTATGTTTAATTTTTTTGAGAGAAATATATTGATGTTCTAGTAGTAATGCTTTTTTTCCCTCTCCAGATAAAAAAATTAACTTATAATATTACGAACATAATGATTCCAAATGTGGTAGGATAGTTTGGAATCATTATATGAGCATTGGTGTCAAATATGAGCACTCTATGTTTATTACTTTAGAAAATAGCATTTTCAGTATAGCCTCTCCTTAATAAAAAATAAAACTTGATGGTCTGGATAAACTTTCAATGGGAGTTGATCTGACATAATTCTGACGATAGTCGTAATGTAACATTTGAGCTGCTCTGTAAGCTTTGGCCAGGTGAATATCTTAATGGAACTTTGTATTTTCAGTAATTCGATTTATGGTATGTTTCAGGTATATTTTAAAATGAGAATTTTTGGCATAGGCCATGAAATTTTGTAGAACAAATGCATTAAAACTGTCTCAAAAAATGTTTTTATATAGCAGTTATGGAATTTACAAAGGAATATTAAAAATTGCAAATTGATTTTGATATATAAAATTCAAATTTCATAATCTGTAATCACCAAAAATAGCAAAATAAATAAATAGCTATACAATGCCAGTAATATTGTATTGCATAGTTAAGAAAATAAAAAATTGTAAAGTTGTGTTTTAAATTTGATTTTCCATTCTGTGTGATTCCAAGGAAAATGCATAGTCAAGCATTGTTGTCTAAAAAAGATTGCAATAATTATTCAAACTGCTCTTACTGTGTAATTACTTTTAATACTAATCATTGTAACCTGTGGCAAAATAAAGTTTGGGTATTAAATTAAATTATAATTAATCTGTCGTGTAACACATTCTTATGCTTTACTTACCAAATTTGTTGCGGAAAAATACTATAATGTCCTCCTTTATTTGTGTACCCAAGATTTAAATAGTACTAGTTTTATAATGCTCTTTTTTTAATGTATCTTTATTATTTTAATATGGTTTTGATCATTTTACTGATTGAACTTCTGGAGATATATTTACATTATTACTAAACAAATATCTTCTCATTTATTCACATTTTAGAATTACATTGCTCTTCTTTCAGAATGAAGCGCAAATATTATTCATGGGATGAAGCGATGAACCTCCGAGAAGTTAAGGTAACCTTAATACTGAAAAATAATGATATTATAACAAGATGCTTATGTTGTGTTTTGTGTGTGCATGCATTTTTTCAGCACAAATGTGCATGACAGGGATCTACATCGGTTCTGGAGGTCTAGTGGTAACCATACTTGCCTCGTAGACCCAAGATCGCAGGTTCAATCCCGGCCAAGGTCGATGGATTTTTTTTTACATAAAAATCCCAAGTATGGCTTCCTTTAGAAGGGGAAAAAAAACCATGGTTCACACTCTTAGATTTAAGGCACGAAAAAGAACCTCCAAAAAGAAGAGACCTCTGAGCAAAATTGGTCGGCCATTTCCCACCTTGAATTGAATGGGATGCTGATGACCTGAGATGTTAAAGAGCATGTGTAAATAAATCAACAAAGATCTACAATACTATCAAAATTTTCGAACCGAATTACAATTGTAATACCTAACAATATAATTCATCATTGTACTTAACAATAGAACATATTCACTTATAAATACAGATACACCAGAATGCTTTTAACTGTTAATAAGAGTGTATATCTCTTTCTTTTGCAGTCACTGAAAAAGCTGAGTCATGCAAATGTGGTAAAGTTAAAAGAAGTGATTAGAGAAAATGACACACTTTATTTTGTATTTGAATACATGAAAGAAAACTTGTATCAACTGATGAAGGAAAGGTGAGTAGCATATCCATACATAATTAAATAATTGAATTTACAATAAAGAATAGCAATAGGTATAAATAAAAATATATTAATATATTTACTCATTATATAAAACTGCATGTTGATTTGATTCTTTGTCTGCCGAATGTGTTATTGCTTGTGCATTGTTTGATTTAGGAAGTAACAAACTGTTTTGGGTTACTTTGTTCAATAATATTTTTTTTTAAATTTAATTTATATACTCAGAGTATTTTGCTTCCTTTATTTTCAGTTTATGAATTTTACATTCTTACATTTTAAATATGTGGTATGCAACATGTAATAGGTATATAATATTCTTTAATTATAAAGTTTTACTTTGCAAGTTTATATTGTTCCTTAATGCTTAATGAACTGAATTAACATCAGTTATTTGAAAATTTTCAATTTAGCAAGAAACCTAAAGTTTTCATCATAAGCCACACATGGCCTATATATTTTTTGCAGTTTCAGTTTGTGATAATGCAAGTACCATTCCTGCTGAACAGAGAAGTACATACATATTTGCACCTTCTTATAATTTAAAGTTGAAGTGCATAAATTAAATTAAGTAATTGGTGCTCCTAGTAATATTTTAAAATATTCAAATATCATATCTTGTTCCAGAGATAAATATTTTCCAGAACCAGTGATCCGAAACATGGTTTACCAGGTACTGCAGGGACTTGCATTTATGCATCGACATGGCTTCTTCCATAGAGATATGAAACCAGAAAATTTGCTTTGTATGGGGCCAGAACTTATCAAAATTGCAGATTTTGGTCTGGCAAGAGAAATTAGGTCAAGACCACCATATACAGATTATGTTTCAACTAGATGGTTAGTAGGCTAGATACATGTAAAAACATTTATTGTTAAAAATAGTATTTTAGTTCTAAATTACTAAAAAATTTAAATGCACACCATAGTTGAACATAAGGATAATAGGTGTATACATGCACAAAGCACACGCACACACATACCAGTAAATATAATTTTTTTTTGGAAGCTGTAAAAAGTTTGGTATTACAAATAAGATACTTAATATAACCAATGTACTAAAATTTGTTCACACTAACTCCATTCATTTACATAAAAATTGGACATATATTTCGGGAGTGATCCCTCCAATCTTCAGCCTGTAGACAAACTGTTGTTAGAAGTGGTGGTTGGGTCTCTTGATGTTCTTGTGGTGGCATCTGCTGGTTCTATTGGGAACTTGCTGAGTTCGTCCATTGGAGGGAAATCGAAATTCATTAAGTTTTCCTTGTTTTTCTTAATAAAAATTTTTTCCCAAGTGGAAAGTTCTATTGCATTGTGAAGTTGTTTCAGTAGTTTTGTCTTCTCTGGTTTAATTACATAATTTTTATTTCAAAAGTGCGCTGCTATTGTTGATTTATCAATTTGCTTTAAGCGAATATTTCTAAAAAAAATTTTTTTTCCCAGATTTCCAAATTCCTCTTTGTTTTTTCAATATATTTTTTATAAAAAAAATAAAAAAAAGATCCTAATAGAACCAGCAGATGCCGCCACAAGAACATCAAGAGACCCAACCGCCACTTCTAACAACAGTTTGTCTACAGGCTGAAGATGGGAGGGATCACTCCTGAAACATATGTCCAATTTTTATGTAAGTGAATGGAGTTAGTGTGAACAAATTTTAATACATTGGTTATATATATACCAGTCCATTGTCAACAGCTTCATAAGTACATTTAATTGAAGATACTTAATGCTGTAAAGTAAACTGAGTATAGGGAAATATTTGTTAATGACAAAATCCAGCAGAGAATGTTTCAGAAAAACTCTATTAATTAGTATTTATACTATTTGTGTGTGAGGTTATTTGAAATATGGACTGAGAGAGCACAGCTTCATACTGAGAGAAGCCTATTATCAAGGCCACATAATGCATGTGCAAGCACAGGCTAATAGTTAGTCTTAGGGGATCTTTGATGGCCTATGTCGGTCCTGGTGGTGTAGTGGTTACCATACTTGCCTCCTATACCCAAAACGCGACCCGGCCAGGACCGATGGATTTTTTTCGGGCGTAAAAATCCTAAGTATGGCTTCCTTCGGAAGGGAAGTAAAGCCGTGGGTCCCGTGTCGTACATTTGCGGCACGAAAAAGAACCTCAAGCCTGAAAGAGAGGCCTCTGAGCAAAATTTGTCGGCCGTTTCACGCCCTGAGTTGAATGGGATGCTGATGACCTGAGCTGTTAAAGAGCGTCCTTAAATAAATTAAATCAATCAATCAATCAAATCAATTTGATGGCCAATAGTTGTGCATTTATCTGTTACTTGGTATTTTGAATGTGTGCTGATTGTTCATCAATAATTTTACATAAATGTAGCCATACAGATGTAACACATCTAGGATATGTGGAAACAAATTCTTGCAGAGAAGTGGTTAAGTGGTTTACAAGAAAATATCCTGACAGTTGTGTCCAGGTAAAGAAACTGTTCATCAACTCGTTAAAACATTCATTTAAGAACTTTAGAAAAATAAGACATTTTTAAAAAATTCTGTTGGAACTCACACAGTGAAGCTTGTTAAATGTAAATTATAATTAATCTGTTGTCTAACACACTCTTATGCTTCACTTACTTTTAAATACGGTGGGACCAGCTTCGAAGAGACATCCTCTCCAGCTTCAACCAACTTGACAACTGGTACGAGAAACTAACATCTATGAGGACCTATAGCTCCGTCCTGGTGGTGCTTTTTCTTTATAATCTGGAAATTGGTATTACATTCTCCTATAATATCGAAATTCATAAGATAATCCCTATGTTTATGAATGTAAATCTTCTCCCATGTGTCCAATTCTGTACGTCCGTGTGCTTTAAGTAGCAGAGCAACAGAGCATTATCTTATTATGTCGTGATTATCTTTCCAAAAATGGTGTGCCACTGTTGACCTATCAATCTGTTTGTACTTAACGTTCCTGAGATGCTCCTTTAACCGTGTTCCCATGTTCCTTTTTGTTTTTCCAATGCATATCTTATCACATTGTTTACATGTTATTTTGTAGATGCTGACTTTTTCTCCTGTGGAATGTTATTAAAACTGTTGTCCACTAAAGCATTTTTCAGAGTGTATCTGTTAACAGGTGCCAATTTAATGTTAATATCTTTAAAAAAAAAATTGGAATTTATTCATAGCTACTGGATGGTAGGTTAATTTTTTAAAAACCGTTCTCTCTTTTTCAGTTAATAGTGTGGAGGTATTCTTGATCGATTTCTTCTTTAGGAATCTATTAAGTTTTTTTGTTTACTAAATTTGTAAAGAATGTAATAAGATATATATATTGGAAAAACTAAAAAGATCATAGGAACACGGTTAAAGGAGCATCTCAGGAACATTAAATACAAACAGATTGATAGGTCAGCAGTGGCACGCCATTTTTGGAAGGATAATCACGACATAAAAAGAGAAATAAAGTTACTTAAAGAAGCACACGGACATACAGAATTGGACACATGGGAGAAGATTTACATTCATAAACATAGGGATCATCTTATGAATTTCGACATTATAGGAGAATGTAATACCAATTTCCAGTTTATAAAGAAAAAAACACCACCAGGACAGAGCCACAGGTCTCATAGATGTTAGTTTCTCATACCAGTCGTCAAGTTGGTTGAAGATGGAGAGGATGTCTCTTCAAAATTGATCCCACCATATTTAAAAGTAAGTGAAGCATAAGAGTGTGTTAGACGACAGATTAATTATAATTTACATTGTTAAAACATGTTCTTATGGAAATATATTTAAATGAAATACATGAATTTTCTACTCAGATGACAGCATTGTATTGCCACTGATAGACATCATTTTAAACATTTCTTATAATATAAGTTAGTGTTTATTCATCACTTTTAAACAAGTGTCCTTTTATGCTTTCAGTAAAAATGTGCATACTAAAATAAAAATATTAACTTTACAAATGTGACTCTTATCTCCATTTTTCCAGCTCAACAGTTATACTTCTCCAGTAAGCAGCTGCATTCAGGCAAACCATAACTCAAATAAGCTAACTGTATTTCAGTTAGTAATAGGTAATAGAATAACTCTCTACCATTGAAAGGATATCAATTTTTTTGTGTAACACATTTTTTTTCTTTCATGTCCTACAGTTTGATAGGGCTTTAATTATAAATTTTATCTACGCCATAAACCAGATAAAAATTGCCACATCTGTGGAAGTATGCATAGGAAGAGGAGTAATGTGCGGTTATTTTTTAGATAGTGAGTGTAGGAAGCAGCTATTCATTGCAAGGTGAAAAGGCAATATGCGGACATGTGTGTATTGGTTCCTTTAGTATATTAGTGGCAAAGAAAGTTTAAAAGTAAGGTAACAAGTTTAGCTGATGTAAATTGCTTTCAGTCAGCCTCATATTGTTAGTATGGCTGATGCTCTTACTCAAGTTGAATGTTATTGTGATCACCAGCAGGTAACGGATAATGGGGTGGCTGCAGAACTGAAAATTAGTCATGGCTTAGGACATAATGAGCTACAGTACTGAAAAGTATTCACCAGGTGGGTCCAAAACAACTTTCCCGTGATTTGAAAGAATATCATATGGATGTACATGCTTAGGCTTTCACGGCCAGCATTAATCCAATAAAATGAAGTTTCCAGGCTTTTCAGCTGTAGTCCAGAAGATGCTAAAAAGCCTGACATTTTGCCAGTCTCTCAGTCAGACATCTTCATAGGATAACTAAAAATTAGATATCTAAAGTGGCGCTTGCGCACTGTGATTGGCAGACTCGCAGCCAATAAGGAGTGAGGGGGCAGTCCTACTCCAGCCTATATATTAGATGGGTGTTACTCCAACTGCCACTTTAAATACCTAATCTTAAGTTATCCTATGAAGATGCCCGACTGAGAGACTGGTGAAATATCAATTGTTTTAACATCTTATAGATCATAGCCAAAAAGCACAGAAACTTCATTTTATTGGAATATCATATGGATATTTGTGAAACTCTTCTACCACTTTATAAAGCTTTTTATAATATATTCATTGGAAATAAATGCTGGGTCCATTACTTCCAGTGTTAGACTAAGAGTCAGCAAGCAACAGCAACATTGTTCTTTGTTAAAACCAAAGAAGTTCAGCCCAACTTTAGTAGGCCAAAAAATTAATATTCCCCATCTTCTGAGACTGAAGGCTCAATTCTGTAACACAATATACGCAGAAGAATCACTGTCAATAGTGAAACATAAACTGTGATCTGCTGGAGAACCCTTCAAACTTGTAGTCAGGTCAGAATATCGTGGTTTATCCTACATTAATTATTGAACCTGTTTACACTAACTCCATTTACGTACATAACACTGCAAGTAAATGGAGTTAGTATGAACAGGTTGAATACATTAATGTAGAATATATTACAACTCCATTGTCTACAGCTTCATAAATACAATTTATTCACTTAAATATTATGGTTTGCTCAGTTCATGCATAGTTACAGTATCATAATACAAAACTTTACACAGTTCGTGCAGTGACACAAAAAATTATGCATCTGTGTTTGGATTATCTTCTTCATTCAGTATATTTCCCTAAAATGGCATTGTATGAAATCATGTGTTTGGACCTTCAAGTTGGCAAGAATTTTGATGCAAGGCTCAAGATTTTTTATCACCAATTATATATCCTAAACTTAGGTGTTCATTTTTTTTTTAGTTTGCCTATTTAGCTTTGTAAAACAGTCAGTGCATAGATAGTTACACTGACAGCCAAAAGACTTTTTTTCTTCAGGAATCCATTTATTACTAAATGATGTTAGACATGTATTGATTGAGATTGGAACTATATTTTCAAAAGTGATTAAAAAGTTCATTCCTCTTGCACATATGTATAAAAATAAAAAATAATTAATTTTCATGTTTAGAATATATCTCTTAAGTCTTTTCCTCACTTCCAATATAAAATGTTATTTCCATACGCTTTAAGATAAAGTTAAAATCTGATTTTATATGTGCCAAAAATTACCTATTTTCATTCATATAGATGTTAAAATTGGATTGTAAATAAGCATTACTTTACTTACTTTTCGTAAGTACATTTAATTGAGAAGCATTACTTATTTTTTTTATGTCACTTCATTGTTTATTTTTAAAACAGTGTTTCTTATTCCAGGTACCGGGCTCCTGAAGTGTTGTTGCATTCTACAACATACAGCAGCCCCATTGATCTCTGGGCAGTAGGTTGTATTATGGCAGAGCTTTACACTTTCCGTCCTCTCTTTCCTGGCAACAGTGAGATAGATGAAATTTTTAAAATTTGTTCCATACTTGGGACACCAGATAAGGTATATTGAAGTTTTAATACCATATAATCAATAAATGCATATCAGAGTGCTTAGAGCAGGCTTTAAGGCTTAAAATCCATGATGGGGAAAAATTATATGAGGATCCATTATTGATGAAACACCTAAAATAATCATGGGAACCAGCAGGGAAATATCTTGTCCAGCCAACATACACCACATTATACAATGGTTATTTTTTTGGTAATATAAGAACATTCTGCACACTAGTTTATCAAATAGTGAAATTGATTTAACGTTTGTCAACCCAGCTTTTCCATTCTCTATTGGATGTCTGGCCATTGTACTAACCATAGAGCACTTTTCCTCTATTTGCTGTATGAATATCAAAGAAAATTGCTCCATTTTGTATCTAGCATGTCATGGGCTAGTTGTAAGGAACTGACATGTTAATTTTTCATGTGTATCTCAAATTCCAAAGCATATCTGATAGAGTGGAAACATTTAGAAATTGGATTATTCCTAAGCTTTCATCATTGCAGATATGACACTTATTTCATGCAAATGAGTTTACAGATGAACAATGACCCATACTGATCACATATGCCAATTCTGATGAAAATATGGATGCAGACACACTTGTTTGACCTCAGGATATTCACATCATCAGTAGCAGTGAATAATAAAGTGATATATCGGATATTTTTTTCTCTTGGTCAGTATTATTGTATTGAATGCCCACATTATTCATATTTTGTGTGGAGAAAAGCTATCTTATAAAAGAATTTAGAGTTGATTGATTTGTTTTATTTATGGACATTCTTTAACATCTGAAGTCATCAGCATCCCATTCAATTCAGGGCGTGAAATGGCCGGTAAATTTTACTCAGAAGTCTTTTCATTCAGGCTTGAGGTTCTTTTTCTTGCCTTAAATCCATGACATGGGACCCATGGCTTTACCCTCTTTTCAAAGAAAGCCATACTTAGAATTTTTACACCCAAAAAAAATCCATCGACCTTGGCCAGATTGAACCCTCAACCTTGGATTTACTTGTATGATTACCATAGACCACCAGGACTGACAAGAATTTAGAGAATGACATAAAAAAATCCTATACAGAATGCAGCCCAGCACCTTCAACATCTGACTGTGAAAGGCCTTGAACAAATACAACTCAAATCTCGTGCCTTTAAGCAAAGCATTTAAAACATTGACCAGCGGAATGAAATTCTCATCATTACAGAGTTTATTCTGATAAGAACAAAATCTCAAGATCAAAGTACTGCTGTGAGAGTCGGCATTTGGCCTTGTACATATTCCTATATTTTAAAGAATATCATACTAAAACAAAGTACTAAATGTCAACTTTTCAATAAGACATATAAAAATCATCAAATGTCACTCCCTGCTTTCTAAAGTTTTGTCCTCCCAAACTTTAATATCTCTCTGTATGCTCCATATAATAATTAGTAATACTGCATATATTGCTATCATTTCACTGTTAATGTTTACCTTATTACTATTTATTTATACTGCTACATTCTTATTCTAACCCTAATCATATTTTGAAGAATGTCGAAATTGGTACTATATGCAAATTAATGCTTTTAATCAATTACAGTAACATTCTTAGTCAAGTAGGTGATTATGTTATTTACAAAATCCTATTAGTTATATTATTCACAATTTAATATCAATGCCTTTTTCTTTAAGACTATTTCAGTGTTACACCCCATTTTCTAGCCAGTTGGTCAATTTGAAAATTTTCGAAATTGATACTGTGTACAGTTTTTTTTAATTATTTATTATATGTTAGAATAAGTAAACTATTGTCTATTGGCTGTCACCTAGCTACTTTTCTTATATCTTTCTGGAATATTTTTCATGCTTTCTTCAATATGTTCCAATACCACAGGGCGTGTTCCAGTGTTTGTATATCCTCCAGACATATACTTTTATCCATGATGGATTTTCAGCTATTTTGAAGTGATGAAAGTAGGCTCCAAATGCTCCGTGTCCTGAGAGGATTGCTGTAATATTGGGGCTTAGAAGGATATTGGTTTTAACCTTTTAGCTACAGTTGAAAAATATGATGTGTAGTTGCTCTATCATTTGCCACTCTGTTTTCCATATTTGCTGACTTTCTTCTCTTAATTCATTTCTCACTTCACATTTCAGTATGAGTTGATAATCCACTAGCAGTTCTTGCTGTTTTCTGCTTTTTTTCATGAGTCGGCCTGCTATTTCATTTCCTTCATTTCCAACGTGTGCTTTTTAACCCAAGTAAAATGTATTTCCCATTTAACTTCTTACTTATTTTTTCACAGAGGTTACTATATTTTGTTTGGTTATTAATTAAATCTGGTGTAATTTGACTATCCATGTGGATTGCTATTGTTCGCTTGTTCAAGATTACATTGTCTATATTTTCCTACTGTTTCAGGCCTCGCAATATAGCAAAAGCTCAGTTTGATTGTTTGAATATTTTTGGTGCAGTTTATACCATAGTCGATGAACTGGCATATTGTTAATATACATTATTATTCCTGCCCCTACACCTGCATTGCTTTTGCTGCCATCAATGTATATCTTCAGTGTATACTCTTTGTCATTTAGTTTCTCCTCTATTGCAGGTTAATCAGTGGGACAAGGCCATTTTCTGTATGGTGTTTCGCTGTTAAATAGGTTTACCATTTGTCCTCCATTTATAATTGATCTTTTTTTGATTCCTCTTGTGAAGTTGTATAAGTTGGCGATTTCTTTAAGTGCTATCTTTACTGGAATTAATAATAATGCAGAGAGCCTCGTTTGATAATGTCCTGAGCTCCTATGCTATTTTGATATTTATAATTCTTTGTACTCTTCTTAGTTTCTTTGCATTGTAAGTTCACTGTATAACATCTATCCATGTGCCCCATAAGAAAGAAGAGGCATAATGGCTCCATTGTATATTATTCTCAGTACATAGATCACAGCCCCCATTTTATTCAGTTCTGGATAGAGAATGTGTGAATTTGGTACATTTCTTGATTACATAGTCTATGTGCTGATAAAAATTCAGTCTATTGTCAAAGATCACTCCATGGTATTTTATAATATTAACTTGTACCACTTTTATTAAGATCATTGTGTGATTGAGTCGAACTAACACTCTTTTGCCCCACTTACTTGTTTAAATATGTAGAACTGGTTTCACTTTATTCGCATTGTCAGCCCCATTGTTGACTGGAGGGTAAGCCGTTATGCTGTGGGGATGTGTAATCTGCTCTGGTGAAGGTGTGATGAATTTGAAGTTTATACTTTCATCACCAAAAGTGTTGAATTTCATTACAATGTCTTTGTACTTGTAAATGTAGTTTTTCTCCCATGTTGCTAATTCTGTAGTCAGTGCAAGGATATGATTGACTGCACTGTGCAATGTTCCAATGAACAATTTTAGTTGTACACTTTGTTGTTAATGTAAATGTCTAACTGTAGGCTTGTGTTGGATTTTCTCCTTGATAAGTATATAACCTGTGATTTCTGCGCATTGAATGTTATTTTGTTGTTTGTAGCCCATTCTGAGATCTTTGACATTTCTATATTGGTGTAGTTTACAATTTCTAGTTTAGTTCCTCCCCTAATCAGTACAACATCGTCTGCAAAGGAAACCACCTTTGTGCATTGTGTGTAGCCGAGATTTAATAATGAATCATACTGGATATTCCACAACCGAGTTCACAACAAGATCCTTGCAGGCATCCTTCTATTCCTACTTTGCATGCTGATAACGTGCTTCCTCTCCCACTAAAATAACTCTTTTGTTAAGAGGTAATGGTTCCTGGGGCATAGAAACTCCTTCAATGTCTTAAGAATACTAGGCCACCAAGCCTTGTCAAAAGCACCTTGAGCATCCAGGCTGATCATGCTGCTCTCTAATATCTCAGGTAATCAGTTCAGGAAATTGAATGGAACGTACAATTGCCAATTATATTTGCTTAGAGGTCTCTTCTTTCAGGCTTTGAGGTTCTTTTTCATGCCGTAACCTTGACAAGGGACCCACAGCTGTACTTCCCTTCGGAAGGAAGCCATATTTTCAATTTTTATACCCAAAAAAATCCATCGGCCCTGACTGGGAGTGAACCTGCAATTATGGGTTTATGAGGCAAGTTGGGTACTACTAGACTACCAAGACTGATTTGATGCTTATTTCTCAAAACCTCTTCCATAAAGTGTTTCACTGCCATTTGTGTCAGTTGTTCCTGTTTGCAGGGTGAACACAAACTGATTGCTATTTAGCAGGTCACTAGTGTTCAAATAATGCATTATTCTATTTATGAAGAGTTTTTCTAGCAACATTTATAAGGGTAATGGGTCTAAATTTGCTGAAAGTTTGGTTAGTAGCTCTGGATTTATAGGTAAGACACTCCGAAAGATAACTGCATAGAAATCAGTACTAAAAAGTTGAACTAATAATCCTAATATAATTATTCTTGCAGCTGATAAAGGATCCTCAGTAGCATTACAGGACATTTCTTTTACAATGCCAAAGCTTACCCCAGCTTGATAATGTTACTTGTTATGAACTATTGTCTTCCAACTCCACAGTCAAGTTTCATCAAGTTATAGCTTCATTTATTGCTTCTTCTGGTACTGCAGAAGGACTTGGTCCCCAAGATATCACATTACTTACTCCTGATGCCTCTCATACTCCCACCGTATATTTTCTGCTTAAAATTCATAAAAAGAACTGATGAGGCCGCTTGATAGTAGCCAGTTTTAATTTCCCCACTGAATGCATTTCTGCCCTAGTAGTTTTTGGTTAGAACCATTTGGTACATCTAGACCATTCTGTATCAAAGATTCCTACATTTTTTTGAGTTTGCTTAAGAAAGTTGACTCTGGCACATTTTAATATACTTCTGGCTATTATCAACATGACCACTTTAAACTAACGTTCCGCACCATGAAGGATTAGCAGCGCTTAGACATTTCTTGAACTCTCCAGCACCTTCTCATATCCCATCCACACATTTTGTTTGCTATCTAGCTTATGTGGTTCTCACTTCCAGTGCGTTTAGTTTTGATAATAAATATTATCTACAAATTAAAGGCACTGGGATGGGTACCAGATTGGCACTGTCAATGAATATGCCAATTTTTTTATGGCTCACTTAGAGGAGGAATTATTAAGTCAGAACCTCTGGTACTGTTATTGTAGTTAAGATATATTGATGATGTATTTATGCTAAGACCCATGGCTCAGATTCTTTGTCAGTTCCTTACCAATCTTAACTTCAAATTTTTAGTTAAATTCACTTCTGTCTCTCCAATGCTGCTATGTTCCTAGATATCAATATCTCTTTATGGAATGGCTCTTTCTTCCATCCAAGCACATTAAGCCAGTCAACCAATTTGCAACAGTATCTTCATTTTGTTAGCTGTTATTCTCGGCATATCAAAACAAATAGTCAGTGAACAGATGATGATGAGAGCGAGTGCTACTGAAACATGTCCTTGTGTTATATAAGAAAGTGGAGTTAGTGTGAACATGCTTAATTCATTTATAAAGCATTTTATATTCATTTAACTTGTACTGTTGTTTCACTCTATATGAACAATATTAAAGACTTTCTGCTAAAACCAAATTTCCCTTGCCGGTTGCCCCACTTACCCTTTTCCATTGTAAGGATTTCATTGATGCATTTAATGTAACACTTATTAATGTGTTACCTACATATGGCTCCAAAAGTTATTCAGAGATAGAGAGCTGGGAGCTAAATTTTTACATAAAGCGTATATAACACCAGGGTTAAATCTTACGTATTTATGTATATATGTATGTGCCATATGTATTCTTTCTCTTTCTCTCTTACCTTCATGAGTGACTGAGGTCGTTAAGGCGTGGACTCGTGAGTGGGAGGTCTGAAGTTGGAATCCTGCCAAGACCATCCTTCCTGACTGAGGTTTTTTCCAGGTTTTCCTCAGTCCTCATAAATGGCAAATGCCAGAGAGGTACCCCAAACTTAAGCTTGGAATGCTTCCCTCCTTTAAAAAAAACCTTTCCCAATATATCATTTCATCTCCTGTATCATCAGTGTCCACCACCTGTGGTCCTCAGTAGTAAAAACAGGCATTAAACACTATTCAATCATTCTCTTTCCCTCCCTCTTGTTGCTTGTTTAATCTGTTTTCATGCATTCAAAATTCAATATTTATTTTTACCACCTTCACTTGTCTTCTGCCATTGAAGAATACTTGTTGTTTGAAATATAGTGAAAATTAGGTGAATATTAAGCATTTTATCTATTTCTGCTTCTTAGTTCTTGTTATTTTAGCTACATTGTTCAAAGTGTTACTTTATTTTTCATATATACACACATATTCACATATGAAAAATGCATGCAGACAAAATGCCATCTCAAAGTGTATTTTACAGAGAGACTGGCAAGAAGGCTATCAACTTGCCAATGCTATGAACTTCAAATTTCCTCAGTTCTCAGCAACACCTCTCAGCACTGTGGTACCTAATGCAAGTAAAGAAGGGCTTGCATTGATTGAGGATATGCTGAGATGGAATCCTAGCAAGAGACCAAATGCTCAGCAGTCCTTAAGGTTTGTTTCTTAATTGTTAATGTCTTGGATTAAGTATCGTTATGCATACTATAGTGCAATTATTACCTGTCTGAAGAAACATTGCAGATGGCAGGCAGCAAAATCTTGGGCGTTAACCTGATTACGATATTATAATTTGTCACCTTTTGCTGACATACTATGCACAAGCACTGCAGTAAAGAAATGCAGCTGCAGAGCAAGCGGTCAGCAAGTCAGTATCAGAAGCGTGTGTAAAAAGAGCAAAGGGGAACCCAGCCGAAAAAGTCATGCACTCGTAAAGCAGACAGATTATACACAATGTGCTATAGTTTTATAAAGAAGAAAAAAAGAAAAGTGTTGTCATTCCATTAAAGAATGCTGTAAAAATGACAGCAACAGCAATGGGGGAAAGTGAAAGAACAGTATATGGTATAGCGTAGGTTGGTGAGAAATTAAAGCTCACGGGAAAAACATTATTAATTCCTGGTAAAAGTCACCCACATCCAAAGAAAATTGAATTGACAATTTTGCAAAATGTATCGTGCACAAAAAATGTTTGGAGTTTTATGAGCAGAGAAAAGACATTCCTACATTATGAAAACTACTGAATGCTGTTAAGGAAAAGGCCATTTGTGGGGGAAAAAGGTGCATTCGAGAGAATACTGAAAGGCATAGGATTCAAGAAATATAAAAATTTGCAACACATTTTAATGGAGAAGTCTGACATTGTTGCACATCATCTGTCATACCTGAGAAGACTAAGAAATAATTAAAAACAGCCAATTGTTTATACAGATTAAACATAGGTTCATACTCATTATACTGTAAACTAGAAGTGGCAGTATGATGATATTCAAGATGTGCATAACTAAAGTGTTGGGCAAAGAGCTATCATTGTTCAGGCTGGTGGTGAAATGGAGTTCGTCAAAGGTGCCCAGTTGATATGTGATTTCATCATGATGATGAAATGAATGAAGAAAATTACGTTAAATGGCTAAACGAATGTTTCATACCAAATTTGCCATCTGGATGCATTGTTGTTTTAGATAATGCATCATATCAGACATTACAAGAAAATGAAGTACCAACAATGGCCTTTAGAAAAGATAACATATTTTAAAAATTCAAAGTATGCAAAAATTAATAGAAATAGTTCAACAAAATAAGCCTCAACCTGTATACACAGTAGAAAGGATTTTAAAATATCATGGATTTACTGTACTATTGTTATACTATACCACTATGAGCTAAATCTAATCGAACTTGTTTGGAATTTGGGAAAACAAATAATAGCTTCTAAAAATTGTTGGTTCCATTTCCCTGCCAGTTTTGAAATGAATGACTGTATAAGCAATAAGAGAAATTAGCAACGAAGACTGGATGAAATGCTGCTAATCTGTTAACCATATTGAAGATTATTGGCGTCATGATGCATTAATGGAAGAGGAAGTAATAGAACATAGGTATTGTGAGTAATGATAAAGAGTGTGATGAAGATGAGATGGATTATGACAGAGTTAGTTAGCTAAAGGCAGTTCAACAGATAGTGTGCAGATGAAATTGAGAGCTCCTCTTCAGGCATAAAGCCACTTATGTACTTATTTATGCTGTATATATTACAGAAATAGTACATTCAATCATGGTAGTAATTATATTTTATTCATTTCCTAACAGTTAATATTTTTATGGTCTGTACTTCTAATTCCTAAAGTTGATTTGCTATGCAGACGAGTGGATTGCATTCTTGCATATGAGTGCTCTCACCTGAAAACTGCAATGTTTCGTTAGACGGGATACATATCAAGGCAGCATTGTGCTACATAAAACATGCCTCAGTTTTTGTGTTGCAAATGTTTTCAACAATGCTGCATAGTGCAAGTTATTCAATTATGAGTGAGAAGCATGCTAGGGTAGGTCCATAAGTTTCTGGTCTTGCTGATAACAATTATTGCCTTCACAAAAGCCTTATCTGGTGTCATACCTTATCTGTTAAGTAAATAATTGCAGCTGTAACTTGTGCTCCATTGTTTTCAATTGTTCAGATATAGTTGCATAAAGAAGGCTATATGTAGAAGATCATGACATTTTCAAAATGGAGTATCCAGCTGTTATTAAGTTCTTCAAAAAAGAAGGACTTACTCCAAATGAAGTTAAACAGCTAATGGACAGTGTATATGGGGAAGCATCCCCCTCATATTCTACCGTAAAAGAATGGGCCGAGAAAGCATTGAAGATAAAGAGCATGCAGATCTGTACTTGGATATGCTCACTCATGAAAACTTCACTCTTGTGGAAGGAGAAATTATGGAAGACCAGCGGCTCAAAGTTACAAAAACAACAGTCCTTCAAATTATTCATGAACATTTAAACATGAATAAGGTTAGTGCAAAATGGGTGCCTAGACTTATTTCCTCAGTCCAAAAACAGCAACATCATCTTTTGCAGGCATTTTTGGAGCTCTGCCGCGGCAACAAGAGAGAAGTTCTGCAAACCATTGCTACAAGAGATGAAACTATGGTCCTCTATGATCCCTTGTCCAAAAGAGAATCAATGAAGTGGCATAAATCTGGCAAAGCACTGCCTCTAAAGTCCAAGGTCACTCAGTCAATCAACAAGATGATGGCCACAATGTTTTGGGACTGTCAAGGAATATCTTCATTGACTTCAAGGAGAGGAACACCACAGTAAATGGGAGTACTATGGTGGCTTACTGCACAGACTACATACTTCCATCAAAGAGAAAAGGTAAGGAAAGCTGAGTGGTGGTGCAAGCCTTCTTCATGGCAACATGCCTGTGCACACAGCTCTTGTTGCAAAGGAAGCTGTGAAGGAATGTGGCTTCAAGGAGATTGACCATCCCCCTTACAGTTCAGATCTAGCTGCCAGTGACAATTTCCTCTTCTCAAAACTCAAGGAAGGAAATTTAAGTGTGACAAAGAAGTGATATGCTGTTTATGCCCATTTTGCAAAAAAGACTGACTATTTGGGAAGGGGGAGGGAGTAGGAGTGGAGGATTGAAATGTTAATTCAAAGATGTGAGAAGTGTATTGCAATAAAGGGTAACTAGTTTTTTTATATCGGGGATTTTCACAGTGAAATATATTATAATAAAAGGGTAACTATATTGAAAAGGGAAAATATAGTTTTCTGTCTTTATCATACTTAGAAAATGGTTAGGCCGGAATCTTATGGACCTACCTTTGTATATCAGAAAAATTATTTAGCATTTTCAAATTCTTAATTTTATACAGTAGAGGATGATGATTTTGATAAGCCTGTTCATGGAAAATTTCAACATGGAATTATATGACATGCAAATTCTTTAGCTTATTGAAGAGGCTGGAAAATTAATGAAATACTAGATAATTTACAAAATCCTAGCTATAAAAATAAAAGAATCAAAAGAGATGCCCTTGCACATATTGGTGAGAAATATGCCTACACTTTTTTTTGTTTTATTCTATTTTAAATAGTGTTTAACCCCAATTTTTACTACTGAAGCACCACAGGCAGACCTACACTATTCAAGAAATGAAAATTAAATCAAGAAGCACGTCACTTATAAGCATAAAAATGTTGCAAATGTTTTTTCAAGTATGAGAGATAATCATAGAATGGTTGTTAATTTCATGTTAGCTGGAATACTGTCCTGGTTAATTTGTGAATTGTTTTGCAATTCTAAGTATACTCAGCTCCAGCAAGTGATTAAAATCTCACTAAAGCATGTAGTAAAGTTTGCGAACAGGATGCCAACATATGAGTCTAGTGTATGGAACAGTATGTAGGTGTAATGTCACTTCTCTACCATCTCCAGCTTTATTTTTTGTAGTACTTATACACCAATAATTAAATTAGTCACTATAGTGACTGTTGACAGGCTTATTTTTAAATGTTTTGTTCAACTTAGCTTCATAGATGTAAACAATTCTCTGGCATGCAGTATTACTTGCTATTGCACAGTATACAACTATACAAGATGAGTTCAACATAAAGATGCCTCATATTTCATGTTGTTGCCTTAGTTTGACCCAGCTTTAGTAAACTCCAGTTAGTGGAACCCATCTCAACAGCAACACTAATTAGAGCATCCATTCTAAAGCAATTGAAAATGCAGAGGGAAGAAGTTTTAAATAATGGTTGAAGCAGCATGTTTTAATTTTTGGTTTGGAATCTTTTCTCCATTACCAAACATTGCATTTATGAACACTGGGTGCTTATAGTGCAGAATGCATTCATTTCTGGCAGCAGTGTACAACTACTATTTTGAAGATCTAGGTAATTAACATAAAATGTTAAATAGTATACTAAAATAATGATTAATGAAACAGAAGCATTGACAGTGAAGCAATACAGCATTTGATAATAGCAGTCAGAAATAAACTGCACTTACTTGTTTAAAACATAAGACTTGTTTGAAGCAATTAAAGAGCATTTGCTTCCATCATCAGCTATAGATTTAACTGATGATCTGATGACAACAGAATAAAAACATTTTATTCTAAAAAATAAAACTTTGTCATGAACTTTGAGATTCTGCCAATGGATTGTTTGGGGAAGTTTATTCTGAAATCACCAGATGACATCAATCAAACTACTGAATGAAGGAAGCAAATGCTCTTGAATCATGTCCTATGTTTTAAACAAGTAAATATAATATGTTACTACTGCCATCTGCTAGTATCAAATAGTATACCTATAGTGTAATAGTATTTATCAAATGTATGCAGGACCTAAGTAAATTCGTATCAGGAACATGATCCTAACAACAAAATATAAAAAAAAAGTTTATCACATGGGAGCTGCATAAACTTAAGCAAATTTTTCAGAAAGTTAAATAACTTTAAAAATGAATATATAATCCAAATTAGGCCTTATTAATTAATGAAATGAAATGATTTATGCCATTACTACAAAAATTAGAAATATTACGATCTATAAGGATTAGCAAGAAACCACATTTTTAGAAGTATTATTATTATTATCATTATTATATATATATATATATATGTCGGTCCTGATGGTGTAGTGGTTACCATACTTGCCTCCTAACCCAAGATCGCGGGTTCGAACCCGGCCAGGACCGATGGATTTTTTCGGGGCGTAAAAATCCTAAGTATGGCTTCCTTCGGAAGGGAAGTAAAGCCGTGGGTCCCGTGTCGTACATTTACGGCACGAAAAAGAACCTCAAGCCTGAAAGAGAGGCCTCTGAGCAAAATTTGTCCGCCGTTTCACGCCCTGAGTTGAATGGGACGCTGATGACCTGAGCTGTTAAAGAGCGTCCATAAATAAATCATTCAAAAAAAAAAATCATTATTAATATTATTATTGTTGTTGTTGTTCAGTAATGTGTTCAACATATTCATACTAACTCCACTTACTTACATAACATTAGGACATGTTTCGGAAGCACTTGCTTCCATTATCAGCTGTTCAAATAGTCAACAGATGACGAAAGCAAGTGCTTCTAAAACACATTCTAGTGTTATGTAAGAAAGTGGAGTTAGTGGGAACATGTTGAATACATTAGTATAGAATATATTACACTGCTCCATTGTCCTCAGCTTCGTAATGTTTTATTATTATTATTATTATTATTATTATTATTATTGTTGTTGTTGTTGTTGTTGTTATTGAGATTAAACCACAAAAATTAATGGTTTACTTTTAAATGAAATATATGACCTCCAATAGGCAAAGCTATACTGTGTGGGGTATTTTTAAACGTTTTTAAATGTAACCACATTTATAAACTGAGCCTTTGATATCATCATTACATTTAATAAAATAGACAAAAATAACAAAGATTTACAACTTTATTGGTATTTAAGAAAATGTTCATGTGTTTCAATAAAGCAAAAACACTCGGAAGCAATTACAATGTACTAATCGTAAGTAAATATACACAGTCAACAATAAAGAACCAAAAGTTCCATCTATTTTCAGTGGATTTGAAATTTAATTTAAATGTTATGACAGTAAAAGCATGTAATGCAAATGTTTTCTGAATGTTATTACAGAGCATCTTACATAAAAATATAATTCTCACACACATATTAGATTAATATTTCACAGCTGCTGAGCCCTTGATATCATCATTACGTTCAATAAAATAGAGAAAAAACAAGAGAGTTACAACTTTATTGTGTATTTAAGAAGATGATGTTCATGTATTTCAATAAAGCAAAAACATTCAGAAACAATTACAATGTACTAATCGTAAATAAATATACTCAGTCAACAATAAAGAACCAAAAGTTCCATCTATTTTCAGTGACTTTGAAATTTAATTTAAATGCTATTTTAGTAATGTAATGCAAATATTTTCTGAATGTTATTGCAGAGCACTCTTACATACAAATATAATTTTCACGCACATGTTAGATTCATATTTCACAGCTGCTATCTTCATGACAATACATTTGTCAAATATAAAACATACGTCATTATATATACAGTCTATATGCTTAATTTGTTCTTTTATTTTTAAACAATAGAGAGAAAATTAAATGGCAGAATACCTTTTTAAATTTTGGTTTTCAGGTATACCCTTACTCATAATGGTCGGATTTCCTTAATTTTCAGAAACTATTTTTCTTATCTTATTTAAATGCTATATGCTGAGTTTTGATGTGAAAAAACAAATATTGGTGCTGCTGGAGCAGTTTTTAAATTTTGGATTCAAGTAAACCCTCACTCCTAATAGTCTGATTTCGCTGATTTTCAGAAATTATTTTTATCGGTTTATTTTAGTGATATTTACCAAGTTTCGTTAAGAAAAAACGAAAATTGCTGCAACCAGAGAGATTTTTAAATTTTCATTTTAGGCTAACACTCACCCCAATGGTCCAATTTTGCTGGTTAATGAATTCATTAAATCGTTTGTTAATTGACAGTTATATGCTGAGTTTTGTTGAGAAAAAACAATAATTGTGACTGCTAGAGCATTAACACACACACATACAGGGTGTTAATTAACTACACCAAAATATTTCAAAGAGTGTAGAAATGTCATATATTTAGGATAGGCAATGTATAGTCCACAACTAAAAATAACACAGTTTTATGGTGTTAAACATTTTTGCATCAGATGCTGATAATGTGAAAGCCAAACCAAATGAAAAATTGATGTAGAATGTCTTTAAAACTGCCTTGCAAGTATAGAAATATCAATGTCCATAGTTTGTTATCAGCGTTTTCATTATTTAGCACCATAAAAATCTCTCAAACCTTGAAGAAATTATTTGACAGTGCAGCACTGAACATTTTTTAATGCCTTCTTGCATTATGTAGTGTACTCTAGAAGGAGCTCTTAAATTGTTTGTATGGCATGATGCATAATACAAAAACTGATGTTCAGCAGGCCCGGATTCAGTTCTTGTTCACGTTATTGAATTTTATTTAATGTGAATAAATGCAATACACATACTAAAGAATTATACTTTCAAGTTCTATTCTCTTTCTCAACAATGAAAGAATTACCATGTACAATGTCTAATAAGCTTACTGCTAACATGATGCCTAAGACTTAATTTATATAACACATATTTAACTGCCTTTTTTAATTATGTAATGAATGTGGAGTAGTGCTAACGCAAAAACTGGGTTCAATTCTAGCGATGCAATTAAACTTTTTAATTTAATATGAAGTGCTGTGATATGCATACTAAAGAATTATGAATGCAATGTAGGTAATCTTTGAATATATGACACCCAACTCATTAATATTATCCATAATTTTACCTTTTGTAAGCAAGAATTGTAATTATATGATTTGAATGTTAGTATTTAAGCACATAAATTGAAACATCATCTTAAAACCTAGGCTAGAAGCTGTATTATTAGGCTCTAGTCAGAAAAAGAAAAAAAAAACTGTTAATCAAGACTCGAACTCAGAAACAAATGGCAACCTCTTACTCAAAAGTTAATATCATAACCAAGGTGCCAGTATTATGTGTTCAGAAACCTCCCTTTGTTATCATATGGTTATGCTTTCTAGGTGCATCTTCATTAGCTTATGGCATACTATTACTTTAGAAACTTATAGCCATAGCTTCGAAATTTGAACAGATAGATCATACGTTATCTATCCCAAATTGCTTATATATATATGACATCTCTACACTCTGAAATTATTTCGGTATAGTTCAATAACATCCTGTGTGTGTGCGCGTGAGGGAAAGAGATTGTGTCATTGTCATTTCCAGTAGGTAGGATCAATGGAAATTTGAAAAAATGTTTCAAAAGTCTGTTCATGGGTACAACTGCAATAGCTATAATCATTTGGAATTTGCTAAAAGCCTATTGAAGCATGGGCCTAAAATATCCTTCATTTTACAGTTATTAAGGACTTTAAATGCTTTTACTCCTAAAGAGTGATCAACTCAAATTACTTTCATTTAGTAATCACTTTTTTTGGTAAATAGTCCATAGCATTTGTTTTCCTTGATTTATTACCTTTTGTTATTTACTGAGCAAAGAAACCACATGAAAATATATTTGGTGAGTGAAATAGCAGATATGTATTACATGCATGATCTTACAGATTTTTATTGATTTGGTTTATTTACGGATCCTCATTAACATGTCAGGTCATGGAACAGCCAATAAATTTTGCTTTAAGACCTCTTTTTTCAGGCTTGAGGCTCTTTTATTTGTCATAAATCTATAACATGGAAACAATGGCTTTATTTCCCTTCTAAAGGAAGCCATACTTAGGAATTTTTACATCCAGGATTGAACCTGCTTGGGTCTACAAGGCAAGTGTGGTTACCACTAAGACCACCCAGGTCCAACAAGTCTTGCAGATAGGAACACATTAAGAGCACATTAACTTTATGAGAAAAGATACCTTATCTTATATAGAATATTCTTGCATATCTATCAATACTTAGGAAAGAAAGACTATTTCCGAGGAGATTTTTTAATGCTGACAAATCGAGGAAGGTACTGTGAGATTGAGGAATGAGTTCTTCATTTTAAAAAAAAGCATATAGTACAAGAAAAATTGCATCAAGAGAAGGATTTAGTTGCATGACTTTTTAAATATTCTATATGAAAACCTTAAAACCCTTATCAATCAATGGGGCAAAGGTTTAATTAGGCAGACTTTCAGCCGTAAAAGAAATTCTGCTAATGCATTCAACAGCAGTATACTGTGTTCATTAATCTCTTAGCATTTACCTTGTTTACTGATGAGGCTGACTTTGCATGTTACATTTCCTATTATGTTATAATCATAACTGAGCCTGAAAAATTCTATTTAAATACTACAGAACATACATGAGCAGAAACTCAGTCTAAATGTTTGGGTTGGAATACTTCAGAATTATCTTCTTGGTTTATACTTCTTCCCTCTGCATTTGACAGGAGACATTTATGTGCAGTTTATCAGAGAAGAGTTTCACCATTTACTTGATATATATTTCTGAGCATCATCTGATGAATGAGGTTTATGCATGATGACACTGCAGCTCACCTTAGTTGAATAGTTTATCATTATTTGATTGACCACTTCCACTATAATGGATTTGTCAAGGGGGATTCATTAAATGACCTGTCAAATGCCAGATTTGAATCCATTTAAAGTTCTTAGTTTATGCAACTCATGTACATGATGTTAATGTTATTCAAGAGCATATCAAATATGAGACAGACTACACCAGCACATGGAATACAGGTTCAGCAAATGTAATTAAGTGGAAGGAGATCACTTTGAGCAATTTTTGTAACAAATGTATTAAATTTATCACTTGTAGTATTAATTGGTTTATTAACAGTAAAATCATAACTCTGAAGTGAAGATTTTGAGGTTCTTAGACCATTTTTAGTTTTTATGCAACTCTTGATTTAAAGTTATGAGAAAGCATATCCAAAATGAATTTAAGAAAATATGAAACAGACTACACTAGAACATGGAATACAGGCTCAGCAAATGCAATTAAGTGAAAGGATATCACTTGAAATTTTTGTACATTGGTTAAATTTATCACTTGTACTATTAATTGGTTTGTTAACAGTAAAATTTACAACTCTGAAATGAAGATTTTAAGGTCCATAGACCTTTTTTAATGTTTTGCCATTAGGAACATGGCTGTAAAATATTTGACACAGATCAATGCATAGGCTTCTATAGCCATAGTCCATAGTATCTAAGTATTTCAGTAGGATAGCATCTCCGGCTTGGTTTCACTAATGCTGGTACACCATCAGGTTACAACAGCCCCTGGAAATCAAGTATATGTATATTTTGTGTGCATTTCTTTTATTTATGTATTATTTATTTGTTTAGCATGTGAAATATACTGGCTCCAAATTTTAAATTCAGTGTCACAAGTATACTTATAGGCAATCAATAGTTGGAAATTCATAAATAATTACAGGTTCACTAAATAAAATTAAATGAATAAGAAGTTACCAACTGTTGTAAGACTCTTAATTGACTTTTTAGTTGCTAGCCTTTGTTTGAGATTTGTTCAAATAATAAATAATTATATTTATATAAAACTTTATTTTAATAATTGTAAGAGATTATTTTAGCTCTTGATGGTTAATACATGACAATTTTAAATATAAACTTAAAGTACCAATGGTGCTTAGTTTCTATGTGAACACATTAAACTATGAATTCCGGTATACCGCCAAGTTAGAATTTTCATATTATTCCTAATTTAAGTATCATTGATTGCTGTAAAAATCAGAAGAGTCTGGTGAGAACTTGAAATATAGTATAGGGCCATTAATTAGAATTCTTTTCTGTCATTTTCAGGCTTTATCACAATATTCCCACAATGAGCTGAAACACAGAGTTTGTAGAAGTAATGTTCTCCATATACTTTGTATTTGAGTGTGTTGAACTATGAGTTATTTTGCTGCTATCCAAGGACTAATCATTGTATATATTATTATATGTGATAATATAAAATAAATGTTTTTAGGCCATTGCTTTTGCTCATAAACAGAAATTGTTGGTTTTCATGGATTGTTTGCATTTCTAATTTGTTTTTCCACAGGTACCCCTACTTTCATGTTGGCCAGAAACTGGGTACTATATTGCAGCAGCAAGATGTACTAAAACGAACCAAAAGTAATGCCATTTTATCACAGAGTTTTGGTTCACACAATCAACCAACTGCCATGCTCTACACATTCACCCAACAAGAAAATGCCAGTGGTCTCAACAGAAGCAATGCAAACCTCTCACAAATTACTGGATATCAGAACCCTCCACACCTTATGTACAACATGAAGCAAGCTGACAAAACTTTATCAGGTCGCAGCAAGGCCAACAGTATTATTCAGCAATCTCAGGGTATTGTCCATCAACAGCAGCCACTGATCTCACAACCACCTCAGCAACAGGTACAGCCACCTCAGCAACAACAGCAGCAACAGCAATCAGTGTTACCACATTCTCTTCCATCAAAATCCTCAGCTTCAATAATGCCTGCTCCCCAAGGTACAAATCAAAAGAAGGAAGTTAAAATAAGTACAAAGTGGAATGACAATTATGATGAGGATTTTGCAGATATTTTAGGGTAAGTAAGCCTTTAAATATAACTTTATTTCATAGCATTAATGCTTTGGTTCTACTATTTGATAACAGTAAAAATAGTGTGCCTTAAAAAAAAAAA
The DNA here is from genome assembly GCA_030762175.1 of Metallyticus violacea. Lineage (NCBI taxonomy): Eukaryota > Metazoa > Arthropoda > Insecta > Mantodea > Metallyticidae > Metallyticus > Metallyticus violacea. The sequence continues at coordinate 53,674,083 of CM060843.1, read as the reverse complement.
TAACCCCCCTCCTCTCCCACAATTTAAATAATGTTTAAATGTGGCACAACAATAACAGTTGCAGCAGATTTAGTACAGTTCAGTTCACACTGAGCAGTAGGTTGTTGCATTTGTCTGGGTATTTAAGAGGGAACATTTTTGTGCAATAATTTTTACATGACTTTACATTCAGATTGAGTCATTGTCACTTGAGCGTTGGACAAAGACATTCAGGAATCTTTCTTCTTCTGTTCACTTGCTATAGTTTTCCATTGGTTTGCCAAATTTAAAACGGGAAAAATCTCTAAAGGATGAGGAGAGTAGTAGCAGCCACAATAGAGATAACTGAAAAACATTTCTCAATAGAGAATATGCAAGGATTATCTAAAGAGACAGTAAGGTAGTCTAAGAGATGAGTTTGGTTAGTGCTTCCACCATTCTGCATGAATATTTAAGAGTGAATAAAAGTTTGTCCTCGTGTAATTGAAAGGCAAAGGAGATAAGCTTGGAATGATGACAAACATTAATGTTCTAAATATAACATTTAATTTCATGTCGGAACCAATACATTGAAGCGACTATTATGTTCTTAATTATCAAATCGACTCACTAGATAATTAAGAACATTAATTTCTAGTCAAAAAAAAACTGCTACTTTCTGTGAAGATGAACTGAGTGCTATGCTGGAGAATTAATGACATGGCCTGCTTGTAGATGTATTTCAGCTGGTATAACGGGGAATTAATGTTCTGAAGAAAACTATGAAAATGCGTAGTGGCTATGCTAATTTTCTCATTGTGCATTATTATTATCTGAATTTTTATTTTGCCCTCATATTACTTTCAATCTGCCATTTGTTGTAAACAGAGGTGAAGCAGCATGTAACCTACTCATTGTTTATTTCAGCATTGTGGTTGGCTTAAATTCTATTTTACATATTTCAAACATGTCACTTCTGATTTTATGATCATAATTTAATCAGCTGTTATACAAGAGCTTAAGAAAAGATGTTGGGTGATGTTTTCAGATTTTTCATTTAAAAACTAAAGAAAAAGAAGTTATAGGAAAAGTTCTAATAACTTGGGAAGAAAATTTGTGGTCTAGCTAGGCAGGAATCAAAGTGCTTAAGCAGTAGAGACTTGGTTCAAAGTTTCTGACCTGACCATGTTAGGTAGAGATAGATTAAAAATGCAGGTATCATTTTTAAATGTAACCTCTCTTTATTTCAGTGCATTTCTCACATTTCAGGATTAACATTTCATTCTCCCTAAAAAAAAATAGTCCAAAGCTTTGTATGCAAAATTCTGGAAAACAGTGTCCTTCAACATATAATTTATGAATATATATGATTCATATTATATATATGATATATTAGCATATATCAGTCGTCGAGTTGGTCGAGAATGGAGTGGATGTCGCTCCGAAACCGGTCCCGCCGTATTCAAAAATAGTGTGAAGCATAAGAGTGTTTAGACGACAAGTAGTTGATTATGTACATTTCAAAAGCTTCACTGTGTTTAGTTCCAATTAGAATTGTCGAATTTGTGTAATTTCAAAAGTTCTTAAAATTTTAAAAATGTTGTACACCTCTGGAATATCAAAATTCATGAGTCTATGCTCATACTTCTTTATAAAAATGTGTTCCTTTATATTGAGTACCTTTGGGTGTTGAACTGCTTTTAACAATGTGATGTCCTTCTCTATTTCGTGGTGTTCATTCCAAAACTGCACTGCCACCACTAATTTTTCTATCTCTTTGTGTTTAATATTTCTCCAGTCTTCTTTTAATCTAATACCCAAATTTCTTTTTGTCTTACCTAAGCACACCTTAGTCTCTACAATTAATCTTATATATGCCAGAATTTTCTTCCTTAGGTCTGGGGCCTGTTTTATTTAGTTTCAACGATTTGCGGCTGTTTCTATTATGTATAAGTATTCTGGAAGAGGATTCTGGAATAAAATGTAAACACCATGCAGGTATTATAACTTTAGATTTAGAATTATATAATTTACACATGAAATTATCAAAGTCTTTAGGTAAATTTAAAAAGAAATGCATTAGAAATCATCAGCTTTAGAGTCAAACAAAAAAAACCACATGTCAGAAAATGAAATTCAGAAAATTACATAAAAAACCAATAAACAAATCCAATACCTTTTGGTAACCTAACCTCAAAATAGTCAACCTCTCTCATGAAAACCTTAACATGAATGAAATAGAATTATTAAATAATTATTAAAACTCATATTGATTTTTCTTCTAATTTAGAAGATTACATAGCAGACATTAAATTAACCATTGGCAACTTTAATTTTGCAGATACAACTTTTGTTGGCAAAACTTCATATGAGATATTACAAGAAATCAAAAAAGTAACCAAGGCTATATTTCTCATCTCAAATCCATTAAATATCTTAATAAAAAAAGTAGTTTACACTAAGGCTGACAAAGGAAATTAAATTGTAATTTTAGACAAAGAAGATTATAGGCAAAGAATGCAAGGAATTTTTAAGTAGTGATGATTTCATTGAAATAAAAATGGATCCACTATATAAATGCAAAAAGTTAACAGAAGACACAATTCTCAAAATCTCATTTTTACAAAATCGAAGTACCATATCCATCTTTAGCCAAAATTTTTCGCTTATCAAAGATACACAGACCTGGAAAAAGTATGAGACCAATCATTAATAATATTAATACTTGAAAACATTTTATGATACAGCCGAACTACACACTCTTATGCTTCACTTACTTGTCATTATTGTAGACCGGTTTCGAGAACAGGTTGATCTCATCATCAGTTCAAATCTCCGACTGTTGACTAATTCGTTGTGTTGTGGATATTCTGCTCTGGCGGAGGTGTGATGAACTTAAAGTTTATATTTTCATTGCCGGAAGTGTCAAAATTCATTAAACTGTCTCTGTATTTGTAAATGTATATTTTCTCCCATGTTGCTAATTCTGTAGGTCCTTGCACTGATTTTAATAATTTTGCTTTATTCACTATATCGTGGTTTTCTGTCCAAAAATGAAATGCCACTGCTGATTTCTCAGTTTGCTTGTATTTTATGTTCTTGAAATGTTCTTTTAACCATGTGCCTATGTTTCTCTTTGTTTACCCTATGTAGATTTTTTCACATTCTTCACAACTTATTTTGTAAATGACTGATTTTTTTCTCCTGTGGAATACTGTCATTAATATTGTCAGTGAGAAGATGTTTAACATTAAACTTGTTAATCGGTGCCAACCTGATATTAAAAATTTTAATAAAAATTTCTGAAACTTTTTTGTAGCCCATGGATGATATGTGAATTTTTTAAAAAAATGTTTATCTTTCTTTGCTGAAAGTGTTGTGATTTCTTTTATAAGCTTTTGCCTCTATTTCTGTTACTTCTATTGCTTTTTTAAACCTCCACTTGTAATTGCAGCTGCTACTAAATCATCTGCTAAAAGCAAAACTGGAATGTCTTTGTTATTAATTACTGGATAAGGCCTATTCTCCCTCCCTATTTCCTTAATTATCTCATCTATAAACAGATGAACAGTGCCAGACTTAATTTACAATTTGCTTCCTCCTATTAATTCCTCAATGTACCACCTCCATTTTTGGGCCAATTTTATTTTCTGTTGATTTACTCTACACATTCTCGCCACCAATTCCCACATCTTTTTACTAGCCTCCTCTTTTGCTGCCTTATAAATCTTGAGCCCAATTTTTTCATTCCACTCCTTCCTTTGCTCCTCAATTAAGCATCTATACCCCCACCTTGCTATTAAATAGTCTCCTTTTTCCAGTGGACTATCTGTCTGTTTCCACCTTCTAAACTTTCTTTCCACCCTTTTCTTTGCTACAAGGCACTCCTTGTCTTACCAGCCCTTTTCTATAGATTTCCTGTGGTACCTAATTTTCATTGTCTTCCCAGCTTGCTTCACTTCCGATTCTAGACACAACATTGCTTCATCAGCTTTTCCCTTCTTAATTAATTGTATGCACATGAGCAACATTTAAGGTATTTTGACATACTGATAAAGCTCAATGAAACATGTGTGAATATTTTCCCCCTTCCCCCCCTTTTTTTCCTCGCAAATAGTTTAACTCATGCTAGATCATTGCAGTTAGTTGTTCTGTGGCACCTCCTTTATGCAGTTCATGTATTTAATTAATACCTGATTTCAAGCTATTATTATCAAGAAATAACATTATCCTGTTCTCATTGTATAATATGCCTTAACGTTGACCTTCTAGAGGAAAAGTACATCCACCAGAACCTGGAACAAAGTCATTGAGGGACAGAATGTTCAAAGAGAATTATCCCAATTGGAATGCATCTGAAACTGTAGGAGCAGCATCACAGCATAAACAAGATGATGACCTGTCGAGAAGAAAACTAAGTGCAAAGCAGCATTATCTAGCAATTTCCCGCTATGTGGCAGGACAAAGTACAAATATTTCTGTTAGGTATGTATTTTAAGTATCTACTTAAATAAAATTGCAATTCGCGCAAACATGGCTACTTTTAGAGAACTGCAATTTTTGCTAAAATGTATTTTCCATATGATCTTCTCTTGGTGGTTATTAAATTTTACCTAAAGCATCCCTTTTTACAATCATTTCAAGTAAGAATATATATACATATAGCTATAGTATTTTAGATGATGAATGTCTGCCACCATAGCCCAGATGCTAGCACATCTGCTTGCTAAGTGGGCCCAGGTATGATCCCCAATCGCGGTACATTGTCTAGGTAAGATATTTTCCAAAGTTTTCCTATACCCTGAAAAGGTGAATAATAGGCAGCATTATATCTAATGACTCCAAATGAATTTCATCCTTATTTGATTCATTCTGTTGGTCTCAAAATAACTTGGCATTTGGTGAGAAACACTTTCTAAGCAAAACAAAATAAATTTAAAAATGGGTGCTTTCTATACAAAAAAAAAAATCTGGCTTCTAATTCCTGCATGAAATCTATTGCTTATGTGGGATATTTTTGTGGTGAGAAAGAATTGCTAATTGAATTAGGTATCACTCTCATTCATGACTTTTATGGATTAAAAGAACTTATGGCATTTGATGTATGGAATGAAGATATACTTATGAACAAGAGATAGGGAAATGTAGAATAAGTATAAAGTACAACATAATTCAGTATTTATCAATCTACAGTACAACATAAAATATCAATATTTATCAATCTACAGCACAACATAAAATATTTATAGGTTTTATTTGTTCATTCGGGTAATAATTACTAGATGTCTGAGCTCATTTCCCAGCTGTTACAAGTACCCTGGATAAATTTTTCCCTTTATCCTTTCTGCAGTTATCCTTCAGATTACAAGATATAGGGAAGATAACTTAAGGTATCAAAGGCCAGCAAAATATTTGTGCAATTGCTAATTAGTTTAATTAATTATTGTAAAGATCTATGACAGTTGGTATGAGAAACAAACATTTTTTAAAAATATATTGTTATTTGATCATTAAATTTTATTTTAAAGCTTTTAATTCCATGCCAACTGTCTCAATTTTTGGGATAATAAATGAATTTGTTTGAACAAAATTAAATAGTCTATTGAAGCCTGAATATTTGACCATTTCAACTCATGGGAGGAAAAACATACTTACGTAACTTGTTCCATCTGGAAAATAATCCTAGATATGCTTTTGATAAGCAGGTTCACGTAATTGAGCTGCTGTTGTACATGTCATTTGCCAACAATAAATTTAACGCATACAAACTCTTTTTTGTAATCTTACTTATTGTTGCTTTAACAGCATTGGTATTCCCATCATGTCTGTATATTGATGACTAAATACTGTAAGGATGAATAAATGAAATGAATTAATGAGGTGCAAATGAGCTCGGAGTCCTTGGCACCTAAGTTATCTGACATTCACATCCTCAGAGTATGAAAAAACTTTAAAATAAAAAAAAAGTTACAAAATAGTATAGTAAGATTAGAAAACAAGCCTCAATAGTTGTGCATAAACATTCATATAGATTTTCCATTTTGTTGTTAGGAACAAAGAAGAGAATGTACAACCTCCAGAGGTTGATAATTTTCGCTCATCACAGGTATATTCCCCATCACTTTGGACTCAGCAAGTTAATTACAGTGGTGAACTGGGGAGTTCTATGACTGCAAAACAACATTACCTCACCAAATCTCGCTACATTGCAGGCCAGAGCACAAAATTGTCTCACAGTAATATGAATGCCAATGGCATGCCATATGGAACTCTTAATGGAGGTGAGTTTTACCCACATGCACATTTTAAAAGCATTACTAAATTATGAGTTTCCATCTTTTTGCCACTTTTTTGTTGCTTCATTGGGAAATTAAAAAATGTGATTCTTAAAAAATTCTCAATTTTGCAATTATGCAGCAAATACTATCCATATAAACCTCAAAGGCTGAAGGACTCTTAGCAGTTCATAAGTGTGATGATGATGCCTAATGAAATTAGTTGCTGCTTCATGCTACTAAATATAAAGAGTTTATTGCAAACTTAATAGCTTGTCATATGAAATGAAAATTAATTTCCTAATATATATGGAAAAATGCCTTAATTTTAGCTTAAATCTAAATCTAATAGCAGTTTTATTATAAATGCACTTGCTTCAAATGAAAGCAGTTTACATAAGAAAAAGAACAACTGTCATTTAGTATTGGTAGATAGCTAAGGTTATTGCTCTCTGTTATTGCATCTTGTTTGGGAAGAGAATAGGCCGCTTTTGTTTTGCAGTAACTGGATGTTTCACACACAAGATGATGATATGCTGCATTTGTCTAGCTCATTCACCTATCTATCTTTCTCACACAAATCAGTGATATGGCATGCCATCTTGCATCAATAGTCCAGAATAGTAGCAAAGAAAACTGACTGGTTACGATTTCATTAGTACGAATTACTTTAGGCACTTAATTTGCTTGATGTGCATATAGGCCTGTTAACTCAGTTGGTTAGAGCATTAGGCTAAGGTTGTAGGTTCAATCCCCCCCTGGGTAATTTTTTTATTTTCCTCATTTCTAATCTTTTTTTCTCTCCGGTAATCTTCATAATTTGTCTACACTGTGCTTAATAAAATAAATGTTACTTTTTTTTTTTTTTTTTTTTTTTTTTTTTATCTTCATAATTTATCTACACTGCTCTTAATAGAATAAATGTTACTTTATAAAGGTTAATTTAGGTGTAAAAAAATAATACAACTTCATACTAACACTTTCTAACTCACACTGCCATTCGGGCAGAATTCGGCATTCTCCACAACCATTCAGCACTTTGGTTGCATGAAGGCATCTGTTTGTAATGTCAAGTGATATAGCTACACTGCAGTGCATTGCCATTGACTTTCACCATAGGCAAGAGATTTGACATCTTTTGCAAGGTTTTTACACCATTATAATTTAGGCCACATAACAGCTGAAGCCAGATATACATAACTGAACACAAGCACATAGATTTATTTTAATTAAAATATTACACATTTACATTAGTTATCAACTTTTTTTACAAACTTTTCACATCTTTCGAGAAAGCTTGCATTAAAATCCATTAGTTCTTTTAAAATTCCTGCAGTTTCTCTCCTTATTCTCTTGATCAAAAATGCTGTATGAGAGTGGGTGGCAGGGTGTGGTGTGCTGAACACATGCCTTTTTGTAATACTATACTCTGCCCATGAAGATGCAAGACCAAGATTGAGGATGCGGTGACTGTGCAAGCTGTTGGGCTATGGACTAGTTAGTTTTTCTCCCCCCCCCCCTTTTTGCAGTTCTGCTAATGTGTGTGAATTATTCTTTAACATCTCAGGTTATCAGCGTCCCACTCAACTCAGGGCGTGAAACAGCCGACAAATTTTGCTCAGAGGCCTCTCTTTCAGGCTTGAGGTTCTTTTTCGTGCCGTAAATGTACGACACGGGACCCACGGCTTTACTTCCCTTCCGAAAGAAGCCATACTTACGATTTTTACGCCCGAAAAAATCCATCGGTCCTGGCCGGGTTCGAACCTGCGTTCTTGGGTGTAGGAGGCAAGTATGGTAACCATTACACCACCAGGACCGACTAAGAGAATCTTGTTGAAATGCAGTACATTTACATTCAATGTTGGGTCATGAAGAATAGTGAGAATATGGTGACACTATATCAGTGGCATATATAGAATTTTCTCAAAAGTGGAGGCAGGATTTCAATTTTATATTTGGATTAATTAGAGGTTAAAAAAAAAAGTATAAATAGATATTTTAACAGTAAAATATTCTACTTGCTTTGTTAATTTTATGAAGTTAGTAGTTGAATATCATAAGCACAAAACAGATATTAAAATTTAAACAAATTGAAATGTGTAATATTTCAGAAAAACAATGAAGGAATTTTTAATGTTGCAATTATTACACAAAAAAACTTTATTCTGCTTTATTTAACTTAATTAATAGTTACACAGTTCATTAGTCTTGCAAAAACTTACATATTACAATTTAAAAGTTAAATTAAAAAAGAAAAAAAAAGAGTGGAGAACTTAACATCTATGTATCTATGCCCTTGTCCTATATGTGTTGAAAAATAAAGGTTTTTGAATTTCGATTGTTAATAACATTAAATTATTACATTATGATGTTCTAACAGTGCAGTGATGTTATTAGGTCCATAAATTTTTTGCACCAAAACACAATTGCATTAAATCTTCAAATATATTTACAAGTTTAATTTATTTTTAACTTAACTTTAATTAGAGTAGAGCTTGTAGATTCATTCATTCTTGTCAGGTGGCCCATAGTCAAAGGTGGGATAACAGATGCAACTCGTAACACATCCAACTTTTCAACTTTAGCTTACCGCAAGTTGAATTCTTAAGAAAGTGTTTTTATAAGTTTCAAGTCATATAATGCAATCATGGCTAAGTTAAGCACAAAGTCAAGACTTAAGCATGTGTGAGATATGAAGAAATGTATGGGCCTGCAGAAGATCCCTACTTTGGAACTCTTCCAACATGTTATAATATTAAAATGTAAATTGTAACTTGCACAGTGAAGCCAATCATATAATTGACATTATTGTATGATTTAGTTCTACTACACACTTTTGAGTTGAATTTTAGCCTGGTTGATGATGAGAACGAAATGTTCTTGAAACCAGTTCTATATATTATGATAAGTAAGTGAAACATTAAGAGTTCAACTAACAATAACAATAACAGTTCAACTGTTCAACTAAATCATACATTAATATCAATTATATGTAGTAAGATTCTTAAAGGAGAAGGAAGCAAAAGAGCCAGCAAAGAATTATATGATCTGCAGTTGCCAAGCAGTACATGTTTGGAAACATGCTTCTGATTTCCAAGCAGAGAGTAAGTAAGTTAAACTGATCACTGAATGTCACACCAAAGTGAATAATATCTTGAGGAGCAAAGGAAGGAATATATAATTTTGGAGGAGATAGTGTCAGGCTGTAATAAATATTTTGATATTGCAGTATATAATTGTGCTTCATTTACACCTGTAGTTGTAATAGAATCACCAAAGTTCCAGATAAAGAGAGAGAATGTTTAGCAACCACAGGACTAGCGGAAAAATGGCAATAAGTGTAATCAATAAGATTATCACCTGTAAAATTCAGAAAGGGAAACCAAAACACTTCATTTCAGCAAAATAGAAAAACCATAATAAGTGGAAAAATGTGAATCAAATATAGAAAGCAAGATACCACAAAATCTGAGTCATGCATACAACAGCATAAAGACTTCGTTCTATGAAACACCATGTGAAGAACTTAAATTGTTAACAGAATTAGTTGTGAAAGCCTATGTTCCATTGTGGTTTAACATCAAGAACAAATCCCCATTCTAAGGGTAGTTCCAGACATCCTTTCTTAGCTGTTTACCTTTCTAGATTTTGAGAGATTGTTACAGAAATATAGTGCAAAATGTTAGATCAAGAAACATCTTTTATAAAAGTTATGGTCATTTGTTTTGTTGGTAATGCTAACTGTTGACAGACAGGATGTGAGATTGCTAACAGTGAGAAGAATTATTCATGCAAAAACTTTCAAAGCAGTTGGAGGTATTCATATGATAATTCATATCATCAGAAACTCAAAACTGAATTTCTCAGCAGAATGCTACACATTGGTTGGAAGCTGAAGAACCTCCAACTGTAAGTCACATTAAAAAATTTAAATTACTAGAATTCATAAAGAAGATTATGTTTCAAACATGTAGATTTCCTCATTTCCATGTCACATTGAAGCAACTGAGAGACTGTCAATGCATTATCTGTATGCAGAGATAAAAAAAGATGCATACATATAGTCCATGTATGATATAGAATGACTCTGCTACAGAATACAAGAAAAAAATAAGTTACTCCTTTGATAAAGAGAATGTAATCGGAGAGTTGGCAATCAACATCAGTTGATTAGGTGAAATTAAGGTAAGGTGGATGGGGTGAAATTCAATACTAGCCTCCTCTATGTGGTAATTTCTGGGTTGATGTAGCTTCTGATATATGCTATGTCAATAAGTGTCAGTAATAACACAGTTTATATCCACAGAACATTTCAGAACTGCAGCCTATATCATACAAGGAGTAGAAAATAAAATGCCTTATACATTCGAATTGTTAAAATTTTAATGTGATTGCACTTCAGTCAAATTTTCATTAAGGAACCACCAGATTTAGTATAACATTATGCAGATTTTTTAACCCTGTTAGTAATTTGAATTCTAAAATATAAGGTTAATGTTCAAGTCCCATTTTCAGTACATTGATGGTTATGAAATCTAGATTGCACCATACTTCAGTTTCCTCATTTGCATTAGTGTTTCTTTGTAAAACAGTTTTCTGCACTCTTAACAGGTTATTTGTGTTACAATGGCCAAGTGAAGAGAATCAGCTGCTTATGACAACAATCAAGAGAGATGGGTCACCCATTACACACAAGTGAGGTGATAAGATGGACATTAGATTGGAAATGAGGAAGGTTGTTAAATGTCTGTAATATAGAAGTATTTATTGGTGACTGAATTATAAAGTGAAAAGTCCTAAAAAGTACAAACAAATTACAGTCCACAAAAAATGTTAGTGAACAAGATTAAGGGAAAAGAGAATGAATTAAGATTTGAGTTATTGAATGAGATGAAAATAGCCAAAATTGGGGGAAATCAGACATTTACAAAAAGTTTCGAGTTCTGGATAGTTGGAAGGAGAAAGAATATGACTCATTCTCCCAGTCCATAAGTCAGCAGATAACATTCAGTCAGTCATTTGCCGACTTACAATCAGGAGAACCAAACTTGTAAAAAGCTGTGGAAAGATTTCAGCAAAACATGCCAATTCCAGTAGTCCACTAGACCATAGCTTATAAGCCCAGATATTTCTTCATTTTATTCTCTTAAAGAATTATTAAGTAAATTTAAGATCATTATGTTGGAAATTTTCCTTTGTCTTCCGTGACACTGATACCTTCCATAACCAAACCTTGGAGGTTTTATCATATCAGTGTTTTATTAAAGTAAAGGCCATTAGAGCTCTGTAGCACTAACATTGCAACAGAATAAAGACTAGGTCTTCATATTTTAATATTAAACTTTATTTTTAAATTAGTTATTTAGTTAATGTTGAAGCAATTTTGCACATTATAGCAAGACAAATTTTAAACAGTTGTATAAGAACTCTTAAATGTGAACTAGTAACCTAAGTATCCATTGTTATGACTTAGGCCTATAGTGAACTAGTGAGCCAAAGTTAATTTTGGTTGAAATAGGCACAGATGATGGTTTTTCTAGAACTCTCCTAGCCCTGAAAAGTTGAAAGTAACTAAGGCTCGGGAATACTGCACATTAGCATCTTCATAATTAATTTGTTCTTTCTTTAACCCATTGTCTTAAAGATATGTAGCTTCTAATGAGAGATTACAGCCATCTTTTATTTATAAAAAAGTATTACTTTAATAACATTCTCTCCAAAGGTTATCTCCTTATGAATTTCTGAGAACTTAGTTATGTAACAGATGTGTAGAATGTGGTCATTATTTCATGTCTCCAAATGGACCAAAAGCCAATTTTGAAATATGAGGATAAATCATGCATTATGCTACACAAACTTGTATTTTTATTGCTGCTTTTATCTTTTTATTATTGTTTCTTGTAATTTTAATATTTTTTTCAAATAATGATTTAAGCTACATCGGATAATGAATAAAAAGGATTGAATCTCTCTCTACTTTTTAAGGTTCTGATATCAAAAGTTCTCATGTGTCACTTCAATCCAGCAAACTGTTTGGAGGGTCTGCAATGGCAAGTCGCCGAAGTGGTGGTATACATGGGAGGACTGACTGGGCTGCCAAGTAAGAACAATTTATTAGCATCTTTGCCTTCAGCTTTCAAAGACTTGTAAATCTAAAACAAGATCTGTATTTATTTTATTATTTTATTATTTACAATGTGGTATTTATCGTTAAAAGATTTCAAGCTCAACATTACTAGTTTTTCCATTGTCAAAAATTGTTCAATGCATAATTGATGACTAAACATCAAGTGATCCTCTTATTAGATTTAATGATATGCATTAACATTTTTTTCAGTTAAAGGTATTTTATTGTTAAATATAATATTTAAGTGATCAAACTAAACACCTGTACTGAATAGTTTTGAACTGCGGGAATTTTCACAGTGAAATATAGTATAACGTAACAAATTATTATTGAGGAAATCACTCAAATTTCATGCTGACGATGAAGGCAACTGCCTTTGAAACATGTCCAAGTAAGTGGAACTAAATTAGTGAAATTTGAGTGATTTCCTCAATAATAATTTGTTATGTTAAACCTGTACTGAAGTTTTTATGTCTATTGTGATATAAAATATTTACTTATTAGGTAAGATTGTTTTAAGATGTTTAATTAGATTCTGCAAATGGGAGCCATATATTAATTACTAATTTCTTTTCTCTATATGTCATCCCCTTATAAACTCCTGATCATTATTGAAATTTTTGTATCTCACTACTATTAAATAATTTCATGTAGTCTTCATCTACATAGTTTTCATTCATATTATTTTCAGTTTTATGCATGTTTTAAATAATTTCTCTTCTCCTTTTGTTCCAGGTATTTAAAATGATCTGTAATGACCAGCAAGGAACTGAATATACCTCTGGTAAATAAAACTGTGATATAATTGTCCTAAAATAATTTTATGCCTTATTGTACATAACTAAAAACTTCAGATAGACATAACAGTGGTTACAGTTTATTGTATATAGATAAATGATAGTAAATGTTACAAATGTAAAGATACCAGTAGTTTTTTCTCAACTACGTAATTTTATTAAATAAAATGAAAAATTTGTAAAACATCTTTATATTTAACACAATTATCCAAGCTTTCATTTTGTACTTTCCCTTTTCTGTAGGCCATGTTTCCTGTTCCCAGTATCCTCAAATTTCATCATACTTCAGGTAGGGAACTCCATTGATAGTCACTCCATTTGAAAAAGTAGAAATGTAGGTTTGATTCCTGCTTTGATCAAGTTATCTATGTGGGTTTTTCCAAAAGTTTTCCCTAACCCTGTAAAGATGTATGTGAGATAGCTGTGGGCAACAATAACCTCATAACTTTTATGTCATCATTAATGCATTTGCTTTGTTCATTGTCTCAGGAACCTTAGTAGTTGATGTAAAACATCAAAGATTTACAAAAAAAAAAACATTTTTTTCAATAGTTCTGTTATTTAATTGAAATCTTGGCCTAATTATTTGGCATAATTTTCTTGCTAATTTCTGTAACAGTATCATACTTTCTATAGTGTTATTCCATCCTTTTGCATTATTTCTGTATAAGCCTGAAATATGGTCAGTACATAGCAGTATTTTGTTCATCCTAAATGTAATATCTATAAATATTATTTGTGTTAATATTCTGTGCTGGCTATGCAGTTTGTAAATTATTTCTTTTAACACAACTTATCTTTATAAATTCTAACTAATCTGTGGTTTAACACATTCTTATACTTCACTTACTTTTAAATACAGTGGCACCGGTTTTGAAGAGACATGCTCTCCATCTTCAACCAACTTGACGACCAGTCCCACCATATTTAAAAGTAAGTGAAGCATAAGAGTGTGTTAGATGACAGATAGTTAGAAATAACATTTAACAAGCTTCAACTATTGTAAATTAAATCTGTCGTCCAACACTGTTCATGCTTCACTAACCTTAAAAATATTTGGTACTGGTTTCAAATATTTTTAAGGTTAGTGAAGCATGAAGAGTGTTAGACGACAGATTTAATTCATGTGAGCTTCACTGTGTTAGTTCCATATGAAAAATTTATTGAAGTTTTTACAATTTTTAAAAAATGTTAAGCTCCACTGTGTTAGTTCCAACAGAATTTTTAAAAAAAGTCTTATTTTTTGAAAATTTTTAAATGAACAACTTATCTTGATAATTTTTTATTTTACAGAAGAAAACTCATATATGTCTCTGTTCTCCCCAAATTCTGACCTGCCAATTCAATTAATAATAAACTCTTAGCACCTAACACTCACAGTGGTCTGGTTAAAAGGTAATAAGATAATACTTGCTGGTTAGAAAAAAAATAAATGCAATTAGACATGTTAGTTTTAACATCTGTTCCACATTATAAATACCCTAATATAGAAGATTAGAGTCAAAAAAGAAATTTTCAGATTAAGCTATGCAAGTTTGGATATGGACTCTGGAGAGATGATGCTGGTATTCATTGGTTTTAAGATATGTTGTGGAATATAAAGACTATGGGTTAGAGATGCTGATGTTCAATAAAGTAGCTTCAGTGATGGCCATGATGTGCTTGGAGAAAGAAGTAGCAAAAGCACCAAGGATAATACAGTTGACAAAAAAAGTCCTGTCAATTTTTTCATGATACTCGTATTTCAGGTGTTGTCAACAATTAAATGTGCAACAAATAAAATTAAGTTGGGAACAAATTGTTACTGAGATTTTTACTGTTAAGCTTGTAGGTTCAATTTTTCCTGGTATTGGTTAGTATTCCGAGAAGTACAAACATGTTCTCCCCAAAGATGGTTATACAAGCTTGAATATCTAAGAATATAAACTAGGAAAAGTACAACTATTGGCATGGTTCAGTGCTGATGCTGTGAATGAATAGCTGGTGCAAAGATGGTTTATGAATCTTTAATATTCCCCAAATAAACTGACATTTAAAAAAAAAAGATACAAAAAATGATTTATGAAATTCCATAATGAGACCCTTCAGGATAGGAAGACCACAACAATGGGTAACAAGAGTTCTCATAGAAACTTTTGAGATGAACAGCAGCCAAACCTGTGAGGATGTAGATCACCAATCAGTGCACAAACTATAGAGTCCATCTCCATTAGCTAGGAAAAAGATAACTTGGTTGCTGGCTCCTATACAAATTGACAATGACTTAGACGGAGGTGTGAGCTAATGCCTCTTCTGCATTGTTGTCATGTCAGAGGAAAGATTGCTTTGTTAAAGGCTACTGACCTACAGTAAAAAGTGATCCTCCATGATCACTCCAAGGCACCATCATCATTGGTTGGCAGCCCAAGAATTTATCCCCATACAACCAAAACCACCACTGCACCAAAAGAAGGTTATGCTCCGTGTTTGGTATATTATGCATCATAAAATGCTGCCAGCAACATTGTCTATCTAAGGAAGTGGAACATGTCCATGTAAAGCTGAAAATTAAGGAGCTTGCACTCGTGAATTACAAAGGTGTTATTCTTTTGCATGGTAATGCAAAATCACATATGCAAAGTAGCTTGTGAAACCTTTATTCATCTTAGTTGGGAAACTAGTGCACCCATCAAATTCTCCAAACATTGCATCATCTTTTCTTGGATAATCATATCCAAGGACAACAATTTCAAACATTTGCCAAACTGAAAACTGCACTGCATGGATTTTTTGCTTCCTGCCCTAAGGATTTTAATCATAATGGAATTCATAGTCTTCCATTTCATAGGCAGAAGGTCCTTAATAGCAATGGAGATTATGTTTAATACTAATGTTATTATTTTGTTCAGAATATGATGCTTTGAAATGTCTGGTCTGAAACTGAAGATCATTTTGGTCACCTTATAGTTCAAATCATTACTGTCCACAAGAGGATGGAAACTGATTATAAGATTAGAAATGGTCATTTATAGTATGGTACACTCATTAATCACCAGTATTTTGCAGTGGTACCCATGGCAAGTGCACTAATAATAGTTAATCATAAAATCTTCATTTTGTAATCATCGGTTAAATATATAACAAATTTAAATAATGTTTAAATTTAAAATTAATTTCATGTTGGAACTAATACATTGAAGCAATTAATTTATTCTTAATTAGCTAGTGTTGATTTAATACTCTTATGCTCCACTTACCATTGAATTGTACATAATATATTTCACAGACTTTGTCTACATCATCAGCTGTGAGTAGACTGCCAGTTTTGTTTTTGGTTGGATGGACTTGGTGTAGCTCTCGTGGACATTTTAAGAAATTTTGGATTAATTTGTCTTCTTTTAGGATCTCAAAGTTCATATCCTTATCTTCATAATTTTTTTATAAAATTTGTTTCCCATATTCCCAGCTTCAAGGATCTATCTACAAATTTCAATAAATGACTTCCATATTATGTTTATCTATCCAAAAATGTGTACAATGGTATGAGTTATCTATCTGATTGTGCCTGATGTTTCTCCATTGTTCCTTTAGCCTAATTCCAAGGCTTGTTCTTCTTCTTCTTCTTCTTCTTCTTCTTCTTCTTCTTCTTCTTCTTCTTCTTCTTCTTCTTCTTCTTCTTCTTCTTCTTCAGCTCCTCCTCCTCCTCCCCCATCTTTTCATCTACAATTTCTTGGCCATTTGTATTATGTGAGAGTACTCTTTGCTTTATTCATGGGTATGTTAATGAGCCTCTGTGCTAAGCTGTTAGAACTGCATGTTTGTGTGCTGTGTAATTGAAACCACTGGCCTTTATGTAATTTTCAGTCAGATATCCTTTTTGTATATTCCAAATTTCAAATTATTGCCTGTTCTTGTAATCTCTAAGTCAAGAAAAGGAATCATGTTGTCTTTTTCTGCTTCAAAAGTGAATTTAATTTCTCTATCTTGTAGGTTTAGTAATTTTAAATCATAATCCAAGTGTTTCTTATTAACCACCACAAAGATATTATCCATATATCTGTGCCAGACTTTAAAATGTATGTAAATGATTTGGTGATGTGCATTTCTATACTATTCATATATAAATCAGTCATAAAAGATGATAATGGATTCCCCATAGCTAAATCTGCTTCTTGTTTGTGATCCTTGGGCCACCAAAAAAATTTCAGAAAATATTCCAAGATTTTGGGATTACTTTGTCCCCAGTGAACAAATTCAGCCTAAATAATCTGCTCAACTCCGGCTATAATGATAGAATACGTGATGAGAAGAAGCTAGGAATATATATAATCAACTTTTCGGAATGCAACAAAGTATATATTGGCAAAACAAAAAGAAGCATTGGAATTAGAACACTGGAGAAACATCAGGTACAATCAGATAGATAAATCAGCAGTTGCACATCACTTTTGGAGAGATAAAAGTGATATAGAAATGGAAGTCAAATTATTGACATTTGTAAATACACCCTTGGAGCTGGGTATATGGGGAAAAGAAAATGTATAAAAAAATATGAAGACAAGGTTATGAACTTTGAGATTCCAACAGAAGACCAATTAATCCAAAAGTTCATAAAATTTCCATGAGAACTATACCAAGTCAATCCAACCAACAACAAATCTGGCAGTTGACTCACAGCTGATGATGCGGGAAAAGGCATGTGAGACGTGTTCTGCATAATTCAATAGTAAGGACAGCATAAGAGTATTAAATTGACTCACTAGGTAATTAAGAATAAATTATTATGTTTTTTCTTTTTTACTAACCATTTGGCATTATCAGTAAAATTAAGTCCCTTTAAGAAATGGATGCCATCTCTCAATAATAATCCATTTTAATTTCCCTTATGCTGCAAAATGCGCTCTCTGTCTCCTAAATTTTCTCAGAGATTAAAATTATAAGCCAGAAGATCAGGAACACTTAATGGAATGCAAGCTTATATACCATGACTGATTCTTATAGAAATCTTCCTTTGCCTTTCTAGTTAAATTAGCAAGCAAGCAAAAAAAAAAAAAAAAAATGAATGCAGAATCATTATCTGTCTCCTTAAAAAAAGAAGAATCAGTTATTCTCATGTGACTTAATGGTACATTATGTATTAACTAGAGTTTGAGATTTTCTGAATTTCATTATAACTTACTTTGTGAAATTAAATGTTGAATTTAAAACTAAACCTTATTCAAGAAAGACAAGTAAGATTATAGTTTACTTTATAATCATGAACATTATTTAGAATGTATTAGAAAACTTGCATTTGCCTAGAGGATCAGGTCACAGATTTTGCATCATCATAATTTTACTTTTATGTTTTTACATTTTGGCTTCTAAACATTTGTTCACACTTAGGCATTGTAGAATGGTCAAAGAATCCCAACACTTTACTTCAAACTCTCTTAACTTCACTTACTGACTCCTTTTACATACACAGATCACAGATCCTCTTCCAAGGCACAACATTCCATAGCAGTATATGTCTATCTCATCAGCCTCCATTGTAGTCTGTAACATCATGGGCAAATGGCTGTACTATTGGGAGCATAGGGTCAGCACAACTGCCACCATGTGCTAGTAAGTAGCACTACAATTCAGGAGATCTAATGATATGATAGGGTGATAATGGGTATGAGGATAAAAGTGACGAAAGAGTAAAATGAAGTGGCAGGATAAATGGAAGAACCCAGATGCTGCTGTGCCATAGTGCTTACTTACATCCATTAGAAACAAATATAACTCATAAATATGTCTCTTGGAATCAAGTTCTAACACAACCATTTCATATTGTTCAAAACATGTTAATGCATCAAGAAAATTTAAATGCCATATCTTTTGCAGGTAAATGCATACTCTACTAAATATCTGAGCTATGTCAGAGGTCACTACCAAATATTGAAATGATATAATATTATATAATGCAAGAGCATTTAGCACTTGCTGATAGTGCCTACACTGAAATAAACAAAAACAGAGTTTGTTGCAAGAGATGCAGAGTTTTCTAATCTGAGAATGACTGTGAAGTGCCTTTAACCTGTTCATCTGACATCATCTAGACTGTATAAGTTTGTTTCTTGACCTTGAACTTTAGGTGATAAAACTACAACTGTATAACTTACATTTGAAATTAACTAAAGTTCTAGGCAATTTAATCTGGGAAAATTTGGAAAACAACCTTTTGACAATACTTAATCGAAATAAAAAAATAAGACTCAAACACTAAAACGTAAATTGGATAATTTATGCCAAAAAACAACAGATAAAAGCACCACCAAAAAAAAAAAAAATACAAAAAATAATGTGTATAACCTTTCACAACAAAAATTCACAGATACAGAAATCAATTTTTTGAATAAAGGCTTAAAAACTTGTGTAAATTTCTCCAACAAGTTGACGATTATGTAGCAGATATACAGATAGCCACCAAAAACCTTACAGAAATAGATAGGAATACAATTCAAAGCCAATGTTGTAATATTATCAAACAAATTAGAAATAAAAATAATACCAACCCTTACACAAAGATAATAAAGACACTAAAATGCAAACTGTTATCTACACAAGAGCAGACAAAACACTGTGGTAATTCTAGATAAGGCTGATTATATAGACAGAATGGAACAACTATTAAAAAACAATGAATATTCAATAGTAACAAAAAATCCCCTAAATCAATGCAAAAGCACATTTAATAAAACAATTACTGATTGCAAATTAATAGATAAAAAGGAACATTATAAAATTAAAGTGGATAAAACCCGACAATACCTACAATCTACGGTCTCCCAAAAGTACACAAGCCAGGGAAAACAATGAAACTTATCATAAATAACATAGATGCTCCAACTTATAAACTAGCAAAATGGTTGACTTACAAATGTTCTACTTTTCCAAGATTTGAATCTCTTAGTATAAAAAACTCATTAGATCTTATTCAAAAAATTAAAAACATAAAAATAGAAAAAACAGATACCTTGGTTTCGTTTGATGTTACAGCACTTTTTCCAAGTATTCCTACACTGAGTTTATACTCTCTGATAAAAAGTGGTTACAAAAAATAGGAATAACCATAAAGGATATTCAAGAATACATTACATTAATTAACTTGTGTCTAGATCAAAATTACTTTACATTCAATAACAAATATTACAAACAAAATTTTGACTGACAATGGGTAGCCCACTATCACCAATATTGGCAGACATTTTCATGAGTGCATTAGAAATTAGACTAGTAAATAGTGTCCCTTGGATATTTAAGACTTGGTACCGCTATGTTGATGATATTTTTGCAATAGTACCAGAAAGACACTTGGATGATGCACTGAAGTTACTTACCTTACAGGAAAAAACAGTTAAATTCACTATGGAGAGATAATGCAATAAACAGTTACCTTTCTTGGATATTAAGATAATTGAAAAAGAAAATCACTTAAATTTTGGCATATAAGAAAACCTACACACACGGATAATTACATTAAATATAAGTTTTAATCCAGTTTCCCACAAACATGCAGTTTTAAATAGTCTTGCATACAGACTGGTTAATGTTCCAATGAACAAGGAGGAATGTGAACTGGAAATAAGTAATACAATGGACATAGCTATAGAAAATGGCTTCAAACAAGAAGTCGTGCACAAGAAAATAGACAGAGCAAGGAATAAAAAGAGAATTAGAGACACCACTACACTTACTCCTATCAAAGAAAAAAACAGAACATACAAAAAATTCACTTACCACCTATCAGCCTTTCATAAATTTCAAAAGATTTTTAAGAGACACAACATTGTTTTGGCTCCAAAAAATAATTATTCCATTAAAAATATCCTTAACTCAAAACAAAAAGAAGATAACCTACAAGAAGAAGATAAATCAGGAATATATCAGATGAACTGCAATGATTGTGATCAATTTTTTTATTGGAAAGACCAAAAGAAATATAAAAACAAGAGCTAAAGAACTCATTAGGAATATAAACCAAAATCAAGAAGAAAAATCGGCGGAAGCTTGGCACTTCTGGAAAGAACAACATAACATTAATAAAAACCCCAAATTACTTAAAAATATTAAAAGAAAAACTGAACTTACAGTCTGGGAAAATATCTATATTTGGAAGAATAAGGAGAAAGTTTTTAATTTCGAAATCCTGCCAAGTGATGTACTGATACAAAAGTTCATTAAATCTCCACCAGAGATAAATCGATCTACCACAAACAGCAAGGCTGGCAGTCGACCAGGAACTGAGGATAGGAGCGATGGCTCCCGAAACTAGTCTTCCATTCTATTGAATTTTAGTGATGTGTATGTTACAATCTCAACTCAATTTTTTTAAAATGTTAGGATTACTATATCTTGATTGTATACCTACATTTGGGGCTTGTTTGCAGTTACATTTTGAAAGTAGGTGTAAATTCATTATATTTA